>OY294069.1:141519635-142186340 GCA_958510875.1 Endomychus coccineus | reverse complement strand
CATGCAGGCATTGTAGGCAGTCGCCTAGAGCGGCAAGAATTGAGGGGCGGCAAATTTTAGCGAAAACTTCGAAAACTTGTTCAATTCGCGGGAATTGAATTTCCCGCCTGGTTTGTTGGCACGCGTACCAACATCAAAAGTGGAAAATGTCTGAATCGAGAAAAATAGAGTCATCTCGACACTGACTTAATATAGAATATTCGATAAGTTTCTATATAATCATGTTGATTTCTCCTATACGTGTTGTGAAATAAAAAATAACCTCCTCTGTGAATATTTACGAACATTGGCGGTCGAGAATTCATTGTGTTAATTCATTGTCAACAATACGTGTGCTGCGACAAGTTTCAATGGCATAAATTTCAGGTTTGTTATCTTTACAAATAAGATTTTTCCTACAAACAGATTCATAAAAATCAACATCGGAAAAAACAGCAATGATTTTTGTATAACAGTTTATCTAACTTTATCTATTGTAGAAAAAACTTGAATGCAGTTCATGGATTTTAATAACTGAAAATAGGATCGAACTTTAAAAGCGTAAAAATAGTGTAGAGTAAGGCTACACAATTGAATTATTAGAAACTGCGTTTATGCAACAGTTGTGAAGCTTTTTCTTATCTTCCCTAAATTCTGTGAGTAAAAAATTACAAAATGTCAATACAACGATCGTTGAGGTAATTGAACTTTTTGAAGGTTTGGACAAAATGATTAGTGATACACGTGAAGATTTTGATTTGTATGAAAAAAAAGGGCTCGCTGTTTCCGAAAACCAAGAATACAAAACGGCTACTACGCGAAAAAAGACAAGAAAACTTAGATGCGATGAATCGAGAGATGGGGAAGTTGAACTCGTGGGTCGGGAAAACTTTAGAATAAATACTTTCAACGTCATTTTAGGCAAAATTTTATCAGAATTACAAAAAGAGAAAAAGCGTACAAAGTCCTTTATCAGAAATTCTCAGTCATTACAGACATGCATTGTTTGAATAAAGAAGAAATTTATGAAAAATCTGCTCAGTTGATAAATTTCTACGATCAAGACATCGAAGCATCGTTTGCAAATGAAATGATTTTATTTAAAAGTTATTGTGCTAAAAAGAACATGTTAATAAGAACCAATGAGCTCCACACAGTTTTTCCGAATGTTGATATAGCGTACCGAATGCTTGTTTGTACACCCGTGTCAAATTGTAGCGTTGAACGTTCATTTTCCGTGCTGCGGCGAGTAAAAAACTATTTGAGATCAAAACTGGTTGCGGAACGATTAAATGCACTTGCTTTGTTAACTATAGAATCAGATTTGCTCATGTCTTTAGATTGTGATGACATTATCAATAACTTTGCCATTCTAAAACCAAGACGTAAAAATTTGGGCCAATAAGCAATAATTTTTGTACAAAAGACAATAGCATAAATAATGGAATTGTTGAATGACATTAAGTCATATACCTCATTATTATAAGGCTACTGATTATAATTAAATAAAATATTTGCTTTCAGAAAAATGCATTCTATTGAATAAAACAAACTAATTCCACCATTTAAGAAATTTCAAGGGTGGTGGAGGGGCGGCAATTTTGGCAACTGCCTAGGGGCGGCAAATTTCTAAATCCGGGCCTGGGCCCAAGTAAGCGCTACTTCTTTGTCCAATCGTTTTGTGGATTGTGGTAAAACATGATCATCATTTTCATTTTATCTTGTACCATAGCTATGTGATATTGTTTTTTGTTGTGGAGAAAATATCGCTTAGTATGGTTTTTATATATAATTGTGAAATACTTAGAACTTGTGCATCTTTATATAAGTTATTAGTTGAATATAGCCAATCCTTTTCAAATATTATTTTTAGAAGTATGTTTTGTGCTATGAATATTTGATTCAGAGTGGAGAGATAAGCACCACCCCAGGCAATGATACCGTATTGGAGAATCGATTGTGATAAAGAGTAATAAACCTGCTTCAATTTTTGAATGTTTAAAAAATGGGAAACTTCTTTAAATATGTAATATAATTTTCTTACTTGTTTTGTCAATGTGCTAATATGCTTATCCCACTTTAGATCCAAGATATTTTGTTAATTCAGCGATATTCAGTTTATTTGTGCAACTACATGAAGTATTATCAGAGCAGTCATTTACATGAACTGTGATTGAATCGGAATCAGGTTAATTGTTACTATATGATGTAAATGGTATACACACGGTTTTGGTCATATTCAGTGTAAGAAGATTATCTGTTAGCCAATCACCAATTTCTTTCATTTTATTAATTATTTTATGTTTTATATTATTCCAACTCTGACCTTCAAATACAAGTACAATGTCATCTGCGTAAGCAATTATGTAGCAATCTGAATTTAATGTGACCAAATCATTTATGTATATTGGAAACAGAATGGGTCCCAGCACTGTACCTTGTGGTACACCGTATTTTAATATTCCTGGCTCACTTAAAACTGTTTCTCTTTTTACTTGTTGAGTTCTGTTTGCTAAGTAAGATCGAAACAGATTATTACATACTCCTCTAATACCAGCATTTTCTAATTTTTGGTGTAATTGTTCATGACATAGTGTCAAATGCCTTAGACAGGTCGAGAAATATGGCCGCAGGATTTATAGAATTATCAAGACAACTATAAATTTTACTCGAAAGATTTTTTATAGCATCTTGCGTACTCCTATTTTCTCTGAACCCAAATTGAAAAGGTGAGAGTAGCTCCGACTTCTCCAAGTATGCGGTTGATTGAATTTTTAATATATTTTCAACGATTTTGCTGAAGTTACTAATTACTGATATTTTGGCCGATAATTGGAGATATCTTCCCTACTACCGCCTTCATATACCGGAGTGATTATAGAAGTTTTGAATTCATTGGGAAATATGCCATTTTCTAAGATTAAATTAATGATAGCTGTAATGGTTCCGCTATGTATTCCGCGATCTCCCCAATGCATTCAACACTAATATTGTCAACAGGACAGGATTTGGTATCTCTTCATGATCTGATGACACTCAATATATCTGCAGTGGATACTGGTTTAAAAAATAAAAAGTTAAGTTGGCGAGCGTTAGAAACAGATGTATGTGACTTAATTGCCCCAGTTGTGTTAGTACCTCTAATGATTTCATTAACCATATTTTCTCCAACAGTCAAGAAAAATTTATTGAATGCATTTGATTGTTTGTTTATTTGTGAAGAAGGTATAAGAGTATTTTCAGGAGCTTTTGTATCTGCTATTTTGTTTTTGGTTGTACTTTTGTTTGTACTTTCGTTTATTATATTCCACATTTCCTTCAGATTTTTTTCTGCTTTTAATATTTTATCTGCAAAATAATTATTTTTTGTCTTTCTTATGAGGTTTTGAAGTTTATTTCGATATTCCTTAAATTAGTTTGTAGTTCTATATTCAATGGGTTTTTCAACAGTTGTTGTTTTAATTCATCCCGTGTTTGAATAGAAACAATTAAGGCGTTAGTGATCCATTTCTTGCGTTTAGTATGTTTATTCGCTGATGTTTTTGTTATGAGTGTATTAGAGCTTTCATGAATGGTTTTTACTTTGTTAATAAAATCTTTAGTTGCTAGTTCTAGATTATTTTGTTGTAAAATATCTGGCCAAGATGTTGATTTAATTTCATTTCTGAATCTATGTAAATTGAACTTATTAAAATTTATAGTTTTATACTGAGACTTTTCATAATTATTTATTGAATTTTTATTATTTTCGTTGTTATCATTTGTTATGATTGTGGCATAATGATCTGTTATTGATGAGTGTAAGATTATTCCTTTATTTTTTGAATTCTTTGTTTTTAAAAAGATATGATCTATACAGGAGGCTGATATCGATGTTTCCCTAGTAATGCCATTAATAGCTGATATAAATCCATTTTTACTCATAATATTGAGATATTCATTGGTAACAACACGATGCTATGATATTCCATAATAGACGCATTTGATTGTCGTTAACATTCACATACATTTTGATATGACGTCAGTTTAAATCAAAGTTCAAGATAGAAATAGTGTAAGTTAACGGATATGTTATCTAATGCTAGGCAAAAAACGATAGTTTTACACAAACGGAGAACGTATCAGCAGTCCTTGGCTATCAGCTGTCCTAGCTTCGCTTCACTTGCTCGTGCAGCTCATAGCCGCGGGCTGTTGATGCTCATTTTCTGCCTATATAACACAATATATCTCCTATTATAACATTGAAATTGTTCAGCTTCAAAATTGATAAAAAACATGTTGCATCTCTTGAATGTATGCCAAGATGTGTAGATGTGTTCTTTCGACATATCCGCCACTCCATCTAACTGTTATGTTAGCGTGGAATTGTGTCAATATCAGAGTGATTATTCCATCCGATGTCACGTCCCCGTTCACTCTGGAATGAGGAGGAACGAAATAGCCGATGAGCTTGCAAAACTGGGGGCTATAGAATCACTTCTAGGTCCCAAACCAATCCATTACTGAATCAGAATACAACACTGGGAAGAGTGGAAACTAATGAACGGTGGCAGGTAGTTGAGAGCACCGATTGAAGCACACATTGAGAAAGACCGGTTTCATCAAGTGAGAAACCTGGTCAAAATCTTTGGAAAACAGCTAATACCACGGACCTTTTAACTTAACTTCAACCTCAGCGATTCGCCTTTGTGCAGTTGGCGCTAACGCAAAAACGAAACATAAATGCACATTCTGTTCACAAGCATAACAATGACTCTCAGTAGAGCTATGCGACACTGAGGGGGTCCAGAAATTAGATTCGAAGAAGGTTTTAAGCATCTTGAGGGCATTAAGCACCTACCCGGTTCTGACTAGGGGTTGAGTAGGCAGCTGATGAACACTCCGGAGTTGAAGCCAATCCCGCCTACTTCTAAAGCAAGGTGAACACCCTCGAATGAGAACCTCTTCACGAGGACGACGTTTGAATGATATATCACGATGTTGGTGTTAACCTCTTAACGAATCGTTAACCCGGGGGAGCATGGTGAACACTTTTGGCCGGGAACTGCCCCTCTGATATGAAGGTGAATACACGTGGTAGGGGACTGCTTCAATCATTAACCCGAGGGTGCATGGTTATCTCGTGTGGGAACTGCCCTTGAGCGGTTTGGTGGACACTCTTCGGTGAGAACCGCACCTCTAGGGGACACGTGACACAGGGTGCGAAGATCTTCGACCAAGGTATTTAGGGACATCGACGCCCCACATCCCCTAAATTAGTAATGATAAGACCGAACCTGCTTACAAGTTCAGGAAGTGGAAAAACAATTTGTATTATATTATCTACCTTCCAAACCTGGTGTCTTTGTATTTTTTTTCAAATTCCTACTTCATTAGAGGACAGACAACCTGTAATCTTCGAAGAACATCGGGAGAGCCAGCGTTGAAATTCTGGGAGGGAAGATAGGCATTGGAATTTTTCCTGACAGTTTGGAGTTTATGGGCATAAGGACTAACCTCACTAAGCAGAGGATTCCACAACATCAACGTTCGGTGGAAAAATGAAGTCTGGTAAAGAGATCGGCAGGTCTCAGACTTGACAATGTATGGAAGACTAGCTTGAGTTCGTCTAGCCCGCTTACCTGGAATCTCTCTTGGCGGAATAGCAGGCGAAATTCCATAGAAAATGATAGATCGTCCACCATTGTACGATGTTCTAGAGTAGTCAATGAATTAGTAAATATGAGATCATCAATCAGACGGATAGCTGCATCCTGGATAGATTCTAAGAACTTCGACATATGTTCGGGAGGTGAACTTAAGACATGTAAACATTATAGCAGGACAGATGAATTCTATTTTTTGTTCATCATGAGAAATTACTGGGATGTAAAGTAGCTCTTGGCATGAAATAGAAAATCAAGTTTCGTGAAGTCATTTTCGCAATGAGTCAGGAACGAAGTTGGTGCAAAGGCAGATCCCTGTGAAACACTAGCGTTAGAATCCATTGCTGCAGAGGAGACTTCGTCAACCACCACATGGAGTAATCTATCTGAGAGAAAACTCAATAATGAACGACATAATAACGGCTGCAAACCATATGACGAAGGTTTCTCAATAAAGCCTTGTTGCCATACTCGTTCAAAAGCTTTGGAAATATCCAATGCTACAACTAGATATTCCTCATAACCTTCAATAGATTTCTGCCATTTTTATGTTACATAGGTAAGCAGATTTCCTGTTGACAAAAGTCATATTGCCAGTCATTCACAATTTTGTAGCTGTCTTTTTATTGGATGAGCTCTATGTTCATCACATTATCCATTCTTGAGATCACAGATAGTAGTGCGATAGTCTATAATAATTAGGGAAAAACTTCTCTCCTTTTTTTCTGAATTGGTTGGACCATATCTGTCTCCCGGCTGGGAGGAGACGCACCAAGTTTGTTCGAAATAAATGATAAGTAACCACGCAGAGTGCGCCCGATTGCGTGCTAACTGAAGCTATTATCAGGAATATGGCTACCGAAGGCAATAATATTAGGAGGGTTCTTCCTTATGGATCCGAAGTAGCTTATAGATTGAGTCTTGTGAATAAGAGCGAGCCAGACACATTGTATTGTTTAACAAAATAACAACTCTATTTGCAACCTACGGCATCTCTCAACAAGTGAGAGAACTAACGCGTGTGACAATATCAAGTGCGACACTAGTGGACTATATATTTTCGACTCTAAATGATATTTCAGTAAGAGTACATGATTTTCCAAAAATCACAGATCATTCTATTATTTCAATTAATATATACAACAGTTCTCCAAAATTCTGAACAATCTAGCTCCATCTTATTTCCAAATGTTTTTGGTTTTTCGACGAGATGTCCATCCGTACCTAACTAGAAATTGTGATGATTTTCATATCTCCAGAACAAAACGCAAGAGCACCATGAGTTCTCTATTTTTCAAGGGTTTCCAGGAGTTTTATCAATTACCTTTTGCAATAAAAAACAGTTCCACTCTCTCTGCTTTTAAAAAAAATATTAAATCTCTCATGAAAAACCAAGGAAGTTAACAATTTTTGTCCTATCAATTTATAATCAACTAGTCATTGTTATATATTTATACATATTATGTTGATTAGTATTTTCTTTTTTGTTTTATTTAAATTGATAGTTTTTTTTTTCACAGATGTAATATTGAAACTATGTACTGTACGTGTTCATACTTATTTTCTTATTCATAGTTATGCAGTATTTTGTTACTATTATTATGAGTATATTTTATATGTATATTAGTATACCTAATTAAATAAAGGATCTAAAGGATCTACAGGAGGGGTATGTAATGTGTAGTGTGATGCACCAACCAATATGCGATGTCGACACGCCGACTATGTCAACTTCACGTGCAGCAGTTACTAGCGATAAAAGCACGGTTATACAGTCATTTGACAATTTTCAATACCATACTAAAAACATGACACTATAGAATTCGGAGATCTCCGAGTAATTCTAATAATTACAATAACATCATACTTTGCTTATTACAGATAAAACACGATCCAAACTTCTATTCGTATACTAAAAGAGAGTACCAAGGTGTAATCATACTGCTTATTATCAAGTAAATTTTGCACAATTTTCAATTTCTCCGAAAGAAGGATATAGTGGAAACTCGTAATTTCCAGGTATTTCATTTAGGGAAATGCTGAAACTAGTGTAATTTATAACCGAGACAAAACAATAAGAGAAACCGAATTTTGCTCCCGCGTTATGGCATAGCTTCGGATATCTGCGAAAGAAAGAGAAATAGGCTGTAATATTTCTCGTACAATCTGTGTGCAAAATTACCCTTACAACAAAAACAGAATCCATTGCTAACAGGGAAAATAACGTTTTACACAATGACCCTCACATTCGTGGTTTGGACTTATATCAAATTATACATGCTGGTGATTTGTTTATGTTCTAACATTTGCGGTTCTAAATTGAAACATATTGTTTGCAATTATGATTCATCATAAGATTTATTGTAGAACCTCTACCAATATCATCGTATAATTCCATTATAACTCGGTTCAAATTACAAACCAAATTGAAAGGCAACTCCATTTTCAATTGATAACTAATTGAATCAGTTAGGACCAACATTGAATTTGAACGGTTTGAAATCCCGGAATCAAATTCCATCTTTCAATCAGACTGATCACAAATGGACTTTCCGTCCTTTTGACCACAAATTTAATTGATATGGTCATCAAATGATAATTGAACATACCTGGTGTCCAATAGAAAATTTAAAGATTTCTAACTTCAATTACTAAGAGTAAACGATGCAAAGATGCTGTTTTTATCTGAAACCAAAACGAAAACATCGTGAAAAACATCAACTTGGCATCCTTCACTGTCTTCAATATTGAAGTTTGAAACGACTCAATTTTGGAAGGGACACTCGGTATTATCTTACGTTCCTACATTTCATCATTCCTATTCAGCGCTAAATCAGCTCTTTTCAAAAACAAAACTGTCATATGAAATTTGTTGAGATTCCACAGTAAACTGCTTACATCAAGTTTGGACTATTTTTTCTTTGGAGATATAATATTTTAATAAGAATAGAAATGAAATAATAGTTCTTTGTGGATCCTCAGTTTTCATTCACTCACATATTCAAAAGTTATCAAAATAGTCACACAATTGTACTAGGGATGTTTATGTCATATTCTGGTAATGAGAACGGAGTTGTGTTTGAAATTTACTTTCCCATATGAAGAATGAAAATTTAAGATGGAATTCAATGAAGTGACAAAAACATACTGAGACTCTAGCTAGTTATTATCAGAGCTTTTGACATGGTACATCCTTATCCAAGTCTGAACTCTTGTGAACATTTATCTTCACACCAACTTAATTATAATATATCGCATATAATAGTCGTAATGAGTCTTCAAGAAAAGACAAACAATGTTTTGCAGAACATGGTAATGAGGATATAACATCTAGAAACTGACGTTTTTGTATATTCATATATTCGTTCATCGTCAAATTTGACGACGGTTCATAGCTTAACTCAACATACGATAAAAGTGAGAAGCGATTATTACGAGCGATAGGACCCTGGTTACGTATTTCGCTTCACGATAGCAGAGGTTCGAAACTCCGAGCGGCAAGGTCATCGCAGGTTAGTTTGTTAAGCTTTCGACTGGTTAGTTTTTTAATTTTTATATATTTTTGGTGATACCAGGGTAATAGATTTTTCGAACAATTTTTTGTAATTGATCTTCCTTCTTCATGTACTATTAAAGTGCATTTATACACGGGTGGGGGTACATTGCTTGGCTAATAGCCTCTTGTTAAAAGTGTAAATGTAATCTCGATAGTTTTGAATATCATATTACAAGCTCGGTAAAATGACAGAATCGGAAATGGCCCGTCTGAAATAAGATACAACCATTATTTAAAATACAAAATGAAGACATGATATAAGGTTAGATAAAATAAACATCAATCATATTATTATATCGGATAGAATCATTCGTTACGTGATGAAAATCCTTTCAAAACATAAATAAAATAATCATACTTTTATCAGTTGTTTCATTTAATATTATTTTATATTGCACATTATAAATAATGCAATGGAATTAATACAAAATTTCGAATAGAAAACCGATTTGATAAAATAGTATAGAGCTAAGTTATCATATATTCCCAAATTCGATTATCTAGTATATTTTCCAAAGACATAGTCTCTATTAATTTCAATGTATGTGTTCAACTGAAATCCCTCAATAAAGAAACAGATGAATATTAGGACGATTCATACAACAGTTCATTGAAATTCAAATGAATGGATTAGTGTGCACTCGTGGTTCTGAAAATATCGGAGTTGCACTCACCTCAAATAATAGGTAGAAATGTACCTTCTACGCCTACATAAGAACCTATTGATAAATGCAAGTAGCCGTTTGTCTTCCACACTGATGAATGGGAAATTTTCGACAACACAACCGCATGCATCCTTTGCATCTACATAATCCAATCCGAAATGTTATATTCCTCGATTAAGCGAAGCTCTTAAATTTTTCGCCATTACGCCTGGGTAAGCTGGCATCGACAACTGATATTGATTGATCTGATCACAGAACATATTTCTGACATTATGAATTGCGTTTTCAAAATCAATCACAACTATATTGAGATTTAATCCTAAATTGAATGATTCACATAGAACTTCTACTTTTCGGAATAATAGGACATGCTATCACAGCCTAATCTTAATGAGTGTATTGAGATAGTAAATTAATGGAATATACTTTTAATTCTTTCTCCGTAGATTGTATTCAGAAGTAGCTAACATCTAAAAAAATTCTATCCGCGTTACACAAACAATTTTGATTAATTCCACACGAAAAATCTATCAAACCTGGAATGTATTCATTAATAGAAAAATTGTTCACCCTTGTGTTTCACATACTTCTTGAACCTCAATAGGATTTGACGGCAATGTTATCCACATTGCGTTTTGGAATGTCCTCTAATTCAGTAACTGAAATAGATTCAATTTCCTAATTGTTTATTTCATTACGTGTTTTCATGAGTTGCCACTCACTTGAGGATTCTTGACTTCCTGATGCATTCGCGTCAAAATAGCACGACTTGATGCCAACGTTTCGCCAACTATTACAGGTGGCATCTTCAGGGCAGGTTTGAGGTTTGAATTAAAGCTGGTTGGTGCTATTGTGACGCGGAATCCATCCGAAAGTCAAGAATTTTGAACAATAGCTATCTGCGGAAGTCTACTATTCAGGATTATCAATCACTTGTTGCACAATGATCAAATTACCATCTGAATCATGATTGTGTGTTGAAATAGCTTAACGACGTTATTGCTGTACCCCATTGCATGTATGTTTTTGCCCAACAATATGATTTTTTGTCGCTACACCTCCAAATGATTCCTATTTTGAAAAGTTGAAAAGTTGACCAATCTTATAGAAAATTCGTTCAAATACTTGAATAATTCAATAGTTGCATGTACGAATTACGTCGATATCACTATACTGCTTTTGTTATTGAAACTGAAGGGGGTGATAAAGGAAAGTTAGAACCGTTCATCAATTTTTGTAGAGATGCCATCTTCAAAATGCAACATGCTAGTAGTCTAATGGATGTTGAGGAATCGGATAGTACTATAACGACTAGTCACAGTTATATGATTGATGATGAAGAAGAACGGTAGATCATTCAGAATAATGTTTCTCGAAAGATTCAATTTTATCATTTCCATTAATAGGAAAGATCTCATTCGAACAGGTTACCATTCGTTTCAAGATGCTATATCATACAGTCCTTCAACTCTTAGTTCATCTAAAATAAAACATGGAATATTTGAGATGCAACAATACCTGGATTAGCTTAATTTGAATAACATCTTTTCAAGGAAAATTTCAAACAGACCATTAGAATACAGGTTAAGGGGCAATATCATATTTCGCTTAACCAGTTGTAAGAATCTGAAAAAAATTGAGAACGCTGTCTCTCTTGACATTGAAATAAAGAACATTTGTAATTATAAATGTCGATTTATTCTGTGATAATGCGACACTCCAGAATTTCGTAAAAATGACGAATTTTCTCCATGAATTGAAATTACTCCACATGACTTTTGAGAGATCGATTATTTAATGCCCGTTATCACTTATTCAGGTAGCTGATCCTCATATACTGCAACAATTGGGGCAGAAACAAAATGCATCGTCCTAATCCAGAATTTTTCTGGAGCGTTGCGGTGAATTATAGATGAATATAATACAAAAAAGTGTTATGAATTCGAAGCAGTTATCAAAAATTTCCGGCGTAATTAAATTCCGTAGTTTCAATCTTCATTTTGCACGATATAGCTTTAACGCAATTGATTAAAATGATGTGAATCCAATTCCAAAAATAATTTATGCGGAAGGTATCCATGAGAAATGTGTGGATATTAATACTGACAGGCACGAAACTATTACATTCAAATATTCCGCTTCGGAATTATTAAGGATTTCATTAATAAAATTGAGTTAAATTTCTATTACGAGAGACCAGTCTGTTCTATTATAAGGGGTCCGTTTTACGGACTTCAAGTAAATGTCATTATCCTATCAAATGAATTATTCTCCCTGTAATGGTTTCTGGGTTTTCAGATAAACTACGAGTATATAACTGACTAGTCGTGCAACATATACTGATGTATACCATAGTGATAATAATTATATTATCAATAATGTTTTTAACGTGGAATAAGTTGAGCTCATGAAATTATTTTTGAACATTAAGAATGATAATGTCATATATATCTATTGTCACGAATGTGAAAAGTGAATTAATCCCTCGCACTGGCGTTGTTCAAGAATGTTCAAAACGAAGCAATATATTATTACTATATAAAATATTCTCCCTCTAAATCACAAAAAGTCTGTAAACTATTGAAGAATTACTGAAGAACAAGATGAATTTCACTATTTCCTTCTCAAATAGTCAACATTCGAAAAGATAAGTAAAGAAGTTGAGTTAGAAAGGAAGATGATCTCTGGAGTTCATAAGTTAATTTGTGGATCTTGTCCAAACTTGTTTATACATAGGTCAAAGTGGTAGAACTTCCTTTAGTAGAGTGTGTGAGAATTTTAGGAGAAAATAACAAGCTTTATTTCCGTTATGCCAAACATTTGTTTGAATCAAAACATTGAAATCTTATATATGTTAAATAAATGTAGATTTAGCAAGACTTAAGATTCTCAGAAAATAATTTATATGAGTACAGTGATATTTTATTCAATAATCATTTTTTTTTCATTTTCCGTTCCTCAATCTCCTCTCACACGAACAAGCTGTCGCAAACCGATTATCATTTCTTAATATTCGTAACATCCTATATTCTTGTAATCACCTTAAATATTATGAATCCGTAAAAATCAGCTCAACCCTCTTGGTCATTATTATATATAACTACAATACCTATATAAGTTCAAGTACCATCTTATCAGGGCCGGATTTAGGAGTGGGCAGAGTGTCCACCTGCCCACGGGCCTCCACCAAGGACGGGCCCCCACCAAGTATAATATATTGAAAATTTGTTTGGATTTCAACAAAACTGATAGGATGATTTTGTTAATATAATAACAAATTCATAATTTTTGAGTAAATTTGTGGAGAATCTTAATTCACATATTTTAATTATCTATTTTACATCACAAAAGCAGGAAATATTGTATATTTAACATTTATGCAGTGGCAGGTAGAAGTTAAAATAAGCTATTCCTGATGTCACATTGTTTTGAAACACTACATTATAACAAGTTCACTGAAATTAGTTATTTGAATTTTCCCGCGTGTTTGGTATGTGGCGCCGTATTACAGATAAGTTTCTAGTGCTTTGACATTACAATTGCATTATAATTTTGTGTTGTAAAAATATTTTGTGGCATTTAATATTACCGTCTACCATAGGTGCCCCCAACAAACTTGTGCCCTGCATCTTATGAAGGCACCATGTGGTGGAACATTAGTTTGCTTCTACTTCTTCAATAAGAATTTATTCGGACATTTTTTGACAGTTATTCAATGTAAACAGTACTTCAGTAATAATTTATCATATTGAATTTTGTAATTCTTTTATTATGTTTTTAGCAGTAATTTTATTTTTTGTTGGATCTTGTTAATAATGTGCAATAAAAAGTTCATATTCATTTACATAACTACTTAATTTTTATTATCTACAAATCAGTTGAATTATCTTACCTGCATAGGTATGTTTTGTTCTCAGATAACTGTTTTCTTTGCAATTTGGATGTAGGGATCTACATACTTATGTGTTAGTCTATAACGAATAAGTATTAGTTTTAGGTCCACTTACTGAATTCACCCATTCGCCGAAATAAATACTCAGCTCGCGTCAAATAATCCAAAAATATGTTCCAATTCGGGCTCTGTTCAATCTGATTCAAAAATTGCGCGAACCTAACAATCCTAGGCTGCTCAAATGCCGAATTTTGATATGCTATCGTAGTAATCTCAAGAAGATATAAAAATTTAACAAACTAACCTGTTAAATTTTAAAAACCTGCCATAACGTTGCCGTTTCGACTCTCGAACCAAAATATAGAAACTGCCTGATCATTTGCCTATCTGTAGGTTTGGCATTTGAACAAATGCAAATTGAGCTGTTGCAGGGTGCGTAGTTTCTATTACATAAAAGCCTAAATAGAACATATTTTCCGCAACTAATCACTCAGCTTTGCGAACTGAGTATTTATTTCGGGAACTGACTGGTTTCGAAATGATCAGTCTAGCATATATAAATAATGCACACAACCTACCTATCTACCTATCACTCTTACCTAAAAACGGTTTGGGTTAATTTCCGTTGTAAGTACAATACATATCATAATATTTAATTTGAGGACTTATTCACACATGGCAAAATCATTGAATGAATTGTTACATTTTATTCTCTGCTTGAATCCACCTCAGATCAAAACAATTCGAAAGTAATATACAATCAATGTTTGTAAGTGGTTCAATATTTTTTCGTGAGGAATGTGTATATTGTGACCAATTTCATCAACAATGTCTCGATCAAGAGGTATTCACACAAGTATATTCCACAAAAAAAATTGTATACCTAACTACACCAGAGGAAAGTCTCGGAAAAATCTAAAATGTCCATAGAACATCATATGAGCCAGGGACGGAATGTTGGGAGGGAAGGTAGAAATATGAATTTTCCTTGAAAGATATCAGGAAATAACTCACTCCAAAACAACGCCAGTGGATATAAGATTTAACTCTAGTAGAGATGAGGTTTCGATCCTGACAAAGAAGTGGTGACAGACTGAGCTTGCCTAGTCAGGCTCATAGTGGGATAATAGATGAGAATGAATGAGACCCGGACACGACAATATCAGAGAACGAAGAAAATCTGTCCTGCGAATTGAGCAATCCTAGGCTGCTCAATAACGAATTTTGAAATTTTTACCTAGTAATTGGAAAATGATATAAAAATTTCACCAACTAACCTGTGACAAATTTAAAAACCGGTGATAACGTTGCCGTTTCGACTCTCAGACCGAAATATCAAAACTGAATGATCGTTTGCCGAAATATCGGTAGGTTTGGCATTTAAACAAATGCAAATTGATCTGTTGCAGGGTGCATAGCAGTCTAGCATTTATAAATAATTTCCACAACCTACCTATCTACCTATCAGTCCTACCTAAGAATGGGTTGGATTAATTTTCGTTGGAGGTACAATCACATATCATGATACATAATTTGATAACTTCTCCACAAATGACAAAATCATTTTACGTATTTTTTTATTTCATTCTCTGCTTGAATCGACATCAGATCAAAACAATTCCGAAGCAATATAGAATCAAAGTTTGTGAGTAGTTTCATGATTTTTTTTCCATTTAACGCTTTTATTTTGTTACTCTACCATACTTTGGCACGTTATTGGTCTAGAAGGAATGCGAGTAGCACAATATTATAACCTCAAAATGACCAAATAAGTTCAGGAGTATCGCACTCATTGTTCGACGATAACTACTTTGGAAATTGGAACATCAATAATGAGACGCTTCTGATAGCAAAAAAAACCTGATTTATTGATCTGAGACGAGGTATAAGGCAATCGTCGTTATTATACAGGACGAGAATGGAGAAGCAAGTGACTAACAGGATGCACATGGAAAAGCCGATCGGAAGTGCAAATCGAAAATTTTCCAAAGGACAACAACGAACAGTGTCCTCGAATATACAGAAAGCAAGGAATTGTCTTTGACCTATGGACTTCCCTGTGCAACGTAATTGGAAGGTTTGGCCAATCAACTGCTATTATCGAAGTCACTTCTTAGAACGAAAAATAATGTCTAGAACGAATCCGTGAAATTGATCATTATCTAAAATCCGGTAATATGATCAGGAATTTGGCAAATAGTTCCCAGCAATACAAATGCTACCATCAGACATCACATAGCAAGTTTAACACCTCATAACTTTCGAGTATCTGCGAATGAGTATGGTTGGGACCAATGGATTGCAATCATTGAGTACTATCTAAATATGCACTATGGTCAAAATTGAGGGTGTGGTGTGAAGTAAACAGGATCTTTTTTTCAGCTCGCATTGTGACCGCTTCGTCATCTCTTTATTTGACATGACTGATGGAATTGAAATTGAACAACATTATTTGTTCGTAAACAAATCATAACAATCCAACATCGCTTTTGTTGATGATAACAGCAAGCATATAATTCGATCTACAGGTAGCAAGAACACTCATCATGACACACATAGTGACAAAATTGACTGAATGAAACATAATAAATGCCACTTGTTAGCTTTGGCTCGGTATTTTGATCACCTTCCGTGTTTTTGCTACAGAAAACCAATATTCAAGGTAAAATAATATCACTGCCTGCCACTGAATATCATTATAGAACGCGAATAGAACAAATTGAACTCCGAGCGTTTGCTAAAATTACAAATTGCCGAAATTCAGCCCAACATGGGTTAGTTTACATAATATTCTCAACATAACGGAAACAAGGATATCATGAAACAATTACGCGATATTTTCTACGACATGAGAATACAACTAAACATAAACAATGTATGAAACCGCCCCAGGGACAAAACACGAACACAACGAAAATAACTGCATGATGTACTTACAACTACAGAACCATTGTTACAAAATAATACGCCAAGAGTAGGAACGCTCAAAGAATAATTGATCCTCATACTCTAGCCCAACTGAATAAAATTGTATATTTAGTGAATAGTAATAGAGTGACATCAACTGTTCTTCAAAATATAAGAAAATCACTTTCAAATTGATTCACAGCTATTTTCTAGAAAAGTTCTATCTCAATCAAAGGATGGAGACTTTAATGAACAATATGGGGAAGCAATCGATCAAAAAAATATCTCTTTCGCAAATTTAGTGAGGACTGTGTAGATTGTGAGCAATTTCATCAGCAATGTTTCGATGAAGTGGACTTCACACCAACATATCCAACTAAAAATATTTCAATCCTTAACTAAACCAGAGGAAAGCCTCGGGTAAACCTGAAATGTTCATAGAGAACATAATCTGAGCCAGTGATGTAATGTTGGGAAGGGGGGTAGGGATTTGAATTTTCCTTCGCTTTCCGATATACGATTTAAGTCTAGCAGAGGGAAGATTTCGAGCCTGACAACGAAGTGGTGATAGTATGACCTCGCCTAGTCGTCTATCTGGAGTCGCTCATAGTGGGATAATTGACGAGATTTCCGACCATAACAATATCAGACAAGGGAGAGGATCTGCACTGCTAAGGAGAGACGCTGCCAAAAATTGTTCTTCATAGTTTGTCTGAAGAAATTAAATAGAATCAGCCATAACGTGATGAAAATTCATCATAAACTTGAATAAAATAAGTAATTTAAGTACGATTTTCACTTGTTTGATGAATAAATTCGAATACACTTTTGCTAACACAGCTTTGTGATATTTGTTCAAAGAATCTGCTGTATTAGCGAAAATATAGTCACATTGATTCAATAAACTAGTGAAAATCGAATATTTAATAAAAATTCAGTGGTGGAAGCTATTACTTTGTGATAATTTATCATATAGATATATAATAAAACACTTTTACTTTGTATTTCATCACATAATATATCATACAAACAAAACGTGACTATAGTTTCGACACTAGCGTGTCATCTTCTTCAAGATATTAATATACGAAAAAATGAATAATCTGGGCTATTTTTGATACAATATGAGACACAGGTAACAAGTGGGGTTCCGGTTGGGGAAACACATTTTCCGAATAGTACCGGGATATCAAAAATGATCTTGGTCGAGGGTGGTTGTGGAATCTGAAACGTGTGTCTTACTTTACGTTATCAAAACTTGTGTCAAATTAATTAATTTGAAGTTTCTAAAAGTGAGAAATTTCGCAATTTTATACGAATGTTATAACACTCAGAAGTCTCTAGCGCCATAGACTCCGAGATTTTCACGTGTCCTATCGAAATTAGAAGGTTCGAATTGTATAAAAACACAATTGCATGAATGCCAGACGTCCTATGTAATTAGCTGCGAACGTAATCATTTTGACATATGCCTCGAGGAGCTCGCTACTCGTCAGTTAGAGTTTATACTTCTTATCTCGATCTTGTTAATTCGGGGCCATTTTATGCCTCGTGCGGCCGGCGCCAGTTGTGGTGAAGTGTTTTCGGCTATAGGCTGCTAGCTTTTAACCGCTTTTGGGTATATTTTAGTAGCTAGAAAATTCCCTTTCGTACGTCGCACGTCAGACGCGCGTAGCTGAGTACCTGTTTCTATTTTAATTAAATTTTCCCATTCAATCGACATTTTGGGGCCCGACACTATGCTATTCACTTGGCTCCGTTCATATACTAACGACATGGAGCGAAAATTGCATGCGAAAAGTCCTCGTAAAGACGTTCTATGTTCCGAAGATTTGCACTTTTCTAACTCGCAAGCTACGCACTCCTCAAGTGAATGTCATTCGATTTAACGAGAATTAACCAATTTAAAACAGTTTTCGACCCCGTCAGATTCTCAGGCTTTCTCTAAAAGACAATGAACATCTCAAACGGAGTAGAGTCAATTTTCTAGTATAAACGTTTATAAACAGTAACACTTGTTCCATAGTAGCTCCGAATCGCATTTCAAATAACTTATAGATGAGGCAGCTTTCACAATATGAATTGATCTACACACAAAGCGAATGTAAATGTATATTTTCTTATTGGATTTGACCAGAGATTTATGGTAAAAGTGGAAACTCATATCTTCCTAAATATATGATAAATGATATCCAATATGAAACGAAAGTCAGAAATGTGGCATATATGATGTCCAGTGCGAAATGTGTATATCGCTCTGAAAAACGATATCATATAGAATCCGAGGGAACATGTTAGTGGGGAGAATAAAAAATTCATAGGGGCCGCTCCGCTCTCAGAACGAATGGAATTCAACAGCATTTTCAATGTCCAGGAAGGTTTTTTTTCAACATAATAACGAATCATTAAACTCGTGATAAATATATGACTTGATCAATTTAAATATTAACACAGAGGTTATTAACTGATAAAAATCACATAGCTCCACAAGTGTGTGAAAACATTATCCAACAATGAAAGGCTTCCGCTGAACCTGAAAATCAATTGAGAGTTATAACTTATGTAGCTGATGCTGCATCAGGATTTGTAGATTACAACCAAAAAAATTATGTTGGAATTTTCAACACATTAATTACAATTTATTACAACATATCTGAAATTCAACACATCAATAGATACCGGTGAAGAGGGTTGTAGTGAAGCATTAGCCTGAGGCTGCACCACGTACTCTCAGACAAAAATAAATGTCATAAAGATTTTCTACACACTATTTACTATTTATTACAACATATTCCAAATTTATCACAATCGTTGAATTACGAGAAGAAGGGATTGTGGTGCAGAATCAGATCAAAACTGCACCACCCAGTTCTAGATGGAATTGGTATGAGAATTATCTACATATTAATTACAATCTATAACAACATATTTCAATGTATGTATGTGTAAAAATTTCTTGACTCATGTATTACTTAGCTTTTCCATCTTACCGAGAAAAATTGTTTTATCGCCATAATAAAACATGTTGAAGAACATTGGTTTGGATCCTCATACATTTGGAGTGAAAGTATTAAAGCCACTGTATCAATTAGTCGCAGACCCGACAATAACAACTGCTTATTCTTTGAATTGTGAGAACTCTCTTGGACATATTGCTAAAGAAGTATTTCCGACTGAAGATTTTAGTTTCGAAAACAGTATGACTATGACAACCAAATGAAAGATTTGCAGGTAGAGGATTTATTTGATATTATTCCGAGATTCGGTCGAGAAATGAACCAGGGAGTGTGTGAAAACTCAGGCTGTGGAGGAAATACTAGAACCAAGGAAATTCTGGGTGAGAAATGGATAGGTGTTCGATATTAATAATTTTGGAACTTAATGAAATATCTCCTCATATTCAGGTGAAATTGTCATTTTCGACATTGTATCCAAAGAATCCAATACAAAGATTCCTCTGTCCATTTCAGTAGAACTGGATCCACCAAGTTATAATCAAATTAACTTGAAATTAATTGGGCTAGTTGATTACATCAGTCATGAAAACAAATGCAGTGAAAGACAGATGAGACACTATACGGCACTGCTAAGGCGGAGAGATAATGTTTGAATGAGACATGATGATATTTCAACCGACCATCAAAATGAAATAAGCAAGAGGACGAAAGTATTTCCTGTTCTTGTTATTCAAAGGAAAGTAAAAAAGAAATCGGAAGAATAATAATAAAATAAATAATGTTACTAGAGAAAAATGTATTTGACTTCAGACTATGGGGGCGGTCTGAAAATGTTGATTTAGAAGTAATCCTGAAAGACTGAGAGAAGCGATTTGTTATACAAGGACAATCCCATTCTCTTGTCTACAGTATCGGAAATAATTCTTCTGGGGTATAGACATATTTACACATGCAACAAGGAACGCAATGATATGGTAATACCACATAAACCAGAGAGACGCACTGCTATGCGCCCCTCCTCTTACACCACCCGAGGCGTTAACTGCGACTCGCACATTCACCCCACTGGTGCTGGTATGTTACTGACGTCCTACGTTCTGAGCTGACCGACCAGAAATTGTAATGCTCTCTCTTCATCAGCAAGCTATTCTTTACGCTCTCATGAAGCCACCATACCCAGGATAAATAATTTCCGAACCTGTATACAACCGTAATAAATTTGAAATATGTTGTAATAAATTGTAATTAATATGTACAAAATTGTCATAATATTTTATTCTGTGCAGCTGGCACAGCTTCGGTGTAATGCCCTTTTTCTTGTAGATTCACGATTAATTTGGAGAGTTATAATCATAACAACACTAAAATAGATGAACAAACGTAGAACACACTTTTCATTGGTTTTTTAGAAATCTTATTCAAAATGCTTTTGAACCCAGACATATAATGTGATTAGACACAAAACGACAACAAACACGTGGTTGTCTCAGAGATCTGTGTATTGTGTAGATCTAACTCTGTGACGTCGCGATACGATGAGTCATCAGTATTCCGGTCTACTATTATGTAGGTAAGTTCATTCTCACAGTGTGGTGAATTTGCACATGAACATTAATCGTTGCAACTATACTATGAATATAAAACCTCATTGCCTGAAGAAGTATACGACTGAGCTGATCGATAGAAATAGTAGCCTCATGTTTCTGGTTAAGCAGTGGCGTAAAATTTCCAAAGATAGAAAAAATAATCATGTTGTATAGTCTTAGGAGAACTGAAAATTTATGATTAAATATCAACTAGGGCGAGCATTTTTATAAGTGCTAATTTAAAATTAAAGTTGAATTTCACATGTTCCGATAAAAAAAGTTAAATCTTTCTAACCAAATGCTTGTTGTGTCCACAGTATTTATTGTTCAATTCATAGTGTGTATTATGAAAATAAAGCTCTAGATTTCGCAGAAAAAAACACAAAGCATCCAGAAATCAAAACCAATCAGTGGGTAGTAGTCATCATATTATACATATCTCTTCCCTCTACTCCTTCCTGAGATTTTATATTCCATGCAACTATATATTTACGGGTGACGAGAGAGATGGGTACTCATTTTTTCATGAGTATTTTGAACAAATTATTACCTCAAAAATATAATTTCTCAGCTGATTTGAGTTTAAAATTACGTTTCGCGAAATTCACATGAATCAATCAGATGGAAACCTAAATGTAATGTAATGTTTTCAGCGTGTAATTTCCGAACAGATTAGGCCTTTGTGTTATTTATGTTTAAGTTCAGATATGATAATTGGAACTGAGACTTGTCTTGAACAGGCCACCTTTCATTTGTTAACGGGGAAGATGTGTTACGTCAAGAGTGGGTTCCATGAAGGAATTAATTTAATTGGATTCAACTAACACAATTACTTGCCACTTTGTTTCCCAGACCAGTAGTTATGCGGGCTGTAATTTCATGAGAAATTGTGGTTTATGTCATATAAAACGTTTAGAGAAATTTCTAACTTCCAAATGGATGCACAACTTCAAGAACAGACATTTTAAGAAATATAGCGTTGCAGAACATTCAAGAAATTCTGTTCATAATTGTGTGTTTAACCTCACACTTCCCATTCAACATAGTTTTCAGTCATTCGGCTCCTGAACGATTCGATGAATTCTATTATTTTAAAATTTCACGATGCTAAGTAGCAGTATTAACTAAAATGCATTTCGGTAATAAATAATGATTATTCTTCTGCTTCCTATATCAAGTTGAGTGCTATGGTGTTGTAATTAGGAATTAAAATATATCGAATTCTTTCTACTCAGTTTGTGATTGAGTTTTAAAAAAAATCCGTTCCTATAAGTTGCCAAATTTCAAGTCGTTCGTTAAAATATAGTCCAGTCGCTCAGCGTTTCAAAAACGTTTTTTCCTCCATTTGAAAATTAGGTGTCGATTTAGATAGATATAGGGGCTCCGAAAAAGACCCTGGCATCTGTGGGGGGCCAATTCCCATCTGTTCCCCCCCAGTTCCAAAAAAATGATTTGAAATTGGGTTTTTTCAATATTTTGAAAAGAACAACTCTAATCGGGAAAAGTTTAGTATGAAAGTTGTAGATTATCATTATGTGGTCTCTGAAAATCAAGTTTTAGGATAGTCAAAAAATTTCAACAGTTCATGAAATGGACAAAAACTGGTAAGAGTTGGTAGGCATTATCAATACGAACATTTTAAGCCCATACACGACCCTCTAAACTCCGTAGTTCCCTCATTCTTTGAGTTTTCATTTTCGTTACCTCACCTCACTTTTCTCTGAAACTCTGGAAATTTTTCTTGAAAAAAATTACCATGAATCAACAACATGTATGACCAACTTATGCGCTAGGTCTCATTACTCTATCATAACTTGAAACCGATAAAAAAAATTGTTTCCATTTTTGACCCCGAGTCCCAACGCGCATGCGTAGTAGATGTCAAGTTGTTTATTTTGATAACATCTACAACTTTCATCCCAAACTTTTTTCGATTAGAGTTGTTCTTTACAAAATATTAAAAAAAACCTAATTTCAAAACAGTTTTTCCCAACTGGGGCGAGCAGTGGAAAGTTAATCCCCCAGAAATGTCAGGGTCTTTTCTGGTGCCCTAATATCTATATAAATCGACATCTAACTTTTAAATGGCAAGGAAAACGTAAAACGCTGAGCGACTGGACTAATATTAGAAAGCTAATTTGGATTGATAGGGATATCTGTGGAGGTCACACATATTTTGAAATTTGATTGATAAGTATTCACAGAGTTTTTTTTCATATGTAACTCACAGATTGTTATGTTATCTTTCATTTTGTTACGTTGATTCTATGTATGATGTAGATCGTGTTACATTATTAGTGGAGTAAATCTGGCAAATGGTTAGCGAATATCTTACGATGCTTAGCAACCCGGTGGAAAATGTTTGTTGTGATACCGATAACAACCCCCTGAAATTTCTATTCCCCAAAGTGGGTGCAACCCCTTTTTTTTTTGCCAAAAAGGGTTTTTTTGACATTTTTAAAGGTAGCTTAGCAAAAAAAAAGCAATATCTTCGGTTGTATTGAAAATTAAAGGACCAAAGTAGAACCCTTCCATTGTCAATGTCCAAGAAATTTCCAGTCCAAATTTCAAGTTGGTCCGACCTCCCCCTTCCCCGTAATAGAAATATATATACTCATATATGCAAGGAATCTTGCGTAACGGCTAACTCGGTCATTTTTCAACCGATTTTGCTGATGTTTGGACTGAAGATAGATGTTACGGTTTCAAAAGTACCCTTCGAATTTAAATTGAAAACATAGAATAGTTTTCCAGAAATTCAACTTTAAGTCAATTTATTGGTTATTTTTCAAACTAAGATATCTCATTTTTCAATTATTTTTTTTCTGCCTATATTGGCCATTTTGGTTAATTTGAGATGGATCAAATGATGTTCACGTGAGGAGCACGTAGCTGGCGAGTTAGAGAAGTGCAAACTGGTTGTACCTAATACGGCTTCACGACGACTTTTCGCGTGCCGTTTTCGCTCCATGTAGTTAGATTAGGTATCGGACCGTGCCCGACGTCCCTTCTTTTTCCGGTAAATGTCCATTAGATAGAAAACTTTAATTAAAACAGAAACAGGTACTCTCAGGTCTCAGCTACGCGCGTCTAACGTGCGACGTACGAAAGGGAATTTTCTAGCTACTAAAATATACCCGAGGCGGGTGAAAGCTAGCGGCTCACAACCGAAAATACTTTATCACAACTGGCGCCGCCCGCTCGGGGCACGAAACGGTCCCAACATAACAAGACCGGGGTAAAATGTATAAACTCTAACTGACGCGTAGCGAGCTTCTCGAGGGAAACGTCAAAATGATTACGTTCGTAGCCAATTACATAGGACCTCTAGCGTTCATGCAATTGTGTTTTTATACAATTTGAACCTTCTAATTTCGAAATCCCGGAGCCTGAAACGCTATCAACTTCTGAGTCTCACAATATTCGTATAAAATTGCGAAATTCCGCACTTTTAGAAAGTTCAAATTAATTAATTTGACACAAGTTTTGGGGATATTATTACGAAAATAAAATGACCAATATAGGCCGGAAACATGAATAAATCAGAAATGATTTCCATGACATAAAACTATATGCGAATACCTACATTTTCCCGCAAAGCAGATCCAGATCGGATGTAATTGACATGAGATATCTTAATTTGAAAAATAACTAAAAAATTGACTTAAAGTTGAATTCCTGAAAAACTGTTCAATATTTTCACAAGAAATTCAGAGGGTAGTTTTGAGATCATAACACCTATCTTCAGTCCAAATTTCAGTCAAATCGGTTGGGAAATTACCGAGTTAGTCATTACGCAAGATTCCTTGCATATATGAGTATATATACAGGATATCCTCGAACTACGTGACAAAAATGAAACCGAAGATTCTTTGATTCGAAAAAAAGTTGATGAACCAATTGATGCCTTAGTGATTTCTTAAAGGGTTTTGTTGTTTCTTTTAATTTAGCATTTGTTTTTCCTAAATAATCACATCGTTTCCCCATTTCTATTGTTTTTATTATTCGTGTTTTACCGAGATATTAACCATTTCAGTGTTAGTGAAATTTTGAGCCATAATTTTATAAAATTTTTACGGAAAGCAAAGTAAACACTGACAGTTTTGAGAATAAATTCTCCAAATGCCAAAATGACATTAGAAAAGCAAAGGCAACTAAGGTATTTTAATCAAGTAAAATTAGTAAGCCAAAATTGCAGAGACTCGAAAATTATTTTTTTCAAGCTAATCCGTTGATTTAATCAAAATTTGTTAAGAGTAAAAAAAGTTTTCAAATTAGATAAGCTACATAAAAAATATAGAGTGAATCACATCGACCACAAAAAAGTTCCGGACTCTTTTCCCGTTACATCCTCAAGTTTGAGCCATTTCTATGGTCCCTAAGGCTCTATGCACCGCTCTCAAAATTTATTATTATTGACAGTAACTCACCTGCCACATATTCTAAAAGTCCTCCATCACGTTCTCAAGTTATACCGAAAAAACAAAATTATTTTTGCAACTTTGAAGCCCTCTACCGGCTAAACAAGACACTTGAGGCAAAAGTAAAAAGGCTCATCTAATTTTCTTCGAATCAAAGAATCTTCGGTTTCATTTTAGTCACGTAGTTCGAGGACAGCCTGTATATATCCTCGAACGACGTGGCTAAAATGAAACCGAAGATTCTTTGATTCGAAAAAAATTTGATGAGCCTTTTTACTTTTGCCTCAAGTGTCTTGTTTAGCCGGTAGAGGGCTTCAAAGTTGCAAAAATAATTTTGTTTTTTCGGTATAACTTGAGAACGTGATGGAGGACTTTTAGAATATGTGGCAGGTGAGTTACTGTCAATAATAATAAATTTTGAGAGCGGTGCATAGAGCCTTAGGGACCATAGAAATGGCTCAAACTTGAGGATGTAACGGGAAAAGAGTCCGGAACTTTTTTTTGGTCGATGTGATTCACTTTATATTTTTTATGTAGCTTATCTAATTTGAAAACTTTTTTTACTCTTAAAAAATTTTGATTAAATCAACGGATTAGCTTGAAAAAAATAATTTTCGAGTCTCTGCAATTTTGGCTTACTAATTTTACTTGATTAAAATACCTTAGTTGTCTTTGCTTTTCTAATGTCATTTTGGCATTTGGAGAATTTATTCTCAAAACTGTCAGTGTTTACTTTGCTTTCCGTAAAAATTTTATAAAATTATTTTGCTTTCCGTAAAAATTTTATAAAATTATTTTACGGAAAGCAAAGTAAACACTGACAGTTTTGAGAATAAATTCTCCAAATGCCAAAATGACATTAGAAAAGCAAAGGCAACTAAGGTATTTTAATCAAGTAAAATTAGTAAGCCGAAATTGCAGAGACTCGAAAATTATTTTTTTCAAGCTAATCCGTTGATTTAATCAAAATTTTTTAAGAGTAAAAAAAGTTTTCAAATTAGATAAGCTACATAGAAAATATAGAGTGAATCACATCGACCACAAAAAAGTTCCGGACTCTTTTCCCGTTACATCCTAAAGTTTGAGCCATTTCTATGGTCCCTAAGGCTCTATGCACCCCTCTCAAAATTTATTATTATTGACAGTAACTCACCTGCCACATATTCTAAAAGTCCTCCATCACGTTCTCAAGTTATACCGAAAAAACAAAATTATTTTTGCAACTTTGAAGCCCTCTACCGGCTAAACAAGACACTTGAGGCAAAAGTAAAAAGGCTCATCTAATTTTCTTCGAATCAAAGAATCTTCGGTTTCATTTTAGTCACGTAGTTCGAGGACACCCTGTATATATATATATACATATATATATATCCTCGAACTACGTGGCTAAAATGAAACCGAAGATTCTTTGATTCGAAAAAAATTTGATGAGCCTTTTTACTTTTGCCTCAAGTGTCTTGTTTAGTCGGTAGAGGGCTTCAAAGTTGCGAAAATAATTTTGTTTTTTCGGTATAACTTGAGAACGTGATGGAGGACTTTTAGAATATGTGGCAGGTGAGTTACTGTCAATAATAATAAATTTTGAGAGCGGTGCATAGAGCCTTAGGGACCATAGAAATGGCTCAAACTTGAGGATGTAACGGGAAAAGAGTCCGGAACTTTTTTGTGGTCGATGTGATTCACTCTATATTTTTTATGTAGCTTATCTAATTTGAAAACTTTTTTTACTCTTAAAAAATTTTGATTAAATCAACGGATTAGCTTGAAAAAAATAATTTTCGAGTCTCTGCAATTTTGGCTTACTAATTTTACTTGATTAAAATACCTTAGTTGTCTTTGCTTTTCTAATGTCATTTTGGCATTTGGAGAATTTATTCTCAAAACTGTCAGTGTTTACTTTGCTTTCCGTAAAAATTTTATAAAATTATGGCTCAAAATTTCACTAACACTGAAATGGTCAATATCTCGGTAAAACACGAATAATAAAAACAATAGAAATGGGGAAACGATGTGATTATTTAGGAAAAACAAATGCTAAATTAAAAGAAACAACAAAACCCTTTGGGAAATCACTAAGGCATCAATTGGCTCATCAACTTTTTTTTGAATCAAAGAATCTTCGGTTTCATTTTTGCCACGTAGTTCAAGGATATCCTGTATATATACTCATATATGCAAGGAATCTTGCGTAATGACTAACTCGGTAATTTTTCAACCGATTTGACTGAAATTTGGACTGAAGATAGGTGTTATGATCTCAAAACTACCCTCTGAATTTCTTGTGAAAATATTGAACAGTTTTTCAGGATCAACTTTAAGTCAATTTTTTAGTTATTTTTCAAATTAAGATATCTCATGTCAATTACATCCGATCTGGATCTGCTAATTTTCTTCGAATCAAAGAATCTTCGGTTTCATTTTAGTCACGTAGTTCGAGGACACCCTGTATATATATATATATATCCTCGAACTACGTGGCTAAAATGAAACCGAAGATTCTTTCGTTCGAAAAAAATTTGATGAGCCTTTTTACTTTTGCCTCAAGTGTCTTGTTTAGCCGGTAGAGGGCTTCAAAGTTGCAAAAATAATTTTGTTTTTCGGTATAACTTGAGAACGTGATGAAGGACTTTCACAATATTTGGCAGGTGAGTTACTGTCAATAATAGCCGTTTTTGAGAGCGGAGCATAGAGCCTTAGAGACCATAGAAATGGCTCAAACTTGAGGATGTAACGGGAAAAGTGTCCAGAACTTTTTTGTGGTCAATGTAATTCACTCTATATTTTTTATGTAGATAGCTTATCTAATTTGAAAACTTTTCTTACTCTCAGAAAATTTTGATAAAATCAACGGATTAGCTTGAGAAAAATAATTTTCGAGTCTCTGCAATTTTGGCTTACTAATTTTACTTGATTAAAATACCTTAGGTGCCTTTGCTTTTCTAATGTCATTTTGGCATCTGGAGAATTTATTCTCAAAACTGTTTTTACTTTGCTTTCCGTAAAAATTTTATAAAATTATGGCTCAAAATTTCACTAACACTGAAATGGTTAATATCTCGGTAAAACACGAATAATAAAAACAATAGAAATGGGGAAACGATGTGGTTATTTAGGAAAAACAAATGCTAAATTAAAAGAAACAACAAAACTTTTGGGGAAATCGCTAAGGCATCAATTGTTCGAAATGTTGCCCATTTTCCTGAATACACAAATTAATTCGTTTCAAGAAATTGGATTGAACTCTGGCTAGTACTTCAGGATCATTCTTCAATAAATCCGCTTCATGATTAATTCGTTGCAATAATTCCTATAGTGTGTTTACTAGAGCTGCATAAACTTTCGACTTCAAAGCGCCCCATAGAAAGAAGTCGCAGGGCGTCAAATCAGGGGAGCGGGCCGGCCAGTTCACTGGTGCATCGTATCCTCTACCTATCCAGCGATCTGGATATTCCACATTCAAATGTCGCCTCACAGCTAATGTGAAATGAGGAGGTGCACCATCATGGAAAAACCAGGCCACGACGAATGCGTAAGGGCAAGTCTTCCAACAGTTCAAGTAGACTTTGTTCCAAAAAGTTCAAGTAGTTCTCCTCGTTCAATCGATCGGGTATAACATTAGGGCCAATAATAAAGTTATCCACTATTCCAACCCAAACATTTATTTTAGTTTGATTCTGAAAATATGTAACTTCCGTTTCATGAGGATTTTCATCAGCATAGAAATGTTCATTAAGGAGGTTAAAAAGACCACATCTCGTGAAAGTATCTTCG
This sequence comes from Endomychus coccineus, assembly GCA_958510875.1. Taxonomy (NCBI): domain Eukaryota; kingdom Metazoa; phylum Arthropoda; class Insecta; order Coleoptera; family Endomychidae; genus Endomychus; species Endomychus coccineus. The sequence continues at coordinate 142,156,961 of OY294069.1, read as the reverse complement.
TCCGTGAACAGAATTCTCCTACAAAAATTGGGGTTTGCGTTTTGTTTTTGGACAATAAGCCGACAGAAATCTAGCCGATGACCTGGATCCATGGGCAATAAGTCTTGAACTGTTTTAATATGATAGGGATACAACAGTTCTTCTTTCAGTACATTATGAACTAATGATTTTGAGGCTCCAATACGAAGTCCCAAACGTAGTGTGCTTATCCCAGGTTCAGTTTCAACCGCTTCCAGTATCGCTTCTTCGAGCTCTAACGTCCTTCTTGTCCATCTGCGTCCAGTTTCTCTGCGATTTGCTTCAAATTAGCCAGTTTCGCGAAGGTTTGCCGATTTGGAATTCTGCGATGCGGATATCTTTCCCTTCTCCGGCCATTGCAACGACAAAGTCCATAAATCAATAACATATCAACCATTTCAGTGTTAGTGAAATTTTGAGCCATAATTTTATAAAATTTTCACGGAAAGCGTAGTAAAAACTGACAGTTTTGAGAATAAATTCTTCAAATGCCAAAATGACATTAGAAAAGCAAAGGCAACTAAGGTATTTTAAACAAGTAAAATGAGTAAGCCAAAATTGCAGAGACTCGAAAATTAATTTTTTCAAGCTAATCCTTTGATTTTATCAAAATTTTCTAAGAGTAAGAAAAGTTTTCAAATTAGATAAGCTATCGATATAAAAAATATCGAGTGAATTACATTGACCACAAAAAAGTTCTGGACACTTTTCCCGTTACATCCTCAAGTTTGAGCCATTTCTATGGTCTCTAAGGCTCTGTGCTCCAATCTCAAAAATGGCCATTATTGACAGTAACTCACCTGCTAAATATTGTGAAAGTTCTTTATCACGTTCTCAAGTTAAACAGAAAAAACAAAATAAATTTTGCAATTTTGAAGTCCTCTACCGAGTAAACAAGACACTTGAGGCAAAAGTGAAAAGGCTCATCAACTTTTTTTCGAATCAAAGAACCTTCGGTCCTATTCTGGCCACGCAGTTCGAGGACATCCTGTATATAAATATATATAAATATATATATATATATATATATATATATATATATATATATATATATATATATATATATATATATATATATATATAAGTTTAAAGTTTCTTTGCCTAATTGGCCACTATCGTGTATATATATATATATATATATATATATATATATATATATATATATATATATCTATTACGGGGAGGGGGGAGGTCGGATCAACTTGAAATTCAGACTGGAAGTTCTTCGGACATTGACAATAAAAGGGCTCTACTTTGGTTTCTTAATTTTCAATACAACCAGAGATATTTTTTTTTTTGCAAAACTACACTTAAAAATGTCAAAAAATCCCTTTTTGTTGCACCCACTTTGGGAAATAGAAATTCCAGGAGGTTGTTATTGGTACCCTAACAAACACTTTCCACCGGGTCGCTGATCGTCGTGAAATTTTCGCCAACTTTGTCTCTTTTCTCGCCAGATTTACTCCACTATATGCTTTATATTGACCTATGAAATTAGATATAGCTTAGCAACATAAATGATTATTGATAAGTGAATTCACATCAACGATTTATAATTTGAGCTCCTAATATCATCTCTCGATATTTATATCCTTGATATCAAAGTAATTAAACTTTATATTCAATATATTGGATACATTTTCATTTCATACGGAGCAACATAGCTTACAATATATCTATGTTATGGAATGGTCTGTCATGTAAACGGTACTTGTCTTGTTGACAGGTCACTCTTCTTCTTCTTCTTCTTTTTAATATCACTTTGGCCTTACACTTTGATGTTTTGCCAGCATAATTTCTTCCTATTCAAATTCCTCGTGTTGAAGGGTTGCTTCCTCTGTCATAGACAGTTACAACTGTGATTCATTAATCTACGGAACTCTCAAGTCATGCAAATTGTTCTTAATATATTGTCGAAAACAGAATATATCGAATCCCAATTACTTCATTTAGATTTGAGTTTCGGAAGAAATCCGTTTCCAGCGGGTCGCTGCGTCGTATGAAGAATCTACCTGTCAAATTTCAAATATAGTCTTCATAGTTTCGAAGATTCCATGATGAGGGAATGAGTGAGTCAATCAATCAATCTTTGCCCAATTGGCCACAATTCCTTGTAAGTCAAATTTCGAGTCGATCGTCTTTAAAAATTTCGGAGATTCCGTGATCAAACTTTGCCTAATTAACCACAATTCCGTATGAATACATCAAGAGATATAGAATAGAATTTGCTGACTTATGGAGATTATTTAGAGATTATTAAGATGAATACATGCAAAACATTAGATCATAGGTGAGATTCGAACCCACATTCCTGGATGTCTTGTCCAGTGTGTAAGCCATTTGCACTACTTTGGTCCATTCCGAGTCTTATATTTTTGTGAATATATTTGAAAGGATCAATTATTCATGCATATGCAACTGGTTAACACACTGGACTAGTCATCCATGAATGTGGGTTCGAATCCTACGTATGATTCAACGTTATTGTTTATTCATCTTCATAAGCCAATGCTGAATAATGTTATCTTCATAATGTGGAAGATATCCTGTATATAGATAATATTACAATACAACGGCGTGCCAAAAAGTCGGTTCCATAATAACACAGAGAAAGTTGACTTACTGCTGTGCCGTTTTCTAACACTTATTTGACATCTTAACATTTCAGGCGATATTGATCTGAATTAACTTGATGAATTCATTCAGATGATTTTAAAGTGTCCTTGTGTTAATAATGAATTCACAGAGGAGAATATAATAAACCACAGCAATGTAAGATGTAATATATCATTAATTCCTTTATTTATTCACTCCCGTAATCGAAAACCTCGCTTGATTGCGGAAAATAATTAATAAATTGAATAACATTTATATCTTCCTAAATGTAATTAAGTTGTGAATGCTATCTGATGATCTTTGAACAATGATACTGTATCAGGTTCGGAGAATAAATGAAGAAAATCTCATTGTACGTACTTCAAAGTATGCTCACAATAAGAATACCGAAAGAAGCCGTATAGAGAGAAACACCAATATCTAACAAAGGATTGTAAAATGTAAGCAACAACGAAAGACAAAGTATATTCGAAACAATAAAAGCTATCATACCAGTATTTGAGATGTTAATATCGAGATTCAAAATAGCACCAGCAACAAGACTGTTGGGAATTCATTAAATATACGGCTGTTCTAATCATAAATACAAGTATAACAAAATCTCGATCAACTTCTGTCCTGACAAATAGTAGCAGAGTTAAGAGTTATACATTTCGCCAATTCAACACAAGTATTGAGTGAATCCTCTTGCTTTACAGATAAATTTCCACCACGATATTTATACTATTAATATGTAATAATCACACTTATCCACTAAAACTTTCAGTAGATAGGGATGATTATTACATATTCATAGAGTTAAAGTATATCCTCAGTGTGAACTTTCTTATTGTTTATTAGTAATGACTAATGACATTCATAGTTGGATTGTAGCAGTTCATTGCACACATGATTCTTGCCAGAGCATTAAAACGAATGGAGAGGGACATTCGTTAGAAAGGATTACCAAATATGGGACCTGTGGTGTAGGATTTTCAAAAATTATTCTGGCTGATGAAAATTGCGAACACATGCCACGATTTCAGCGTCTTCGGAAAGTTGAGGTTATATTTCACGAAGGTAGACTTATTCTCTTTCCTAGAATAACCGCTCTAAGATTTGTTTCCATAATGTAGTTTTCAGCAGAAGAAGATGTATAAATACCTTCGGAATGAAGATGGAGAAGTGAATTGGTGCACCTTAGACAATTTGGAGAGCGAACAATCTTGTGAATATAATTTTATGAGAATATTTGGAAATTGGTTCTAACATATCCTTATATTAATAACCGCAGTTCGCTCTGTATTTATTTCCCTATGACTTCTGTAAGACTGTTGTTGAGAGGTGATTTACTTACTGACACCTCTTTATAGCAGGGAATACAAGACAGATTGTTTGTGAGCAGCCCACCTAACCCTAGAATTGAAATCGTTCCTGAAAAATAGGTCTCAATATGTGATGGAACAAAACAGCAACGGCAAAGAGTTCAAATCCAATTTATTATCGATTGAAAGGGGTGTTCCACAAGGTATTACGCAATTAAATTCGATCATTATGGAAATAGTCAAAACAATTTCACTTACTAATAGCACAAATATGATCAAAATGTCACAAAGTATATGTTTCTTGGAATTTATGTTGACTCCTGTTTGGACTAGTCACACCACATAGACCATGTCGAAAAAGTATGTCATAAAATTATTTTGAGCTGAGAACAATCAAAAATTTTAGCAACACTCAGACCGCTCTGGTAGCTTATCGTGCTTATATATACTCTCGATTGAGATACGGTCTCATATTTTAGGGCAACTCTGAAAAGGCCGACAGAATCTTTGAGTTACAAAAGAGATGCCTAAAAGGTATGTTCATGTTGAATGAAATAGAAAGTTTTAAAAGACTTCTTGTGCAATATAATATTCTCACATTATATAGTTTCTATATTTACGAAGCGGTAATATTTGTAAAATCTAATCAACCATTATTCACCAAGAATAAAGAAATTCATACTTAGGACTAGAAATAAAGATTGCATGATTACAGAGTAACTTAATCGCTCATATTTACAAAAAAACATCAATTTCATGATCTCTAAGATATATAATAAATTATCAACAAAAATGAAAAACCTGCAGACCACAGTAAAAAATTCACACAAAACATTTAATTGAAAATTAATGATGACATATTGTTTCACCACGATGTGGCATTCTCTAAGCTAGGAGTTATCAGCTAAACCTAACTATAAGGTTATGTCCTCAATTTAATATTAGAAATCAATCTGAATGTAACTCATTCACATAATTTTTGACAAGTGGTTAAATATAAGTATCGAATTGGTCATTCAATATTATGTTACTATTTTTTTTCTAATGTTTAAGAATGTCAATTATTTCTAGAATATTGAGTTCAGTCTTGTTCCCGAATCTGTAAGAAATCGGAATTAAGGGTAAAATTGTGTTTAACTTTCGATAGGTGATTCGAGCTCTCTTTTTAATGCCTGTTACTTACTGCCTGTTTTAGTTCCGATCATTTGACATACCAATAATTACCATTACTTCGTTATTCATCACAAACTCACCAGCACAGATATCACCATAGACAACACTTCTTTACATCCACAATCACACAAGTTAGCAGCATAAACTACTTCGATACATAGATTAGTTGATATCCCATTCAGTAAGGATAATTTAAATACAGAATTGAACAGGATAATAGATATTGCCGTAAATAACGGTGATGATGATGAATGGAAAAAAAAGCCCTAAGCCCTATTCATCTGCAGATTAATAATAATACCAAATCAATCATTTCGCATGTCTAACATATTTAGGTTAACACAAAAAATACATCAATTACTTAAAACTCAGAATAAAATGCCACTTTCAAAACAACAAATGATCCATACTTATATATTCATAATTCAAAATCTAATAATGAATTAAAGGAATCAGAAGTTTACATACAGGCTGAGGTGTCCTGACTGAAATACCTTGTAGATAGGATAATCTGAACGGAGTTTCAGTGTAAGACTGCATGAACATTTGAGAAGAACAGTCTAAAAGAGAGGATTCTCATTATGAGAATCACCTATTGGAACAGTTTCACCCTTACGTTCGTTATTTAACAAATTTATTAACATGCACTCAATAATCTAGAATTGATGGAACTTTTTAAACCTTCAAAAACAATAGTGAAATGATATTGAATGATACTATGATGATTGAATCATACTTATAAAATTCACTACTTGTCATAACTGTAGATTCGCTTTTGGTTGATAGATCCTAGCTTTGATGTTGCTACAGTATGGTGAAACAATTTGTCAGCAAAAATACTGAATCAAATGTAATAATTTTGGGATTACTTTGAGTTCAATTCTTCCTTCCGGAAGTTATAATCATTTTACACTAAAACCTAGGGTACACTCATTTTAATGGTTATAAATATATTACAGAATCACATCACCACTGTCTACTATCACTATTCGTTTTCCTTCGATAGGTCATTCTTTCCAACGACAAAAATAGAGGATGATGAGTGTACCCTTAAAGTGAAAAAGCGATTGCCTTAGTAACCATAATTACATCGACGTTATGAAATCTTGCAGATGAGGGAATAAATTCATTGTCTATCGCGTCAAAGCAGTAGATATGCTTCTAGTCATAAATCTGGAACAGTCAATAACAAAGCGAAAGATTTGGAAAAATAATACCCTAATACTTTGTTCATGATAAACCATATAATGAAAATGATCTAACCCTCTTTAACATCACTTCCACGCTTTCATATCTTTCCAATAATAGTTACACAATTTTAGCAACCTGCTGTTAGTATCTAAGTGTAAAAATGAATGGAAACGATCCTTCCAAAAATCTATTTACAGCACTTCCGATTTCGTTTTTCCTTTGTGGACCATTATTGCATAACAGAATCCAATTTAGCAATACCTATATACATTTTTAAATAGGCTCATTTGCTGTATGTTTCCATATTACACAAATTCTCAAGCTTGTTATTATTCGGCTTCACAAAAACATGGTTTTCTATCCCTTGCCAAGAGTTACTTTATATCCGAACAGTTCCTCATAATCTACAAAGCACAGATTCGACATGTCCTGGAATACTGTTCATATGTTTGGAGTTCCGCTCTCAAACATACGCTGAAGCTCTCAGATTCTGTGCAGAAAATACCTTTCCGTCTGATTGGTTATGTCACACTTGGGAATTCATTGACCTCTCTACAACATCGTAGAAGAGTGGTTAATATCCCCCTTCTCTACAGACATTTCCATGGACGGTGCTAGTCAGAAATCTCATCTGGATGACATAGCTGAGTTATGGAACTTCTTGCGCAGTGAGATCTTTCTTGATGCATATACCTAACCTCCAAATCGCTGTGCCCGTTTTCCCTCCCAACATTTCACTGCTGGCTCCCACGATATTTGACGAAGTTTCTTCTTGTGTGAGGAAAGTATCATAAAAAACAGAAGGACAGTTTTCTGCAGATTGTACTCGGAAAATGATATCAATATTCAGTCTTAGCACCAGAAAATAACGGTCAAGCACAGTTTCAAATACATCCTATAACAGATGTATACTATCTGATCAATTAAATGACCTAATGTTCTCGAAATTGTTATCTCATTCTCTCAGGAAGATCTTCTATGCCAGTATATAAAGGTGTAAGATTTTTTTTAGTTCTCCAAAACCGCTGACCAGTTTCGGATGATAATGAAATCAAACGTGTTCTTGATGTACCGGGATATCAGAAATTATCTTGGTCAAGGGTGGTTGTGGAATCTCAAACGTGTGTCATACTTTACTTTGGAAATAATTATGTCATAATTAATTTGAAGTTTCTAGAAGTGCGAAATTTCGCAATTTTATACGAATATTGTAACACTCAGAAGTCTTTAGCGATTTGGACTCCGGAATTTTCAGGTGGCCTATCGAAATCAGAAGGTTCGAGTTATCTAAAAACATAATTGCATGAACGCCAGACGTCCTATGTAATTAGCTACGAACGAAATCATTTTGACATATGCTTCGAGGAGCTCGCTGCGCGTATGTTAGAGTTTAACCATTTTACCTCGGTCTTGTTAATTTGGGGCCGTTTCTTGCCCCGTGCGACCGGCGCCAGTTGTAATAAAGTATTTTTGGCTATGGGCGGCTAGCTTTTACCCGCTTCGTGTATATTTCAATCGAGAGAAAATCCCCTTTGGTACGTCGCACGTTAGATGCGCGTAGCTGAGATCTGAGAATAGCTCAAATTGTTTTCATTAAATTTTCCTATTTAATAGACATTTATCGAAAACAGAAGGGCCGTCGGGCACGGTCCGATACTAAATCTAACTACATGAAGCGAAAACGGCACGCGAAAAGTCGTCGTAAAGCCGTATTAGGTACAACCAGTTTGCACTTTTCTAACTCGCTTGCTACGGGCTTCTCACGTGAACGTCATTCGATTTACGGAAAATTAACTATTTCAAAACAGTTTTTGACCCGGATTGTGGCTATCACGACCTCTGAAATGGTTCAAAGTTCACATAATTATCTCATAATTTGTAGTTCATTATTGTTTTACAACTGAAATAAATAGGTATGAAATTTGTAGGTTATTGATGATGTCAGTGTGACAGTGACATAATTATTTCAAACGTAAAGTTAAGACACACGTTTTAGATTATATATACGTATAGGTAGCCAGGCCAGACAATATCTAGTTACCTGCTTTCATTGTGGATTTCATATAGCTTCGATTCGTATTTTCATATAAATAAATGGATTCATGTTGTTGTAGGTAATTTGCAACAATAGCTTGGACGAATAACACCCCCATGCATCCGGAAATGCATTGATAATTAGTCCAACATTATTTACACGCATTGGTTAAGTCCCATTGTATTTACATAGTGAGGCGCGTTTTATTATGTTATAATTAAACGTGATCAGCTATCATGAATTATCTGAATCACATCCCAAAACGTATACTTTTAGTTGTGATAAATTTGATTATTCACTCGTCTGGAATTTCAATAACCCACATACCTACGATGATAATAATGACATTGAACAATATTTGATATTATGGGAATGTCACTGTAGGAAACTCATTAGTTTCGCACAATATCGCGGATTGATACGATTTATGTGAAGAATTATATTTAATATTGTTAGACACAAACACAGAGTGAATTAGTGAATGTCAATGAAATATAATGTTTCAAATGAGTGTGAAATGATGATTCATAATATCAGTTGGGCTCATATTCATTGAGCTGGAGTTAACAGATGATACTATAATGATGAGAAAAATACTGCTTCAATAGTATTTTTAGTGGATGAAGATGATTATTTCGTATCAATAGGGTTGTAATATATCCATTAGAGTGAAGTTAGCCACACTTTTCTGGCCACACTTTTCTAGCCACAGTTTCTGACGAGAAGTATGGTCCGCAGTGTTGCCATATCAATTATTTTTACGAATAAACTCATTATCAGTTTTCTTGGGTAACTTGAAGTCAGAGGGATATTAATAATTCAAGGAAGAGTGATATATCCATATTGACTTAGCTGGATAATATGGAATAAACCAAAATATCCCGAGTTGTACGGACATGGGACTGATTGATTGTAGCTCAGTGACAGAAAAAAGTAATAACTTATGTTTCTACGCTTTCAGTATTGTACCAAAAATTTCCGATTACCGAAAAATATTTCGAGTACCAAAAATTTGAAAACGCCATTCGATAAAGGACATTCGAAAAAGTATATATACAGGGTCAAATCAATTTGTGTGGCCGGATAAGTGTTGAAAAACTTAGAAATAAATTTTTATTCCATCATAAACTACCCGAAATATTCCGAGTACCAAAAATTTGAAAACGCCATTCGATAGGGGACATTCGAAAAAGTATATATACAGGGTCAAATCAATTTGGGTGGCCGGAAAAGTGTTGAAAAACTTAGAAATAAATTTTTATTCCATCAGTAAACTACCCGAAATATTCCGAGTACCAAAAATTTGAAAACGCCATTGGATAAAGGACATTCGAAAAAGTATATATACAGGGTCAAATCAATTTGTGTGGCCGGATAAGTGTTGAAAAATTTAGAAATAAATTTTTATTCCATCATAAACTACCCGAAATATTCCGAGTACCAAAAATTTGAAAACGCCATTCGATAGAGGACATTCGAAAAAGTATATATACAGGGTCAAATCAATTTGGGTGGCCGGAAAAGCGTTGAAAAACTTTGAAATGAATTTTTATTCCATCATAAACTATCCGAAATATTCCAAGTACCAAAAATTTGAAAACGCCATTCGATAGAGGACATTCGAAAAAGTATATATACAGGGTCAAATCAATTTGGGTGGCCGGAAGTGTTGATAAACTTAGAAATAAATTTTTATTCCATCAGTAAACTACCCGAAATATTCCGAGTACCAAAAATTTGAAAACGCCATTCGATAGAGGACATTCGAAAAAGTATATATACAGGGTCAAATCAATTTGGGTGGCCGGAAAAGTGTTGAAAAACTTAGAAATAAATTTTTATTCCATCATAAACTACCCGAAATATTCCGAGTACCAAAAATTTGAAAACGCCATTCGATAGAGGACATTCGAAAAAGTATATATACAGGGTCAAATCAATTTGGGTGGCCGGAAAAGTGTTGAAAAACTTAGAAATAAATTTTTATTCCATCATAAACTACCCGAAATATTCCGAGTACCAAAAATTTGAAAACGCCATTCGATAGAGGACATTCGAAAAAGTATATATACAGGGTCAAATCAATTTGGGTGGCCGGAAAAGTGTTGAAAAACTTAGAAATAAATTTTTATTCCATCATAAACTACCCGAAATATTCCGAGTACCAAAAATTTGAAAACGCCATTCGATAGAGGACATTCGAAAAAGTATATATACAGGGTCAAATCAATTTGGGTGGCCGGAAGTGTTGAAAAACTTAGAAATAAATTTTTATTCCATCAGTAAACTACCCGAAATATTCCGAGTACCAAAAATTTGAAAACGCCATGCGATAAAGGACATCTGAAAAAGTATATATACAGGGTCAAATCAATTTGGGTGGCCGGAAGTGTTGAAAAACTTAGAAATAAATTTTTATTCCATCAGTAAACTACCCGAAATATTCCGAGTACCAAAAATTTGAAAACGCCATTCGATAAAGGACATCTGAAAAAGTATATATACAGGGTCAAATCAATTTGGGTGGCCGGAAGTGTTGAAAAACTTAGAAATAAATTTTTATTCCATCAGTAAACTACCCGAAATATTCCGAGTACCAAAAATTTGAAAACGCCATTCGATAGAGGACATTCGAAAAAGTATATATACAGGGTCAAATCAATTTGTGTGGCCGGATAAGTGTTGAAAAACTTAGAAATAAATTTTTATTCCATCATAAACTACCCGAAATATTCCGAGTACCAAAAATTTGAAAACGCCATTGGATAAAGGACATTCGAAAAAGTATATATACAGGGTCAAATCAATTTGGGTGGCCGGAAGTGTTGAAAAACTTAGAAATAAATTTTTATTCCATCATAAACTATCCGAAATATTCCAAGTACCAAAAATTTGAAAACGCCATTCGATAGAGGACATTCGAAAAAGTATATATACAGGGTCAAATCAATTTGGGTGGCCGGAAGTGTTGAAAAACTTAGAAATAAATTTTTATTCCATCAGTAAACTACCCGAAATATTCCGAGTACCAAAAATTTGAAAACGCCATTCGATAGAGGACATTCGAAAAAGTATATATACAGGGTCAAATCAATTTGGGTGGCCGGAAAAGTGTTGAAAAACTTTGAAATAAATTTTTATTCCATCATAAACTATCCGAAATATTCCAAGTACCAAAAATTTGAAAACGCCATTCGATAGAGGACATTCGAAAAAGTATATATACAGGGTCAAATCAATTTGGGTGGCCGGAAGTGTTGAAAAACTTAGAAATAAATTTTTATTCCATCAGTAAACTACCCGAAATATTCCGAGTACCAAAAATTTGAAAACGCCATTCGATAGAGGACATTCGAAAAAGTATATATACAGGGTCAAATCAATTTGGGTGGCCGGAAGTGTTGAAAAACTTAGAAATAAATTTTTATTCCATCAGTAAACTACCCGAAATATTCCGAGTACCAAAAATTTGAAAACGCCATTCGATAGAGGACATTCGAAAAAGTATATATACAGGGTCAAATCAATCAATTTGTGTGGCCGGATAAGTGTTGAAAAACTTAGAAATAAATTTTTATTCCATCATAAACTACCCGAAATATTCCGAGTACCAAAAATTTGAAAACGCCATTGGATAAAGGACATTCGAAAAAGTATATATACAGGGTCAAATCAATTTGGGTGGCCGGAAAAGTGTTGAAAAACTTTGAAATAAATTTTTATTCCATCATAAACTATCCGAAATATTCCAAGTACCAAAAATTTGAAAACGCCATTCGATAGAGGACATTCGAAAAAGTATATATACAGGGTCAAATCAATTTGGGTGGCCGGAAGTGTTGAAAAACTTAGAAATAAATTTTTATTCCATCAGTAAACTACCCGAAATATTCCGAGTACCAAAAATTTGAAAACGCCATTCGATAGAGGACATTCGAAAAAGTATATATACAGGGTCAAATCAATTTGGGTGGCCGGAAAAGTGTTGAAAAACTTAGAAATAAATTTTTATTCCATCATAAACTACCCGAAATATTCCGAGTACCAAAAATTTGAAAACGTCATTCGATAGAGGACTTTCGAAAAAGTATATATACAGGGTCAAATCAATTTGGGTGGCCGGAAAAGTGTTGAAAAACTTAGAAATAAATTTTTATTCCATCAGTAAACTACCCGAAATATTCCGAGTACCAAAAATTTGAAAACGCCATTCGATAAAGGACATCTGAAAAAGTATATATACAGGGTCAAATCAATTTGGGTGGCCGGAAGTGTTGAAAAACTTAGAAATAAATTTTTATTCCATCAGTAAACTACCCGAAATATTCCGAGTACCAAAAATTTGAAAACGCCATTCGATAAAGGACATCCGAAAAAGTATATATACAGGGTCAAATCAATTTGTGTGGCCGGAAAAGTGTTGAAAAACTTAGAAATAAATTTTTATTCCATCAGTAAACTACCCGAAATATTCCGAGTACCAAAAATTTGAAAACGCCATTCGATAAAGGACATCCGAAAAAGTATACATACAGGGTCAAATCAATTTGTGTGGCCGGAAAAGTGTTGTGTTGTACTCGGAATATTTCGGGTAGTCTATGATGGAATAAAAATTTATATCAAATTGATTTGACCCTGTATATATACTTTTTCAGATGTCCTTTATCGAATGGCGTTTTCAAATTTTTGGTACTCGGAATATTTCGGGTAGTTTATGATGGAATAAAAATTTATATCTAAGTTTTTCAACACTTTTCCGGCCACACAAATTGATTTGACCCTGTATATATACTTTTTCGGATGTCCTTCATCGAATAACGTTTTCAAATTTTTGGTACTCGGAATATTTCGGGTAGTTTATGATGGAATAAAAATGTATATCTAAGTTTTTCAACACTTTTCCGGCCAAACAAATTGATTTGACCCTGTATATATACTTTCTCGGATGTCCTTCATCGAATGGCGTTTTCAAATTTTTGGTACTCGGAATATTTCGGGTAGTTTATGATGAATAAAAATTTATATCTAAGTTTTTCAATACTTTTCCGGCCACACAAATTGATTTGACCCTGTATATATACTTTCTCGGATGTCCTTCATCGAATGGCGTTTTCAAATTTTTGGTACTCGGGATATTTCGGGTAGTTTATGATGAATAAAAATTTATATCTAAGTTTTTCAATACTTTTCCGGCCACACAAATTGATTTGACCCTGTATATATACTTTTCCGGATGTCCTTTATCGGATGGCGTTTTCAAATTTTTGGTACTCGGAATATTTCGGGTAGTTTATGATGAATAAAAATTTATATCTAAGTTTTTCAACACTTTTCCGGCCACACAAATTGATTTGACCCTGTATATATACTTTTTCGGATGTCCTTTATCGGATGGCGTTTTCAAATTTTTGGTACTCGGAATATTTCGGGTAGTTTATGATGAATAAAAATTTATATCTAAGTTTTTCAACACTTTTCCGGCCACACAAATTGATTTGACCCTGTATATATACTTTTTCGGATGTCCTTTATCGGATGGCGTTTTCAAATTTTTGGTACTCGGAATATTTCGGGTAGTTTATGATGGAATAAAAATTTATATCTAAGTTTTTCAATACTTTTCCGGCCACACAAATTGATTTGACCTTGTATATATACTTTCTCGGATGTCCTTCATCGAATGGCGTTTTCAAATTTTTGGTACTCGGAATATTTCGGGTAGTTTATGATGAATAAAAATTTATATCTAAGTTTTTCAATACTTTTCCGGCCACACAAATTGATTTGACCCTGTATATATACTTTTTCGGATGTCCTTTATCGGATGGCGTTTTCAAATTTTTGGTACTCGGAATATTTCGGGTAGTTTATGATGGAATAAAAATTTATATCTAAGTTTTTCAATACTTTTCCGGCCACACAAATTGATTTGACCCTGTATATATACTTTTTCGGATGTCCTTCATCGAATGGCGTTTTCAAATTTTTGGTACTCGGAATATTTCGGGTAGTTTATGATGGAATAAAAATTTATATCTAAGTTTTTCAATACTTTTCCGGCCACACAAATTGATTTGACCTTGTATATATACTTTCTCGGATGTCCTTCATCGAATGGCGTTCTCAAATTTTTGCTACTCGGAATATTTCGGGTAGTTTATGATGAATAAAAATTTATATCTAAGTTTTTCAATACTTTTCCGGCCACACAAATTGATTTGACCCTGTATATATACTTTTTCGGATGTCCTTTATCGGATGGCGTTTTCAAATTTTTGGTACTCGGAATATTTCGGGTAGTTTATGATGGAATAAAAATTTATATCTAAGTTTTTCAATACTTTTCCGGCCACACAAATTGATTTGACCTTGTATATATACTTTCTCGGATGTCCTTCATCGAATGGCGTTTTCAAATTTTTGGTACTCGGAATATTTCGGGTAGTTTATGATGAATAAAAATTTATATCTAAGTTTTTCAATACTTTTCCGGCCACACAAATTGATTTGACCCTGTATATATACTTTTTCGGATGTCCTTTATCGGATGGCGTTTTCAAATTTTTGGTACTCGGAATATTTCGGGTAGTTTATGATGGAATAAAAATTTATATCTAAGTTTTTCAATACTTTTCCGGCCACACAAATTGATTTGACCCTGTATATATACTTTTTCGGATGTCCTTTATCGGATGGCGTTTTCAAATTTTTGGTACTCGGAATATTTCGGGTAGTTTATGATGGAATAAAAATTTATATCTAAGTTTTTCAACACTTTTCCGGCCACACAAATTGATTTGACCCTGTATATATACTTTTTCGGATGTCCTTTATCGGATGGCGTTTTCAAATTTTTGGTACTCGGAATATTTCGGGTAGTTTATGATGGAATAAAAATTTATATCTAAGTTTTTCAATACTTTTCCGGCCACACAAATTGATTTGACCTTGTATATATACTTTCTCGGATGTCCTTCATCGAATGGCGTTTTCAAATTTTTGGTACTCGGAATATTTCGGGTAGTTTATGATGAATAAAAATTTATATCTAAGTTTTTCAATACTTTTCCGGCCACACAAATTGATTTGACCCTGTATATATACTTTTTCGGATGTCCTTTATCGGATGGCGTTTTCAAATTTTTGGTACTCGGAATATTTCGGGTAGTTTATGATGGAATAAAAATTTATATCTAAGTTTTTCAATACTTTTCCGGCCACACAAATTGATTTGACCCTGTATATATACTTTTTCGGATGTCCTTCATCGAATGGCGTTTTCAAATTTTTGGTACTCGGAATATTTCGGGTAGTTTATGATGAATAAAAATTTATATCTAAGTTTTTCAATACTTTTCCGGCCACACAAATTGATTTGACCTTGTATATATACTTTCTCGGATGTCCTTCATCGAATGGCGTTCTCAAATTTTTGCTACTCGGAATATTTCGGGTAGTTTATGATGAATAAAAATTTATATCTAAGTTTTTCAACACTTTTCCGGCCACACAAATTGATTTGACCCTGTATATATACTTTCTCGGTTGTCCTTCATCGAATGGCGTTTTCAAATTTTTGGTACTCGGAATATTTCGGGTAGTTTATGATGAATAAAAATTTATATCTAAGTTTTTCAATACTTTTCCGGCCACACAAATTGATTTGACCCTGTATATATACTTTCTCGGATGTCCTTCATCGAATGGCGTTTTCAAATTTTTGGTACTCGGAATATTTCGGGTAGTTTATGATGAATAAAAATTTATATCTAAGTTTTTCAATACTTTTCCGGCCACACAAATTGATTTGACCCTGTATATATACTTTTTCGGATGTCCTTTATCGAATGGCGTTTTCAAATTTTTGGTACTCGGAATATTTCGGGTAGTTTATGATGGAATAAAAATTTATATCTAAGTTTTTCAATACTTTTCCGGCCACACAAATTGATTTGACCCTGTATATATACTTTTTCGGATGTCCTTTATCGGATGGCGTTTTCAAATTTTTGGTACTCGGAATATTTCGGGTAGTTTATGATGGAATAAAAATTTATATCTAAGTTTTTCAATACTTTTCCGGCCACACAAATTGATTTGACCCTGTATATATACTTTCTCGGATGTCCTTCATCGAATGGCGTTTTCAAATTTTTGGTACTCGGAATATTTCGGGTAGTTTATGATGAATAAAAATTTATATCTAAGTTTTTCAATACTTTTCCGGCCACACAAATTGATTTGACCCTGTATATATACTTTTTCGGATGTCCTTTATCGAATGGCGTTTTCAAATTTTTGGTACTCGGAATATTTCGGGTAGTTTATGATGGAATAAAAATTTATATCTAAGTTTTTCAATACTTTTCCGGCCACACAAATTGATTTGACCCTGTATATATACTTTTTCGGATGTCCTTTATCGGATGGCGTTTTCAAATTTTTGGTACTCGGAATATTTCGGGTAGTTTATGATGGAATAAAAATTTATATCTAAGTTTTTCAATACTTTTCCGGCCACACAAATTGATTTGACCTTGTATATATACTTTCTCGGATGTCCTTCATCGAATGGCGTTTTCAAATTTTTGGTACTCGGAATATTTCGGGTAGTTTATGATGAATAAAAATTTATATCTAAGTTTTTCAATACTTTTCCGGCCACACAAATTGATTTGACCCTGTATATATACTTTTTCGGATGTCCTTTATCGGATGGCGTTTTCAAATTTTTGGTACTCGGAATATTTCGGGTAGTTTATGATGAAATAAAAATTTATATCTAAGTTTTTCAATACTTTTCCGGCCACACAAATTGATTTGACCCTGTATATATACTTTTTCGGATGTCCTTCATCGAATGGCGTTTTCAAATTTTTGGTACTCGGAATATTTCGGGTAGTTTATGATGAATAAAAATTTATATCTAAGTTTTTCAATACTTTTCCGGCCACACAAATTGATTTGACCTTGTATATATACTTTCTCGGATGTCCTTCATCGAATGGCGTTCTCAAATTTTTGCTACTCGGAATATTTCGGGTAGTTTATGATGAATAAAAATTTATATCTAAGTTTTTCAACACTTTTCCGTCCACACAAATTGATTTGACCCTGTATATATACTTTCTCGGTTGTCCTTCATCGAATGGCGTTTTCAAATTTTTGGTACTCGGAATATTTCGGGTAGTTTATGATGGAATAAAAATTTATATCTAAGTTTTTCAATACTTTTCCGGCCACACAAATTGATTTGACCCTGTATATATACTTTTTCGGATGTCCTTTATCGGATGGCGTTTTCAAATTTTTGGTACTCGGAATATTTCGGGTAGTTTATGATGGAATAAAAATTTATATCTAAGTTTTTCAATACTTTTCCGGCCACACAAATTGATTTGACCCTGTATATATACTTTTTCGGATGTCCTTTATCGGATGGCGTTTTCAAATTTTTGGTACTCGGAATATTTCGGGTAGTTTATGATGGAATAAAAATTTATATCTAAGTTTTTCAATACTTTTCCGGCCACACAAATTGATTTGACCCTGTATATATACTTTTTCGGATGTCCTTTATCGGATGGCGTTTTCAAATTTTTGGTACTCGGAATATTTCGGGTAGTTTATGATGGAATAAAAATTTATATCTAAGTTTTTCAATACTTTTCCGGCCACACAAATTGATTTGACCCTGTATATATACTTTCTCGGATGTCCTTCATCGAATGGCGTTTTCAAATTTTTGGTACTCGGAATATTTCGGGTAGTTTATGATGAATAAAAATTTATATCTAAGTTTTTCAATACTTTTCCGGCCACACAAATTGATTTGACCCTGTATATATACTTTTTCGGATGTCCTTTATCGAATGGCGTTTTCAAATTTTTGGTACTCGGAATATTTCGGGTAGTTTATGATGGAATAAAAATTTATATCTAAGTTTTTCAATACTTTTCCGGCCACACAAATTGATTTGACCCTGTATATATACTTTTTCGGATGTCCTTTATCGGATGGCGTTTTCAAATTTTTGGTACTCGGAATATTTCGGGTAGTTTATGATGGAATAAAAATTTATATCTAAGTTTTTCAATACTTTTCCGGCCACACAAATTGATTTGACCTTGTATATATACTTTCTCGGATGTCCTTCATCGAATGGCGTTTTCAAATTTTTGGTACTCGGAATATTTCGGGTAGTTTATGATGAATAAAAATTTATATCTAAGTTTTTCAATACTTTTCCGGCCACACAAATTGATTTGACCCTGTATATATACTTTTTCGGATGTCCTTTATCGGATGGCGTTTTCAAATTTTTGGTACTCGGAATATTTCGGGTAGTTTATGATGAAATAAAAATTTATATCTAAGTTTTTCAATACTTTTCCGGCCACACAAATTGATTTGACCCTGTATATATACTTTTTCGGATGTCCTTCATCGAATGGCGTTTTCAAATTTTTGGTACTCGGAATATTTCGGGTAGTTTATGATGAATAAAAATTTATATCTAAGTTTTTCAATACTTTTCCGGCCACACAAATTGATTTGACCTTGTATATATACTTTCTCGGATGTCCTTCATCGAATGGCGTTCTCAAATTTTTGCTACTCGGAATATTTCGGGTAGTTTATGATGAATAAAAATTTATATCTAAGTTTTTCAACACTTTTCCGTCCACACAAATTGATTTGACCCTGTATATATACTTTCTCGGTTGTCCTTCATCGAATGGCGTTTTCAAATTTTTGGTACTCGGAATATTTCGGGTAGTTTATGATGAATAAAAATTTATATCTAAGTTTTTCAATACTTTTCCGGCCACACAAATTGATTTGACCCTGTATATATACTTTCTCGGATGTCCTTCATCGAATGGCGTTTTCAAATTTTTGGTACTCGGAATATTTCGGGTAGTTTATGATGAATAAAAATTTATATCTAAGTTTTTCAATACTTTTCCGGCCACACAAATTGATTTGACCCTGTATATATACTTTTTCGGATGTCCTTTATCGAATGGCGTTTTCAAATTTTTGGTACTCGGAATATTTCGGGTAGTTTATGATGGAATAAAAATGTATATCTAATTTTTTCAATACTTTTCCGGCCACACAAATTCATTTGACCCTATATATATACTTTCTCGGATGTCCTTCATCGAATGGCGTTTTCAAATTTTTGGTACTCGGAATATTTCGGGTAGTTTATGATGAATAAAAATTTATATCTAAGTTTTTCAACACTTTTCCGGCCACACAAATTGATTTGACCCTGTATATATACTTTTTCGGATGTCCTTTATCGAATGGCGTTTTCAAATTTTTGGTACTCGGATATTCCGGGTAGTTTATGATGGAATAAAAATTTATATCTAAGTTTTTCAACACTTATCCGGCCACACAAATTGATTTGACCCTGTATATATACTTTTTCGGATGTCCTTCATCGAATGACGTTTTCAAATTTTTGGTACCCGAAATATTTTTCGGTAATCGGAAATTTTTGGTTCAATACTGGAAACGTAGAAACCTAAGTTAAATTTGTGGTATACGGAATATTTTTCGTTAATCGGAAATTTTTGGTACAATACTGAAAGCGTAGAAACATAAGTTATTACTTTTTTCTGTCACTGAGCTACAATCAATCAGTCCCATGTTCGTACAACTCGGGATATTTTGGTTAATTCCATATTATCCAGCTAAGTCAATATGGATATATCACTCTTCCTTGAATTATTAATATCCCTCTGACTTCAAGTTACCCAAGAAAACTGATAATGAGCTTATTCGTAATAATAATTGATATGGCAACACCGCGGACCATACTCCTCGTCAGAAACTGTGGCTAGAAAAGTGTGGCCAGAAAAGTGTGGCTAACTTCACTCTAATATATATCCATCATAGTGCGAACTCTTTCATAGTGTATTAGAGATGATACGATGATAATGATGGAGTATTAATAAGCTCATCATCAAATACCAAAATCTTGCAGACGAGTCTATCATTAAGCTGAACAATCACTAATTTTTTTGTATATTGTTAACATACCATCCATGTATATTTCATTTCCATGAAGTATAAGATACCTGATGCAAAGTCAGGATCTTCAAATTTATAAACTCCAATAGAATAGTGACATGATATTAATAAACTTCGTGACTTGTAGATGATCAATATCTTAGGAACGAATCAATGATTCAACTAGAGAATCGCTCAATTTATTGAATTTTGTTGGAAGGCTGTCGAGAAGGGAATAATTCATTTTCATCAAGTACTAGCTGACCCGACAGACGTTGTCCTCCTGTCTTAACTATGAATATTAAATTCGAATTATTTTTTGTAAAATTTCATGTAACAATGGATCTTCATCATTATCGGGAAATTTGGCAGATATCACATCGTCGATTCCATTCGGTCTTATCCTCTTCACCAACCAAATGAGAATGTGTGCATGTGGCAATCCGCGTTTTTGCCACTCGACTGAATACATCCAACAGCGCGTCTCGCCAAATAAGCGATGCTTAACAATGAAGTCCGTGAGTGATTTTAACTTTCTTTTGAACACCCTTGCTGGAATGTCGTGGCAATCAATAAGTGTTTGGCCAAGAAATAATTCTTGTCGAATTTCTGTCCACTGCGGTTTTCATGTGAACGTTATAAACAAATCTGGTGTGCCATAATGACGTACATACGACATATCATCCTGAGCGTATTCATGCATATGTCGCGGACTTCCGACGTATGTTACTGGGAGAGTAGTTCTACCTACATTCTGTGCATTTCCATCAGCACTGATGGCATCTCGTAGATGAATGTATTCTTCAGAACGCCGTTTTGCCTGGTTCAACCTGATAAATGTCAATCGCTCAGTTTCAACTTTCACGTACATATCCACAGCATATTGGTGGAAGAGACGCTGACATTTTAAGATATGATTGTTCTCATCTTCTCGAACCATCAGTCTGTATGAATAATAATTCATTGAACTAACTTTTTTGTTAGTTTCGGAACCTGTAACTGGATTTATCATCTTCACCTTGCCAAAATAAGATAGGATATTGTAACGAATCATATGATCGATGTGATTCGGACACACGCTGCAGTTGATTGCTTCGCCGATGTAAAACATTATCTCGGTTTTCTGAATTTCCACCCACGACGACAATAGCTACATTAAAACGTCTCGCGTGTTGTCCTGCAAGCGTCTTATCTGCTTTGATGACAATTTTGTGATTATCAGACGGCATGCGGTCCAAAGCGGTCGTGAATAATGTAACCAATTCGTTATGTTGATGAAAAAACGTTCCACAATTGGCCTTTTCACCGGATTGTTGTGTGCACAACGCTGATCGACTTGTCTTGCTGAATCGCCCATAAAATAAATTTGCAAAAATTTGTAGTCACTATTCGGCGTCGGCAATGAGAAACCTGTTAGATGATATATTTGACCCTGAATCTTGAAAGTTGGCATACAATTTTCTTGAATAACTTTTGTTGCACCAAATGACGTCATTTGAAAAAAATTATTGTATTGCTGGATATGAATCAAAAAATGTTCAGAATCTGGCCCATTTCCGGAAACCAATGACTGTGGCTCTGGTAGCGGTACCAATGGCGTCAATTTGACCGCTCGCGCAACACAATTCAGGAGCTTCATTTTTAAACCTAAATGCCTTGCAATATTGGCACACAACGTTCATTGGTTCAATAGCAACGATTTGCTGTGAACTGTGATCGATTTCTACGTTATAATTGAATGCAGCTCGATAGGGGTTAAACGCAACATTTCTATGTTGTTGATTTCGATTCCATCGATTCCGTTCAACTTCCGCGCTTCGCGTTGCTCGTCAGTTGGACTTGCTCTTGTATATCTTTGACTCGCAGCATTGCGAGTTCTGCGACTCAAGTTGGTACGTCTAATTGCTGGCATTTTCAAAAACGAAAATTCAACTGCAAATTGGAGAAAACTATTGTATTCTTCTTTATAACCAAGTATATCACTTGTTATGTTAGCAACGTGTATGTTAGTCTATCCAAACTTATCTAAACTCCATATTGAATTGAACTTTTAATATTAGGCGTGATGGCTCTGAACTAACCGTGACTTGCACTAAAAAATTCAGTTTTCTTACATCCTTTTTGTAAGAAATAATAAATTAATTATTCTACATGTATTTTATCAATAAAATAACTTCGACCGAAGCGTCTGTTTTGAACGATATTCAGTTTTTTTACTCTTTGACGATATTTGCAGCACGCATTATGTCAATCCTATGTCAAACGTCATAAGGTTACATTAAAAAAGTTTATATTGTCCAAAGCGCTGAGGTTAGATTAGAAATAATTTTATATGGTGGTTCACTATTCTTGAATTTTCTAATTTTCCGCGCAATTTTCTTAATTTTTCCTTCCATAAGGACCTTCTCCTGACAATAACAAACACAACAAAAAAATAATTAGTGAAATCGGTCTAATCATTCACGCGTGATGGCGTGATATATGGTGGTTAAGTATTCTTGAATTTTCTAATTTTCCGCGCAATTTTCTGAATTTTTTCTTTCTTAAGAACCTTTTCCTGACAATAACATACACAACAAAAAAATAATCAATGAAATCGGTACTGCCGTTCACGCATGATGGCGTGACCAAGGGAAATAGGGATTCATTTATATATATATATATATATATACATATATATACACATATATATATATATATATATATATATACATATATATATATATATATATATATATATATATATATATATATATATATATATATATATATATATATATATATATATATATATATATATTGTTATGATTTCATTTCATAAACAATAAAAATTTAAAAATAATAACTTACCGAACTTTGAAAATCAGAAAAGATCAAATAAAAGATATTTATATGGAATTAAAAACAATAGTAAAAGCTAAATAATAGTTAGGATATTAAAATTAACAATGTAAAACATAATAAACAACAATGTAATAGAATAAGAAGTGATAAACAAGAACTTCAGTGAAAGTGAAGAAACGTACTGTGTAACGAAGGCAGAAATCATAATTAAAGTGATTACAAAACTATCATGAGATAGTACAAAACATTGAATAATGTTATAGATATAAGTTAGGATTAGTAAATTTGAGTTATGTAATGTTAAAAGAATGTTATTGATATAATATGGTATGTATTAGATTTAAGAATAAGTAACTGTCAAGAAAACCATAAATATGGGAATAATCCATATTAATAATAACCCAATCATAGGTTATATTATACCAAAGTGTGGGGAAAAATGTAGGCAATATTAATTTAAAAAGAAGGAATCACTATCAATTAAAATAAGTTGAAAATCTCCAATAATTCAAAAATCAAAGAATACTAAATTCTGATTGGTTGAGAGGAATTTCTAGTGTCAGTCTGGTAACAATGAGTACTTCTGTCAGTTTAACAACAATTAACTTGGCATTCTTGATAAGTAAAGTAAGCACCTGATAGGTTGTTTATGACATCAACGTGGGGCAAAAATAGAAAAGTAAGTAAATTGACTTAACAATATATATATATATATATATATATATATATATATATATATATATAAATGAAATACCTGATCCTATAATACGATTATTGTATCATCTTCAATAGAAAAAATACCTGAATAAGGTGAACTCCCTACGTTGTATATGATACGATGATGAAAATGAAGAATGAATATGTCGATAGGCAAAATTTCCTTCGGGTAGGTCGGTAGAGAACTGCCTCAAACGAGGGCAAGGTGAAAATTCCCTGGAAAATAAAACAAATGGTGCCATAATCGAAAATTCCATGTGACATTTGTGATGTACCATCTTTAACTAGAACGCACTAAAACTTTTCGACTGATATATTCAGTTCTGTTTTGAGACCAATCAAAAGCAAGCAACCTTGAAGATTTTGGTAAACATGTTTTGATTAAACATTATTAAATTGCGCAAACTGAAGCATCGCTTGTTAAACATTATGAGGACTCTTCACCATCGATTGAAACGATTCACAAGTGGTTTACTGAATTTCGTTGTGGTAGTATGACCACAAAGAACGTTCGATCTGGTCGTCAAATTGAGGTCACAACGCCAGAAATCGTCGATAAAATCCATGTTATGATATTGGACGATCGGCGAGCTGAAGTGCACGAGATTGCTGTGCCTATCGGCATCTCAACCGAACGGGTACGAAACATTTTCCATGAGTTTTTGAATATGAGGAAGCTATCTTCCAGATGGGTGCCCCGCATTTGCTCTCTATTGACAACAAGCGCGACCGTGTGACAACTTCAAAGGAGTGTTAGGCGATGTTCAAGCGCAATAAGGAGGACTTTTTGCTCGTTTTGTAGCCGTGGACGAAATACGGATCCATCACAACACATCAGAGATCGAAGAAAATTTGAAACAGTGAACTTGTTCTGTCAAATCGAAGCTGAAAAACGCAAAAGTGGGCTTATCGGCCAACAAAGTCATGGCGATAGTTTTTTGGGACACATACGGTATCGTCCATATCGATCATCTTGATAAGGGCAAAACGATCACCAGCGTATTTTGTGCAGAGCTGTTGAATCAATTCGACGCCGATATGAAGCGAAAGCGGCCGTATTTTGCAAAGAACAAAGTGCTCTTCCACCAGGACAACGGCGCCGGCGCACAGATCCGCAGTCGCAATTGCAAAATTTCCTGGATTGTGCTACGAATTAGTTCGTCATCCATCATATTCTCCATATTGGACGCCCTGCGATTTTTATCTGTTTCCAATTTTGAAGAAAAGGCTCGACGGAAAGAGATTTGGCTCTAACGATGAGGTCATAGCTGAAATAAACGCCTATTTTGAAGGATTACCGAAATCGTAGTGTTTGGAAGGGATCGAAGAACTGGAGAAACGTTGGCTAGTGTTTCGGGCTACAAGGAGATTATGTTGAGAAATTAAATGAGTTTTGACCGAATAAATCATTTCTTGTTTATTTTTCAGGGACTTTCCACCTCGTACATATCAAACAAGACTCGAATATTGTAGAGAATTGTGGGATCAGTGTAGGTTTTTATATTCATCATAATAATATGAAGGTAGGAGAAATATTCATTGCACACGCATAAAATCAGCAACTAACTAGTCGAAGTCATAAAGTTCAGCTCAATATTTCACTATAGGCAGATCGAGAATAAGCCTCAACTTTATTTCCAGTGACCAATCATATTCGTTTCAGCGAATTTGTGTTTAAGAACAGGTCCATGCATCGTTCTTAGGATTTCGATGAACTGATGAACTGACAGGAAGCACCCCCTCCCACGGCCTTGACCGCATACAACACTTTGGGAGTTAAGATAAGATAGCAGATAGGTAGTTCACTGAAACGGCAGATTTGATAAAAGAATTCTGTGCATACTGTTCTTCCTATTATTGTAATAATTGTGAATGATTTTTACGGTTACGGTCCTGAAGAAGTGTTCCACAATTATTGAGAATGAAACTTAAATAATAAAACAATATGAGTTGACCATGTAAAGATGGAATCGGCGTCAACTAGCCAGGGAGAATGTGATGTGATACGTCGGGTAATAAGAGAGATTTATAGACATTGTTTGTTAACGTTTCAGTAATTAAATGTCGCTTCAATATTATTTTCATGAAGTGAAATTATACCTCAAGCCTTGATTAGTATAGACCCGAAATCGTGCATTCTCAAATTCATGTTATGAAAAATATGATGGTAGATAATGGAATAATCAGATACAACAAATGTGTACCATACTTTAGAGAAACATAACAAGTTAGGTAAACAGCACGTTGCAAGATTTCGGGAAAATTTGGAAATTTCTGCAAATTCGATTGATGTTTCAATTTATTGTATAAGCAAGATCTGTTGTTTCTGGTACACGATGAGAGTAATAATAATTCTTCGAAATGATGTAATGTCGAATCAAAAAACTCTGTTCAAGTGGTAAGCGCGATATTCAATGAAGTAATTGTTTGAAGAAATATATTGATACTATGTCTAATTTTTGCGCACATCAACAACCGTATAATGACGAAGAAATGCCGAAATATTCCATCATTTCATGCCAAGTTGACGAAATCACGATAATTAGTTGAATATCGCAGTTGCCTGGCGTTATGATATAATATTCAGAACATCCGAAGGAACATCACACAAGATTGAAAAAGTGTCGAGTGAAGCTTAGAAACCATAATTTAAAAAAAGGTATCCTTTGTTCTCTTTGAATCTCTATTAATGAAACAGGTTAAAAAAGTTGCCTTACCATATTTTAAATTCACCGGATTACTTGAGAGGAAAGCATCATTATAATGAAGGACCTCTCATTATTTGCAAGGATGTGAAAACATTTCATTCCCAATAGCAAGTCTGAGACAACTGATGCTGATACATGATCATTGATAATCTTTGAAAAAATATTCATATATTGATAACTGTAGGTCTAAAAATTAATAAATCGTTATAATAAGAAAATCTATTACTTTTGGGATTTGGTACTATCGTACCAATAAGCTTCCAAGAAGCGAAATCACATACGTTCATAACATTTTTGAACTTTTTCCTGAACAACTTTTTTATGTATTTTGATGCCATGAATTTTCACCTAATAAAGCAAACGTGTACGAGAGAAGGGCAGTTTTTAAGGGCAAATAATGTGTAATTTCCAGTAGTTCGAAAACAGATTGAGAACTATAAGTTATAGAAAAAAATGTTTCAATCGAAAGTTGTGTAATCACGTCACATAATGTAGCTACTATATATAATAAGAGACACCCGCATACATGGATACCTTTTACATAACACGAGTGTTTATATTATATGAATTTTGTACAAATTAATAGGTAGAAGACAGTATTATAGATTTTAATACATTTGAATTCTTGTATTGTACTAAATATAATGATTATTCTAATATTTTTTTGAAAACATTGTTTTTTTAACCTAGATCCTCGATATTGTATGATCAAATCTATGATTTTTTCCGACTGAATGATAAATTTTCGTTAATTCAAACACTTGAAATACTCATTAGCTGTTTTCATGCACTACTTTGAGTATTTAATTCAAAATTTAGCGGCGGGCGTTAAATCTACGTTACATACCTCACTTTCTTATGTTAAAATAAGATTCGGAACGTTTTTATTCTTTACCCCGCTACAGATATTTTTGTTTTTATCTAGAGTGATGAAAAATCAGTTAACCAGTTTTAAGCCTCTTCTTTACCCTGAATTTGTTTTTTTTAAAGGTTGCATTATGGACCAGTTGTGGGCCCAAACCTATCATTCAATATCTCGACTTCTACAAAACCAAAACTGTTCTACTTAGGCCCTAAATGTTCATATCTGATTTCTGAATATTCTGAATTCTTATGAAGAATTCTAACCTAAAAAATCTACAAAATGCTTTTTGACTTGGGTCGTAAGACCTATATTTGTTCTCTAGTAATCGCGTTCTAACGAGTTTTTCATGAAAGTCCTATTTTAGCAAGGAAAATTAAGATAGACCAAAAAACCTAGAACCGAGAAAAAAGAAGAAGAAAAAATTCGATCATTCTATTGAAATATCAGGAAATATCTAAGCAGGTAGAGGGAATAAGTTTTTAACATACATGAAAAAAATGGTCTCAAAGTCGGACAACATTAATTTGAAACATTTTTTTATGTAACCTATAGTTTTCAATCTATTTCCGAAATACTGGGAAATATCAATTTTTTGCAGTAAAAAACTACCGTATCTTCTTCAGCACAATTTTTACGGCCTTATAAGTTAAAAACTGGTAATCAGCGCAATAAAATACATGAAAAAAAGTTGCTTAGAAAAAAGTTCAAACTCCTTGACCGACCGGACTACGAGGCTATCGGCAAACATAAAATATTCAATTTTTTATCAGGTATGAGGAACCAGATGCTTCGTTACGATCTCAGAATAATCAGCTATAGATGGAAAGTTTTATAGCATGTGATGTAGTTTTGAAGATTCAAAAATAATTTAAACATTTTACGACTGACATGGGGTTGAACGGCTTAAGAATTAGTAATTTTTAGCAGAATAAAGATGAACTCATGAATAAATATCTCTCGCTCCTTGTTGGAATGGTGTTATACTGAAGGTATTTTCTCGAAGACTTCACAGGTACATCTTCGCAATATATTCGGTTAAATCTTCTTATACACATCATAAACTAATATAATATATTGTATAGTAATTAGCCACGCTCAACTCCTAGGATGGAGATGACAATCATTATGACGGCAAGTCGGGCGAATTCAAGCAATTTATTCAAACCATTAACTATCACTTTGAATGAGAAGGATGAATGACAAGTAAGCATAGAAACAGGAGTTACTTTCTATGCTAGTGAGTTATGAACATGCTTATTTAATAGCGGTGTGAAAATTTCGACGCGTAAGCAAATTTCGGCTGTAGAGACGCTCCATAATGTTCTATATAAAGAGTGAAATGGAGCAAATAATGTACGAGGTAATTGACGCCGTAAGATACGTTTCCAAGCGACGTTCTTATATTCATATCCCCATGTTATGAAGCTCACAACGCTTCATTTGTTCTTCACATCCAACCAACAGTCCCAACCTCATTCTGCGTACATCGCCTGTTTCTAATATACATGAGTTGAAAATTATTAGCAATCGAAAAGCTTGTTTATAGAAGAATAATCCGAAATTTTGTTTTTTCTTTCATAAATATGTTCCCAATTTCTAAAGACTGAAATGAGACTATTCAAATTAACTTTGTCCCTACAAGAAATGAATATTATATCGATTGTTGTGATTCTTCACCCTAACCTGAAGATCGTTATCTCTCTTTGAATAAAATAGTGCTTTTTCTCATCATTCCGACGTTACTTGAATTTGCGCTTGTCTGGAATGTACTTGACTCAATTTTTCACATATTATACTCCTATAAAATACATTGTGAAAATGGGGATAAGTGGATTGATTTTTCATCAGAGAAATCAATCAATGCTTTGAAATTAAAAAAAAAATTTTGGGGAAGGACTAGCAAACTTCAGTATTCGTCTTCGCCCATTGCATCCATTAGGTAGACTTATAATACTTTTATCAGTCCAAGGAAATTGTCAAGGAATGTAACCCCTTTTTTGACATAAATTATATGATTCGTGCACTTGAACATGATGAACAAGAAAAACCCACCACGAAGTAGATAATGAACCTCTCACGTCGTGCGGAAATGTAGATGGCGTGAAAATGTAGGAAGATTGAAATGAACAGTCCACATGAATCATAAACAGAATAATAATAATATGTTGAAGAAATGAAAAGAATAAGTGAATTTGAGTCATAGAATTTCTTCTTTGATTGAAATGCTTGAAGAGCTTATTATGAGAGATCAAATGAGCTGTTCAGAAGAACGTCTTGGTCTGGTACAAACCGTTGATAACATGCCGAAACCAATGATGTACAAATTTGGAATTTTTGTCTTGATAACCTAGGACGTTGAAAACACCACCCCCTTCTACTATCGCCTAGACAAAGCCAAAGATAAATGCATTAGTTTTGATGACGAACGACAATTTCCAAGTACTCATATAGAAAAAAAACTTATAAGCGAACTACTCGATATAACAAACATTTGTAAAAAGTTTTCACTTAGTTTTCATTCTAGCCGTTCATTTTACATGAAAACCAAAGTATGCACAGGGTTTTTCATAACCAAGTTTAACATAACGGATGGCTTTATACGTAGTTCTTTAGAAAATAGTTCTCCCAGTAGTTACTTGGAGAAAGATAAGCGTGCTAAACAGAAACACTCAGATAATGTATCCTACGAAACTGAACTTTCTTATAACATTGCATTATTACCACATTTCTAGTATCAAAAAGTAACTACACTTTACTGAATCTTCCAAAAATGCACATAACGTACAAGGAATTTCGCATTATCAAAATTTGAAACCCAAAAAGGACCAATGAAGGAAATGGTTGGAGAGGGGTAAGGGTCTGCTGGTCAAATTTTCGATTCGTGAAAGCTATCTGTTTACAATCTGACATTTTACAATTTGTGAAATCAGAATGCAACTTTTGGGATGAAACTGAGGTTAAACATAGGAGAGGCATACGAAATAGCATCTGTCCGTATGATGTCAGATGTCAGTAAACAATCCTGTTTTCTCCCATGTGTGAAGCAACTTCTATCTTGATTCACTCTAAAATAGGAAAAATGGAAAGTATATACCAGTATACTCCTCAAACTTAGGCATAATTGATGTGTTGCTAGTCCGTTTTATATATAAAACATGTTTGACGAATTATTTGATTTCAAATCCTTTTTCATCACTTCATCAGCTTAAGAATTTCCTAGAAGAGTATTTTCTAGCCTCGCCATCAAAACTCTATAACAGGCCTCACTATAGAGTGGAATAAAATGATGGGACACCTAGCAAGATACAATATTCTGGAAATGATCTTAGATATCATACACCACTACCAACTATTGAGGGCGGACATCTCTTGATTAACACTTCAATTCACAAGAACGGCATGGCACTGTCAAAAGCTGCAATTTTCTCTTAGAATTGTTGAAACATAAATACTATTTGCATTGAAATCCTTGTCCGAAGCTTCACTTCATAGATGTGACAGAATATTCGTCAGCTTTTTATATTCCCAGCTCCAAGCCTTTATCATCGTACAGCAGAAAATCTACAACTTGCTTATGTCAAATCTACCATAGCTCCGATTTTCTGCTTTAGTCTAGACGGTTGATTTTACTGAATATCCCAATCGTATCCGTTTGAGTTCTGCTGAGGAATCTCATTATATACTCAAAAACTCAGTCAAATGGATTTCTTTGAAGAGCAAGTATTTTTCTCTCTTTCCCCATAAACACAGGTCCTGTCACGGTCGCCACAATGTTGATTAATCAATATTCACCTAACCCGTTACTGAATATGTCGTATTGAGAAAAAAATATGGAAAAGAAACTGTGAAAATACTCAGGTATATACCTCAATTATATTAAAGATTTTTCAATACAGTTTGACTTTTTGAGAAGTGTCCTTTCAACGTATTCTTCAGAAGTAATAATTGTAACCAAAGAAAAAATATAAATATATAAAATATGAAGCGCCGTTCACAACACACTCGGCTACCTGGCCCAAAAACAATACAGTCCCTATTATCACCATGTTCTAGCAATTTGGAAAATTTTAAATTCATACGACCAATAGAAACGTCACAATCGTCACATGCTCACACACAAATATAGATATCTTCTCAAAAATAGTGCAGATCGATTCAGAAATGCTCGAAATGGATACATCTAGGAAAATCCGGAAAATATATTTTGGTTTGTTCAATACTTGCCTTATACTCACTACGCATAATGAGGAAAATAAAAATCGGTTGTAGATTCATCAAATTATTAAAATACAATTGACTTCCGTAATGTACGCCGTTTAGTTGCGTAACGGTGACTAGTTGATAGACTGGCATTTCGGTGATCCCCCAAATTAATTGAGTTCATGAACATTCTCAGTCTTAGCTTCCGGATCGATATCCTATTCCGCGATGAAAGACGTTTATCAGTTTTGAGTGCCTACAAATATGCGTGAGTGGGTTTATGGTCCTTGAATAATCAAATGAAATAAATAACGTAGAAATCGTACCGGAGAAATATAATAAATACATTGTAAATATTTCATGGTAGTTATTGCGGTTTCGATTCATGAGGTGTTATCCCTAGATAGGTAAATGTAACATCATATTTAGTTTTATATTAAGTAAATTGAAATCAACAGTATGCGCCATTTGGCTCTGTTCCAAATACCCTTGTCCGCCAAACGCACCCATAAACGCTATTTTACTGTTAACCTGTTACTCATGTACCTGGCTCTCGTTTAACGGGAAAGAAATGAGATTTCATTTAGCGATAACTGAAATGAATGTAAAATTAGAACAGCCTCAGCGGAGTAGCCCCTATTAACGAATGATCTCTCTAATTTCATGCATGAATTGTTATCACCCCTTTGATATTATTTATCAGAACAGGGGCAGCCAACAACATGGCATCAAAGTATAAAGGATAACAAAGGTCTTTGAGAATGATGTTTGATAGAATCATTTGCAAATTCTTGTGAAACAGGTTGTCACTCCTCCGTTATTAACTAATATAATTATAAATATTATAACAATCTTCATAGAGAGGCTCATCCAACCTCATTGATTCACTTCAACAATCACGATGCCATTCGCTGTGTATTATAATTATATAATATTTAATCATTCCTTTGTGATATAGAAGTACATCTTATGCGGACATTCGAAATGAATTTTCAGAATGATTTTGAGTGTTGCGACTATTTTTCAAATCAGTATATACAGGTTGATTCTTTGATGATTGTACATACGTTGACTGAAAAATTCTGGGTCGAGAATATGAAGATTCAACCCATAACACTCAAATATGATATAAATCCTTACCGAGTCATTTAGAAATCATATAACCATTTCTGCCCATTACCTCGATACTATTCGATATTTCCCATATTTCATACTTGGCAAGAAGCTCAGACACTTCGGAACATCTGGTCTAGTCAAAAATGTGAAAAAATTGGTGTTGATTCTTTGATAATTGCACAGAGTCATTTAGAAATTATAGAATCATTTCAGCCCATTACTTTAATACTATTTGATATTTCCAATATTTCATACTTGGCAGGAAGCTTAGACACTTTGGAACATCTGGTCCAGTCAAAAATGTGAAAAAATCGGGGTTGATTCTTTTATAATTGTACATACGTTGACTGAAAAATTCTGGGTCGAGAATATGAAGATTCAACCCATAACACTCAAATATGATATGGATCCTTACCGAGTCATTTAGGATTTATAGAATCATTTTTGCTCATTACTTTAATACTATTTGATATCTCCCATATTTCATACTTCGCAGGAAGCTTAGACACTTCAGAGCATCTGGTCCGGTAAAAATGTGAAAAATCAGGGTTGATTCTTTGATAATTGTACAAACGTTGACAAAAAATTCTGGATTGAAAATATGAAGATTCAACCCATAACACTCAAATATGATATGAATCCTTACCGAGTCATTTAGAAATCATATGACCCTTTCTGCCCATTACCTCGATACTATTCGATATTTCCCATATTTCATACTTGGCAAGAAGCTCAGACACTTCGGAACATCAGGTCTAGTCAAAACTGTGAAAAAATTGGGGTTGATTCTTTGATAATTGCACAGAGTCATTTAGAAATTATAGAATCATTTCTGCCAATTACTTTAATACTATTTGATATTTCCAATAATCCATACTTGGCAGGAAGCTTAGACACTTTGAAACATCTGGTCCAGTCAAAAATGTGAAAAAATTGGGGTTGATTCTTTGATAATTGCACAGTCATTTAGAAATTATAGAATCATTTCTGCCCATTACTTTAATACTATTTGATATTTCCAATATTCCATACTTGGCAGGAAGCTTAGACACTTTGGAACATCTGGTCCAGTCAAAAATGTGAAAAAATCGGGCTTGATTCTTTGATAATTCTACATACGTTGACTGAAAAATTCTGGGTCGAGAATATGAAGATTCAACCCATAACACTCAAATATGATATGGATCCTTACCGAGTTATTTAGGATTTATAGAATCATTTTTGCTCATTACTTTAATACTATTTGATATCTCCCATATTTCATACTTCGCAGGAAGCTTAGACACTTCAGAGCATGTGGTCCGGTCAAAAATGTGAAAAAATCAGGGTTGATTCTTTGATAATTGTACAAACGTTGACTAAAAAATTCTGGATTGAAAATATGAAGATTCAACCCATAACACTCAAATATGATAAGAATCCTTACTGAGTCATTTAGAAATCATATAACCATTTCTGCCCATTACCTCGATACTATTCGATATTTCTCATATCTCATACTTGGCAAGAAGCTCAGACACTTCGGAACATCTGGTCCAGTCAAAAATGTGAAGAAATTGGGGTTGATTCTTTGATGATTGCACAGAGTCATTTAGAAATTATAGAATAATTTCTGGCCATTACTTTAATACTATTTGATATTTTCCATATTCCATACTTGGCAGAAAGCTTAGACACTTTGGAACATTTGGTCCAGTCAAAAATGTGAAAAAATTGGGGTTGATTCTTTGATAATTGTACATACGTTGACTGAAAAATTCTGGGTTGAGAATATGAAGATTCAACCCATAACACTCAAATATGATGTGGATCCTTACCGAGTCATTTAGGATGTATAGAATCATTTCTGCTGATTACTTCAATACTATTTGATATCTCCCATATTTCATACTTCGCAGGGAGCTAAGACACTTTAGAGTATCTGGTCCAGTGAAAAATGTGAAAAAATCACGATTGATTCTTTGATAATTGTACATGTGTTGACTAAAGAATTCTGGGTTGAAACTATGAAGATTCAATTATATAATCATTTCTGCTCATTACTTCAATACTATCTGATATATCCCATATTTCATACTTCGCAGAAAGCTTAGACACTTCAGAGCATCAGGTCCAGTCAGAAATGTGGAAAAATCAGGGTTGATTCTTTGATAATTGTACATACGTTGACTGAAGAATTGTGGGTTGAAATTACATAACACTCAAATATGATAATTATGGATTCATACCGAGTCGTTTAGAAATCATCTAATCATTTATACTCATTACTTTAATACTATTTGATATTCCCCATATTTCATACTCCGCAGGAAGCTCAGACACTTCAGAGCATCTGGTCCAGTCAGAAATGTGAAAAAATCACGGTTGATTCTTTGATAATTGTACATGTGTTGACTTAAGAATTCTGGGTTGAGAATATGAAGATTCAACCCATAACACTCAAATATGATGTGGATCCTTACCGAGTCATTTAGGATGTATAGAATCATTTCTGCTGATTACTCCAATACTATTTGATATCTCCCATATTTCATACTTCGCAGGGAGCTAAGACACTTTGGAGTATCTGGTCCAGTGAAAAATGTGAAAAAATCACGATTGATTCTTTGATAATTGTACATGTGTTGACTAAAGAATTCTGGGTTGAAAATATGAAGATTCAATTATATAATCATTCCTGCTCATTACTTTAATACTATCTGATATTTCCCATATTTCATACTTCGCAGAAAGCTTAGACACTTCAGAGCATCTGGTCCAGTCAAAAATGTGGAAAAATTAGGGTTGATTCTTTGATAATTGTACATACGTTGACTGAAGAATTGTGGGTTGAAATTATGAAGATTCAACCCATAACACTCAAATATGATAATTATGGATTCATACCGAGTCATTTAGGAATCATCTAATCATTTATACTCATTACTTTAATACTATTTGATATTCCCCATATTTCATACTTCGCAGGAAGCTTAGACACTTCAGAGCATCTGGTCCAGTCAAAAATGTGAAAAAATCACGGTTGATTCTTTGATAATTGTACATGTGTTGACTAAAGAATTCTGGGTTGAAAATATGAAGATTCAACCCATAATACTCAAATATGATAATTATGGATCCTTACCGAGTCATTTAGAAATCATATAATCATTTATACTCATTATTTTAATACTATTTGATATTCCCCATATTTCATACTTCGCAGGAAGCGTAGACACTTCAGAGCATCTGGTCCAGTCAAAAATGTGAAAAAATCACGGTTGATTCTTTGATAATTGTACATGTGTTCACTAAAGAATTCTGGGTTGAAAATATGAAGATTCAACCCATAATACTCAAATATGATAATTATGGATCCTTACCGAGTCATTTAGAAATCATATAATCATTTATACTCATTACTTTTATACTATTTGATATTCCCCATATTTCATACTTCGCAGGAAGCTTAGACACTTCAGAGCATCTGGTCCAGTCAAAAATGTGAAAAAATCAGGGTTGATTCTTTGATAATTGTACATGTGTTGACTAAAGAATTCTGGGTTGAGAATATGAAGATTCAACCCATAACACTCAAATATGATGTGGATCCTTACCGAGTCATTTAGGATGTATAGAATCATTTCTGCTCATTACTTCAATACTATTTGATATCTCCCATTTTTCATACTTCGCAGGGAGCTGAGACACTTTAGAGTATCTGGTCCAGTGAAAAATGTGAAAAAATCACGATTGATTCTTTGATAATTGTACATGTGTTGACTAAAGAATTCTGGGTTGAAACTATGAAGATTCAATTATATAATCATTTCTGCTCATTACTTCAATACTATCTGATATTTCCCATATTTCATACTTCGCAGAAAGCTTAGACACTTCAGAGCATCTGGTCCAGTCAAAAATGTGGAAAAATCAGGGTTGATTCTTTGATAATTGTACATGTGTTGACTAAAGAATTCTGGGTTGAAAATATGAAGATTCAACCCATAACACTCAAATATGATAATTATGGATTCATACCGAGTCATTTAGGAATCATCTAATCATTTATACTCATTACTTTAATACTATTTGATATTCCCCATATTTCATACTTCGCAGGAAGCTTAGACACTTCAGAGCATCTGGTCCAGTCAAAAATGTGAAAAAATCACGGTTGATTCTTTGATAATTGTACATGTGTTGACTAAAGAATTCTGGGTTGAGAATATGAAGATTCAACCCATAACACTCAAATATGATGTGGATCCTTACCGAGTCATTTAGGATGTATAGAATCATTTCTGCTGATTACTTCAATACTATTTGATATCTCCCATATTTCATACTTCGCAGGGAGCTAAGACACTTTAGAGTATCTGGTCCAGTGAAAAATGTGAAAAAATCACGATTGATTCTTTGATAATTGTACATGTGTTGACTAAAGAATTCTGGGTTGAAACTATGAAGATTCAATTATATAATCATTTCTGCTCATTACTTCAATACTATCTGATATTTCCCATATTTCATACTTCGCAGAAAGCTTAGACACTTCAGAGCATCTGGTCCAGTCAAAAATGTGGAAAAATCAGGGTTGATTCTTTGATAATTGTACATACGTTGACTGAAGAATTGTGGGTTGAAATTATGGAGATTCAACCCATAACACTCAAATATGATAATTATGGATTCATACCGAGTCGTTTAGAAATCATCTAATCATTTATACTCATTACTTTAATACTATTTGATATTCCCCATATTTCATACTTCGCAGGAAGCTTAGACACTTCAGAGCATCTGGTCCAGTCAAAAATGTGAAAAAATCACGGTTGATTGTTTGATACTTGTACATGTGTTGACTAAAGAATTCTGGGTTGAGAATATGAAGATTCAACCCATAACACTCAAATATGATGTGGATCCTTACCGAGTCATTTAGGATGTATAGAATCATTTCTGCTGATTACTCCAATACTATTTGATATCTCCCATATTTCATACTTCGCAGGAAGCTAAGACACTTTGGAGTATCTGGTCCAGTGAAAAATGTGAAAAAATCACGATTGATTCTTTGATAATTGTACATGTGTTGACTAAAGAATTCTGGGTTGAAAATATGAAGATTCAATTATATAATCATTTCTGTTCATTACTTTAATACTATCTGATATTTCCCATATTTCATACTTCGCAGAAAGCTTAGACACTTCAGAGCATCTGGTCCAGTCAAAAATGTGGAAAAATCAGGGTTGATTCTTTGATAATTGTACATACGTTGACTGAAGAATTGTGGGTTGAAATTATGAAGATTCAACCCATAACACTCAAATATGATAATTATGGATTCATACCGAGTCATTTAGAAATCATCTAATCATTTATACTCATTACTTTAATACTATTTGATATTCTCCATATTTCATACTTCGCAGGAAGCTTAGACACTTCAGAGCATCTGGTCCAGTCAAAAATGTGAAGAAATCGGGTTGATTCTTTGATAATTGTACATACGTTGACTGAAAAATTCTGGGTTGAGAATATGAAGATTCAACCCATAACACTCAAATATGATGTGGATCCTTACCGAGTCATTTAGGATGTATAGAATCATTTCTGCTGATTACTTCAATACTATTTGATATCTCCCATATTTCATACTTCGCAGGGAGCTAAGACACTTTAGAGTATCTGGTCCAGTGAAAAATGTGAAAAAATCACGATTGATTCTTTGATAATTGTACATGTGTTGACTAAAGAATTCTGGGTTGAAAATATGAAGATTCAACCCATAACACTCAAATATGATGTGGATCCTTACCGAGTCATTTAGGATGTATAGAATCATTTCTGCTCATTACTTTAATACTATCTGATATTTCCCATATTTCATACTTCGCAGAAAGCTTAGACACTTCAGAGCATCTGGTCCAGTCAAAAATGTGGAAAAATCAGGGTTGATTCTTTGATAATTGTACATACGTTTACTGAAGAATTGTGGGTTGAAATTATGAAGATTCAACCCATAACACTCAAATATGATAATTATGGATTCATACCGAGTCGTTTAGAAATCATCTAATCATTTATACTCATTACTTTAATACTATTTGATATTCCCCATATTTCATACTTCGCAGGAAGCTTAGACACTTCAGAGCATCTGGTCCAGTCAAAAATGTGAAGAAATCGGGTTGATTCTTGGATAATTGTACATACGTTGACTGAAAAATTCTGGGTTGAGAATATGAAGATTCAATCCATAACACTCAAATATGATGTGGATCCTTACCGAGTCATTTAGGATGTATAGAATCATTTCTGCTGATTACTTCAATACTATTTGATATCTCCCATATGTCATACTTCGCAGGGAGCTAAGACACTTTAGAGTATCTGGTCCATTGAAAAATGTGAAAAAATCACGATTGATTCTTTGATAATTGTACATGTGTTGACTAAAGAATTCTGGGTTGAAAATATGAAGATTCAATTATATAATCATTTCTGCTCATTACTTTAATACTATCTGATATTTCCCATATTTCATACTTCGCAGAAAGCTTAGACACTTCAGAGCATCTGGTCCAGTCAAAAATGTGGAAAAATCAGGGTTGATTCTTTGATAATTGTACATACGTTGACTGAAGAATTGTGGGTTGAAATTATGAAGATTCAACCCATAACACTCAAATATGATAATTATGGATTCATACCGAGTCATTTAGAAATCATCTAATCATTTATACTCATTACTTTAATACTATTTGATATTCCCCATATTTCATACTTCGCAGGAAGCTTAGACACTTCAGAGCATCTGGTCCAGTCAAAAATGTGAAGAAATCGGGTTGATTCTTTGATAATTGTACATACGTTGACTGAAAAATTCTGGGTTGAGAATATGAAGATTCAACCCATAACACTCAAATATGATGTGGATCCTTACCGAGTCATTTAGGATGTATAGAATCATTTCTGCTGATTACTTCAATACTATTTGATATCTCCCATATTTCATACTTCGCAGGGAGCTAAGACACTTCAGAGTATCTGGTCCAGTGAAAAATGTGAAAAAATCACGATTGATTCTTTGATAATTGTACATGTGTTTACTAAAGAATTCTGGGTTGAAAATATGAAGATTCAACCCATAACACTCAAATATGATGTGGATCCTTACCGAGTCATTTAGGATGTATAGAATCATTTCTGCTCATTACTTTATTACTATCTGATATTTCCCATATTTCATACTTCGCAGGAAGCTTAGACACTTCAGAGCATCTGGTCCAGTCAAAAATGTGAAAAAATCACGGTTGATTCTTTGATAATTGTACATGTGTTGACTAAAGAATTCTGGGTTGAAAATATGAAGATTCAACCCATAATACTCAAATATGATAATTATGGATCCTTACCGAGTCATTTAGAAATCATCTAATCATTTATACTCATTACTTTAATACTATTTGATATTCCCCATATTTCATACTTCGCAGGAAGCTTAGACACTTCAGAGCATCTGGTCCAGTCAAAAATGTGAAGAAATCGGGTTGATTCTTTGATAATTGTACATACGTTGACTGAAAAATTCTGGGTTGAGAATATGAAGATTCAACCCATAACACTCAAATATGATGTGGATCCTTACCGAGTCATTTAGGATGTATAGAATCATTTCTGCTGATTACTTCAATACTATTTGATATCTCCCATATTTCATACTTCGCAGGGAGCTAAGACACTTTAGAGTATCTGGTCCAGTGAAAAATGTGAAAAAATCACGATTGATTCTTTGATAATTGTACATGTGTTGACTAAAGAATTCTGGGTTGAAAATATGAAGATTCAACCCATAACACTCAAATATGATGTGGATCCTTACCGAGTCATTTAGGATGTATAGAATCATTTCTGCTCATTACTTTATTACTATCTGATATTTCCCATATTTCATACTTCGCAGAAAGCTTAGACACTTCAGAGCATCTGGTCCAGTCAAAAATGTGGAAAAATCAGGGTTGATTCTTTGATAATTGTACATACGTTTACTGAAGAATTGTGGGTTGAAATTATGAAGATTCAACCCATAACACTCAAATATGATAATTATGGATTCATACCGAGTCATTTAGAAATCATCTAATCATTTATACTCATTACTTTAATACTATTTGATATTCCCCATATTTCATACTTCGCAGGAAGCTTAGACACTTCAGAGCATCTGGTCCAGTCAAAAATGTGAAGAAATCGGGTTGATTCTTTGATAATTGTACATACGTTGACTGAAAAATTCTGGGTTGAGAATATGAAGATTCAATCCATAACACTCAAATATGATGTGGATCCTTACCGAGTCATTTAGGATGTATAGAATCATTTCTGCTGATTACTTCAATACTATTTGATATCTCCCATATTTCATACTTCGCAGGGAGCTAAGACACTTTAGAGTATCTGGTCCAGTGAAAAATGTGAAAAAATCACGATTGATTCTTTGATAATTGTACATGTGTTTACTAAAGAATTCTGGGTTGAAAATATGAAGATTCAATTATATAATCATTTCTGTTCATTACTTTAATACTATCTGATATTTCCCATATTTCATACTTCGCAGAAAGCTTAGACACTTCAGAGCATCTGGTCCAGTCAAAAATGTGCAAAAATCAGGGTTGATTCTTTGATAATTGTACATACGTTGACTGAAGAATTGTGGGTTGAAATTATGAAGATTCAACCCATAACACTCAAATATGATAATTATGGATTCATACCGAGTCATTTAGAAATCATCTAATCATTTATACTCATTACTTTAATACTATTTGATATTCCCCATATTTCATACTTCGCAGGAAGCTTAGACACTTCAGAGCATCTGGTCCAGTCAAAAATGTGAAGAAATCGGGTTGATTCTTTGATAATTGTACATACGTTGACTGAAAAATTCTGGGTTGAGAATATGAAGATTCAACCCATAACACTCAAATATGATGTGGATCCTTACCGAGTCATTTAGGATGTATAGAATCATTTCTGCTGATTACTTCAATACTATTTGATATCTCCCATATTTCATACTTCGCAGGGAGCTAAGACACTTTAGAGTATCTGGTCCAGTGAAAAATGTGAAAAAATCACGATTGATTCTTTGATAATTGTACATGTGTTGACTAAAGAATTCTGGGTTGAAAATATGAAGATTCAACCCATAACACTCAAATATGATGTGGATCCTTACCGAGTCATTTAGGATGTATAGAATCATTTCTGCTCATTACTTTAATACTATCTGATATTTCCCATATTTCATACTTCGCAGAAAGCTTAGACACTTCAGAGCATCTGGTCCAGTCAAAAATGTGGAAAAATCAGGGTTGATTCTTTGATAATTGTACATACGTTTACTGAAGAATTGTGGGTTGAAATTATGAAGATTCAACCCATAACACTCAAATATGATAATTATGGATTCATACCGAGTCGTTTAGAAATCATCTAATCATTTATACTCATTACTTTAATACTATTTGATATTCCCCATATTTCATACTTCGCAGGAAGCTTAGACACTTCAGAGCATCTGGTCCAGTCAAAAATGTGAAGAAATCGGGTTGATTCTTGGATAATTGTACATACGTTGACTGAAAAATTCTGGGTTGAGAATATGAAGATTCAATCCATAACACTCAAATATGATGTGGATCCTTACCGAGTCATTTAGGATGTATAGAATCATTTCTGCTGATTACTTCAATACTATTTGATATCTCCCATATTTCATACTTCGCAGGGAGCTAAGACACTTTAGAGTATCTGGTCCAGTGAAAAATGTGAAAAAATCACGATTGATTCTTTGATAATTGTACATGTGTTGACTAAAGAATTCTGGGTTGAAAATATGAAGATTCAATTATATAATCATTTCTGCTCATTACTTTAATACTATCTGATATTTCCCATATTTCATACTTCGCAGAAAGCTTAGACACTTCAGAGCATCTGGTCCAGTCAAAAATGTGGAAAAATCAGGGTTGATTCTTTGATAATTGTACATACGTTGACTGAAGAATTGTGGGTTGAAATTATGAAGATTCAACCCATAACACTCAAATATGATAATTATGGATTCATACCGAGTCATTTAGAAATCATCTAATCATTTATACTCATTACTTTAATACTATTTGATATTCCCCATATTTCATACTTCGCAGGAAGCTTAGACACTTCAGAGCATCTGGTCCAGTCAAAAATGTGAAGAAATCGGGTTGATTCTTTGATAATTGTACATACGTTGACTGAAAAATTCTGGGTTGAGAATATGAAGATTCAACCCATAACACTCAAATATGATGTGGATCCTTACCGAGTCATTTAGGATGTATAGAATCATTTCTGCTGATTACTTCAATACTATTTGATATCTCCCATATTTCATACTTCGCAGGGAGCTAAGACACTTTAGAGTATCTGGTCCAGTGAAAAATGTGAAAAAATCACGATTGATTCTTTGATAATTGTACATGTGTTGACTAAAGAATTCTGGGTTGAAAATATGAAGATTCAACCCATAACACTCAAATATGATGTGGATCCTTACCGAGTCATTTAGGATGTATAGAATCATTTCTGCTCATTACTTTAATACTATCTGATATTTCCCATATTTCATACTTCGCAGAAAGCTTAGACACTTCAGAGCATCTGGTCCAGTCAAAAATGTGGAAAAATCAGGGTTGATTCTTTGATAATTGTACATACGTTTACTGAAGAATTGTGGGTTGAAATTATGAAGATTCAACCCATAACACTCAAATATGATAATTATGGATTCATACCGAGTCATTTAGAAATCATCTAATCATTTATACTCATTACTTTAATACTATTTGATATTCCCCATATTTCATACTTCGCAGGAAGCTTAGACACTTCAGAGCATCTGGTCCAGTCAAAAATGTGAAGAAATCGGGTTGATTCTTTGATAATTGTACATACGTTGACTGAAAAATTCTGGGTTGAGAATATGAAGATTCAATCCATAACACTCAAATATGATGTGGATCCTTACCGAGTCATTTAGGATGTATAGAATCATTTCTGCTGATTACTTCAATACTATTTGATATCTCCCATATTTCATACTTCGCAGGGAGCTAAGACACTTTAGAGTATCTGGTCCAGTGAAAAATGTGAAAAAATCACGATTGATTCTTTGATAATTGTACATGTGTTGACTAAAGAATTCTGGGTTGAAAATATGAAGATTCAACCCATAACACTCAAATATGATGTGGATCCTTACCGAGTCATTTAGGATGTATAGAATCATTTCTGCTCATTACTTTAATACTATCTGATATTCCCCATATTTCATACTTCGCAGGAAGCTTAGACACTTCAGAGCATCTGGTCCAGTCAAAAATGTGAAGAAATCGGGTTGATTCTTTGATAATTGTACATACGTTGACTGAAAAATTCTGGGTTGAGAATATGAAGATTCAATCCATAACACTCAAATATGATGTGGATCCTTACCGAGTCATTTAGGATGTATAGAATCATTTCTGCTGATTACTTCAATACTATTTGATATCTCCCATATTTCATACTTCGCAGGGAGCTAAGACACTTTAGAGTATCTGGTCCAGTGAAAAATGTGAAAAAATCACGATTGATTCTTTGATAATTGTACATGTGTTGACTAAAGAATTCTGGGTTGAAAATATGAA
Organism: Endomychus coccineus; assembly: GCA_958510875.1. Taxonomy (NCBI): domain Eukaryota; kingdom Metazoa; phylum Arthropoda; class Insecta; order Coleoptera; family Endomychidae; genus Endomychus; species Endomychus coccineus. Next base: position 142,112,420 of record OY294069.1, on the reverse strand, counting down.
GATTCAATTATATAATCATTTCTGCTCATTACTTTAATACTATCTGATATTTCCCATATTTCATACTTCGCAGAAAGCTTAGACACTTCAGAGCATCTGGTCCAGTCAAAAATGTGGAAAAATCAGGGTTGATTCTTTGATAATTGTACATACGTTGACTGAAGAATTGTGGGTTGAAATTATGAAGATTCAACCCATAACACTCAAATATGATAATTATGGATTCATACCGAGTCATTTAGAAATCATCTAATCATTTATACTCATTACTTTAATACTATTTGATATTCCCCATATTTCATACTTCGCAGGAAGCTTAGACACTTCAGAGCATCTGGTCCAGTCAAAAATGTGAAGAAATCGGGTTGATTCTTTGATAATTGTACATACGTTGACTGAAAAATTCTGGGTTGAGAATATGAAGATTCAACCCATAACACTCAAATATGATGTGGATCCTTACCGAGTCATTTAGGATGTATAGAATCATTTCTGCTGATTACTTCAATACTATTTGATATCTCCCATATTTCATACTTCGCAGGGAGCTAAGACACTTTAGAGTATCTGGTCCAGTGAAAAATGTGAAAAAATCACGATTGATTCTTTGATAATTGTACATGTGTTGACTAAAGAATTCTGGGTTGAAAATATGAAGATTCAACCCATAACACTCAAATATGATGTGGATCCTTACCGAGTCATTTAGGATGTATAGAATCATTTCTGCTCATTACTTTAATACTATCTGATATTTCCCATATTTCATACTTCGCAGAAAGCTTAGACACTTCAGAGCATCTGGTCCAGTCAAAAATGTGGAAAAATCAGGGTTGATTCTTTGATAATTGTACATACGTTTACTGAAGAATTGTGGGTTGAAATTATGAAGATTCAACCCATAACACTCAAATATGATAATTATGGATTCATACCGAGTCATTTAGAAATCATCTAATCATTTATACTCATTACTTTAATACTATTTGATATTCCCCATATTTCATACTTCGCAGGAAGCTTAGACACTTCAGAGCATCTGGTCCAGTCAAAAATGTGAAGAAATCGGGTTGATTCTTTGATAATTGTACATACGTTGACTGAAAAATTCTGGGTTGAGAATATGAAGATTCAATCCATAACACTCAAATATGATGTGGATCCTTACCGAGTCATTTAGGATGTATAGAATCATTTCTGCTGATTACTTCAATACTATTTGATATCTCCCATATTTCATACTTCGCAGGGAGCTAAGACACTTTAGAGTATCTGGTCCAGTGAAAAATGTGAAAAAATCACGATTGATTCTTTGATAATTGTACATGTGTTTACTAAAGAATTCTGGGTTGAAAATATGAAGATTCAACCCATAACACTCAAATATGATGTGGATCCTTACCGAGTCATTTAGGATGTATAGAATCATTTCTGCTCATTACTTTATTACTATCTGATATTTCCCATATTTCATACTTCGCAGGAAGCTTAGACACTTCAGAGCATCTGGTCCAGTCAAAAATGTGAAAAAATCACGGTTGATTCTTTGATAATTGTACATGTGTTGACTAAAGAATTCTGGGTTGAAAATATGAAGATTCAACCCATAATACTCAAATATGATAATTATGGATCCTTACCGAGTCATTTAGAAATCATAGAATCATTTATGCTCATTACTTTAATACTGTTTGATATTTCCCATATTCCATTCTTGGCAAGAAGCTTATACACTTAAAAGCATCTAGTCCAGTCGAAAATGTGAAAAAATCAGGGTCATTACTTAAATTGTATAGACCGCACGAAAACGCAAAATTCTTTCTTGCATCTTATTCAGGATGGCTTACGCATCGGTAGTTGGAGATAAGGGGGCTGGTGATTATTACTATTGATAAACAATGAAACAATTGATAAACAATTAACAAATGGAATCTCTTTCATAACAAACGGGCTATTTCATTCCGAAGCTTCTGAAATTTGGTATCTGGAGGGTTTTTGGTCCGCTGAACTCGAATCTGAAGTCGAAAATTAAAAAACATCTGTTTGCTGAAAAAATCGGAAAATTTTACCTAATCTTAGCAACAAACAAAACTTTTTCTCAGACTGTGGTATTGAAATAATGAGATGTCGTGATGTGTCTTGGTACAATTCTCACTGAAAGAAGGAAAATTCTGGGAAATTGATTGAAAATAGCGTAGTTTTTACTTTATATTCCTAACTCGGTCCTACTTCAACGTGTCCAATTATGGGTTTTAGTGCTCCCTTGATAATATCTTATGATGATAATTGCAAAACCTACTACAGTTTTCCGGAAAACTGCGGACAATGAAAATTTACCATTCGAACAAAACAAATTTTATTTATTTTGTTTTTCCAAAAATTGTAATCAGTGTTAAAGGAATGATGAGGTGATTTTCGGTACAAATTTCACTAAAAGAATGAAAATTCTAGAAAATTGCGTCGTTTTACTTCATACTCTTGTCTCGGTCCTCGTCCACCGTTTCAAATTATAGGTTTTTGTGGTCCCTGAGACTGATTTTAGCAAGCAACTTCACTTCTCCGATGAATGAAAATTCCGTTAAGCGTTAACACAATTTTTTTCTTCGGAAAATTGTGAAATATCTATATAATAATTTTGATACTACTCGGTTATACATAAAATGGTTTCTTCTTCCATATTAACATAATCAACTTTTTTTTGAGAAGAAAGTTCTGAATCTAGAATTTACCACAAACGCGCGAGCTGTTCGTTCTGTTGTTAATTGGTTTTTTAAATTACTCAGTTGACAATTTTTTTTCGAAAGCACATCACATTAATGTAATCTTCATAATTTCATTTTCTGTTACTTAGTCCTATTATAAATCGATATTTCGAAGAGTGTTTCATAAATTAAATTATAAAGAAAAGACGTGATTTTACAGCCGCATCTCAGATACTATTGCCAGCATGCAAGTTCTTTTCTCTCCACAGTCAAAGACAGCTGCTGTGTTCTCCTCCGTACGACTTAACGTGTCCACGTTATATAGATCTCTATGGTACAGAATTCAACCCAAATACCAAACCTTTAGAAACATTTTCAGTGGATTAGGAGAGGCTGCAATGTAATTCGGTGCCAAGTAGTGAGTTATTATGTATTCGACCCGACATCAAAATGCAGTTTTGTATATTCGAATGAACGAGATAATGACAGATAAAACAGTAGAAAAGACTGCGGCAGGTATCGAGCTTGAAAATGAAGAGGCACCAGCCTGTGGTCATCTACGTTGCTTTCTGCCTGGAACAGACAAGGCTTATTTCTGCATTGAAAATATTCAGACGTCTAACTTAATATCTATGATTTACATAAGCTGTTGTAGATATAGAAGTCCCAAATTTTCATGTTTGTTCTTGATAATAATGATTTAAGAAGAAGGACCATTGACTGAATAATCACCTACAATATGGAGATTATTTCACTTTTAAACTAAAAGAAACTAGTGCATAAGACTCTATTTGGTTGGATCCATCAGAACTATTTCTGATGTAACAATCCCAAACTTCATCGAAAATAGCCACAAAAAAGCTGATAAATTATCCTCATTGTTTTGAAATATTTATTACAACATCGTGATATTCCCATTAAACGATCGTAAATTGAATCATGAACAGCTACATTTTCCATCATACTGCATAGCTGCAGACCTTCAACGATATAGAATATAACCCTAGCGATGGGATATTAGAATAAATATCATCATAATAAAGATTCTTGACCCACGTATGAATTAATACACAATTCTCGGGAAATAGGTCACATTAACACATATATTTTTATTTTTACCCTCGTCTTTACGTACGTTTCGGTCTCACGACCATCATCAGATGACTTATTAATACAATAATTGTATTTATTGTATTAATAAGTCTTCTGATGATGGTCATGAGACCGAAACGTACGTAAAGACGAGGGTAAAAATAAAAATATATGTGTTAATGTGACCTATTTCCCGAGAATTGTGTATTAATAAATATCATCGGTACTTCTGTCAAAATTCTAATAATTTGTTAGATTATTCAACGTGAGTAGTAATTTTCCGTAGAAAAATTATAGTATCAAACTCACATAGTCGTCATTTTGTTCTTATTACATAATATACTATTATGTTCAACTTTTCGAAAGCAATATCGTCTCCCACCCAATTTAAAACAACTCTATCATAGTCGTTGATGTGTTTTTAACTCTCTTTTACAGATCACGGCTTGAATCAACAAGGGAGGAAATGGACATGGTGTTTGAGTTTACACAGAAGATTCAAACTCACCTTGGGCAGAAAGAAAAGGAGAATGGCACCCTATTAAGAATGGAGCAATCTGTGGAAATACTAATGAATATAGATCAGCAGAAAATACGGGGGTTGGAGTCTTAGGGCTCAACTTACCAGATTTCAAAACCAAACTGAAAACCTCAGTAGTGCAGAACAGGAAGTCATAGGAATTGGCCTCTGATATGGCTGAACCCTTCTGCGGTATAAAAACATACAGTAAATCCTCAGAGCAGAACATATAATTTGGTACTGAACACTAGAGTTCTCTTCTGGAACATAGATAGTCCAAGACCCTCCTAGGAGAATTTAGGAGAAGTGATGTCTTGGAGGAAGCATAAATAATCTAAGAATCATAACCGAACTCATGTGGATCATCGCTCATAATGGAAAAATTGGCCTAGCCAATCATGCGACATATAGCTTATGTGGAGAACCAAATATTTCGGGATATACAATACCATCGAGGAAATTACATCATTGAAGTCAGTATTTACGGAACATCAAGCAAATCAGCGTACTAACATAAAGCAACACATCTCAAGAGGAACTTGCAATAGTCTTTCAAGGACGTGTTAGGAACTACATACCTGGTCCAATATGGTTTATACTTTTTAAATCGATGATCTAAGAAAAAGTAGCTGAATGATGTTTGACACCTACAACAGTGGCCAATATAGTTTATACTTTCTGAATCGATGATCTGAAAGAAAGTAGCTGAATGATGTTTGACACCTACATTGAGTCTTCCTATGGACATGTGTAAGTTTGAATTGAGGAATGGTTCTCCTTATGAAACATGTCCTCACCAGTTGTCTACGTTTTTTTTTTATAATGTGACTGTACGAGAGGACCACCTATAATGTTCGAAGAACTTCAGCGGTGGAATGGAGATAGGCATTCGAACTTTTTCTTCAAGGTTTGGATGTTATAGGCATAGGGAAAGACCTCACTAGGCAGAGAGTTTGACAACTTCACCATTCGATAGAATAATTAAGTCCGCTAGAAGTCGTGGTGGAAGAATGGACGAGATTTCTGATGAACACCGATCATGGAAATATCTATAGAAAAGGGAGTCATCCCCCACCTTTCTACGATGTTCTAGAGAGGTAAATGAATTCGTAAGTGTGACAGAATAGCTCCCTTCTGAGTAGAATCCAAGAGTCTCAGCGTATGTTTGTGAACCGAACTCCAAACATGTGCACAGTACTCCAGGTCTAGTCGAATCTGCTTTGTAGATCATGAGGATCCGCTGGGATGTAAAGTAGCTCTCGACACGGAACAGAAAATCATGTTTTTTTTGGATACGGCTTCTGCAATGGTCCATACATGATCGTCCCATGAGAAGGTGCTGTTGGTGATGATCCCGAGCATGAAAATGGAAGGTATATTCATTTATATCCAGATGCAGATAAAATATGAATCTCATCGATTTTATAAATATACATATTATCTGCATTACCTTATACTCCACTTACTCGTACATAGATCTCTTGGCATAATTCTTGCTATCCTTTTCAGAAATGAGATTGTATTCTCCTGTTGGAGCGCCGGTCAATCTGGATTATTATTCATATTTACAAGTTGATTTTAACAAAGGCAACAGTTGCAATCAAGTAAAATGCTGTATGCTTAAGTTTTAGCTGACTCTGGAGATCTTGGTTACTTAATGGATAATTCAACTTTGCTTAATCAACTTTCAGTTGGCGAATTCATTCCGCTAGTATAAACAAAGAAAATTGCTTCATAAATTTATATGAAAATTAAACTTTGGTGCGATGTTTCCTTCACCTAGTCAGCTTATTCCTGTGCATTAAATTCAGGAAATTTCTCTAGCCAGACTAAATGCAACTGGCTGTGTGGGTGTGTACAGTGTGAAACGTGGTTCGTGTTGTTGGTCAGCCCCGGCTGTAGGGAAACAGATGGGCTGGTCAACTCAATCTACTGGACAACATAATACACGAGCCACGTTCGCGAGAAAATAGTAGATTCTAACCGCTGAAAAGGGTTCCGTGCTATTTCCGAACCGAAATAAAGAGCTACAAGGTCGCAGTTGATACTTCCTCACATCGTTTCTCACGTTTGTTCCTTATTGAATTTCCGCTTCATCACAACATCAGAAACCGCTAATCATTGACGAGACGGGTAAATTATCAGTTTCTAAATATAAAGATACGTTATCAGGAAATGATGTATAGAAGAGTAACCTTCTGAAATTCCAATTAATTAGTTTCGTGATACCATTCTGAGCTGGTTGTTGTTATTCATAATTTTTTTTAAAAAACCCTTCTTGAGTCATTATTGAGCAAACATCTGGTCTCGATAGGGCATAAATATTTGGACATTTAATACTTAGAAGATAATCATTCAGAAACAGGAATGCAATATACCGGGATATCAAAAATTATCTTGGTCAAGGGTGGTTGTGGAATCTTAAACGTGTGTCTTACTTTACGTTTGAAATAATTATGTCACTGTCACACTGACATCATCAATAACCTACAAATTTCATACCTATTTATTCCAGTTGTAAAGCAATAGTGAACTACAAATTATGGAATAACTGTTCCAGTAACAAGAAAAACTAAATTACAGTAATTTTTGGAAATGTCCCCCGTTTAGTTCGATGCACATTAACTAGCGCACCCGTTCGAAAATAGGCATTTTGTAGGTTATTAATGATGTCAGTGTGACAGTAACATAATTATTTCAAACGTAAAGTAAGACACACGTTTTAGATTCCACAACCACCCTTGACCGAGATAATTTTTGATCTCCCGGTACATTAAGAGAGCGTATAATTATTCTCTTGCTACCAAGGTCGTACTTTACTTCGTAATGGAAATAATATTACACCATAAAAATGAGAAACAATGGCCCTTATCTACTGAAAATACTTTTGAGGATTTTTAAGCTACCAGATAACCGTCATCATAATGAACTCAGGGTGAAATGGTATTGCTGATTGTTTCACCATATTCACATTCTAAGGATGTGTCAGTGTGAACTGAGTAGAATGTAGATATAATTGATTCTTGAATACTGGGTATAGGTATGCAAGTATGTGTAGGATGAGGTGAACATGATAATGCTTGAGATAAATTTCCAGAAAATCTGATGACGAAGTTATTGATAATTATTGAATCAAAAATTTTCGTTGGATGGTACAAAATGACGTTAGAACCTTCATAATTCTGTATGTTATGATTGATTCTCAATCTAGACTATTTTTGTCTTCCTGAATCTCATTCAATTGAATCTATTGTAGAAAGTCAAGACCGATGATTGAAGTGTGAACTTGACTTTTGACTTTTTCCTGATTCGATGTTATCTCATCATTATTATCCACGGTGTCTCAGATTTTAGTAGCAGAACCTCAACAGTCGATAGAAAATATGATTTTGAGAAATGACATATATGCAGTTAAAATTAGAAAAAAAATCGATTTTTGCGAATATTTCCGGAACCGTTTATCGTACAGGAAACAACTTTTGCAAGCATTTTCCACTCATGGTAAGTTATGTTCTGTGTGATAAATTTTTTTTTTAGTCATAATTGGTGAAGATTTTGGAGGGGTAGTTGGTGTTTTTCTCCCCAACTTCTACGTCACTGGAAAAAGTAAGGTTTTGAGACAACCATTTCAACTGCCAATGTTTTCTACACAAAAAACGTACTCTGATCATAAGCTCTAAAGTCGACCGTTTTTGAGAAAAATTACTTTTATGTTGAAAAACATGGTCAACTCTTACTCATGAAACAAAATTTATTCAAACGTTAGAACAAGTAACAAAACAAAAAAATTGACCATGTTTTTCAACATAAGAGTTGATTTTTTTCGAAAACGGTCAACCTTAGAGCTCATGACCAAGTACCTTTTTTGAGTAGAAAACATTGGCGGTTCAAACGGTTGTCTCAAAACGGTACTTTTTCCAGTGGCGAAGAAGTTGAGGAGAAAAACACCAGCTACCCCTTCAAAATCTCCACCGATCATGACTGAAAAAAAAATTTTCATCACACAGAACATAGCTTACTATGAGTAGAAAATGCTTGCAAAAGCTGTTTCCTGTACGACAAACGGTTCCAGAGATATTTGCAAAAAACGAAATTTTTTTTTCATTTTCAACGAAGCGTTTGTGCATATATGTTATAGGGAATTTTTTTCTCAAAATCAAATTTTCTATCGACTGTTGAAGCTCTGCTACTAAAACCTGGGACACCCTATATAGTCTAGGCTGTAAGCCGAATAAATAACTTTTGTTTAAAAGGTGCAATCTGAAAAAAAATTTCTGCATGATATATTACGGACCCCAAAGGCAATTCGTGATACGATAACGATATGTCCTTCAACCCCAGAACATCCAAATTGGTCCATTCCTACCTCTCCAATATTAAACGCCATACGATTTATTCAAAAAATGAAAATTAGGATCCGAAAATGGTATCCAGGAAGTTTTTCGGATAGCTGATCACCAATCCGAGGTCGGTTACCTGAAAAACACAACCGGAGACCAGAAAATCTGGAAAATAGGAGTTTTTAATTTTTCCAGCCTCTTGAGGAATCTGCCGCAAAACTGACCTTTTAAGGACCTTTAAGCTACCAAATAACCGTCATCATAGTGAACTCAGGGTGAAATGGTATTGCTGATTGTTTCACCATATTCACATTCTAAGAATGTGTCAGTGTGAACTGAGTAGAATGTAGATATAATTGATTCTTGAGTACTGGGTATAGATATGCAAGTATGTATAGGATGAGGTGAACATGATAATGCTTGAGATAAATTTCCAGAAAATCTGATCACGAAGTTATTGATAATTGTTGAATCAAAAATTTCCGCTGGATGGTACAAAATGACGTTAGAACCCTTAGAATTCTGTATGTTATAATTGGTCCTCAATCTAGAATATTTTTGTCTTCCTGGATCTCATTCAATCAAATCTATTGTAGAAAATCAAGAATTGGAGTGTGAACTTGACTTTTGACTTTTTCCTGATTCGATGTTATCTCATCATTATTATATAGTCTAGGCTGTTAGCTGTGGAAAAAGGCCGAATAAATAACTCTGTTTAGAAGGTGCAATCTGAAAACATTCTTCTGCATGATATATTTTGGACCCCAATGGTAATTCGTGACACGGTAACGATATGTCCTTGCCCCCCTTCACCTCCAGAATGTCCAAATTGGCCCATTTCTACCTCTCCAAAATTAGACGTGATACGATTTACCAAAAAATGGAAATTAAGCTCCGAAAATGATATCCAGGAAGTTTTTCGGATAGCTGATCAGCAATCCGAGGTCGGTTACCTGAAAAACACAACCGGAGACCAGAAAATCTGGAAAATAAGAGTTTTTAATTTTTCCAGCCTCTTGAGGAATCTGCCGCAAAACTGACCTTTTAAGGACCTTTAAGCTACCAAATAACCGTCATCAAAGTGAACTCAGGGTAAAATGTTATTGCTGATTGTTTCACCATATTCACATTCTATGTAGATATAATTGATTCTTGAGTACTGGGTATAGATATGCAAGTATGTATAGAATGAGGTGAACATGATAATGCTTGAGATAAATTTCCAGAAATTCTGATGACGAAGTTATTGATAATTGTTGAATCAAAAGTTTCCGCTGGATGGTACAAAATGACGTTAGAACCCTTAGAATTCTGTATGTTATAATTGGTCCTCAATCTAGAATATTTTTGTCTTTCTGGATCTCATTCAATCAAATCTATTGTAGAAAATCAAGAATTGGAGTATGAACTTGACTTTTGACTTTTTCCTGATTCGATGTTATCTCATCATTATTATATAGTCTAGGCTGTAAGCTGTGGAAAAAGGCCGAATAAATAACTTTGTTTAGAAGGTGCAATCTGGAAACATTCTTCTGCATGATATATTTTGGACCCCAATGGTAATTCGTGACACGGTAACGATATGTCCTTGCCCCCCTTCACCTCCAGAATGTCCAAATTGGCCCATTTCTACCTCTCCAAAATTAGACGTGATACGATTTATCAAAAAATGGAAATTAAGCTCCGAAAATGGTATCCAGGAAGTTTTTCGGATAGTTGTTCACCAATCCGAGGTCGGCTACCTGGGAAACTCAACCGGAGACCAGAAAATCCGGAAAATTGGTGTTATCCATTTTTCCAGCCTCTTGATGAATTTTCCGCATAACTGACCTCGGATTCGTGATCAGCGACTCGAAAAGCCTCCTAGAATATCCCATTTGAACCTGATAATGAACACTCTGAAAACCTTACTGTTGAAACAGAAGTTGCACTCCAAAAGTCAGAAACAAGAATTAAATATAATGCAAGCGATATAATGATCATCATCAAATATTTTTTCACTGAATATGAGAAGCCTCGTTCAATGAAGATGAATCCTCAACCATCTTCTCTTTATGGTTTATTGAAAATTCACAAAGGCAATACTACCATAAGACCCGTCTGTTCATATATCAATGCACCCTGTCAAAAAATGGCGAAAAAGTTAGTCAACATAATATCAACATATACAAACTTTAAACCTAAATACATTATAAAAAACTCTTTTCAGTTAATAGAAAAAATAAGAGATGTAGAAATGAAGATAAATATCAAACTTGTATCATTTGATGTCAAGAACCTTATTCCAAGTATTCCCACACAATTGACCATCAGTCTAATTGAATACCTTTTAATCCGCAATAATACTTTACCGGCAATAACACACGAAATATTAAGTTCAATCTCACTTTGCATAGACCAAAATTATTTCACAATCAACGATAAATATTACAAACAGAACACCGGCCTCCCCATGGGTTCGCCATTATCTCCGTTGCTAGCAGAAATATTTATGAATTACTCGGAAACTAAGATTTTAAATTCCAATTTTCAGCACATGTTTGTATATTGGTATCGCTATGTTGACGACGTAATCGCTTGCTTTACAGGCAGTAACCGTCAAATAAATTCTTTTCTCACCTATATCAACAATTTACACCCAAATATAGAATTCACATTGGAGATGAAAAACTACAAGTCCTTAAATTTCTTAGGTCTGACAATTTCACATACAAATAATTACTTTTCTTTCGCTATTTATCACAAGCTCACCCACACAGATACCAAAATACACCACACTTCTTTACATCCACAATCACACAAGCTAGCAGCATATAATTGAATGATACATAGATTAATTAATGTCCCATTAAATGAAGATAATTTCCATTTAGAATTAAACAGAATCATAGATATTGCCAAAAATAACGGTTATAATGTCGGAATAATTAATAAAATACTCCAAACTAAACTCAATAAAAAAGCCTTAAACTAATTTATCCGCAAATTAATAATGATACAAAATCAAATTTCACATGTCTAACATATTTAGGTAAACATTCACTAAAAATATCTCAATTCCTTAAAAAACAGAATAAAAACGTCGCCTTTAAAACAACAAATAACCTATGCTCGTATATTAATAACTCGAAATCTAAAAAAGATAGATCAAAGAAATCTGGAGTTCACGACTGAGATATGATGACTGTAGTGCTTTGTACATATCACAAACTGGACGCAGTTTCAGCGTAAGGTTCAACGAACATTTGTGAAGTTACAGGCTCAAAAAAGAAGACTCTAATTACGCAAATCACCTGTTAGAACATAACCACAATTTCACCCTTAATACTGATATTCTACATATTCAGGAAAAAGGACATGAACTTAATATATTAGAATCCATAGAAATATTGAAACACTCAAAAAACAATAATAATGTAATATTAAATGATCAAATCGATACATATAATTCACCGCTTGTTAACAATTTTGTGAACACACTCACACCATTATCCAACCCCATCCCTCAATTTGTACCACATTCTGATCCCTGATATTTGAGGACATACTTTTATATCTAGCTTTAGTTGATAACTCCTTGCTTTGAAAATGCCACAGTGTGGTGAAACAATTTGTCAGCATTTTTAAATTAAATGTTAAAAGTCTTGTGTAAAATTTGAGTTTTATTCTCCAACTTCCAAAGTAAAAAAGGAGAAAAAAAAACTCCTAGAAGACATTATTAAAGGCAAAAAGTACAAAGTTTGGATAAATAACTAGAAAATAGAAAAAGGTTCTTGATTTTCTGGACTCCAGCTCTATTTTCCGGTCAACCGACCTCGGATTCGTGATCAGCGACCCATAAAATCTCCTATAAGTCATTCTTGAAGTTCGAAAAATAAGTAGAAAATAGGCAAATTTTCCCGATATTCTGGTATGCGGTTGAACTTTCCGGGTAACTGACCTCGGATACGTGATCAGCGGCGCAAAAAACTTCCTAGATGCCATTTTTAGAGCATAACTTTCATTTCTTGAATCAATCACAAAGGGTCTAATATTGGAGGTGTTGAAATGTACTATGAACGCTATATGGACCATACCATATTGTTATCGATACTTACACCCATCACTTATTTAAATCTCAAATATGGTTACAGCCATGAATATTGGTTAGGAAATATCGATGATTGATAACACAGGTCAACAAAAAAAATATTTTTTTTTTGGGTTTCTGTTCTCTTGTTTAAATTCTGATTCTAGACATTGAAAAACACTTGAATATTTATATTTAGTTCATAGAGTTTGCTTTGGTCTGATTTACGACGATAAGTATGATTGAAAAAATGCTTAAAAGCTTTAAAGTTATGGGCTGCAGAATATCTCATAAGCTTCATATGCCACATTCTCATCTGGACGAATTTAAAGACAACATGGGGGCCTACTCCGAGGAACAAGGAGAATGTTTTCACCAAGACGTGATGAACGGCGATATCAAGGGCAGTACAACGAGAATATGATGAGAGATTACATTTGGGGTTTAATACGAGAGAGCTCATACGAGCATAGAAGAAATACGAAAAATATTCACTTTTAGACATTAATTTCATGTTATTTCACATCTATATGTTATTGTTTATCACAAATCTTGAATAAAAAAGACTCTTGTATCTAAAGAAATGTTTTCTAATTATAATTTACAGTGGAAGTGTAGAAAAAATATAAAAAATTGAAAAATTGAAAAATTTTCTAGTTTCTACAAAAGCAAACTTTAATCAGAAAATATTTTTTTTTCCTTATTTTTGTCATAGGAGAAACCAAAATTTAACATGTAGAAGTTAGACCCAAAAATCGTGTTGACCGGTTTAATGGAACTTTGCTTTTTGTAGGCATCTTAATTTACTTTAAACAACTTACAACAAAAAGCGAAATGTAACATCATTATATGTAACAATCAAACCCCTCTTTTCAAGTCGATTTTGGACTGGTAAAACAAAGAAATCTTCCTAAAACATAAAGAAAAACATTTATGTTCCATATCATATCAAATGAAATCGTAGTAGAAAACTTTCGTTGGGGAATCTTGAAGTAAGCAGTCAAACTCACATTATCAGGTTATCAAGTTACATGAATAGAGATGTAATATTAAGAATCAGAAACTGGGGTGTTTTGTATCTGGAAGAACGGACATTGGAAGTAGAAAGCCTTAAATTGTGATAGTTTATCATCTCGAAATAAAAAAAAAATGCTGATAATATTGCTGCCTATCGCTATTTTCTAATTAAAACAAACTGTTTTTTGTTTTTCAATAATCACCACATCATTCCCAAACGATGCTTTTCGGAACTCCATTATTTGTATTTGAAATAATGATACCTTACAAGTAATAATATAATATTGCTCATCAATCTCATTGAATTTATCATCATTATTATTCTGAAAATGGAGAACGGCGGCTCTTTCTCTTGTATTTATCCAATTTCGATATAGTTCAATCAATCACTATTATTTTTGAATATGACATATTTATATACAGTCTTAAGTTCTTATAATGTAGGGCAGATGCAATTTCATCATCTTGGAGCTATTATTAACTTCACGTTACAGTTCGAGCCTCAGGAACTTTGAGTCAATTTGTGGTAATTTAGCGAGTAGCCCCTAGGTACTTTATGCAACAGTGAGCTGCTACAAACGACATTAAGTTAACGATTTCATTGTCTATCGATTTCAAGCATGCACTCTGGTGAAATAATGAAATACCTTCCAAACCTCAACTGACGTAACATATATCTGTTTGAAAATAGAGAGGGCTATATTTGCGAGGCCTGCTTTTCTGTTCTGAAATGACCCTTCATTTACGGAAGAATTTTCTGCGTTAGCCATTCATAGTATTTGAAACTGGCACCATGATAATCATGGGCCGAAATATCTTCCAAGCCTTCACTAACGTAGCAGATATCTGTTTAAAAATAGAGAGAGGACTATATTTGGGTGGCCTATGTTTCTATTCTGAAACGAATCTTGATTCACGGAAGAATTTTCTGCATTGACCATTGATAGTATTCAAAACTGGCACTACGATAATCATGGGTCTAAATATCTTAGAAACCTCCACTAACGTAACAGATATCTGTTCCAAAATAGAGAGGGCTCTATTTGCGTGGCCTTTCTTCCTGTTCTGAAATGACTCTTCATTAACGAAAGCATTTTCGGTATGAGCTAATTATAATATTCAAAACTGGCATTACGATAATCATGGGCCGAAATATCTTCGAAATCTTAACTGACGTAACAGATATGTGTTTAAAAATAGAGAGGGCGATATTTGCGTGGCCTCTCTTTCTTTCTGGAGTAACCCCTGATTTACGGAAGAATTTTCTGTATAAGTCGTTTATAACATTTGAAACTGGCATCACGATAATCATGGGCCGAAATATCTCCAAAACCTCAACTGTCGTAACAAATATCTGTTTGAAAATAGAGAGGGTGATATTTGCGTGGCCTGTCTTTATGTTCTGAAATAACCCTTAATTCACGGAAAAATCTTCTGTATAAGCTATTTGAAATATTCAAGACTTAGTCGAGTCCAATAGATATTCCATTACGAAAATCGAACGATATTGACCGATTTTGATGAAACAAAGTGCATTCGATTCGGGATGACGTCTAGAAAAAGCTTACCGGTTAGTTTTTTGTGCAAGTTTGTTATTATTTTTTTAACCGAAAAATTGACCAATTCCCAAAAATTGATCAAAACTAACCAGGAATCCTCAGTTAGGGGTTGTGGAGGTTGTTTTTTCATGTTAAATGTTTAAAAATTTGTTAAAAGGGGGGTCGTTACTAATTTAAATCAAAAACAAAATCGAATTCTAATTTTTTAATTTGAAATAAATTCCCGCTCATCTAAATTTTTTTCTATCTTCTCTACTCGGTATTTTTATATTCCACACAGCATCTTTTACATATACTATGGACATACACGTAATAATAACCGAGCGGGAGTAGCAGGTAGGTATTTTTCTTAAACTATACTGTAACACAGCATCTATCATATAATAAGATCTCTTTGGCATCCACCGCTTCATAGAGCAGCTGTTTATCTAAACCGTTCCTCCCCCCCAACCCCCCAAAATAAAGACGCGGCAACGTATACGTGGGCCACGCTGCTATTGTAATGTAGATACATAATAAATGATCACCACGTGTCACTTACTGTTGGATGCTGCTGTTGTTCAGATTAGTAAAATTTCTCATTCGTTTTATGTGAAAATTATGTTGTTCTGTGGTTCAGTGAATATTATCAGAAACATTTTTTTAATAATTCAAATACGTATTGTTCAATAAATAAAACATTGCTTCAATAAAGCATTCACGCTGCAAATTAATAAAAGTGTTCTTCGGTTAAAAACATAATAACAAATTTACAAAAAAAACTAACCGGTAAGCTTCTTTCTAGACGTCATCCCGAATCGAATGCACTTTGTTTCATCAAAATCGGTCCATATCGTTTGATTTTCGTGAGTCGGCCTGTTTTAATACCCATTTGACTCTCGACTAACGATAATCATTATCTTCGAAACCTCCACTAACGTAACAGATATCTGCTCAAAATAGAGAGGGCCATATTTGCGTGACCTTACTTTCTGTTCTGAAATAACCCTTGATTAACGGAAGCATTTTCTGCATTTGCCATTTATAGTATTCGAAACTGGTACTAAGATAATCATGGGCCGAAATATCTTCGAAACCTTCACTAACGTAAAAGATATCTGTTTAAAAATAGATCGAGGACTATATTCGCGTGGCCTACGTTTCTGTTTTGAAATAACCCTTGATTTACGGAAAAATGTTCTGCCTTAACCGTTGACAGTATTTAAAACTGGCGCTACAATAATCATGGGCCGAAATATCTTCGAAACCTCCACTAATGTAACTGAAATCTAATTATACGAATTTCACAATCCATTAATTTCTAGGAATTCCAGCAAATTCAATCTATTACTTTTATTCTGAATGTGTAAAATCTTCTCTATCTTTGACTTTATGGTTTTCTATAATTAAATGTTCTGCAAAAGTTGAATCCGATTTATTAATATTGGAACCACGTCTATGTTCTTTGATCCGATCTGACCAATGCATGTCATTAGTCAAGACAGCTTGTGAACCCAACATTTGTCTTCATCAAATAATTTATCTTCATTATATGCTAAATTATTCTGCATTTTATACGGTCTCGAATATCCAAATTACTAAGAAAATTTGATATTTTTATAGCATATAGGGCAACCCACTAATAATTTTCATTTTCATTTGGATGCTTTTATTCATTTAGAAACTTTTGACAACCAGCCAATTCAAATGAAAAATAAGAATAAATCTCATTTGACATCGTTCCACCTTAATGTGTGCCCATTCGATAGCCGATATTGTCCTGAAATCAAGTTGATGACTTTCGTTAGGAGGAATAATGTTTCCGGCACATTCTCTCATCTTTCAAAGTATTAACGACAATTTAATATAGGACTACGTTACCCTCCTTGAATGAGTAGTGCAACAATACAAATCTAGACGCAAAACATAACAAATATGATGCACAAACCCATTCACATGCTCTTTTATAGTTTGTATCAGCTTATTCAATATAATCCATGAAATTGACGGTTTATCAGATGGAAGTTCAGTTAGTGAAAAACGTGTTCAGTTTATCAAATCAAATACAGATAAAAACATTCCAGAATACATCGCAAATGCTGCCCTGCACTGGAGGCTCTCATCTTCCAGCTAACAGCTGTCTATTCCGTCTGGACGATTTTTAGCGTTCTCTTTATTCAATTTCTACCTTCAGCTGGAAAATAACCGGTGTTACTGGAAACGTTTATTCAATATTTTGATGATTGATAATCTCTTTTCTCATTCATATATGGAAGAGACTGATATAAGAATGACATTAACTACATTATCATCATTATTATTATATAATATTTATGCGACTATTTCACAGCCAGACCGTGCATAGAATCAAACGGAGGAATAATTATATTAAAAGTATCAAACACGAAACAATTATTAGTTGCGAAGTCATAGTAGTTCCATTTACTCGAAATTTTTCTTGAATACCAGCTCCATTTCATTTAGGTTATAGGTTATGATGAAGAAATTAGGAGAAAGTTTCATCTGATTGCTGCTACCATAGAAATCTTTTCGAAATTCAATAATTGCAACATTTTACTTTAAAATTCAATGATACATTTTTAATTTTTTTTTGTTTTCGTTTGGAAGTGGTTGAAACCCTTCATGGTCCTGTACCATCCTATAAGATATTGTGGGAGCCCCCGAGTCCGAATTAAATCACCTCTGATATACCCACCAAACACTCCACCTCGTATGGTAAGCTTCATTCTGCAACCAGGGCAGTCCCGATGACACTTAGGCCCAACTACCCATTGTATTTTGCCTCACCAATTTTTCGTGCCATCGGTAAAATTCCGCCATCGCAGGACTCGAACCTGCTAACGTAGGCCACAGTAATTAGAATATTGATGCTTCTAACACTGAGCTACCGTCCTTAGTTTGAATTCTTCTAATGGAGTTTTCTGGAAATATTTTCAGTAAGCTTGATAATATATATTTTTTAATTATTTAATTAATAAAATAAAAATTAATGATAATTCCATCAAATTTATTAAATTCAAAAACCATAAGTACTTAATTTATTATTGAAATTACTTATAAAAATTAAAACAAAAAATTTTCAGAATATACCTCTGAAATTTCATCTAAAAAGAGATAAAAATGGAAGATTTCATCCAAATATAACTTTAATTACTAATAAATGAATAAACATGCATCTTATTTATTCAAAAACTTAGATTATAATTGTAAATATGAAAGAAAAAATTGATAAAATCAAATTAAATTTTCGATAAAGTTATTTATAAATAAAATTTTTAAATCAAAATTTTTCCAAAAAAACTCAAAATTTCACCAAAGAAAGCTGAATTGTTAAAATTGAAATTACATACTTACAAATATTACAAGACCGTAAATTTAAAATTTCATCTAAGAAAAGATGAAAAATTTTTAATTCAATAAAACTTTATTTCCTAATAACAAATGAATGAACATATGTTTCATTTATTTCAAAATTTAAACTATCCTAGTAAATATAAAAGGAAAAATTAATAAATTTAAATACACTATGCATACTCTCAACTCAAATCACAAATTCAATTATGGATAGTTATCAACAATTTATCACCCTATCTCTCGCGCAGCATTCAACTCGATAATACATAGATTGGTTAATATTCCTTTGTCTCGGATTAATTATAATTTGGAACTCAACAAAATTGAAACTATTCCTTCACATAACTATTCGATACCAACATTACAGAAAACATATAGCAAAGCAGTTAAGAAAAGTCTACCCTATCATTAAAAATAGGGAACCTTAAGAATCGATAATTTTCAATAACAAATTTTGATCTCATCAATTTTTTTGGTACCATTCCATAAAATAACTCTTTGTTATGACAAATTCTTTCGAAAATGTGATCCTCTTGGGGTAATTCGAGCCTCTGAAAAATCAGTGTTTCATGCTTGAAACTCGATGTTTACAACCCTTGCAGGTCGGTGGTTATTGGAGCAAAAGTAACATTATAGAGGGTTTATTCATGTGTATAAAAAAATTATTTCAATTTTTACAAATAATACTATGATAAAAACAAGCGGATGTGCAATGAACAATGCACTTGCTCGTTTTTAGTCAATATTTTTCTAAGCGAATTGAAATCTCCTTAGATTCAAAATTATATCAGCTCCCAAAAGTTTGGTATAGATATATTGATGATATTTTCGCAATTATAAGTGGATATTCTGGGATAGTAGACTTCCGCGGACAGCTAATCTTGAAAAATCTTGTCTTCCGGATGGATTCCGCGTCACAATAGCTCTTGTGACGCGGAATCCATCCGGAAGACAAGATTTTTCGTGAATATTCTGATTTACATGGCTTTCTGAACATGCTTATTAGCCAATTCCATCCACTGAAATTCAATGTCAGAATGGATACATATAAGCAGCTTCTTTTCCTAGATAATAACATTATAAAATATGGTAATCACTTGGAATTCGACATAAAGAAGCGCTACTCAAACTACACTTCGGCGAATTCAGCTACACCATCGAATTATAAAATAGCTTCATTCGATAGTCTTGTTCATTTATTATTGAACGTTCTTTTAAGGCAGCACTTTAGCAAATAAAGTTGGAGAATGGTCACGACAAATCTTTGATCACTTACTTATTTTCTAAACAATAAAAAGGGCATCAAAATGCAACCAACTAACCAGAATGAAGCCATTACCTTCAAATAGTTCAGTAAAATTTAAAAGATTCACTTGTCATCTTTCAGTAATCAAAAAAAAAACTGCTCCGGCTAAACCTTTGATGAAGTTTCCGACCTCCGACAAATCTGGGATTCACGAATTCTATTGTGAATCGGGTTCAATATGCTATGTGGGTCATACTAAAAAAACATTTTAACTGGGTATGAAGGAAAGGCTGCCCACGTGAAGTAAAATAATCAAGAAATATCAGCGTTATCCGAAAATATTTTGAATACAGGTCACATCACTCCTCAAGAAAGTTTATCACTCCCAAAACGCAATACGGACAAAGATCAAGGCAATTCAGGAGAGATGGAAATATGGAATCCAAAAAAAAGTCTATTAAATTCCGATTCATCTCAAGCTGCGAGTAACACCTTGTTCGCATTATTTCCCCAAACAGTATTTGGGCAGGCTAATTTTCATTTCTAATGTAGTTGACTCTGATGATGGCTACTTGGTAGTAGAAAAGTTCTCGTTACCTTAACAATATTTTCAGTAGAAAAGGGTGATTATTTCTGATTTATAGTGTATCCACAGTGTGAACTCTTTTATAGTAAATTAACAAGTAATACTATAAGGTTGAATAAACACGCGAATATTGAAATTTACAGTTATGAAAGCTTACTCAGCAAGGTCACTACAATTGTCACAATATTTGTAGTAGATGTCAGAGCAGAGATCTCTAACTTCTTGTCGAGGCTGCATTGAAAAATGTATGCACATTGTGACTCAAGGGAATTCTTAAGGGGAAAGAAAGAGTATCGGTATGTACTAGTTAGTTCTAGTCATCATGAAGTAATTACGTGTATAAGTGTTACCAATTAACTAGTTAATACTCAATGGTATAATTCTACCTCTTCCGATCAACCACTAATACCTAACCTCGAGATTGTGGATAACCTATGACTGTCCAGCAGCTTAAGTTACCACATTATATCACAATGAATAGATACGGTGAATCGAACTGATGATATTTATTTGTCTTTTTGCAAACCTGATGTTCCATGAAAAGCTTTATTCAATTTGGTATCCAGCTTGATATTCGAGAAAGAATTGCTTGTCTCTTCTGAATTCGGCTAATAACATTTCGAATTTTTTAGCAGTGAATCCCAGCGGGACTCACATGTGGAACCTGCAGCAACATCATTTCACCAAGAAGAGGATATGCGAATGCTCTGGTCGAACATAACTAACGCAAACAAAATGTTGTGTTCACTTGGAAACTGAACTTATAACTGCGAAAACTTTTCTCAACTTCCATTGTTCCATAAGTTTTTTACATCAGCTTTTCACCTGAATCATTTCCAATATACTGTTTATAACATCATTTCCTTACTATTTCATACCATTCGTCCTTTCTTCTGGTAGGGTCGCTGCGATAAAATTAATCAATTGGAATGCGACAAATACAAAATTTTTCGATTTAAGCTTCGTGAACACCAGTTTGTGAACATTAAAATGGATCTTCGGATGAAATTGGATATCGTGGATATATAAAACAGATAATCCAATAAGACATCCATATCAGGATGAGGATTTTTGCCTGATACTTCTTCATACAGTTCATCAGTTCCTATTTTTCAATTCGACAACAATTTTTCCTGAAGTTTGATGGATTGTGTCGTCGTTTCGAACTAACTAATTTGAACGTCGAGAACAGGGTTGCATAATATGATTTTCAAAGGGAAGCTACGAAATTAGGAATTTTGCAGATCACGTGCCTTCGACCCCGTACTGCAGATTCCACGCAAAGGTGAGTTTAGGCAACAACAAACGGATTACTGAACTTGTAATACTTGGCGCAACCCGGTTTATGCTGTTTAGAATAACTACCTCAAACATGTCGCGTCGTCACCGCAGAAATTCATTAGCTTGTAAAGTATGTTCCCCACTAACTATATGTTGACCGAGTTATAGGTTTCAACATGAATATTATGGCAAACAACAAAGCGTGAATCGTGAACAGTTTGAAATTGAACAGTAGTCAGAACAGTGATTGAGATGGACTAAATTGTGACGTTCAGTAATCACATATGATATGTTGGTGTACATACTGAAGTTATGATTGGATAAAACGTTTAAATATCCTAGCTAACATTATTCCAGGGAAATAATATAGAAAACGGCCTATTTCCAGGAATAGAGATGACATTAATTTTTTTCTTACATAAAAGTGAAGTATTGGATATCGAGTATTGAGAATATATCCAGATTCTTTTAGGACAATATCTCAATAGAATCGACATTCTAAACATTTTTATATTATTGTAATTTTTTCCATAAATAAATGTGAAGAATCTTCGAGTTCTTCCAATTCCTTTCAGAATAAATTATAAGTCACAATTGAAAATGAAAATAATAATGGAATATTTTTTTTAGATTTAACTTTGCTACGAAAACCAAACTGTAACAAAATTTTAACTAAATGGTACACCAAACCTACTTCGTCAGGAAGATATACCAATTCCAATTCGGATATATCTAAAAAATATAAGAAGAACTAAGAACTATATCAATTGAAAAAATAAAAGTAACTTTGATGGATAACGGTTATTTCATCAATTCAGTCAATTCTATAACAAAAGACCAAATTTGTAAGTCTTATAACTCCTCTATTAAAACTGGTACCAGTAATGATGGATTAAAAGAAAAACATTACACATCACCACGATATATTAATGGTCTTTCTGAAAAATTAAGAAATATAATGAAACCTTATGATCTACATATATGTCTTAAAAGTTATCCAAGAAGTCTTTTTATTAAATTGAGAAGTGACGTACCCTTCAAAAAGATAACTCATTCTGTATATTTCATCCCTTGTTAAGATTGAACCTTGATAAAAGATTGAATGAGAATGAATATATAAAAATTCAGACCCTGCACTCTGTTAACATATAAAAGACACAAGCCATTCATTTGAATAAAACAATTCAAAAATTTTGAATATTGGAAAAATGATGGTAAAAGTTTAATATTAGAAAGTATCCAAATTGGAAGAGATAATTGTGTTATTAATAATATTGATTCTAATCTTTCAAAACTGAAATCATCTGATTCAATCTCAACCAAATTCAGATACGTTGAATAGTCACTTTCTGTTGTCTATTCAATTCAACCTAAGAAGGTAATGTTTTATCGAATGTTGTTACATTTATGACAGTGACAGTTTTGAAATGGAAATTCCATAGAGCTATCTTAAACTTGATTAGTTATTAGTAAAAGAAATGAAAAGTAAATTATAGAATGAGTAATCATAGTTATATTTAGATTTGTCATAGAATAGTACCTTAGGTATTCAGTTAGCTAGATTCAATCCATTCCAAGTAAATCAATTTCATAATGTCATACAAGTCTTTCACACACAACGGATCCAATGTTTTCTGCAGTTTTAATTGGATTTTAAACAAGTCGGGTGCAAACGCATTTCATTAATCAAAGTCATCTATTCTTCACTGAATTACATGGAAACACTAGTTAACATAACATATTTCGATGAAGATATCAATGAAATATTGAAACGTTAGAAAGAAACAATCTTACTCTATTTTCAGTAGAATTAAAGAACCAAAATACCAAGAAAACGTAACGGTTTGGTCAGACCCACACACAAACATTAGAGAGGAATATTTAACATTCAACATCCTATACAAATTATCCTAGCAAGTCCCCTGAACAATTAAAGTTCGTATTATACCGTTAACCTTTACTGCAATAGACCAACAAGCTGATTGAGACCCATTATGTTGATCCCAACATCTTCAAACCGCCAGAAATGGGTTGATTCAATTTTATTCTGCGTTTTTGGGTTAAAAGGCATTTTACACCGGAGGAAAATAATGATCAATTGCAAATAATATGTTATTTTATTACTTAAGATATAATTAGTACAATAAAAATCAATTTGGGTCTAAGGAAAAGTTTTATAATAATCGATTCCAACAACTTGATTCTGTCTTACATTAAATTTAGTTATGTGTCACTATCATTATTATCCTGCATCTAAAGTTATTATTAAGGGTTTAACATCAGTAATCATCCACTCATAAGAGTTTTCCACCTTGATTACCTGTTGTATACAGTTTTTCCAACTGTCTGCAGAAATTTTACTTACTATTCTTAATTTCGCTGCAGATATATTGAATATCTACCGTTGTTCACTTAGAGCAGCCACTGTCTGGCGGAACATGTCATGTTTCCTTCTTATTTTATAATGAACGTTTATTTTGAATCTTTTCTACAGTGGATTATTCAGTGTTATGTACATTTTTGATACAATGGATTTCCAGCAAATAAAAACCAGTTTAATCCCAAAACTGAGACTTTTTTGTATTCTTTGTCCAGCTTCAATTAACATTATATCTCAAATGTATGGCCTTCCGCTTGGAAGCCACTGGTGTATCTCAGGTTCCGATTACTTGATTGTCGGTTCAAAGACAGTATCTCAGTATCTTCTACTATTTTGGATTCACTGATATACCAACTGATTGTTCTTTTCCTAACACGATGAACTTTTCCACTCTTCCTAGTTTCCAGAATGGGCTTGAAAGTTATAAGAAGTTAACACGAACACCTTGCCAAAGTCGTCAACTGAGCAACAGTATGTACTCAAAAACGGACAAATTTATAACATTTATTGTGCCAAAGTTTCTCCGTAAAACATATATTCCGCATCTGTCTGAAATTGGAATTCATCAAATTTACTAAACATGTATTGTAGGTACTTAATTTATGAGTCACACATATATTAACATATCTTCCAGAAATATAGATTTGAGTATACTATGGAAATTTCTCCTCAATTGACTGGGCCTTCCAAAAAATTTCAAGATATAGCGGATACCCATTCAAGTCATGCACAAAATGCCTCAAACATGGAGGAATATGTACATCGATCCGTTCCTAAATATATCTTCATTTACACCTTTATAACATTATACTTTTGCCATAGATTCAACTTTGCTTCTGTAACTCTTTTTTGTAGTCAACTGCTGCTTTATCATTGTCTTGTGGATTTCTGACTTATTATATCAATATTCTGGTTGACTCTCATAGTAATATTAGTTGGTGAGTTTCAGCGCTACCTTCTATTCGTTTTAATCAGCTCACGTTGCGGCAACATTTGGTGTTACGTGTAAAGTGATTTATAAAAGCAGCTTGGCTATGTGAATCCGGTGTGTTTAAACTTCGATAAATTGTTAACGGCAGTGGTTCGCTAGACCTTTTATTTAAAAGTTGATTCATTGACGTCGGCCTTTGTTTCATAGGAGCAAGAGATACTCACTAAATCAACGAATGTTTCAGAAAATGAAATACCTTTCCGTGCGTAAAGAGTTTCGCGGAAATTCATTTTCTAAATAAATATCTACCTCACGGAATAGCGTTCGGTTTTTATCTTCATTATGTAGCTGCATTCAATAAGATTTATATCGTTGGAACTATAATAAAAAAGCTTGCTAATTCTTTGCGCTTGAAGCTTATCGTCAAGCTCAATCTAGAATGTTTTGAAACATTGAATGCTTCATTATAGTTGTGAATTGGACAATTGGTAGCTGGGAGTGACCCTCTTAAGGTCCACTACCATCAGGTCTCCATCTTCTCTAAATATTCGATCATCATCAAGGAAGATTATGAACAAGATTTCTATTAGGATAAACTTCTGAAGTGCTTTCCAAGAATTATTGGATATACCAGAATATCTGAGTTTCCTTCCGTAAACACAAATTTCCATTTTTCTTCCCTTGAACCCTCGAATTCAGTCTCTATTGAACACAAGGACTCCAATATAGGAGTTGCTTGTAAAAGAGATCAGAGCAGACAAACAAAAGATTAAATCTGGATAATACGGATAAACGTTATATCAAGCATCATGAGCATTCCTGTGTAATTGGGATGATTGATGTAAATATCATAATTATTGTAACAACTATATATGAATCAGAACTCCTTTCAGATATATTCTACAGTTATAATCAATGAAGTACATAGAAAAACATGTAGCCAATTAGCAGTAATTTTAACAAATATAACGTTGAAGACAACTAGGAGTGAAAGAAAAAAATCAACCGGGACGGCCCTTCATCACCTGGCTACCCAGATCGAAGGAGCCATTAATCTCCGACAGTTCGTCATAAGCATTTTCTGAATATCGAAGGGGCGTTCGACAATACCTCCTTCGAGGGCATGTGTTATGCTGCGGAGAGACACGGAATAGATTACACCATGCTCTCACAGAGACTGATAACGAACAAAATGGCAGCGTCGCATGGACACACGTCACCCGAGGGTACCCTCACGGAGAAGTACAGTCTCCGCTCCTTTGGTGTCTGGTGGTAAACGGCATGTTGGTCGAGCTGAATGAGCCTGAGGCTTACGCTCAATCCTCCGCGAACCATTTTTTTGTGACCCTCGGAAGACCCGCGGCTACCTTGTGCGAGCTTCAGAACACTGCACTTGCCACTGTGGCTTGCTGAGGTCAGGCCGGGGGACTCAGGGTTAAACCTGAAGAGACCGAAATAGTTCTTTCGACGAGGAAACGGAAACTGGGACTCCCACCAGACATTCGGCTGTTAGGAAGATCCCTGCATTTGAAAGGCTCAGTGGAGGACCTTGGAGTTATCTTCGATGCTCAACTGAGCTGAAAAATGTGCCTGGAAACCTGGGTGAAGAAGGCCGTTGCATCCTTATGGGCATGCAGGAGAGCCTTCGCGAACCCATGGGGTCTGCGATCTACGCAGTCGTAGGCAAAAACTGTTCTGTCTCGTGTGGTACTGGTCAAGGCTCAACGACTTGCCTGCAGAGGGCAAACGATGGCTATGAGGACCGCCCCACTAGAGCTCTGGAGGTTCTGGTGAGGATCGTTCCTCTAAAACTCCAAGAACTGTTTGATCCTTCAACTGACGCAGGATCTGATAGCGTCTGCTTTCAGGTTTCGAACTTCAGACGTCCTCCGAACACAGAGGACGAACTGGGAAAATGAATACTTTGTGCCGCTCCTCCTAGGAGGACTCATATGGTTCATGAACGGGTCTAAAATTGGCAAGTCTAGAAGCCGGAGTCTACTCGTGTACACCCAGAAGGGAGATTCCAGTTCCCTTAGGTGCCCTCGCAACCGTTTTCCAGGCTGAGGTCTGTGCAATACGAACCTGTGCCCTGGAAAACCTGAGATTAAACTATCGTAGTAGATGAATTTACATCCGCACAGACAGCCGAGCGACCTTGAGCGCACTTCGCGCCCACTGAGTGACTTCCAGACTCATCGTCGAGCACATGTAAATTCTAGCTAAATTAGCCAGAAGTAACAAACTCCAACTAGTGTAGGTACCCGCCCACTCTGGCGTAAAGGGATACGGAGTGGCCGATGAACTGGCTAAACGGGGTTCCTTGAGTGTCCCTGGCTTCAATTCAAAGATCGGAATTTCATCGACTACCGGGCTACACGCCTTGAATGAGCTGCTGAATAGACAGTGTCTCTCGGTCTGGCGTGGTGCCCGGCATGAGGCGAGCGAAGCTCCACATTAGGGAGTTCTTGCC
This sequence comes from Endomychus coccineus, assembly GCA_958510875.1. Classification (NCBI taxonomy): domain Eukaryota; kingdom Metazoa; phylum Arthropoda; class Insecta; order Coleoptera; family Endomychidae; genus Endomychus; species Endomychus coccineus. The sequence continues at coordinate 142,084,870 of OY294069.1, read as the reverse complement.
TAAACTCTCTTAAACCCCACTTTCTATGAGCAGGAGAGGTCCAAAACTGGTGACAGGACTCCTCACAGGACACTATGATATGAATAAAAATCTACACATAATGGACATTGTTGAAGATCCCGCTTAATGTGGAGAGGCGGATGAAACTACCTCTCACATCCTACCAGAATGTCCAGCACTGGCTTCTCTCAGGCTACAACACCTCGGCAGCACACATATGCTGTTCGAAACCATAAGAGGTATCGATCCATGCATAATCTTAGCCTTGATTGAAAACATAAGAATAGTATTTGAGTTAGAGAATTTTCACGTTCGGAACATTGTCACAGAAAATAATGATTATTTTGAAGAATTTGTTAATTCGAGAAATTATCAAAGTATTGTCGATTTTTACAACAATTACTCTATTGGAACAACATGGTTAGATGACCAACATCGTTTCAGATCAAATAACCTGATATTACTGATCTAGTTTCGAGTTGTCGGTTGGTATACCAAATAGAGAAATACTGCAGTGCGCCTCTACTATAAATCCATATATTTGACATCTTATGGGTTTTCTGAAAATTATAACCAGATACCAACGAGTTTTGAAAACACATATCAAAAAACAGTCGCTATATGAAGAACTCGAATAGATAGAGATACATACTTTCGATACAGTTTGATTCAAGATTACATTTACAACACTTACATAAACTCCCTAACCAACATGCATATAAAAAACGGCCTTGTAATTTCTTATGCCGACGATACTGTTATAATTTTCAGTGGAAAAACATGGGAGGAAGTAAAAACCTATACTGAAAAAGGTATATATAAAATAAAAAACTGGTTAGACACCTTTACATTAACCTTAAATGCAAAAAAAACTAATTACATAGCCTTCTCTTTATCTGCAGCAAATCGCCCTGATTTTAATAATATTTCAATCGAAGGTCTTGAAGAAACTTTATTAGAAGTGCCACACACTAAATTATTATTGACAAACACCTCAAATGGGACCAACATGTTTCTAAATTGACTAATTCAATAAGGAAGTTAATACGTAAATTCTATATACTCAGAGAAATATTAAGGAAGAAAGTTCTAATAAGTGTTTACAAAGCACTAGTTGAGTCCTTACTTAGATATGGTATCGTTATATGGGGAGGCCTCTTAGAAAGCCATTCAACACCATCAAAGATAATTCAAAACTATATATTAAAAATCATCTATAGAAAAAAAAGATTATTCTCTAATCAGATTATTCTCAGTACAAAAATCTACAATACCTTACCCCTTGAAATAAGAACAATAACAAACAAACAAAAATTCAAGAAATGCTGTACAAACTACATAATTAATAATCAGCAAAGTTTTGCAAATTTGTTCTAACCAATACTTGTTCTTTTCACCAAATGTAATAATATGCATATACTCAATGTTATCGGATCGCTTTATAATTGTAATTATAATTGTAACTATGATTATAATTGTATTATATCATACTTATGTAAACAATATCACATACACTATATTCAAACTACTTATAGTTGCACATACAGAGGTTTAGTCCTCTAGGTGCTCATTCAGATGATGTACAATCTATTGTATTGTATTTAAATATTGTATTAATATTGATATTTAAATATATATTATTATTTAAGTCAGATACTGTAAGCATGTTCATATGACTTCATGTAGAAAAATCGTATTTTGGAGGTTTGAAAATTTCCGGAGTCAACATTGAAATTTAAATGTCCTATGAATGAGTGAAAAGAAAAAGTAGCATAGGGTGTTGAGAGGCCAACTTTGAACCATCTGTGCATTATTTCTCCTACTCTATTAATTTCGGAAATTTAGTTGAAATTGAAAATGTTGCTAATAAACGATATTTATTCTAAACGATTGACAATAGACATATGCACGTCTAATTCGAATTGGTTAAAATGAGCAATAGAAAATTTCTCATTTATTTCGAAATAAGAAAGTTAATGATCACTAGCAGTAACTCCGAAATTAGGAATATTTTTTGGATATTTTCAATCGGTAGATCAGACTCTACAAATTTTCATAAAATAAAATTTATTAAAACTCACAATACTTCCAACGAACGGTTACCGTGAATCATCCTGTATATTGAGCAACGAATAACATTCATTAATGTGAATAGAAACAGTGCCAGATCATTTGTTCCTGGATTCAAACTTCTTGAACTGAAATATTGATCGCTTCTACAAGGAATTGCATACAACAGAGGTGATTCGGTCAGGCAGCTATAAATTGGGTTTTCCGGTGAGATTCTGTAATTGAAATGAAAAGTCGTTGTATGTGATTGTGATGAAATTGGTTAGATTCATATCATGTGGGTTATCGCCGAATTATAGGGGCTGATCTGAAAGAGTATTTGTGGGGTAGAATATCGGCTGCAGTAAAATAGATAAAAGTTGGTTACAAATACTACGAGAAAGGTTGGAAGGAAAAATATCTTGCTATTTTCACAGATGTCATTCTTGGCTGGGTATGTCATTGTCGACAAATCACGGTATTAAAGGGGAATAACGAAAGGTTGACTATTGAATTGAACGTAATATGAGGCGAAAAAAACGCCGACTGAAAAATTATATAATACAGAACTAGAAATTATCGTTATGAGAAGGTGTTATATATTTCGATCTGAAAAGCTGTTATCAATCAATCACTGATTTACTTCACTTTTGTTAGCTCAATTTTTTGCTTTCAGATACTTCTGTTGGTCAAATCTATAATTATAGGAAACAGTTGACGAAAGACGCTAAATTATATTCTATGTTACATTGAACATTCATTCAAATGTTCCACATAATGAATTGAACAAATCTATGTTCTATACTGACACCTGCTACTGTCACATGACATATCAAAAATATAGACACTATTATAACCTTACTTTCATGTAATCATAGAACATAGCAGTATACTCTATAAAGTATAGTTCGATACCACTAACTAAACACATGAAATAAAATATGACTCCACATCGATGACGTCACTCGAATATTGAAATAGGAATTTAAGACACTTTTTCATATGAAATATATGCATGTGATGTATCTATAAGCTCGAAACGCTGTTGCCATTACGGTTATATGAAATACTTCAATTCCATTTGGTCAGCTGATGATAAGCTGGGCACGTATGCACATACGCACGAACACAGACATCATCTATAAAATATTCTAGAAAGAAGGCTTCAGACGAATATTTCCGCAAGAATCCGGTGACTTTTTTTAGATCAATTTCAATAATTCCCTTATACCTACTAAATATAGTGTTTACGTTTACGTGTCCCTTATATATTTCGATTCTATGAATGGAGAAATACCATTTTCTCGAAACATACTCTAAAAGTTAACTTCGAACGCCAGAATAAATTGTCACATTTGTACATTTGAATGTCAAATTTAATAAAAAGGGAGTTCAAAAATTTACCTATTCATAGTGTGATAACCTCTACATTGGCTAGATCATGTCGTGATATATAAATTATGAATGAAATCATTTTTGATCTTTTAGACTCTAAAAAAAAATTAATATTCCTCCAATCATGTTTTAGGAACCGGAAATACCTCTTCAATTTTCGATAAAAGCGGAGATCTATGTTGCTTCATACATTGGTATCATTTTGAAGCTGTCACGTTATCATTATGTGATATGAATGATTAAAACAAAGTAGAATATTTTATTTCATCAATATATGAATTATCACTGAGTGAAAGCTCCTACTATCCATAACGTTGCTATATACAATTTAATTCCTGAAAGTATTCAATCCAGAATATGAATGCGAATTAGATCAAATTCCTAGGAAAAAGAAAAAATTGCAACTCTAAATACGAATGAGATATTATTTGATGAAGTAATATAATATGTATCTCACAATTCATTGAAAATTGGTACTACTACTTTCACGGTACATAAATTCACCTCGTTTTCGGGTATATAAAAAATGGATTCATTAAATATAAATTATCTCTGATGACGTGAATTTATAGACCTCGAAACTGGTAGTACCATTTCTTAATGAATTATGAGCCTTACCATAATATTAAGTTCAACAACTAATATGAACTCACACTTGGGTGATACCATTTATATAAGATATTATTAAATTTAGCTATTACTGTTTCCAGGTAACCCTTCGGATATGAGAGGGAACATCATAGTGTTTTACCGACAGCTAGATCCAAAAACGATTCCGAATGTAAGGTTCCACTTCCAGTTTCAGGTTACATAAGAAAGAAATAAATCTCATACTTGAGATGTATGTGCCTTGGAAAGAGATCGTGTTCATTCACAATACTGAGTTCAAGAGTTTTGTTGACATTTTTCATAGTATAGGTATATTCAATCATTTTATCAAAGTTAAGCTCCTAGGAAGATAAGCAATTCCACTGTTTAAAATTCCAATAATTAGGATATTCAGCATTTGTTTAACTTTCAGAAGGTATAATCAATACCTTTAGTAGACGTGACTTGATAAACTTAATCTACTAATCTGTCATAACATGAAACTATGAATTATTCTTGAATCATCACTACTCTCGCTTATATTTCGATAGAATTTGAATCACAAAGTTGTGAAAATATCACCAATATCAAGCTACTAAGAAGTTGAGCTTATTCCAATCTGCTGAGCTTCTGAAAAGCTCTGTGGCGACGCCATGTTCATATACCGGCGAAGTTTACTTTCACCAAACACTATCACATCGATTTAGACGAAAATGACGGAACAAAGCCCGACATAAACATGTTTACGGACGGCTCCAAAAATAGCCGGGGATCAGGTTCTGGAATATTCTCCGAAGAACTTGACCTTCGCGAATACATACCTCTAGGATCCCATGCCACAGTGTTCCAAACGGAGCTAGTAGCAGTGACCCAAGGAGCTAGAATAGCGGCGGACAAAAATACCGCCGGCAAACGAATACGGATCATGACAGACAGCAGAGCAGCACTACAAGCCCTTAGTAGCCAAAAGGTTAACTCAGGTTTAGTTTGGGAGTGCCACAGAACCCTCGAAAATCTGTCACAGTATAATGATGTTCAACTCACCTGGGTGAAAGGACAAAGTGGACATCAAGGAAATGAAGAGGCGGACAGGCTGGCGCGAAAAGGCTCCGGACAAACACTATTCGGGCCGGAGCCCTTCTTGCCGCTAACCTCAAGCACTCTGACTGCTTTGATAAAAGAAGATACCCTAAAACGGCATACCGAACGATGGATATCGAATGATAGCTGTAGACAGGCACATACTGCTATAAAAGCACCGTGCCCAAAAATTGCAAGGTTCTGCCTACGACTGACAAGATTTAATCTTAGAAGACTCGTAGGGATATGGACAGGACACTGCCGACTAAATAAACATCTTCACACGATGGGATTCGTTGTCGACCCCATATGTCGAGGATGCTACGAAGAGGATGAGACAGCGGAACATGTGATTTGTCACTGCCCGGCGCTCTCATCGACAAGAGATGCCATTTTGGGGGACCCCTGGCCAAATCTGGTCAACATTGGCGACGCTCCACCCGGCGCGGTCCTCGGGCTGATCAACGCGATTGGTTGGCTCGATGGCTGAGGAGGGACAGGGGCCTTCGCCTTGGAGGGGTGGCACTATGGGCCCAGTTCAGAGGCCTAAGTGCCAGTATAATTATACACCCTTCACATCAAAATCCATCCAATCCATGCCATGTTCATATAGTCATGGGAGCATGCGTACAATACCAAGAGCAACGGTAGAAGTATTACTCTGGCCACCACCTGTGCCCATTTTATGCTCTGGTACAAAGAAAGCAAGGGAAGAAAGCAAGGAAGGCAAACACTGCTACCCATTGGATCAGCCGGTCAGAGTGACACATTCTCTTGGAGGGAAACAGGTGACATGTCACCTCACTATGTCTTCGAACTACCCTATGAAGTATTAACCGAAGCGGATGTCATCATTGTGGATGAGGGGAATACTCTTCATATATTCACTGATGGCTCTAGAGAGTGCATTTATAATTCCAATAGATACGACCTTCCAATCAAAAAACAGTAAAATATACATACCATCTCTCAGGAGTTTGATCGCCAGGAACTTTTAAATATTACAGCTGTGGCAAAAGCTGTTATCAGCTGGTATGACATCAAAGGAGGGTTAGCTTCAACTCGACAGAGTTGTTAGGGTGATAGTTTGCCCTGAAATTCCATACAGAAATATTGGTTGAACTGTCAGTACCTATATTGTGTGTTTCCAGTTTTATTTGATTTGTTCCTGTGCGATTCCAATTGAATGAAATTACAGTTCCCTCAAAGAGCTGTTTTTGTTTCAAAAATGAGCCTTTATCATAAATTCTCAAATTCCTCCACTACTACTGAGGTAACTTGTCACCAGTTGCTCCCAAAATAAAATACATAGTTTTTTAGTAAGTTTCCCTAGTTTTTATGCATTTGAGTAGTTTGAAATTTGAAATCTTGAAAAATTATACAGCTGTTCCCTTTAGAAATTACTGAATTCTACTGTCTGCCTCCTCATGAGTAAGAATGACTCTTTGGACAACAAGCCAGGTGTTGCAAAGAGAAAACTAGTAGATAAGTGCAGGAACAAACTGATTTTTCTGAGGCAGGAATACTACTCAGCAGGAATTTGGAAGGATGAAACTCACTCAGATAAAGCTGAGTGGTTCTATCCTGCTCATGGATATCTTATGGATTTGTCTTGTAACTCCGGTTGAGAACATACCACTTCTGTTGTAACTATTTATATGCTTCATTTTCTCATGATATTTCCCAATCTCTCATTCTTCTTGATTTTCAGATCCAGATGAAGAACACTTGAGGTATCTGAAGTATACAATCATTGGGATAAAACTTTCACTGTAGGAAGAAACAACTTCTTAGAGAAGCTGGTTTCACTAGAGAACTATTTGATCAGTACACCATCATGGAGTATCAAGTATGCTTGAATCTGGTGAGATCTTATTCATCAATGAAAGATAGCATCCTGATTGATTGTAGAAATATCTAGAATATTATGTAGCTTAGTGACTAGAGCCACAAAGAAACAGGAAATGACCTTATTCAAGTTCAAACAGATTCCATAACTCATCCTAATTGCTATGGAACTCATTTTTCTTAACTTATTGTTTGTAGATCTAGAGATCTTTTGACAAAATTTTCCCCAATGAATCAGATAATTTCATAAATGGAAGTTTGTCTAAACTTATCACACTACATGCTCAATTTGTCAGTGGAACATTGCGTGATGGTGAGTAAGCTTTCACCATTTCCATCAATAACTGTCGAAAACAGTGAACTGGTTCCAAGTACAAGTGGGAGACCATGATGTCAAATCAGGTGGGAATTGATTGTCATCTGAGATGTATCATATATATCATGACTTCCAAATCAAGTATGTCATTTCGAAGCAATTCTTCAGATTACAAACATTGTAATGCTAATGCTACTTGCATCACTATTGCCCAATAAATCAAAACTTATGGAAAAAGCAGCTTTATTGATACCAAGAATTTGATTGGTTCACATGAGATAATCAAATATAAGATTGTCAGTGGCTAATGATTCGTTGGACAAAGAAATCTATTCGTTGTTTATATTGATATACTATTACAAAATAACGGATTTATACATCGAATATCTAAATAATGTTAATCGTCGTATGTTTGAGCAGTGCTTCGAAAAAGGAACATGTATTCACAACACTCAGACCAACGTTTTTCAGGGTATGAGGATACGTGATTATTTAATCAAGTTGAGCTTTCACAAAGAAGACTTGTAGAAGGTCCCCTCTTGCAAATTTTACGAAAGTAGAAGTAATAAACGTATTAGTTTGCTTTTATGCTCATAATAAATTCACATTATATCTACCCATACAGTTTCCCAAGAAAAAGGTGATACCGCGAAAAGCAGTTTCTCTTAATTTAGTAATGCGATGAAAATGTTGTTGAAATGTACTATATCAGTTCCGAATGATGACTAACGACTTCTGGAAAATCCTACGGTAAGGTAATAAGACTTACAACTATTTACTTTCTTAGAGGTACGATGTTAACGTCGAGTTCATGGTAACCGAGTTCAATGATTCTCAGTTCCAGCAATTCCTTTAATGATTATTTCAAACTCAAACACGTCTCTCTTTTTCCTTGATCATCACTGGCAGTGCACGGGTTTCATTCTGATAACCGGTTGCGGAATATATCTGCCGAAACCTGGGGTGGTTCAACACCAAACTGGTATGAACCAGAGCACCTTTTCGAAACCGAAAAAATAATAATGATTTATCCCCCTTCCGGAAATACATTCCAATTTCTTGCTACATCAACAATCTAAGATTGAAGAAATACATAATTTACAGTAACAAATGGTGATAACTTACAAATTGGATAATGCTAATGTGTTTGGTAAAACAGTTCGTTAAATCTCTACAGCATGAATCATGAACGAAATGAAATGAATGAACTGCGATCAATCGATTACTGACTTTCCACACTTTCGGACACTTCTGCGGGTTGTATATATATATGTGAACAGAAAATATATTAGAAATGATTCAAGACAGCTGATGAATAGCTTCAAAGTATTCTCTGTTACCCCTCCCTTAGGGGCGGCAAGACCTTGACATGTGCCATGCACATTGCGGCACATTGCGACTGATGCCGGTAGAGATGCTCAACTGAGTGTGGAAACCCTGAACGGTCATGACCTGTATGAATCGTGGCACAGCTGGTAAGCTATTCTCCAAGCGTGTGTGGAAGAATGAATGAGGCGATTCGGGTCAACCCGAATCTGTCAAAGCTCATTTGGTCATTTGGGGAAGAGGCGAAGCTAAATCCCGGGTGATGGCCTGCCTTGACTACATCTCCGAATGTACTCAAGAAAGGGAAGAAGCTCCTCAGAAATAAAATGCAGCCCTCCATCCACCAAGATGGTTTGCGTGGATGAGTAGATCACTCTCCAACTTGTAGTGTGCAGGTACCATGCTTAGCGAAATCGTTGGCACTCGGGTGTACGGAGGATCACGAACGGTACATCGGAAGCACCTGCCGCCATATCCGAGTATATCAGTTGGAATACCTCTACACGCGGGGTGGGCTTTCATTTCCCTAGCTTGTCGTGGGAACCTTTATCGACAAAAAATATGTTGAAACCGTTGCTGGTCAAACAGGTGAAGGCCTGCCGTAGGGAACAATTCATATGGAAGTTGTCAACTTGAATATCCTAGAATCATTGGCCCGCAATAAACAATCATCGCCATTTGGCTCGGTGAATCTCCCCTCAGAAGGGGAGAAATCAATCAACAATCAACAGAACGTCCTCTACAATGACGCATACACCTGTGGTGAACCAGCCTAATTCTGGGGAACCGGGGTTAGGGGCTAAGAAACCCGGAAAGTGAAGGTGCGGAAAGGAGAAGCGAAAGCAACTGAAACCTGAGCGGAACCTGGGAGGAAGCACACCTGCAAAGAAGAGGCCTGAAGGACACCCATCATTGATTCAGAAACCCTGTTGAGACTGATGGAGAATACAGTTTCAAATCATCCATGTGAAATAAATGGATGATTTGATGCCTCCAGTCATTCGGTGGAGAGAGTAGGATCCACTAGTCGTCTTAACGCAATGGAGAGTGGCAGCAGTGGGACAGCTCCGATGAAAAGTTAACTGCGGCCCACAGAACGAATCCTCTCAGGCAACTTACCTTCCGTGGTTTGGTGAACACTAGTCGGTGAGAACCGCTCCAGTAGGTGACACGTGACACGGGGTGCAAAGGACATCGGCCCAGTCATTCAGAAACCGCAAGGGGCCACCTCATTTGATAATAATACGTTGAAATTATATTCCAATGATCTGCATAATGTATTTTACATCTCTTTGTTCTACAGTGACTCCTGGTGCTAGGTTGCCTGCTGGAATCAATTACACTATAATACAACCTTGTTTTATATCGACCTACTGTCACATGAACTCATAATTTGCCATAGAGTAAACACATAAAGTAGAAGACACTGTGAATCGGACAGGGTAATTGAATCTTTCGTTCATGAAATTTGGACAAACCTTTTCTTTTATAGTTACAAAACAAATTTCCAATTTTCTGCGCTTCGTATATTTTCTAGCTATAAACTTGGCATTTTTGACAGATATGGTTCACATCATCAGTTCTCATCGACTTACGGACTTCAATTCAACGGAAGTTAATCAAGACGGAGGAAGCGTTAGCGAACGGAGTCTTCTCTTTTATCTGGTTATAAGGCACAAGGTATGTTTTCGTATAGCGACCAAACGGTAAATGCAATGCACGTGAAACTTCAACTCAAATCAGATATGAAGCTCCTAATTTACTGACCCGAAAATTCCAAGTCATACCTTTAGCGGTTTTCACGTTGTTGAGAGGAGCGGTCCGTCAAAATACAAAATCGCTCTGTTTTACGCGTCGTTTGGAGGGCTAACTATCTGGCCTAAAGTAAAAAAACATATCATAACAATACGTTCGCTGCCGGTCGCAAAAGGCCCTTTTGACAGTTTTAATTAAGATGATAAGACAGGCTTATGTGAAAGACGGAGTGTGGGTAGCAAACAAAGTATTTGACTTGAAACAGTGTGAGCGTATTGAGCAGTAAAATGAACTAACAAAATGAATATAGGAGTTTGATTTCCACTAATTTAATCAAGACAGAGTGAGCGTAGCGAGTAAAACCGTTAATAGTTTTTAGAACCAACTTGAAAGTTAAGCAATATGTTAACTTAATTTTGCTCAGCTTTAGATACAACATAACAAATTAGAATTAATTCTAATGCCATGAACATAATAAACCAGTGTTATTGATGTTTATCTCTGGAAGTGGTACAACAAACCATAATTATTAATTAAACGTACATCATGACAAACAATGAAGATACGTCTCATTGAACCGAATGTTTCACATTTAGTTTGAAGTCATACATATTTTACAAAGTTATAAGCGTATCATGTTCCGCCAGTTGTATGAACATTCCAGTTAAAAGTTGAATTCAAACTAAAATGAAACAAAGCTAGTTACAATACCAAATCACTGAAGAAGTGTCACAGTTCACTTTAATTGACAATAATATTCTACAATATCCTAGATTATAACTATGAAATTGTGGGGAGATAATACTGGATGCAGATAAAGATGATACAAAATATTCTTTTGGTATATGCAATAAATCATAGTCGGAAAGTTCAGTAACAAAATGACGAAGATTCATAGTCATAAACGAACCAACCTGGGGGAGCTTATGACTTTTAATCAACTTTTGTTTTGGAACTTTAAGATTATTACAGAGGATTCGGAATAATGACAGAGAGAATGCATTTGAAATTGACCGAAAAAGAAATAAAATAATGATTATATTGAAGTTAAAACTTAACACTGCCTTCTCGGTATCCAAAAGAATACAAAATATGTAATATTCATGTATCAATGCAGTTTGACTCCTTTTTTTCAAAAGTCGACCGTAATCGAAGTAATCTTGAATATTCATTTTTCCATCATCCTTGACCCTAATTATTGAGCCAACTATCAAGAAGAAAATTTAGATTGTTCAACACAATTGGAAGAGTACAGTGTTTGTTATGATGAAATGGTCATCCAGGAAGATGTTGATAATGAATTTTTTAATTCAATTTCAGAATACTCTTTGGGGAAAAATCAGAAGACTTATATTAACTTCTTAACACTACCAAATTGAGTTGAGCAGGATGATGACAACTAGGAATTGATTACCAGATCACAAAGGTTATCTGATTCTGGAAATATGGCTTTCCAAAATTACAAATAGTGAACGCGAGGAAACAAATTAGAAATACAACAGAAGAATAGAAGGACCGTTTCATATCTAATGCAGACTTACCTTATGTAAGAAGAACAACCGATATAATCAGCGTGTTCCACAACATACGGACAAGTTTCAAAACCGATAGAAAAATAGGCGCAACATAAGGAGATGCGAATTATATATGTTGGACAGAATAGGAGTGAGAAAACTGGAGGAAACAGAAGCAGTACGGGAAATCCAGAGACAGAGGAAGCCTCATAATCTCAATAAACGGGACGATACCCAGTGTCTATCAAAATATTTGAAAGAACCCTGACGAACAGTTTGCTGACCATCATTGAACTGCATGCCGACTGACCATGAAACTCAGACAGGTGTCATCTTCATCATCATTTGAGAAGACGGGGCTCCACCTCTCCAAATGCACTGAGGCCAGATAGTTGAGACACTCGTGCGCCCTGTGGTCAGAAGCCTATTCCATTCTAGCAAATTCGTGGTTCGCCTGAAACCCAAAATATCGCTAATGCTGGCTTCGGTTGTGACGGTGCCTGAAGGATGTCAATGCAGGACATCCCTACAGGATGTGAGAGGCAGTTCCTTCCCCCTCTCTGCATTTGCTATATACAGGATCATTCGCAATGCTCATAGTATGAATTGGTTTGTCAAGACGACAGTGACGGTTTAGGATTTCAGTCATCTCTGTGATGTCCCTTCTGTTCAGAGAAAGGAGTTTCTTTGATAGCCTAGGCACAGGCTCGTTGATGAAGAGCTTAGCCTGCCTCATACTTGATGATTTTTGCCACAGTTCAGATCACTCTCTGTTCAGTTGGCCTAGAAGGACGAGACCTCCCACTCAATTTGATAAATGATCGGGTACGGTCCGACAGGGCGCCTGACCAGAGAGTCGGCCATTTCATTTCCTTCAACTTCACTCTGTCCAGGAACCCAGATGAGTTGAACTCTATTTCTCCTGGCTAGTTCAGCTAGTGTATCTCTGCATTCTTTGATAAGCCTTCATGTGACTCTGAGTGACTAGAGATCTCCCAGAGCCGACCGGCTGTGCAAATATATATGTGCTCATATACATAGTTTCTTCGCAGGTTTTCCATTACACAAGTCAATATTGCTTAGACCTCCGCCTGAAAAACCGTGCAGTGAACAACGAGACGTCCTTTTTAGGTGCACTCTCGCCCCAGAAGTCAGGCTTCCCCTGGACTCGTCTGTTTACTGTACGTGCCCACCTGGTGGCAGTAGAGTGAGAGCTCCGTTTCTTCAATGTCCTCTATCCGGGATCAGGATTCTGAAAGAAGTGAGACATATAGCTGAAATCGTGCTATCTTGCTGCATTTCTAGTATGGGACATTTAGAGATTGCCTCACTTCGAATCGCTGAGTGTTCACGAGAGTAGTGCATTTAGGTCCAGTGACATAATCTCTTCAACCTATACTTTGGCCTCATTTTCCATAAATAAATGTAGAGGTGGTAGTCCTGCGAGAGCATCAGGAGCCCTCGTTGGAGCCGACTTCATACAGGTTGAAATACCCACACATGCAAACTGCTGCAGTTGGTCCAGGGGGGCCGGGACATACCAGTCCTTGTCCCCGACCACCACACTAACGCAGCATAGGTGATTATAGGTCTGATCACAGCAGTATAGATCCAATAAAGAATCTTTGCCTGTAATTCCCATGCCAGGTTTGATCAACCAAGAACCTATGTAGGTACTTAACCCGTCTCAAGAACTCGGAAACATCAGTTCAGTTCGAATAGCAAGAGGCCCATGCAAGCTGTTTTCAAGTAACACCTGAAGATGGCAAATGTGATTCTTCCGAAACAGCGAGACCAATGTGGTTCTCAAACATCTACATGAATTCACAGCAATTGATTGGATTAAAAATCAAACTTTGATGCATTGTGGAAGAGTTCCTCCGCTCTTAAAAAGACAAACTGATTTTCAAAGTTGACGTTCATTATACTCGTATATGAGAAGTAGATTGGCTGAAATTATTGACCTCTATCAAATTATTTCAACTGGTTCCGAATCGAATCTGATACAATTACTGAATTAATCGCAATGCCACAAACATACGAATCAGTGTTATTGATGTTTATCTCTGTATGTAATATATGAACCGTAACTATTGATTCCAACATGCATTACTGGAACAATGAATAATTTCATTGTACTGAATGTTTTACATTTAGCTAGGGAATATCAAAATTTCACAGAATGATCGGCATAGTAGCACAAAGTAACGATGGAAACACGCTGTCAGATAATAGTGAAAATTGAAACTGGATTAAAATAGAGACACATTACCAATTTTCTGTAGTAGGTAGTAGTGGTATCTCGATTCACGTTGCCTGTCATCATTATTTTATGGCATCTTAAATTTGTGAATAAAAAATCATTGTCATCAAACACGTCCGTTTCAATAATGTTCAGATAAATACGGATTACTGAGGGTAATTATGAAAATGAGGAAAATTTCTGCACAATGTAAAATAAACTAGATCGGAGAGAAAATTTGGCATAATTCGATTAAAGCATGAAATAATCGTATGTGGAAAAATTGAAACGTTGATTGACATTTCGATCAGTGTATTCATATTCATAAACAAATCGTAACTATTAACCACAACCACAACTATTTCATACGAATCTGGTGATTGGAATGTTGGTCCAATAAATCTATCTGGAAAGTATTCTAATTAGGCATGTGTGTTCCAATCAATTTTTTTATTGTATCATGAATACACAATTATTATTCGGTTATAAGTATATCTTCAGATATGCCATGTACCTATTATTATTTCCAAAGATTTCTAGATCTATTATTCAACAAAGTGTAGCACATCTGAACAGAATGAATCAATATTCTCCAGATACATCGAAGTCATGTATCAATTTTCCAAAGACAGATATAATATTGTTACGTGGAACCTGTACTGGCGAGTAGGTGAAGGTCTATAAAGAAAAGGAAGAAGGAAATTATCCGGAGCACTGAACATAGTAGGGCATTCTGTAACTGAATTATAACCTAGATTCAGTGATCCCGAATGATCTAGTTAGTTGGTCAACGTTAGGAATTTAATAAAGAAGTTTTGGAAGATATTCGACCCTGGTGTATGCTGAAAGTATTGTAATAGTTGATTTGGAAGTAATAAAGAAGGTTAAACTAGCAAAAGTGTAACATTGGTGACAGCGGTGGGATACAAAAAGTATTTGTTCTGATCAGTTCATGGTAAATACCAGATCCACCGTATACGACACAGACATGGATAATTATGGACCCCCAGCATGGTTTTTGAGGATTGAAGAGGAGAAGAAAAGACGCCGACAGGAGGATGAACGACGTGGGAAGGTGGAAGAAGAGGAGAAGGAACGATGTAGGAAGGAAGAAGAAGAGGAGAAGGAACGACGTAGGGAGGAGAAGCTTAGGCAAGCAGTTGTAGAGATTATGAATGGTCTAGGAAACATTAAAGCTAGACGTAGGACAACTTAATATTAGAGTAAATCACTTAGAGCAACAACAAGAAAATTTAAAAACTAATTTTGTACATAAGGTTGTAGATTTAGAGAAACAGATTAAAACTGAAATAGTTAATTTAGGAAGAAAAATCCAAACCCAAGCTTCAGTAACTAATATTGAAGTTGAAGGTATGACCTCGTCTAGTTCTATAACCGTACCAGGCCCCATTCAAAGTACAGTTTCTCAAAGCCAAACTAATAAGACCCTGAAGCCACCCACGTTCGACGGCCAAATAGCATGGGAAACATATGGACTCCAATTTGAAGCTGCGGCCAGAGCCAATGGCTGGAGCGAGACACAGATGGCGGCTTCATTAATAGTGTCGTTCCGCGGGCAGGCAGCAACCGTTTTGCAGTTTCTTCCGCAAGACGCGCCCAATTATGCGTCTCTCGTTCAAGCTTTAGAGGCAAGGTATGGTCAAACTGTACTTAAAACAGGTATTCCAGAGTCAGCTAAAAGTTCGCAGTCAGAAATCTAATGAGAGCCTACAGGAATAAGAGGCAAATATAAAAAGATTGTTGTATCTGACGTATCCTCAGGCACCCAAAGATTTCCTAGAACAAATCGGCACACAGGCATTCGTTGATGGACTACAGGATGTGGAAATGCAGCGATCTCTCTGGTTGAAGCATCACAAAACGTAAAATGACACTCTGATTGCAGCTCAGGAATTCGAAGCAGCAAAAAGTGTATCAAAATCTTTCCGCCCAAGTTTGAGAGGAATAAGATTTCAAGAAAACGAAGAGGTAGCTTCCACTAGCAACCTACAATCTATGCTATCACAAATTTTGAATATACTCCAAGCTGCACGACGGAACACACAAAATGAAAGTAGACGATGTTTCAACTGCGAAAGAATCGGACACCTTCAAAGGACTTGCAAAAGCGGATTCCGTTCGATGAATGAGGAATCGAGAAATGAAGTCAGGAGGTCGCCTAGATCGACACAAAAATACCCACTGTGGATATTCATCCCTGAGAAATCGGTTCCCCACGTTTAGCCGACATTGAAGCAACAACAAAAATTACAAAGAAAAAATACAGAAAAAGCTTGGAAGAAGGATCATCCATCCGAAGAGGTTAGTTTACAGTTAACCACAATCACGCCAAAGAGTGATGGTAATCAGAATTCCATTGAAATATTTAGAAGAAGTCGAAAGAAAGACAATGACTTGAAAGTTATAAGAGAATGGCTTGAATATGGAGTCAGACCTATTTGGCAAGAGGTAGCCAAATATGGTGGAAACATAGGGTACTCAGCTCAATTAAATTCCCTATCTCTTCACGATGGCCTATTGTATCGGAGACGGGAAGGCCCCGATGGAGTACATATAGTTCACCAATTGGTAGTGCCAAGATGTTGGCGTCATCTAGGCCCCAGCAGTCAAGTCATTCGAGATGAATAACTAGAGAGGAGGGAGCAATGTTACGTGGAACCTGTACTGGCGAGTAGCTGAAGGTCCATAGAGAAAAAGGAGAAGAAAAGTATCCGGAGCACTGAACATAGTAGGGCATTCTGTAACTAAATTATAACCTAGGTTCAGTGATCCCGAATGATCTAGTGAGTTGGTTGACGTTAGGAATTTAATAAAGAAGTTTTGGAAGA
This sequence comes from Endomychus coccineus, assembly GCA_958510875.1. NCBI lineage: Eukaryota > Metazoa > Arthropoda > Insecta > Coleoptera > Endomychidae > Endomychus > Endomychus coccineus. The sequence goes on along the minus strand of OY294069.1, from coordinate 142,067,908 downwards.
TATTCGATACTGGTGTATTCTGAAAGTATTGTAATAGTTGAATGGAAATTAATAAAGGAGGTTGAACTAGCAAAAGTGTAACAATATGTATATTTATAGTTTTTGACATTAATACCTGGTCAGTTCTGCTGCGCGCTCCGACGACATCGCAGAAATAGCGCCAGAAAAGCCAAATCTGTTAGCCGAACTTCTTCTCACCACGTAGTAAGTAGCTTCAGGTTCCCAGATCGTGTGCCCCAAGTAGTCTTATTGAACCCGGATTGACTGCCTTTTGCATCTGGTCTATCTAGGTCTGCGCCGAGTTCTTACAGACCGAACGCAGCGAAGACCGAATTCCGCCTAAAACACCGATCATCAGAACCACTTATATGACCTCGTGGCCTGAGTATAGCTTGCAGAGCTCGAACACGAGATCCTGCTACTTTGTGCATTTTTCCTCCTCCTTCTAAACTATGTTCTACTCTGATGGAGCAGAGAATTCGATCACAAATTCATTTTGGTTTATTTATCAAGGAGGGCGACGTCAGGCCTATTTGCTTGTATAGACCTGACGATCGGAAATGAGAAATTTCTTCAGATCTGGTATTTCCCATTCCCGACAACAGACTCAATAAATCCCGGCAGCACCGGCTTTTGGTCTATTCCGTACTAGTGCCTCGGATGATTAGCGCATTATGGCGATGAGTGTAGGCCGAGGCCGCTTTTGACGGACATGCAGACACCAAGTAGAGGAGCCTCTCAGTTGCCTTCCGACAGGCCCTGCACCTGCCATCAGGAACCTGCACACCCATCACCTTACGGCGATAGTTCATGGTGTGGCCATCTTGACAAGCTGTGGTACCCCGGTTTTGGATATATTCCGGCTGATCTTTGGTAGCCGAAGGTCAGCCTGGTTGACAAGTCGAGCGTTTTGATGTTCCTGTAGAAAAGATGCCACCTGGGCGTAAGATCTTGCTCCGGGGCATTTATCTGAACTTTGAGGCGAGAAGGTTGAAACTCGAGGTTGCCCTCGACTGATGTGGAATTCGATTCCTAGCTATTCCGCAGTATTGTGTGCTGCCTTAACAATTGATGCCCCTACTCCGGGCAATTCGTGTTTTTTGACAGGGCACAGGAGGAGTTCCGAACTTGTAAGAACTTTACAAGCTATACTTAGAATCAACCACTCTTCAATTCAGACCATCCAGACTGAGGAGCCTCTACCTCTTCGATTACGTGAGAGATAAATGCGGGAAACGGACGACCTAGGGTACAAACTGTTATGAATATGCATTATTTCCGGGTGTCTTTGTCAAGTCTATGCAGCTCATCGACCGTCCTTTTCACCACTCCAAAAGAGTGAAGCAAGACTAGAACGGCAAGTAACAATACAGTTCCTAATTTCACCATTCTGAAGCGATCCATACGGCCAATAGAAGAACCATAGTGTGTTAGACATACACAGAGGTCATGTCAAGAATAGTCGATTCAAACATGTTTAAAACTGATGTATCTGCAAAGATGCGGGCAAAATTTTTCGATCCAATTGCAAAACACCCTTCACACTTTATACTACGTATAGTGAGGGAAGTAAACTGAATATTGACTATGCCTCGATTTATGATTCAACAGTATGTTGATACAAAAAATACATACCATCTGTAAGCAAATATCAGGAAGAGCACATTACACGATTATTACTTCGAATAAATATATGTGTGAGTTCCTTCATTAACTTTTCGAAAAATTTTCTGCACGATTTTGGAAAATCTGTTTTATGTAAACTGATTTGGACTAATTGAAAAACAACATTCAAGGGTCTCCTTTTGTGGTCTTTTAGGTGAATAACAATATTATTGGCTTGAAATTGGGCTATGCTGATAAATAATTCAACATTTCCTCTCAATGGGCTTACATAACACTCCGTACTATGTTCTGGAACATAAAATGACTTGAGATTTTCAAGTTAAAATGATGTTGAGAAGAGGGAAAAATATTTTTTCAATCGCTTAGTAGCATGAAATTGTCATGAACTTCATCATAGTGTGCAATAGACCAAGAATTGCTAAGAATATAGAATATCTTTCAGAACTACGTCACAACACGACTCCACGTTCATGCAAAAACATCAAATAAGAGGAAAGCCGTTAGGATGATTTATTAGCCTCGCGAGGATTCGTTATCTCATACAGTTTGCTGAATTTCCAGCTCCTTTTACGTAGATTGATATCAACGGACTCAGATAGGCGTATGTAGGCCAGATAGAGTTATAAATTGGAGGCTCATTGTTTTTGACTCGAACACAGAAACATCCACATCTTTATGCATGCACGTATACTTTCTCCGACGGGTTGCAAGGCGCGCTCATGAATTAGTTATTTTGTTTCGTAAAGGAGTTAGAAATAACTTATTCAAATTATAATTTTAGAAAACTGCATGGTGCAGGTGTTGATCGTTCTCGTGAAGTTGTTTTATGAAACGTTCTACTTGAACATTTCAAGTCTGTGCTGCATCTAGTACAGGAAATACATAAGCCATAGTACTATATTTTGAATTTGGATCTGATCTTTGGATAATTTAGTTTCCTATTCTGGTATGTCTAATTTATCAGGATTTCTCCTATCAATGAACGACAATCTCAATTATTCAATCCCTATCAGTTTTATTCGCAGACTAAGCAGCAAAGAATACTACAAACAGGAGACTAGACTTCATATTTTCCAGCGATGTGCGTAATGTGAGTCAGAATATAGAATAAGCGGTCAAACAAAGGTATACCCAATCGCGTCTACTGCTTATGGATCATTTGGATGTGGAATTGCACTAGCAGCCTAGTATCTGAATCGTATTCGTAACACCATGATAAATCACCTGTGATGACCTTGGAAAAAAAATTTGGTTAATTTCGGAACACTTCCAAAGCACAGCATGCTCATACGTGACCATATTTTTGATCAGCAGTCAGAACTAGGGTCAAGAATTTGGCAGATACTCTTTCCATTCTTAAGTCTTCCGTCAACATTCTTTGTCTCGAAATCCAAATCACTTCAATCACTTCCTTAACTTCTTCAATGGTTCGTCGTCGATTTTGTAGGATGATTTTCTCGAGATTTTCATGGGTTCAGGCAGTGGGAGGACGATCAGATCGAGGTTTGTCATCAATCAATATTTCACCTCTTTTGAAACGGGAAATCCACTCAAACATTTGAGTTTTCCCAATAGTTTAATCCTTGATGGCCGATTTTGGAATTTAAGAGTTCCTGAGCCAGTTTATTGGGTGGGTTGTGGTTTTTCATCTTCTATCGTTGAAAACATAAGCCTTGTTAGACCTTTGCAGTAGCACAGTATTTGTGCTTAGGTTCCCTCATCTTCTTTGCAGAACCTACACATGGTTGTGTCTGACTGATCAATGCTGTTCATGATTTTGTTGAGTCTATAGTGCTCTGTCAGGAGCTGAACAATGATCCTGGTTGATCACCTATTCTGGTTTATCAGACACTCTTTGGCTTGTTATATATCCGGCACCTTCATCCACTAATCTCTATATTGTTTTTTCATCCAAGTACGGTTATATTGTTTTCGCAGCGAGATTATTCTCTTTGGCAGGGCTATATAAATTCCTGCTCCTATGCCTATGATTGGAGGTCATCCCTTCCATGCCTCTATGTTGTTAAGACTGTTTTCAATTTTCCTCAAAGAACTTGGCAAGCATCTCATACGATGGTATTCCCATTATGAGGTCGGTTTCCAACTCTTTGTGTAGCTCGTTGTAGATCTTAAAGTGCAATCCACTATGCTGGTGACTGAGCTGGCTTCGCCTTGCATATACACTTGAAGTGGTGATAGGTTCGGCATGACTCCCAAGGAGGCAGCCACACAAGCTTGCCTTTGTATGCCTCTTTACTTTTGGAGCGCCCCAGCTTGCTGAGTCCTTGGCCACTATACCACCGAAACATATGCTATCATAGGTCCATTGATCCTGGTATAAAGTCATATGATGATTTTCGGTTGTAGCCCCCAGTTCATTCTGCACACAAACCTACCTTTGAATGCCCCTTAACCTTTGAAACGCCGGTCTTTAGCCACCATACCAGCGAATCATATGCTATCATGTGCCTAATGATCCTCGTGTATAGCCATAAGATCATTTTTGGTTGCAGGTCCCAGTTTTTTCGCTCATTCTTCTGCATATATTGAATTCTATAGTTATTTTTCGAATTATTTTGGGTAGGTGTTGAATCTACCTCAGCTTGTGTCGAAAAGTGACTCCAAAGTATTTTTCCTCTGTGAAATTGGAATTTCTATCCACTTCAGAACTGACTTCAATCTTCTTAGTACTTTTTTTTAGTTAAAACCACTGTTGGATTTTAAGAGAGGTCACAGTAAGTTCCACCTCTTGGTACGACGTGTTTATTTTGTTTATAGCAGTTTTTGTGAGCTTGGATACCGTTCCTAAGAATTTGCCTATAGCAATAAACATATTCATACACGTACCATAAGCTTTCGATGCTAGCCTTTTCAATAGATCGTTCACTAAGAAGTATATCATTATTCAGCGTATTTATCACAAAGAGAATATGAATAGCGGTCATAAATAATACAGATATAAAAATGCTCCTCAAAGATTGGCCACGTTTTAGTAGAAGTTGTGAACAAGGGCAAGCATCAAAGATTAATGTTAGCGTGGGCAACAAGCTAAATTATTCAGTTGAATCATGAAATAATATCATGTCGCCGAATCTCCGGACACGAGTAAAAATTTGACCATCATGTCAGAAAAATAAATGCAATCCCTAGAGATATTCCGAATGAATTATGTAATAACATTACCCAACCTCATTGCGACATACGCTCTTTGAGAGATAAAATATGGTGTAATCTTGTTGAATTTGAAAAATTTACATATACGAGACATTAAGGAATAGATTAACTTGTGTACACGTCAAGTTAATACTGCGCATCCATTAGCATTTATTATTCAATGCCTATTATTCTGTTTATACTTATAGGGAAGCACAAATGCGACGTGTTAAGAACCAAACGCTCTCACAAACGGTTGCCATTCCATATAATATGAAATAACATGCGATCGTTTGAATGAAAATGCACAAATTCTTCGAATATCGTTGTATTTCTTCAAATATGATATTGATCCAACAAATAGACACCAGCTTGCACCAGAGCATCATTAATAAATAACGCTGACTTTCCTATGCAAATAAGTGAATAATTCCATATCGACATAAGAATGTAAGGATATACCCTTGAGGGTGTGGAACACGTCGCAAATATGATGTTATAAACAACGATCAATATTTCTATTTGGTAACCAAATATAGATTAACAATCACAATAATATATAAGAAAACAATAGATGAGTACACATCAGTAGTAATATAAAATATGCAATTTAATTTATAACACTAAGAATCAGTAATAATTAGAAGTTTTTGAGCATTAAAAGACATGAAATAGCACTAAAATAATTTCTTAATACAATCTTAGAGGTTAAGAAATGTTAAAATTTTATTCGAAATAGCAGTTTTAAAGCTGTATATTTTGAATGTTCCACATTTATAATAGTGCTGTCAGGATCATTGAAATTCTCCTCTTTTGCATAATAAACCTTCATCAAGAAGGCTGATTTGAGCTTCGAGTTAGAAATGTGTAGCCTTTTTGAACTGGCAGTATGAGGTAAGATATTTCATATTTTTATCATTTTTATTTTCTTACTTCTGCAATCATTTTTTCTCTAGTGTTATATGTATAACCTCTTTGACATTACTTGGATAAATTTCAATTTTGAGCAATAGAAATTATTGATTCATTCGTATATATAAATGCTTGCCAAGGTGAGTATGTTATGTTGTTTGGAATATTGTCAACAGCTATCTAAGGTTTAAATTCAGTATACTACGTATACATTTTTTCAAATAACAAATATTCAATATAAGATGATTTACTGAGACTGTGATGACTTTTATAAAGGTAGAACTTGTCGTAATTTCAAATTAAGATACGAAGAACATTTCGCTCGTTTAGACTCAACAAAACTGACTCAACCTTCGCTAATCATTTTCTACAAACTGGTCATAATTTTCCTAATTTAGATAGCCTGAGCATTTTGCATAACCAAACCAGAGATTTTGAATTAAATACATTAGGATCAATAGAGATTTATAAAGGTATCAAAAACTCTAATAAAAATATCCCCAATGATCAGTTAGACCTATATCAAACTGATCTTTTCATGTGTCTTTCAAACCGCTCTCAAAATAATTCTTAGAATATTAAATTATAATCACACTAATTCACAAATTGTTACCTTGTTTACTTTGTAATACTGTACTGTCCTTCAAACCGCTCTTTAAATAATTCTTAGAATATTAAATTATAATCATACTAATTCACAAATTATTGCTATGTTCACTATGTAATACTGTACTTTCCTAGGATCTACCTGTTTTTGAAATTTTCGTTGATCCCTTAATCTCAACCCTACTTTACTCTACTCTATACTTGAACTTCCATTGATTTCTTCATAATTTTCTAACTGTTTGATAATGGCACTCCGGTGTTTAAACTGTAGTTACGTTTTTACGTTATTATTAATAAAAGTGGTATAAAAACAAATTAGTTATTCTTTCATATAATCAAAATGATAAATTACCATAATATAACGGCTTCTACCATCGATTTTTTGAACAAATATTCAATTTATTTCTAAGGAATTTTTCGAGACTATAATTTGTTCAATTTATCCGTTTGATTAGTTCAATTGTACCTAATATTCCACATATACATATATTTGTAGAAGATATATCTTAATTGTAACAATTATTATTATATAACTGTAAGCATATATGATAGGTCACATTGAATACTATAGAATAGTAACGCCTAAGTAGCTAGAATTTCTCTAGTTACTTGTCTGCAGCACTTTTTAATAAATTGTATTGTTCACATCCTATTTATACATTCATGTAATAACGTATAATGATGTAATTTTTAAATCAAAGTTCAGTTTGTAGTTATGAATTATTTGAAAATGAAAGGAATGTATTCAGTTTAGTTTTATTTATGTATTGTCTAGATAAATAATATTATAATTGATTCTTTATTTTATATAAGCATTGTAAACCTCGCTGGGGTGCAGCAATAATCCTGAGTGCCGTGACATGTTCAATATGTATTCAATATGTTCCGACCAATCTTGTCAATAGTCAATTCCAACGCCCAAGAAACGTTGTTTGATGGACTGTTTTTGACTGTTTATACTATTAGTAAGTGCCAGTTTTCTATACTATAAGTGGGAATCGGAATTTTTGTTGATATTCAGTATCAGTTTTAGCTCCAGAATGTTTTTGTTGGCTTCTGCAAATACTTGGGAAGTGTCACCAGCAAATTTGATCATCATCTATCTTTTTAGGAAAGTTATTCCTATATGTTGAATATAATAATACTCCTATTATAGATCCTTGTGGTACACCAATTTTGTAGTTCTGATTTGATGACGATATTGATTTTTGGATCCAATTCTATAAATTCTTTGTTTCCGGGTGGTAAGATGAGATTGAATAAGATGAGAGGGTAATCTTCTAATACTCTTTCTGATTAAGCTGAAAGAATGCCCTGTTTCACACTGTCGAATATTTTGTTGAGATACATGCACATGATAACTGTATTTTGACGTTTATTTATGGATTCTGTAATTCTTGAAAATGTTTTATGTGGCCTAAATTGTTGATATCCTTTGTTAAAGCAATGTTGGCATTCTGAAATTATATTATATTTCCCAACAAAATGCAGTATCCTATTATTAATCATTACGCTCCTAGTAATTTTGCTGATGTTCGAAAGCAGTGCGATAGGTCGATAGTTTCCCACTTCGTCCTAGTTTCCTTTTATATACTCATAGGGAGTATTTCTGCAAATTTTCAGAGCTTCTGGAAATAATTCTATGTTCAACATTGTATTTATCATATGTCTAGCTGTAGCATTGGATATCTTCAAAACATTTGACCGAGTCTGGCACCAAAGCCTGCATGAGAAACTTTCGTCATATGGTTTGCCGCCTCAATTTTGTCGCTTACTATGGAGTTTTCTCACATAGATCACTCCATGTGAAGGTTGACGCAGTCCTCTCCGATACAATGGCTATCAACGCTAATGTACCACAGGGATCTGTCTTGGCGCCAAGTTTGTTCCTGCTTCATTTGAAACGACCACCTGTCGTTCACAGCTTTGTAGATGATGGTACACTCCATACCGCTCCCTCATCTAGAGCCCCTATACCATCCGATGAAGCAACAGAAGCTGATAGAGATAGGGTGATGCAATTAATGGATATCTGGCAAAGATTTTGAAATGAGAATCTAATAACTTAGCAAAGTTGAATGCAACCGAAGCCCATGCTTGGTCTTCTCCAGGAAGGCGGATCTCACAATCCCTAATAAGATGATGTCAGATGCAACTTTTCCTATAAGTCTTTCATATCCATGCTCGGGATCCTCACCCCCAATACTCTCTCATGTGACTATCATATGCGGTACATTGCTAGAACCGTTTCACAGAAACTTGGTTTTCTAGTTCGTGCCCAGAGCTACTTTACATCCCAGCAGCTCGTCATAATCTGCAAAACACAGATTCGACTTGTCCTAGAGTACTGTTCTGTTTAGATGTTTGGAGTTCAGCTCCTAAACATACGCTGGAGCTCTTAGATTCCATCCAGAAGAGAGCTATTCATCGAATTGATGATGTCACACTTGCGAACAACTCATTGACGTTTCTAGAACATCGTAGAAAGGTGGGAGATCTCTCCCTTTCTTATTGATGTTTCCATGGTCGATGTTCATCAGATATCTTGTCTGTTGTTCCACCACTAGAGATTTCAGATAGGCGGACTAGACGAGCTCAGACGGTTAACCCTTCATTGTTAAGCTCGTGACCTGCCGAACTTCTTGCTACCAGACTTTATCCTTCTATCGAACAGCGAAGCTGTTGGACTCTTTACGTATTGAGGTCTTTCCCTATGCTTATAACTTCCAAACCTTCAAGAAAAATTTGAATCTCCCCTCTCAGTATTCCACCGCTGACTCACACGAAGTTCTTCAAACATTATAGATTTCACTCTCGTGTATTCAAAGTATAAAAAAAGAGCAAGTGGATGTGCAATTCCGTCGGTAATAAATTCTATTACTTTCATTGTAGTAATGATTGGGAAGTTATATCTGAACATTAATTCATAAATACGTCATTAGCTCTGTTCAGGATGTCTTTAGGTTTATCTTCACCATTCACTTTTGTCAGAACAGAAGTAGTAGTAGCTTTATACCATCTAAGGTATTCATCAACGACCAAATAACCTTATTCTCGTTTAGTTGGCGGTTTAGTTCAATTTTGGCCTTTTTCTGCCTCCAAACCAACATGTTTTAGGATTTTGGATAATTTTTAAAGGTGTCCATAGATATTTCTTCGTTTATCCTTTCTTCGTAGTGTGATTGTTTTGTTCGGTTCGATATTATGATGCCTTTTGTACCTTTCATGAAATTGGTAGATTGTATAGCAATTATTATAGAACAGCCTGATATTTCACATTTCCAGTGATAACAAAAAACTCTTGAACTGCGATATTGAGAAATAGAACTTATTGTTATGGTCACTTTTCTATCGATTGATCTAACGAAGAAACAAACGTGTTTCCCTCAATACATTTTACACTTAAGGTAAGATCTATAGTGCATTCAAGATCAAATAACCAACAAATTTGTTAAATTGGAAAATTTCGAAAACCGGAGTACTTTAGAAAAATGATGCCACAGATGGGCTGAGAATAAGGAGCTTGTGGAACACGTTTCGTAGGATTATCCTGAATATAAAATTAGAAAGAATAAAATCTCCAGCAGTTGCTGATGCCATACGTACACGTCGTACAACAAATTATTAATAGTTGATTGTGAGAAACAACGAATAGCGCTCACTGACCAGGTCGAATATCTGGGGGATCCTAGATATAAGATTGACGTTCACCGCCATATTGAAAGAATCACAAATATGGCTCTCGAGGCTCTCTGGACCAGTAGACGTATGTTCGGCAGTAAATGAGGATGGCAATCAAGGTGATTCATTGGCTCTACTGTTCACGCACGAGTCTAAGATTGGCGAGTCTAGCGGAGCCGGAGTCTACTCGTGTACACCCAGAAGGGAGATTTTAGTTCCTCTTAGTACTCACGCAACGGTTTCCCAGGCTGAGATGTGTGCAATACGGAGCTGTGCCCTGGAAAACCTGAAATTAGGCTAACGAGGTAGGCGGATTTACATCTGCACTGACAGCCGAGCGGCCCTTGGCGCATTTCGTGCACACAAGGTGACTTCTAGGCTTGTGTTGAAGTGCAGGGAAATTCTGGCTGAATTAGCCAGAAGGAACAAATTTCAGCTAGTGTGGATACTGGCAAAACGGGGTTCCTTCAGTGCCCCTGGCACCGATTGAACGATCGGAATCTCATCGACTACCGGACATGAGGCAAACGAGGCTCCACTATAAGGAGTTCCCGCCTAAACTCTCTGAAACCCCACTCTCTATGAGCAGGAGATGCCCAAAACTGATGACAGAATTCCTCACAGGACACTGTCATCTGGATAAACATCTACACACAATAGACATTGTTGAAGACTCAACTCGTAGTAGATGTGGAACGGCGAATGAAACTGCCTCTCACGTCCTAGTAGAATGTCCAACACCTTGACAGCACACATATGCCGCTTGAAGTCATAAGAGATATCAGTCCATGCATAAACTTTGCCCTCGGCACTGCCTTAGGCCTGCTTAACTGATTTTTCTATCAAGGGTCGCACAATGAACCCAATCAAGTGGTTTGAGTTCTCCGTAATTGTCAGCTCCCGTTTTGTTTGATTCATTGATCTTTACTATATGATAAGGAATGAAAAATAGGTACTTCCACAACATTAACTTGAATTATCTAAAATGAAATCTGATTTTATAATCAATTCTCTTATTTGATTGAACAAAGTTTTGTTACTTTTGTTTTTATTAAAATAGATATAATGTTCCTAAGTAAGTGAGATTGTCGAGAGAAAAAAAACACGTTTTTTCATTATTTTATTGTTTTGTCACTAAAAAAACAGTGTTCAGTGGGCGAGCAGAACCTAATTCTACTTGAGAAGAGTATTCTAAAAACAAAATAAGGACTTTCGTTATCATTAAGACGGAGTACACGTTGGCGTTTCTTGATTTGTTAGGGTTATTTGGCTAGGGTATGTTCTCAAGTAGCGCCCAAATGAAGAATGCAATTCCCACGATGTTTTTCACTTAAATTATATACGATGTTCGAAATTTACTGGCACTAAAATGCAATGCCATATCGTGAGCCGTTTTCGAGTTATCGAGCAGAGCGGTCCGTCGGATTATTAGACGATATTCCCTTTCTTTTTCATACTGTTCTGTGCACTAACTATCTAGCCGATTGTAGGGAAAAATAGTGTCTATAAACTAGAAGATTAGTTCACTTATCGGTTTCTCAGGTGTCTCGACTTTGTCAGCTTCGTGTATCAATACCGCTTTCTCTTTTTGATGCCGTCTGATTTATTCTCAGGGATTTGTACCTTACCATAATGGTCTATCCACTTCCATGATATAGCGCACGTAGACAAATGCATGCGGCTTTGACGTGAATTGAATACTCTCATCGCCGTTTGAAATACTGACCAACTTAAAACAAACATGGAATTTTGTTTGAAACATCAACAAATTCAATGAAAACCAAATATTCACAAATCGGTTCATACGGCACGTTTTTCTGTCAGGAATATACCTAGAAATCGGTTTATGCGGAAGACGGGGCGAGCGTATCCAAAGCATAAGCCCGTCTCAACCCTTCGGGGTTGTGCAGCGTACTGACCGACCTCTTAGTTAATATTATAATATGAATAAATTCAAATACTGGACCAAATAAGTGAAATAATAGAAGGCATTTTCTTTTCTGCTCAAATTCGTTTCACTGAGCATAATTTTTAAGAGCTTTCATATTGTATATATTTGATAAATTCAAATGCATGCTTCATTATTCATGATCGAAAGGAAATATGGAAATTCAGCAAATCGATTTGTATGAAGGTCTTCTACTGAGACATGCACTGATATTCAACGATAAATCCCTAAAATTTGAATTTACAACAATTCTCCATGAAAGAGCACATTATATCGTACAGGGCATTACTTTAGCATGCGAAACCGGGCATCATGAAGATTTAAACATAAAACAGTAGTTAGCTCTTTGGTTCTTTGCAGAAACATTATTCCTGTTAGTCTATAAATATTCATTTCGCTTCTAAATTGGAGAGGTATCTTTTCGAGAAAGACAGTCCTGAACACAAAGGAGCTCGTCTCTGCGAATAATTTAATGTTTCTTGGAGAACTTAGATACCTCATTGTTTCGACATATTCCGTGATATTCATGTGAAGACTATACTGCCATCAAACTTTTTACCTAAACGCGAAGTACTTTCCAAATTCTGTAAGTATCCAGCTATCTGGAATTTGCCAAGGTAGGAATGTATATTTTTACGAGGATCACTCAATATCACAGTATGTAACAATCATCTCTATATCTATATTGTTATTTGATTGCTATCAAATACACAAAATTTTCTGAGTATATTCTTTACATGCAAATCAGAACTTCATAATATTTTCATCACAATCTTCTACATTCTCTGCGCTTAGCTTTTTTCCCTTACAATTTTAGTTTTGTCAACAACATGGGAGTGGTCATCATTAATAACGATACTAACATCTTTCAGCATGCTTGAGACTACAGCAGCCGCTGTCTGTCTCTTGAGTCTTTCGCGCTACCGCAAATTGAAAGATTTTGACGGTTTAATTTTTTTAACATAGCAGGTTCAAATATCATTGGCAGAGTACTGCAATAAAACTTGTAAAATAACTTGATTTTCGAGAAAAAATCGAAATTTCAAGTAGAATGCGCCAGCAGGGGTTCAATAATTCAATTTTTCTAAGTTTCATTTCACTAACCTACCCTAGAGGCAAGTTTTCCGCGGTATAGCGTTTAAGAGAAAACATTTTTTTTTCGACATACCCTACAGTACCTACGTTAACAATTTCCAAGCAAAAAATTACTATTCATCGACTCAAGCAATAATATATAAAAAATGATGCCTTGGAATGGTAAAGGTACGAAACTGAAGACCAATTAAAAAATGGCACTTTTCGCTGAAAAGAGTACTTCGAGACAAACAATACCAGCGTAGAGCAAATCACAACATTGGAGTAGGGAATTTCAATCTTCTTTTTATTTCTGTTGTTCTATTCGAGAGAATCAGTCTGGATTATCAGTTCAGTTCTTGTGTAAAGAATTGGGGGACCGTCCGGTAGTCTGAACGACGTTGTGTCAGTAGAAATATATAACTACCTAGACTTCTCAAGACCGAGTACCATTGGGATGGAAATGTACTGTATAATGAATAGCGCATCAACAAGTCTAATTTTTTTAGTTCTGACACCGCATAATAGACGAAGTCAGAAATACGTCTCCCTTGCTTGCGAAGAAAACGCAACAAATTTCAACGAAAATGTTAAAAACTTTGATAGGATGATGAGCTAATCCGAAAAAATAAAATAATTTCCACAGAAACTATTCATAAGTTAGTTTTTTGGTGGAGACACTTCCAAAGTAGCCATATTACTAGATGATCATAAACTTTGGAACGCTTCAAGTTTTGCTTTGAACACCTAACTGAAGTTCCGAAATTTGATAGTATTGTAATTAATCCTGGAGTAATACTCACTCCAATGCGTAATTGTAATTCATCAAAGACCAGCCCGCACTTCTGAAGAACAGGAATTCAGGGTAACAAGTGTCTATCCTTCTCAAAACAGTTTGCAAGATCCTTGCATTGTTCGTGTTCATATCTTTATGTAGATTAACATTTCATTTAGAAAAATCTCCTTCTGTTAAAATTGTTCATTGTCAGGTTTGCCAGTGAAATATTATACAGGTAAATTCCATATTCCAGTAATTCCTGGAATGCCTGGGATAGATAGTTTGTGTAGATCTAAATATCCAGAAGAATTCGATCAAAAACGTCTTTATTTTGCGAATTTTTCGAAGACATGTGATGTGATACTCATTTCATAGAATATTTGTAATGTCGATCTACTGAATGTTCCCAGCAGTGTTGGCTTCTCCATGTAGACAGGGAAGGCAGTGCCTCATCACACAAATCAAACTCAATGATAGCAAAATAATTATCATTATCCAAATGATCAAAATATTGCAGAGCATTGCCCTATAGTAAGGGTCTCCGACAGGAAAAATTGTACGTACCTAGATGTATCGAACCAACTCAACAATTTTGCGACTAGTGGGATTAGATAAGCGGAAATTGTTAAAATTATATGAATTTTTGATTCGAAGTGTGACGTATATTAATATGTATGTAAAATTTCTTTCGAGAAAAAGAAGTATTCTCATAATAAAACACTCAAAAATCCATTTTACTATTTTTCAGATTAGCAACTCATTTATCATCCACATAAAGCTATATTAGATGATTCCTGCGGCTCTATTGCTTCAACTAGCCAACATAATTCCTTTTATAAGCCTCCAATATCTTTAATTCATTCAAGTCAACTGGCATTACTGGTAGCGAACGCAACAATTGCGATGACGGATCGTAAGAAGCGCTTTCCGCGGCTTGGTTTGGGCCAGGATGACAGTTCAATTTGTATTCCTTCAAAATATTTGCATTCGAAAATTGGAATCAGTAGAATAAGTATCTACTATGTAAAATAAGAAAAGATATGTTGAGATTATTGGATAAATAAGACAAAATTGAAGGGAAAATTTAAAACAGTTGGTAGATTGTAGAAAGAAACCTATTTCAGTTCAGACTGTAGTGGGCCCCTAGGAAAGCATGGGCCTTCAGGCACTGCATCTCAATCTTATTGAATATTCATGACCTAAACAAAGGGGGAGGGGGCAAAGTATTCACTTCAACCACATACATAGAATGACACACATAGAATCTGCTACACAACCAACTGAACTAGTCAGTCATGAAATTTAGCTCTATATTTCACTTGAGGAAGATACGCCTCATGACGATGTAATTTTGGGACTCAGGGACCAATCATATTCCGTCAGAAGATTTCCTCTTCAATAATATGTGATCATGTTGTATTTTAACTACAGCTAAGTCATCCTAGAGGCACTGTCCACCATAAAACTGTGCGGGAAAGCAGTTTGGGATAGATTTCATTATTTCATTCTGTCCGACTCTGAATTATATTTATTTTTGCAGTGCTGAGGAAGCGTTACTCCATCTCAAACTAGAATGATGAATGAGGTGAGGTGACGACTGTAAATATGGAATTGGCTCCTACTATTCAAGATGAAGATGTATATGATGTAACACATTGTAATGACGTTGTTAGCTTTTTGATAAACGAATGTTTCTTCAACAATCTTTATTTTGTTGATAAGTTATCTATAAAGAAATAAGGGAGGTCCTGACCAGATTTGAGTGAAATTTTGATTAATATATGCAACCCGAATCGTATATTCAATAGTTCGTGATCTGAAACATATGAATGGCTCACGCAAAGTAAATTGAGGAAAAAAAAATATTTCTTCGAATTGAGGTCGTCTCGAGGAATTCATCAGTTTTATAAGTGTTCGTGATATTCATTTAAGTAATTTTTCTGAGAAAAATATTGATTCTCCCAGATGGTACATCAAAAACTATAGGTACCTATAACGACGTGGCTCTTTCATTAGTTTCGAAAAAGTAATTGAAGGAGAAATGTGTGTCAGATGAATCTTAGCAAAGCAAAATCTTCAAAATGTATTTGAATTTGTTGTTGATAACACAGCTTGTGTCATCATATATTAAATTAACAAGCCGCTACTGGTTACCAGTGCCGGATCTAGATTATTTTCAACGGGGGTAAGTCAGACCCATGCTGCCTCCATACCTGTTTTTCAAAATTTGACAAGCAATACAGGCTTTTTCATAATTTATTGAATTACCTTTGTGGGTTTTTATAGAGTTTCAATACGACTTGAATTATTTTTGATGTGATATAGTTTTAAATAGTCTTCAATTTGCCTCCTTTGATAGCTTGCTGATGTAGTTGAGAGTACCTTAAAAATTCTCAAGCAGACATTTGGGAAAGCGTCACTCGAACCTCTTTCTTGTATTGGGTTAAGAAGACCGAGTGTTTTCTAAGTTGTAAAATTGATGCAGTAGACAATGGTAAAACATATGTAGATGCTTGGCCCAAAAAAATAATGGAGAAAATTTTCATCCATCATCCAAAACACAAGGAGGCAAGAATTAAGTGAAGACGTATTTGATCGAAGAACTGATATTTGCGAAGTTATTATGAAGAAATTAAATACCTGTTAATCTAAATTTTGTTTTTCGAATATCATTTTCAAGGATGAAGCAACATTAAGTTCGAATAGTCTTGTTAACATATACATATAGGTATTGAACTGATTATAATCTGCACTGAATGGAGCAGGTTCGTACACAGTATTCCCAAAAATGAAATGTTTGGATGAGATTACATTGTAAGACCTTTTTTCATTGATGGTAAGTATTAGATCTATTGAAAGGAAATATCACCATTGAATCAAAATAATAAAATTAGTAACAGTAACATGGTGCACCTGCACACTATGCCGTTAACGTTAGAAAATTGGTTTGGGATGGACTTTCGGAAACTCCGTTCTTAGCGTCGTATCTGCCATGATTCAAGATGTTGGGTTTCATGGTTTCTCAGATTTTGTGAGTGAGCCCTGGTATCTGCCCTTCATATATTTCAATAGACTAGCTGACGTTCGCGAGCTGAACCTACATGAACAGATAATACTTGTTAAGACGTCGTCTCTACCGTCGCAATGTCATTCCTCGTTTCGAAACTCAATACGTATTTCAAAAGAGTAGAAACAGCTGAAGGTGTGGAAAGACGTAAGACTATGTTTTGGGTATTGTGAAAATTAATTTGAATTGACAGAAGTGTTATGGAATGGTCTGTCACGGACATTCCACTTGAAAGTGAATGTGTCATCCACTTGGCAGGTGAACGTTCCTTCTCTTGTTGATAGGTTATGTGTTGTCAGATATAGCCTGAACTGTGATAATGATTCATTAATCTACTGAACTGTACGTAATGTAAATTGTACGTGATTTCATCAGGCGTGAGCGACATCAAAATATTTAGAATCGTGCATACATTGTATGGGGAACTTTCATGCCAAATTTCAAGTTGGTTTGATTCATAGATTCGCAGATTTCAAGATGAGTGAGTGAGTCAGTCCTTCATTGTGTCATTGTCCACTTCCGGATTTTCGGTGTTCTGAGGAAGGAAAAAATGAGCATAACTCACCATTGCAATGTCCAGTTGAATGTATCTTAACCTCACATCAATGTTTAGAAGTCTGCATAATCTTAAGGATAACCAAGTTGCCACAAATTCTCGTGCAATAATGGGATCGTAACATTATTCTCACTATCTGCATACAATTCGATTTCATATTGTCTCTCCAATGCCTTATGAGTTCTGCAAATTATCGGATCAAAGGAACCCCATCGGAGATATATCGACCAATACTAGACCTTCCGAATCTACTATTTTCATTGATGCGTTGTTCCTTGGATAACTTACCAATATTCCGTCGTGTTTAGCTAATGAGTTCTCTATCACAGTTACACATTACAGCATTCGCCATTTATTCTAGACCTAACGTCATTTATCTGTTTTACCCACATGTCGCTATAATCATCAGTCATCACTAAATTGCACGGATCTTGACTGTATATAAACAAGTATCAATGAAATCAGCACACATCAACAGAATGCTACCCGAGCTTCTTAAGAACAAACGTCTTCAATAGATTGAAAAGAATTCATAGCATCGATTTCTGAAGCAGTAAGCACTTCCAAAAGAAAGGAGGGTCTCCTATTCGACAGATTTCCAGACGATGCGAGATGAGATGCTATCAATTATTTTTTTCTGTAATAGACCACACTTCGCTCACTCCAGTCTCATGAATCACCAACATTATACTAGAATAATTCAGAATGTTACCTAATAATTAAATGCGTGATTATGTTTTATTTGTTCTAATTTTCAATATTTCACGTTTCATTTCATTTTGCATCCAGCAACTAGGCTATTTTATCGTCGCATCCAAACCCGGAATTATATTACGAGTTACTCAGGCCGCTTGATGATCTGATCGTAAGTGTTTCCATTAAATCTACTTCAATGTATTGTTATATAGAGGAATAAGAAGAATTGAATGGGTTTTTCTTGAATCAACTACTTTACTTCGACCAAAACATGATCCACTTATCAATTCAAAGGATTGATATCGCTATGAATGATGAATAACCCGCTTGTTTTCAATCGAATTACATTCAGAGGTTCCAATATCATCCTTGCTTCTTTATTATCACCAATCTGAAATACATTTAATACCACACACATCACCAAGTCTGTAACGTTAGCATTACTATTTGCGATTTTTGAAATTCTCACTATTGCATTGACTGTCACCTTTCTGTTCCAAATTGGTAGTGCAATAAGAACATTTGTAGTAATTTCTTCAAATAGTTGGTGATGCTGAATTCATAGTCAAATTAGCATTACCACTATAGAAAATTACTCTTTGAAAATTGAATATTGCATTAATTATGGCTTCTTGGTTGCAATTCAGTTGTGCATTAAGCAAATATCTTCAAATTCCATTAAAAAAATAATGTTATGAAATGTTTTATATTTATAACAGAATAAATCTGGAAACAAGATGGTTTCAATCCAACCGTGACAAATATTAGAATTTGCTCAAATTAAGTTTCATGTTAACCATTTTGAAGATAACTTCATTGCAGCACGATTACAAATCATTACGAATGGAACAAAGCTTCAATTGCATTCTTTTATAACAAATTGAGAAAAATTGTGACAAAGACTTGGTTTCAACTATCGTCTGTACTTTCATAACCAGAATAAAAAATTGTTTACCCTCTCAGAATAAAAGTTCGTTAATTTAAAAAAACGTTGTATTGATAGTAAAAATATGATGGAATTTGTGTTATTAACATTCATAATATTTCTCAAAATATTTCTCAAGAGTTAATAGAAGTCTCTTAGTTTAGTCTTCAAAAGTGCATTTCCTATCAACTAATTATGAAATTCTAGACAGTTTGAAAATAAGAAAATTTCTAACCATTCTCTAGTGAGGAAGAGATAATCATTTCAGTAGTAAAGCTTGAAATATACTTGGTTATTCAAGACGTGGCAATGACAAATTCACAATGAACTCGGCATTACCATTAATTTCTTATGTAATTGAAGGAGCTGAAAATGTCTCGGTTTCAAAACGTAAAGGTGATGAAAAATAAAACTGTATTGTGTATGAGCGGAGTAATCCCGTTTCGAGTAGTATTTTTGACATCCATCTTCAGCTTCAGAGATTATCGTTCAAGAAAACTGAATATCCAAAGTCGTTCTTCCTTATTTTAAATAATTACGTACAGTTTTTTTTCCAACATTTGTTAAATACTACAATTGTTTGTAGATTACATTCAGGATCATGAATAATTTTTATTATATGATATAATAAGTAAATAACTCAATTTTATTCTTACAGTTTATTATCTAATTGAAAATGAAACTGCAATATACTGTCATGATACCCTGTTGATTATTCTGCAAGTAGAGGATCGTAAAGCTCCAATAAGTTTCAATTTTTCTTTGAACATTTGGTAAATATCACAATTGTTTGTAGATTACATTCGAGATCACAAATAGTTTGTATTATTTGATATAATGAGATGTAAAAAACTCAATCTTGTTAGTGATAGTTGATGCTGCAATACCATATGACAATATGATATCCTGATGATTATTCTGCAAGTAAAGGACGTGAAACTCCAATAAAATCAGTAACGGTAATCATGCAAAGTTTCTTCACCCAGCATGATATTTGAGAGAGAGTGAGATAGTACGAGAGAAATAGAGACAGACAGACAAAATCAGTTGAAGCAAAGGTGGAATGCAACCTCCTCCTGCATACATTTTCATATTCCTTTTTTTCTCATACATTTCAGTTCGTTTCATATAAACATCATTATAATCTACATAATCGCAGATAATGCAACATGAATTTTGAGTTAAGAATGCTTCAAAAATTAAAACTACTCAAAGTTCAATGTGAAATTGATTGAGTAATTGAAAGTTGCGCGTGCTAGAAGTTTGTTCATTGCAAAATTATTTTGCAACAAAAGAAGATACGATTAAGCAATATCCAGTTTTTTTCAATTCTTGTTCCCAGTGGTAGGTAGGAATTTTAAGTTTACTATGAACTTGGTATTATCAGTCATTTCTAAAAAAAGTTATACAGCCACAATTTCTAACTTATTCGGAACAAAAAAGCAATTAATGCAAAATATGAAATTTTGAAAATCACAAAATAATAGTAGTCCTAACGTGACACTAACTTCACAGGAACTACTCACAGTTGCACTGTATACCGAGTTTGTATTGTCTCTTTTGTAAGACACTGCATCAACAATAATGTTCGTTTGATATGAATACTTCGAAATGTCGTCTAGCGCAAAACTCTCAATTAAATGAATTACCACATTTATTCAATATGCGGTATCAAATAAGTGTTCTGATGGAGGAATTCATACAGCATTGGGTTCGAAATTCACTGCTAGTTCAACAGTATGATAATTCAATTTCCTACTGCGTCTGTACTGAAGGGAATATTTTAGGCAAAAATACCAAGCAGTCAGATCATTAAAAGTTATTGGATTATTATGAGAGCGAAATGAGAGACAATAGTATAGCTTTGTATCCTGATGACGTGTATATCACTATCTAGTTACTCAGTTTACACTAAACGGATTACATGAAATTGATATTCTACGAACATATGATAGAAAATGAAACAGCGTACATAACTGAATTTCTAATTGAACATAGGAAGTTACTCCCTAAACCGGATATAATATGGAATATTATGGTTCCCTTTCTATTAGGTGAAGATATGAAGAAGTAATTTCACGAAATAAGAACATCAAACTAAGTGAAATAGGTAATAACATTATCGTTTTGTATAATGTAGTCGGCGGAAGACTATCCAGGCTAATCAGGTTCAATTAACGGACTACCTGAAATTGATATTCCATGACAATATAATACTGGATTATTGTGTTCCATATTGAACAAGAAATGAATTTGTTCAAATGATTACACTGTATGAAATATATAAAATTCTTTTCACGAAAGCTTCAGAATAAGGTTCACATACAGCAAGTATATTTTCTTTAAATTGCCCAATGCTGTTAAATCCTAATTTACGAAAAAAAATTAGCACCATTTACATTGCCATTGTCTTGAATGGTAATCGAGCTAACATCAATAATGGTTTTTTTTGACTCGAGAAGAACATCATTAGCAACTAGAATACGCCTCCAGTAAGTCTAATTTTCAATGAATTTTTTTTACCAGCACAATCCTTATGTTAAAGTGTAGGTTCTGGTATCTAGAACAATAAATTTCATATACAAGGTCATGGGCGTTGCTGCATTTGTCGTAGTATGTATACATACTAAAGGTGTTCCAGTTGAAATCTGCCAAACTTCAGCAGTCGATAGATCATCGAAAATTGAGTCATGATATATTTTTCGTCAGAAACATTTCCTACGGGAAATAGATCCCTTTAAATTTTGATCGGAAAAAATCGTTTTTTATAGTAACTATCTGACCGCTATAACGATTTTGACCACATTTGGTTCAAGAGCTCCTGAAATAGATGTCTTCAACTTGACATGAGAACTAGTTTTCACAATTGTCCAGAGGCGTAGCTTCAGAGGTGTCGTTCACCTTTGATCTCCCTATTTTCTACACCCACAATATTCCCCAAAAATTGTTCATTCTGCTGATGCCACGTTCAGTTTGAGTAAAAGGAGGTATTGTTGCGGAATTTCAATTGGGGGCACCGTTTATGAGATATATGAGTTTCGATGTAATGCCGACTACCCAATTTTCAGGCCAGCAATATCCTGGAGTGAGGTTTCTTCCTTTCAAATGTGAAAAGCGAACATATACATAAAATAAATGTTATCTTTTGTCAACAACTTTTCCTCCAACAAACAACTGAATATAAAGATAAAAAATTCCAATAAATCTTCTAAATAATAGTCTTATCTTATTATCTTATTTTTATGGTGGGTATTTCAGATTTTACCTAACCTTTTTTTTATTTCAAAAACAGCCTTTCCAGGCAAAATTTTGCCTGAAAATCCTTTCTTTGATTTTAATAAGGAATCTACGAAATTGAAAAATGTTATGATAACCAGTGGCGTAGAAAGCAATGTAGGGAAAGGGAAGAAACCTCCATATAATAACGTTACTGGACAATTTTGTCGAATGCTTCTAGTGTCAAATATTAGGTATATGTATCAGGGACACTCCAGGTATAGTTTCATGCTTGACGATTTATTTCCTGATATACAATCGACTGCAAGGACATCCTCTATACATTTGTTCGCGTTTTTTGGTCATTCGATTGCAACATATTCTTCAATGCGACAAAGTATATTAAGAAATATTAATACGTCTGTTTTCCGTGAATTAGCTTCCTTATACACTTATGGATTAAAATTCAAAATACCACGCTTCGATTTCATAGCATTTTATTTAGAATTATTATTGATATTATCATTAACATTTATCTCAAGAACGATCTTGTCCTTTTGACCGGGATTGTTCCAATTCACTTTGCCTTCTTTGGTATATATATTCTTGATACGGCATTTAAATATGAAGTAAGTTTACCATAGTTCGAAATATCAATACCGTTGTGCCCTTCTAGCATTGATTCAAGTATTGAATACTTTGTCCATATTCAAGAAGCAACAGACATTTCTCCACATTGTAAAAGTCGGATAGCAGCACCCCTTCTGTAATTGCTCTTTCTCCTGTTGAACCGTGGTTTATGATGCTCCCCTCCGCCTGAAAGTTCCAATTTTCTTCATTTCGATCGTCTATAATTTCCATTTTGGTAAGCTATGGCTATACCATAGCACCGAAAATGACTAGTAACTAATTTGAACAGTTTGTTCATGATGCTGCTGGTTGCCTGAAAGCCCTAGTTGTCTTCACTCTACCTTCAATGTATCATTTTGATATTGATTGCATGAAGAGATCAACCAGAATCGCTAGATGTCTCAACTGTGGCTGTATAATAATACTGACAATTACCAGTAACTCAATCGAAATAATATTGTCTCGTTTCTTTTTTCACCTAATTCAATTATTACCAACCTATATTTTTCTTCAATATTGCAAATCAGTTTTATTCCCATTATAATCTTTCAGATATTCTATTTCAAGGTATTATCTAATTAAAAACCTTACTTTAAATCATTTCCTGTCAGTCTGTGTAAATTTCAATTGTAGATGCTTTTATATTGCAAATAATAAGTGAAACTGTGATGTCACCATTGAGGTTTATTATCGTGTGAATCCCAAATTTGCTAGATTTCAGCAATAAAGTGTACATAAGTCACCGACACAGGATAAGTGGGATATTCGAACTTCCTTCTCGAGTGTGTACCCTACGATATGGATAATGTAAGTAATGCTTCCTCATTTACATATAATGGAGGATTAATCAATTAATTGAACTAATTCTAAAATAATATCATCATGCCTTTTAAATTAACTGAACTAATTTTGAAATTATTTATCGGTGTGTTTTATTAATCGATTTATGTAATAACATTAAGTTGATCTTGCAAATGTTGTTTCTTTCAAATTACATTTAACCCAACTCGAACAAGAATCTTCAGGGATACGCCATGCTTCTCGCCACCGAACCGAAATTCACTTAAAAACATTCAGCTCCAGCAAACAACGGCGCGGGCAATATTTATAATGCTCCTCTATATTCAATTGTTCCAGTTATTTCACGTTCAATAATAAATATTATTACCAACACAGAGGTCTCCCTATGGGGTCCCTTTTATCTCTATTACTAGCAGAAATATTTATTGAGTAATAATTGGAAACACACATGAATATTTCAAAATTCCAACACTTCTTCTTATATTGGTACCGTTATGTTGACGATATCCTTGCATGTTGGACAGAAACAACACGTCAATTGAATACATTTTTAACATATTTAAATAACCTGGCATCCTGACATCGAATTCACAGTATAAACGGAAATGAACGGTTCACTGAGCTTTGTGGACTAAACTATTTCTCAAAACGTAACAAACTACAACACAGAACTCATAAGAATAAAACAAATTGCCGTCAACAATGCTTACAATACTTCCATAGTAGACAACATTCTGAAAGAGATATTGAACAAACACATGTTGACTGACATATCTTCAACAAAAAATCGGAACTAAACGTCAATATGTTAGTTCAACATTTATCGGGAAGCCCTCAAACAATATTTCAAAATTCCTATCGAAACACAATAAAACAGTCGCATGTTTTATATGTCTTTGAACAAATTCATAAATAATTCTAAAACAAATGTAGATGAATTCGAAAAATTTGGAGTTTATAAGTTATGTTGTGATGACTGTAATGTTTTGTATAGGTATTGCCCAAACAAGTCGCAGCTCTTAGGAGATTTCAAGAACATATGGGAAGCCACATATTGAAAAGGACCGATTCAACGTATGTTGATCATCTAATTGAGCATAACCATAATCTCACTCACAATACCGAAATCTTACATATTGAAAGGAAGGCTTGAAATTGAATATATTGGAATCATTTGAAATTGTGAAATATTCTAACTTTCTTCTCGCGTGTGTACGCATCGATTTGAATAATGTAATTGAGGTTTTTTCATATTTACGTATAATGAAGAATTAATAATGATATAATAATAATAATAATAATGTTTATTCACGAATCTTTAAACTATGTTATATGTAATGGTTTAATGAATATGAATAAACAGGGTAATCACTGAAGCTGTAGTGAGTACAGCTTGTGCGTGATAGATGGTGTGTACAATTATATTCACATATAAACATATATATTTGTCCATGTTGAATGTAATGTGTGAAGAGAACATGAAAAGTGAACAGATTTAGTGGTTAATACATATTTAGGTAAAGTTGATGTTAATAACAGCAAAAAGAAATAAGACACATGAACCAATTATTAAGAATAGAAAGTTATAACAAAAAAATACAAGTTACGATAATCATAAATCTAAACAAACACTTTGATTTAAAAATATCATATAATTATGACTACTTAGTAATATAATAAAGTTAAGAAAACTGCTGAGCTTATTCAGTACTTGAGAGTGAGTCCTTGTAATTTAATGTTAACTATATCGTGTATTATATATCTCTCCGTATGTCGTAACCATTTTTTTATATGAGTTGTGAATGAGTTGAAGTTTTCGATGAATTTTAAGTGATCTGGTAGGATGTTATATAACTTTGGACTCAAAAATTCAATACTACGTTGCCTCACGCTTTTTTCACATTTTGGCACTAAAAGTTTCATTTCTCTGCACCGAGTACAATGACCATGCTCGATGGGATCAATTTTAATTTTTTTTTTGGTAGATGCCGATTATGATTTTAAGACAGAAGAGTTGTCTCGGGTCGAAAAGTTGACTTTCTCTGTACAGTGCGTCACTTGAGTGGGTTATTTTTTTATTGTATATAATTCTGATTATCCATTTTTGTAAAGTGAGAATATTATTTAAATGACAGTCATTTATACCTCCCCAACCTAGGATACCGTACGAAAGTTGAGACTGTATCAGAGAAAAATAAATGGTTTTCAAATGAGTTATGTCCAGAATTTCTCTCAGATATTTGAAACGTGAAAGGAAACCTCTTAGCTTATTACAAATATTTTTTGCTTGTAAGTCCCATCGTAGGTGTCTATCAATAATTATTCCCAGGTATTTAATCGACTTCTCTTCAGGTATTATGGTTTCTCGATCAACAACAAGATTACCAAAGTTTGGTAAGTTATTTGCGTATGAGGTGAACGGGAGATATTTTGTCTTTTCTATATTAAGGGTTAGTTCGTTGTATCTGAACCAATCTTTTATTTTTTTGAAATTCAGTTCAACTTCGGTTTTGAGGGTCTTCCAATCTTTAGATTGATAAAATATTGCTGTGTCATCAGCAAAACTGAGGACACAACCTTCTATATTCATTGATAATAAGCTATTGATGTAAAGCGTGAATAGTAGTGGCCCAAGAACAGTTCCTTGTGGCACACCATATGTGATATTTCTCATTTCGCTAATGGTACCATCTATACAGACTTGTTGTTGACGGTTTGAGAGATAACTCTTCAGTAAGTTGTATGCATTTCCTCTAATCCCATATATTTGCAGTTTTTCCAACAATTTTTGGTGGCATACTGTGTCAAAGGCTTTAGAGAGGTCAACAAATACACAGAGTGAAGGTTTTTTTGAATCAATTGCTTTATATATCTTTGATGTTGAAGCATAAATTGCATCTTCAGTTGACTTTCCCTCTCTAAAGCCATACTGACTCCCTGAAATTACATTGTGTTTGTCTAGGAATTTCACAAGTCTCATTTTCAATATTTTTTCAAATATTTTAGCAATATTGGAAATCAGCGAGATTGGACGATAATTTCCGAGTTCTTTTTTATCGCCTTTTTTGAATAAGGGTTTTACAATTTCCATTTTCAATAGCATGGGGAACAATCCTGTGTTGAAACATTTATTAATTAGAAACGTTATTGGAGCAGCGATTTGATTACTTATTTCTTTCAATGTTTCTGATCGTATGTTATCTCGTCCCGGAGTTTTTTTATTCTTAAGTGTTTTAATTATTTTTATTATTTCAGATTCATCAGTTGGAAAAAGATATATTGTGCTTTTCACGTTATTGATTTTTTCTTCAAAGTTATTGGGGATATTGATTTTTTCGGCCAAAGTTTTTCCCAAATCACAGAAGTAATCGTTGAATTCATTTGATATATCATTTCTATCAGTAATCATTTCATTTTTTCGGTTTGTTATTTGCTCAATTTTTGTCTCAGTTTTTGCCTTACCACATATTTCATTGACGCATTGCCACAAGTTCTTAGAAGTGTTTTTATTTTTTTCTATCAGACCTCTATAGTAATCCTTTTTTGATTTCTGTAAAAGTCTATTCAATTTATTTTTATATGTTGTATATTCGTTTCGGAGTGTAATGTTATGTGGATTGAATTGTGAGGTTTTATATAATTTATTTTTGTGATTGATAGAAATAATTAGTCCCGCTGTAATCCATGGTTTTTTAGATTTGACCTTCTTTGCTATTTTTACCAATTTTGTGTTGTTCTCTATATATTTGGAAAGAGTATCCATGAATGAATCGGTCATTTTGTCCACATCATTCGATTCATACATAGAATTCCATGTTTCTGAGTCGAGATCATGTTTAAGTTTCTTGTAATTTATAAATTTTTTCGATTTGTTTGTAGGGTTGGTGTCAGCAGTAGTTGAATGACGTTTCTCCAGACTGAGCAATACTGCAATTGGATAGTGGTCGGTTATTGTTTATTCGAAAACAAATGATTTGATATTATCTTAAATTTTTCGTTACGCCTAATATGGAAATGATCTAAACAGGTTTCGCTTATTGGTCTCGTGAATTGAT
Source organism: Endomychus coccineus (assembly GCA_958510875.1). Classification (NCBI taxonomy): domain Eukaryota; kingdom Metazoa; phylum Arthropoda; class Insecta; order Coleoptera; family Endomychidae; genus Endomychus; species Endomychus coccineus. The sequence continues at coordinate 142,040,184 of OY294069.1, read as the reverse complement.
TGATATAGGAGACAAAATCAAAGGAGCTCAAAATGCTTCTGTATTCTTCGATATAATCTATTTCCTGGAGAATATTGATATTTATGTCGCCTGTGATTATATGACTTTTTTCAATATTATTTTCAAGGTATTTCGCAAGTTCCGAATTGAACAGTTTAGGACATGTGTTGGGCGATCTATATAAAACAGTTACTACGATTTCACTTTCAAATCCCAGAATAATTAGTTCAATTGCTTTCAGACTACCAATGTCAACTAAACTGAAGTTGTATTTGATACTATTTTTTATCTAAACAATTATTCCATCATTTTTGTTGTATTTGCCACTATTATATATTATATCGTATCCTTCAATATTGAATACGCTCAACTCATGTACTCTGTAGGTTTCTGAAAGGGCTATTATATCGAAATCATTTTTGAACTGATCCAGAAAAACTATGAATTCGTCGAAATTTTTTTGAATGCTTCTGATGTTCATATGAAGAATACTGAGATTGTGAGTTTCATTTTTTGTTATTTCATTGAAATACTGAATATTTTCAACGAATTCAGCTTTTATGGGCTCATTTTCATATTCATTGATATAAGGATCCATAATTCAATAGACACATCAATAAGATGATACACAAAATTTCACAATTTATATAAAGTCAGATTGAATTGATATTCAGTTTATTGGACAAAAAAATAGATTTACTTGTTAGAGCGATGACTTCGTGTTCTCTCTTTCATTGGGACAACTATTGTCCCTTGTTGTGGGAGTAGTTTCATTAGCTGACGATTTTTGTCCAGGTTCGGCAGCAGTTTTTTGGGATAGGACAATATCTTCCGTTACTTCGAATTCGTTTTCTGAATTTCGGATATTTGGCGTTGCTGGTGCGCTGTTAGTGTTACGCTCTTCCGAACGCTCTTCTGAATAGCTTATTTTCTGTAGTTCTTCCACAGTGTAAGCCTTACTATTCACATATAATTTGTTTCCTTTAATGTACGACCGGTCTTCAGGATTTTCTCGGGCTCTATTCAAGAATGTTTTGAGAATTTTTTGTTCACGTCTTTGTTTAAAGGTGAGGTCGTGAGAAATTGCAATACCCGTACCTTTCAACTTCCTGCTTTGTTTCAATATTTCTACGTTTTTAAGATGAGAAATAAATTCAATCTTGACGGTGGGTTTTTCAGATTTATTGAGGCGGTATAGATTATTCAGGTCTGATGCGCTGACATCAACATCCAACAGTGTTTTAAGCTTCTTGGTAACAGAAGTAGCTGAAATATCTTCCGAACTCTCCAAACCAAATATCAGAATGTTGTTCTTTTTCGAATTTCTCTCCAAGATTTCTACTTTATTTGTGAGTATTTTGTTTTCAATTTCGAGATTGTTGACTTTTTGTTTCAACTCTCCTATTTTCAACAAAAGTCTAGTTTCACTAGCTTCTATGGAAGATTTGATTTCTGTTCTATTTTTTATTACCTCTTCTCGTAAGCTCTTTATCGCATTTAGAGATTCTGATTCCATAACTCAGACGAGTATTAGCGAATTTTTTTCGTGTACGGCCTCCTTTAGATCTGTTTGTTTTGGTTCTTATCTCTCAGCTGGTCAGTACAATTTGATCCAAGGTTGTCGTCGTGGAATTCAATTTGGGTTTTTAAGGTATATGTTGTACAAATATTTCGTGTTTTCTCTTATTGTTATGTCTCCGAGGGGTTATAATTTGCAGTGGACATTTATTAAGATTTGAATTACACTTTTAATATCCAGAATATGATGATTCAGCAACAGCTCGATTCACTGAACTTATCACTTTAAAGACACACACACATGAATTAATTGAATTGATGACACAATTATTCTCCTTCATGTCTTGACATTTAACTTATCTCAGACAAGAATTCTTAGAGATACTCCATGCCTCTGGCCCCCAAACCAATATTCACTTAAAAACATTCAGCCCTACCAAAAAACTGGCGCATGGAAATATATATAATGCTCCTCATCATTCAATTATTGTTCCAGTTATACTGCTGAATGAAGCCTTTGATTTCACCTTCAGTGTATAAGTAGTCTAGTCAAAATAAGCCAATAAAATCAAAAATGAAGAAATTTTGCTGCTATTCATGGATTTGGACGTTTTTGGGCTCAGAATGCTCGGGGAAGCGGTACGAGTCAGAAGAATCCATTTTAAACCTGCGCTTTCCATTTTCCGATTTGTTAACTAACAATTAAGCCTTTTTTAATTGTTGATTTGGACCGATAATTAACAAATACATTTCATGGAACAATATATGAGGAAATTGGCTGAAAACGGTTACTCGGGGGTTTTCAAAGTCGCTGATCACGAATCTAACATCAGAATCGGAAAATTCTATACTGTTGACCGGAAAACTCAACATTTTCATGGAAATTACCAAAATCTGTAAATGTTGAATTAAGGACGTCAAAAAATTCACTCGGGGGTTTTCGAGGTCGCTGAAAATCCCCGAGTGAATTTTTTGACGTCTTTAATTCAACATTTACAGATTTCGGTAATTTCCATGGAAATGTCGAGTTTTCCGGCCACGAGTGTCGAATTTTCCGATTCTGATATCGGATTCATGATCAGCGACCTCGCAAACCCCCGAGTGAATTTTTTGACGTCCTTAATTCAACCTTTACAGATTTTGGTAATTTCCATGAAGATGTCGAGTTTTCCGGTCAACAGTAAAGAATTTTCCGACTCTGATGTTAGATTCGTGACGAGCGACCTTGAAAACTTCCGTGTAACCATTTTCAGCCAATTTCCTCATATATTGTTCCATGAAATGTATTTGTTAATTATCGGTCCAAATTAACAATTAAAAACGGCTTAATTGTTAGTTTACTAATCGGAAAATGAGAAGCGCGGATTTTAAATGGGGTCTTCTGACTCGTACCGCTTTCCCGAACATTTTGAGCCCAAAAACGTCCAAATCCATCAATAGTAGCAAAATTTCGAAGTGAAAGTCGTATCTTTACTAGACTAAAGCTTAATTTCGGGGAAGTGAAGAGATCACGGAATCAACAGATGTATTAACTGTAGCTTACCCTACAATAACACTACATCACTAGACATTATCCACTGAATTATTCATTTTACTGAGTCTATTCCAGACACAGCTATCAGGCAATTATATACTATAGCATTGCCCAACTTAAGTTATTAACAGAGAATATATTCCTTCACCGGGTGAATCGTTGTTCTTCGAAATTCGATACGAATTAATTTCACTTTCGTTCTATTCAATATCTGGAAGAGACGGGGTATTTGCATATTGCTACATAGTTGCACATTGATCGAACCACCATCGCTTACGTTCATTTCCGATTCGACAAATTATGAGATGGTGAGGTATTATTGTACTAGTTTATTCATAACCTCCGAGTAGAAGTGATGCTCATATTGCTACAATTCTTCGGAGAGCACGATGGGCTCTGAGGACTAATATCACTGGATCTGAAATAGAATGGATTAATAAATCGCCTCGATTTGAATCGACCGTATGGGATTGGATATTACTTTATGAGCGAATGAGTTTTCATTTTACGAGCAATAAAATTCACCTAGTTCAATGTCGTGAGAATTTAACGCCGCGTCGCTTTTGTATTAAAATTGAAATATTCAGAAGGCAAAATAGGGACGTTACAGGAAACGTCAGGTGAGTGAAATATCGATCTAAAATAAATGGAGAGAGTATTATTTTGTATTCCATTAAACACTTTATTTGGCTCTTTATTTATATCGAGTAATAATTCACAAAACCTTCCAAAAATCATTTAGTTCTCGAAGCCTGAAAGCAGCTCTAGGGCGAGACTGTTCAGGAATTTTAATATCCACATTCCGGACCGGGTAGGGGTTCACGATGTCGACGCCGACACTTTATTTGCCCTGAAGCTGAGCCCTTTCCTTAGATTTTCACCATTTAGTGGTTATAGTTTTACATTACTGAAGTCTTCTTCCTACTACGGTTTGACGTAGTTCCGTGGATATGGCTTTCATCAACTATTTCAACTAAATAACGTCATTCTAGGTAGCTAATTTCGCAGCTCCAGTATTCGAGAAACTTAGTTGTGCGATATTCTAATGCGAAATTTCTTCATAATATCGCATTGTTGCTTCACGAAAATATTCCAAACACTTGTAAGCTGAGTAATCTATTAAAGTTGGTAAATGCGAATTACTTCATAATAGAGAATGTTTTATCACACAGATATGCGCCACTCTCGTCTATATTGCTTGTATATCGATGAGGGAATCGAGCAATCTCTCTTTGAGGGAAACCTATAACTTCAATTTGTTGTTTTGGGAGAAGATCAATTCTTATTAAAGTATTTAATGTCCTTGGCATAGTCCACAACAAATGATATTGGTAAGCTCTATCACCAAGTTTTCTTCATAAGATACCTAATAGTATACTATGTGGAAAAAGTGATGCAAGAAAAGTCGTATTACATCGTATTAACTTATAAGTTCATGGAAATAGAACCATCAATTCACACTAAATAAACAATGAATGTTTTATCATCCTCTATAACTTACATATGTTTCAATACACAGTGTCATTATCTGAGCTGAGTGATGTAAGCTAAAGTTACATTAACAGAGAACAGATTTATACTAGCATGAGTAATGCCTATACTTTTCGAGTGCAGGGGAAAAATCATTAATTACATAACATTGTAATAAATACTAGGAAAATGATTAATTATTGGGGAATGATAAATGTACAACTGATCATTTGAAACTACATAACTTTTTTACGGAAGATAGGCAGTGGGTAAAGCAGCGGGGGGGGGGGGGGAGGGGTGGGGTATTGTCACTCATGTTGATTTTGAATTTTACGAGAAGTGCATTTCTTTATGGCATCGGAATGTTATGATGAGAGAAATTATTTGGAAATAAGACAGGTGAAAGATGTTTTGGTTTTCATTTTAAGGATTAGGATTTGGATAAGTTGACAGCTCTGTGAACCAAAGTAGTTTATGATAGATTGCTGAGGAAGGTAGTAAGATTTTCGCGTCCATGTTGCCAAATAACAAGTGACGACATATTAAAACTAACGTTTTGGTTTGAGAACAGATGAGGCAATAGCATCTTGTTCAAAAGTTTTCAAAAAGATATCAGCCATGAAAGGAGAAAGTGGGGGACTCATGAGAGCTCCCGTGGACTGCTCGTGGAAGATAGATAAAAATCGATTAACGGTAGTTAGTCCAATGAAATGTTTTTTCAGGTAACGGTTGAGCAAATATGGAAATGGTGTCTAAAATGGGAACATTTGTAGAGAGTGACTCCGCGTCGAGACTGACGAGCAAATCTCCTAGGTCAACTTCAAGCATTTGAAGTTCTTCAACGAAATGAAAGGAATTAAAGATAAAACGGTTGAAATTATCAAGTCACGCTATTGTGACGCTGAATCCATTCGGAAGCCATTAATTTTCAATATCAGCTGTCTGTGGAAGTTTACTACCCAGTTTACATACTTCCGAATATACCATCACAGACATAAAAAACAGATACGACCTATCCGCAAACAAGGTCACACACATAACTAACCACACCGAAAATACAACTGGGTTGTCGCGTAATGTGATCTAAATATTTAGCTTCATTAAAAATGAGAATTTTATGTTCAACCGAATTATATCTAGCTGTATAATGAATTATTGCGTTGGTTTTAGTAAGGTGCGTCTTTTTAGAACCTCACAGTTAATGAAGGAAAAAAAAATTCGATATACCTGATAATATTAAGACAGACTAAAAATGCAGCTGACTAGCATGATTATTATGAAAGTTTTTGACCTTGATTAAAATTAAATCGATGTACAAATACTGAACTGTGAAACGACAAGAAAGTGTATAAAAAAGTTGTTTGCGCTCTTTTACAAATCGCTGAGTTTCCGAGCTTTACCAGATATAAATTACGAAAGTTTAGAAAAAGAATCGTAAAATAAATCTGTATTCTGGGTTGGCTGTAGAACCCAGTAATACATAAATAAATCTGTAGTATGTCCATTATAAATATTTATAAGGGATAATTTTCCGGGTAAGTTAACATATTAACTACAGATTTATCTCGTTCTGTCCTATCAATCTTCCATGTCGAAGAAACTCTTCATCATAGCGTAACTTAACTGTAAATGGAATCAACCATATTATGAGATGGACTAATGAAATCATATCATGAAGGTATTCATTATATGTAGTCAGAACCGAATGCCTTACTATCAGTTCACAGGAATTAGATATACAAATTGTCTGAAGCGTAAAAATTTCGAGCAGCATACAGACCTGCTTTTTTGGGAAGCTTTCGAATTCTGGAACACTAATTCAGCAACCCGCAAATGAACAAAGCAAAGTTATATTTATATGTCCTAAGAAATTTTTTTTAAATTGCGTATTTTCACCGCTAGAACGCGCCATAGACGGTGCGTGGTTATAGATAATCTGTTTCTTAAGAGGTTTTCCACATTTTCAGTGTGAAATGTGAATTTTGGTGAGGATTATCAAAGGAGCAAAGTTTAGAACGGTAGAAGCTTCGCGTCTATAAATAATCAGCTTTTTAAGCAATTTTTACATTTTAATCTGGTTTATCCTGATGATGTAGTAGAAGAAGATATTGAGGTTTGCCCTGATATTGATATGAGTTTGCTGAATAATTCACTTGAAGCATCCTCGCCGGAGGAAAAAGTATATAGCGCAAGTAGCGACGAGAATAAATATATGAATGTGAAAAGAGCAAAGACTGCATAAAAATGTGATTACTATTATTGTGTACAATAAAAAAATATGAAAACAGTATTATTTTTTTGTGAAAATATGATTATTTAGTATGCTAATAGAAAATTTGTATTTTCGTGAACAAATAGTTATTTGTTTTACTAGGCATAAAAGCACAAGATTTAATGCCGCGGCTGGTGTTTCATAGCCGAGCGTAGCGAGGCTATGAAACCAGCCAAGGCATTAAATCTGCTTTTCTGCCGTGTGAAACATTTATATCAGATGCCCCAGATGAACTGTATTTGTGTACGAAGGTAGGAATATATTGAAAATGATCTATTATGGATTAAAGAACTAATTTTCAATTTATATTTTAGGTTGTAATTATTGTTGCAGTCGCTGGGGCTTGTAGATGTGATGAGCTTTTGCAAATGAAAATAGATGATATAAATGATATGGGCGACAAATTGCTAATTATGCTACCAAATACTAAGACCAAAAGATCAAGATCTTTTGTAGTAACGGAATATTCAAGCGTTTACAGAAAATATGCAGCCTCCAGACCCTCGAATTTAAATAATCAGCGTGTCTTCTATAACTATGCGAATGGTAAAGCACATCATCAATTCATTGGCATTCACAAATTCGGTAGAATGCCAGAAGAAATGGCTACTTTTCTGGGACTATCCCATGCGAAAGAGTATACCGGGCACTGCTTTCGCAGAACTTCGGCCACGTTGCTGGTGCATTCTGGTGGGGACATAACAATGTTGAAGCAACATGGAGGATGGAAGTCTTCCGCTGTCGCGGAGGGCTATATTGAGGACTCGCTAGCCAATAAGTCGAACATCGGCAATAAAATATTTTCTGGCGTTTCCGGAGTATCAAGTGTGGATAGTAAAGTTGTTAATTTTACTGGAAAGGAGGGAAGTGGACAGAGTTCAATTGTATTAAATAATTGTTCACAATTGACCATAAATATATCTAATAAATAAAAATTTCGTGTTGTAGTTTGTAGTTTTAATGCAATAAAACCAGTTTATTATCATCAGCATCATTTTGAGTTTTCTTAATGTCATTGTCAATTTTAATAACCAGTTTATTTTTAAATTATCACTTGTAAGGTTGCCTAGCAACGAACTTTTTCTGCCTAGGCAGTAAAAGTGGACTTTTTCTGCCTAGGCATTAAAAGTACAACTTCTAAGCCTGCCAAGTGTCATTAAAAGGCCGCTTTTAATGTCATTTCGAGAAAAAATAATTTTTTGACTCACATTGGAAGAATTCCTGCTATAAGCTTTCTTGTATCTTTTCGCAAAAATTAATAATTAATACTCTAAATGAAAAATACTCGGAATTCAAAATATGTCTAACGCAGCAAAAAATAAGCAATTAGAAATGGTTGCAAATTTTCCGTTTTCAAACTTTGCATTCTTGAAAATTATCACCAAAATTAGTATTTCCTACTGAAAATATGAAAAATATCTTCAAAAGCTGATTATCCATAATCGCACACCTTCTATGGCGCGGTTTAGCGGTGAAAATACGTAATTTCATGCAAAAAATTTCTTTGTAACATAAAATTTTTCCGTTCTATAACTTTGCTCTCTTGATAATTCCCACCAAAAGCAGTATTTCACACTTCAAATGTGAAAAATCAATGAAAAAGCTGATTATATACAATCGCAATATTTCTATGGCGTGTTCTAGTGGAGAAAATACGCAATTTAAAGAGAAAAAAAATCTTGGAACATGAAAACAGGAAATTTTGCGCTCTACTACTTTATTCTCCTAATGATTTCTACCAAAATTTATATTTTTCACGTAAATTGCAAAAAGCGACGAAAAACGCAAAACAATTCATATACATATATATCTTAAGAATCACTCTTTCGTTTATCAGCGGGTTAAGGGATTATTGTTCTAGAAGTCGAAAACTTCCTGAAAAACCAGATTTGTTTGCTACTTAAAATTTTTACACAAAAAGTGAAAAATCCAAGGGACTCTCGATAACGAATTAAAGTATACGTACATTTCACAAGATGATTCCTAGATTATTCTCCCTTGAATGATGCCAGGCTGGCTCATCATCATCAGGATCAGAACCATTTGTAGCATTCATCACTTTGAACTTAAATTTCACCCAAATGTCTGATGAAATTCAGAACGAATTCGGCAAACTCTTTTTGGAATAATTAACGAACTTGATCGAGCAAAATATCGTCCGTTTCGTACTATATCACTTATTGAGCTTTATGGAGTCTGTGTTCAGCAAAACACTCTTCATAGAGACTAAGGTTGGTGGTTATTTAGATGGAAAAATATTGAGTTAGTTGAAGGCAAGGAATAAAGTTGGGCCTCTTGATTAATTCCTGAACTCTAGATTTTGTTATTGACAACGTGACAATGATGGGAGCATATGAAGGAATACCACAGGTAATTTGAAGATTCATCATCGTTAAGCGCAACAGATACTAATAAATTCACTTTTAGGTGAAAAACATGCGGAAAAAAAAAGGATTGGTTCAATGGTTCATTGCAGAATTTTGATAGAGTTTGAAAAATCAATTATTCGATGATTCTAAAAGAGGAATAATTCAACTAATGCCGTCTTCAATGTGTTACAGGTAATGAATTATGTGACAAAGTCTGAGTGTCTTGGTGCATGCCATACCCTATCTTATCTGTTTACTTACATTCTAAGGTAGATTTCATTCCAGTTCATCCATATTTTACTCGTCGAAAGAGATTTCGCGTGAACATACATTATGAATATTGTAATGGATGGGAACTGCTTCATGTGCTAATTTTCATACCCTATTCATAATTAATTTATATAAGCATAATGTGTGCGTATATAAGGAGAGCATATCCCATTTTCTGGATGATGATAAATATTCTGAAGAAAACGGTATATTTAACAAAACAACAAGCGGTGACTCACCAACAAACGGCGTCTCATCATACAAATCAAACCTCCCAATATTGGAATGAGTATATTTTTATTGAATCATGGCTATTTCAACTATCGTATTGAACGATGAGTATAGATAGGTATGCAAATCATGTATATAGGGAAAGTATTCACTTCAATCGCATAAAATCTAGCCAAAGTCATGATATCATAAAAACAGATCGAGTATATGCCTCAACATTCAACAATATATGGATACGTTATTAAGACTACCATATAATCAACAATTACTGAACTGAGGGAGAAGGTACCAGTGAGGCGCTGTCATACCGAAGAACTGAACGAATTATTAGAAGATAGCACCATAGCAAATAGGTAGGTTGAGGCACGAGCATGAAAACCGTTGGATCGGACTTTTATCATTCATTCTGTTGGGGTACCGGTATTCAGTGTTTATCATTATTTGCTATCCAATAAGAAAGCTCGGATGACAATAGAGATAATGAGTTTTTAGTTGGAGAACTTGGACCAAAAAAATTAAAAACCAGGGTTCCGAACCAAAATTCCTCTATTTTGATGTGACAACGTCTTATAATTCGATGGAGCCGGCTGCACGCACGAGAAAACATGACTCATGAGGCGTTCCATTTAGGCATGCGGCTTGAACTGCAAGCGAGCGCTCCTACTTGAGTGAGCGATGCGTCCGCGTGGACAGCTGCTATACAATAGTTTTCGTCAAGTATGAAGTGAATGTGGTGTCAATTGTTTATAGCAACGATAATTGCGGCGATAAAGGTAATGATTCTTTCGATATTAAATATATGTTCAGTGATATATTGTCGAATATTCGTGCTTTCATCATTAAAATAAATAGCATCGGTACGCTAGAGCAGCGATTGTAGGTCATGCTATAATTGACAAAACTATAACCAGCCAGCCGTCAAAGGGAACAATTTCCTCCTATATCAAACACATTGAGGCGGGCTTTTTAAAGCTACAATTACAAAAATTTTAATGATGTTTCCAAATTTTAAATTTTAAATTTAAGATTTATGAATCAGTATTTTCTTATGACGTTGTCACGTTCAACTATCGCCAGTAAACCGACTTTACAAACAACCGATTTTTTTTAGATAACGCTACTTCCCACCAAAAAAAATTGTTTTTCCACCTCCAATCACTGAATCAATGGATAATACAAAATTTAAAAATGAAATATTGACAGTTTTTGATAAGAAGGCCTTTGGCTTTCACGAACACCGAAGATAATTTTGAAAGAGCTGAAGAAAGTATAGATTTGTCAAATGCTATGGTATGGATAGTTGCAACATGGTAAAATGTTCCATCTGTGAGTATAAAAAAATGTTTCCAAAAGGCTGGAATTATGGAAACGTTCCAAGAAGATGCGGATTTTTAAGAAGATGACATCTCTCTCTTAAAAAATATGCCAGGAAATCTAATTCTGGAAAAATATCGATCCAGAACTCTCCACAGAGAACCCAGATTTTGATTAACAAGGAATAATTCAGGGATTCACTGACATAGAAAGCAGAATCGACCCTATTGCAAATGAAGAATGTGAAAGTGACCAAAACGAATAGATCTGTTCATCTGTGCAAAATATGAGTGGAGTTTGGGAGAAACAGAAGGACGTAAAAAATTTTTTATTCGCAAAAAGCAATGGCGATTTGGCCTTTGATATTTCCCAAATCATAATGAGAAGTATTGAATGATTTGAAACAAACTTCCATCGAACAGTTTTTCCACAAAGTGTGATGTTCAATCATTTAAAAGTGGTATTGTATTCCAGTTACATCACATTACGTTGACAACACTATTAATATGTGAATACATACATAGTGCATGTATAGTCCAGTAAATGAAGTCCAAAAGCGACCTGAATATTTAAATTTTTTTGTTATGAGCCGATTTCGATCTGTGAGGGCACATTTTCTTCGTAATGATGTCTAGAACAAAGTGCGCAGGTTTATTTTTCTGACTAATTGTTAATATTGTTAATAAACAATAATTAGTGATAAACAAATGCGTGTCTCAGAGCATTATAAGAAAAAATTAAAAAGTACAGGTTTTAAGCAAGTAATTGAATATTTTCAAGAGTTAAAGTAATGAACAAAGGTTCACAAAGCTTACTCAATGTTCATAAACAATTTGTTGATGAACCATTTGTTAATAAACAATTTGTTAATCTGGTCTGGTTATGCGATTTTGGACTCGATTTCGGATATTGTCAACTCTATGAACACGAATTTGTCGATAAAATTGCAATACATTTTTTATTTCATTTGTTAATTAACAAATTGTTCAAAATTTGAAATTAGGTCTGGTTATGCGATTTTGGACTCGATTTCGGATATTTTCAACTCGATGAACACGAATTGGGAAATATAATTGCAATAAATTGTTTATTTCATTTGTCAATAAACACTTTTGTTAATTAACAAATAAACGAAAAAATGAAATAAGGTCTGATTATGCGATTTTGGACTCGATTTCGGATATTTTCAACTCGATGAACACGAATTCGGTAATATAATTGCAATAAATTGTTAATTTCATTTGTTAATAAACAAATAAACGAAAAAATTTAATAAGGTCTGGTTATGAGATATTGGAATCGATTTCGGACATTTTCAACTTGATGAACACGAATTTGGTGATTTAATAATTGCCATAAATTTTGTTTATTCTATATGTTAATAAAGAAATGGTATTTGGGCCCCTTGTGTTAATGAAGAAATGGTATTTGTATTCGTGTTCGTCGAGTTGAAAATATCCGAAATCGAGTCCAAAATCGCATAGCCAGACCTAATTCCATTTTTTCGTTTATTTGTTAATTAACAGATGGAATAAACAATTTATTGCAATTATATTACCTAATTCGTGTTCATCGAATTGAAAATATCCGAAATCGAGTCCAAAATCGCATAACCAGACCTAATTTCATTTTTTAGTTTATTTGTTAATTAACATATTGTTTATTAACACATGAAATGAATAATTTGTTGCAATTATATTACCAAATTCGTGTTCATCGAGTTGAAAATATCCGAAATCGAGTCCAAAATCGCATAACCAGACCAGATTAACAAATTGTTTATTGACAAAACTCAAATTGTTTATGAACATTGAGTAAGCTTTGTGAACCTTTGTTTATTACTTTAACACTTGAAAATATTCAATTACTTGCTTAAAACCTGTACTTTTTAATTTTTTCTTATAATGCTCTGAGACACGCATTTGTTTAACACTAATTATTGTTTATTAACAATATAAACAATAAGTCAGAAAAAAAAACCGCACTTAGTTCTAGACATCATTACGAAGAAAATTTGCCCTCACAGATCAAAATCGGCTCATAACAAAAAAATTTAAATATTAATACCTTCATTTACTGGACTAGTATAATTGTTGTAATTTCTTTAGCATAAGCCTTATATTTTTAGTGACCGCTACTGAGCAGTTTTACTGTATACGTATTGATGTTTTTGGCTACTCAGTTAGTTACTAGGAGGTAAGGATGAAACTGTGCTGATTCGATCGTTTTATAATCGAGAATAGCAAATATAGTCTTTGTAGCCGTTTCATTAGGAGATCCTGTAAACGAACAATACTTCGAATTTCTCCTTGTCAAGATTACGTGAAAGCATTCCACGGTCATTTTGCAAATCGATAGGCATTTTCTACCCTTTCAGGATCATGCAATGGCCATGTGTGTTTCTGAAAGCCAATCACTTCTATAGTTGATCTACGAACGAATTGACTGGAAATTCCTATCTTTCCTGAATGTGGCATTCGTATCACTTTCATCAACAATTAACTTCTCGTTCCTACCAATTTATCAGATTTGTATGGTATAACGATATATTTACTACAGGAAATATTTCATGGAATACGTAATTTGTGGCATCGGACTATTCTTCATCCAATTATATTAAAATTTTAATGGTAAACTAAACACGATATCTCGAGAATTGAAATGAGAATATAGAAATTCTGAGTTTTAAATAATTGTTCTACTCTCGTCCAGTTCCACAGCCAATATGCGCGAATTAAGCCTCTGTACACATTAAAATTATTAGTGCATGAACACGAATAACGGTCAATTAAAAGATGGCTGTTCTATAGGAACGAAATGACATCAGTGTTCACAATGGTATAACATACATCACTACATCAGCAACATGTAATTCTATTGTGAATCGAGTTAAAACGTGAATCTCATGAAAACGATGCCATTATAAGTAATTCATTTTTCATTCAATTCATCTGATAATCGCTTCCACACAACTTTTTGTAGGAGGACAACACAGTAGATGAAGAGAAAAGTAACCACAATGATTAAGTATTTCCTTAATTATACCTCATAAATCGTTCAATTTGTCATATTTCAACCGAAATGTCATAATTATTACTAGGTAAAGAATGAGCTTTCACGAATCGGATCCGAACAGTAAAGTATAAAGAATAATTTCAGGGATCTAGGTGGCACATCAAACTTACGGAACAATAACACGACATTTTTATCTACTCAATCTTTTATTTTCTCGTTTATTTGTACATGACAATTACTGATGGACATTGATTCAATGTGGGAAGTTGAGAACTGAGTTATTTCATATTACCTCTCATTATTTACGATATTGAATAAGTTGCGAAATCTTCCTCCATTTAATAAGATATTGATAAAACCACGGGCATCAGTTGTAAATCACGATTGCACGACATTGGTATTTGAAACATTCTAGAAAACATCATTTAAGATCAGCAGTACTGTAATGTGGAGCTTGTGGGACAAAATCTGTGGAAAAATAGAATTGGCTAAAAATAAAATGAGTTAAAAATATTACTTCACTAATTCTAAGTCACCAGCCGCAGCCCCTGCATCTATTGGCAATTTATCTACATGTGTTCTTTTACTGCTGTTTACTCAAATTCTAAGGTCAATTTCATTTCAGTTCATTATTATTTTACTCGTCGAAAGAGATTTTGCGTAAACATACATTATGAATATTGTAATGGATGGGAACTGCTTCATGTACTTATCTTCATACCCTATTCAAAATTAATCCATATAATCATGATGTGTTCATATCCCATTCTCTGAATAATGATAAATCTTTTGAAGAAAACAGTTTATTCGACATAGTAACAAGCGGCGACACACCGAGAAACAGCGTCTCATCATACAAATTAAACTCTCCAATATTGGAATAAGTATATTTTTATTCAACCATAACTGAATCAACAATAGTATTGAATGATACTGATATAGGTATGAATTTCTGTATACAAAGTATAGCAAAAATATTCACTTCAATCGCATCAAATCGAGCCAACGTCATGATTTCGTTTACGAGTTCACTCTTTCAAATTAAGGCATGAAAATTATAAAACATCCTGTAGGCAATATTTTATTCGCAATAGAGTATTTGGTTGTGGGATACAATTGAATCAGCTTCCGAAAACTCATTTAACTCATATTGATTCTCTACTATCCAGTAGTTGATGTAGTCCAATGTAGATCTTATCATAAATTCATTTTTATATTTGCCGTTGTATTAATATTTATGTTGTTTAGTATTTTTCTCAAATAAGTATTATTCAGCTTCTTCAAATATTAAGTATAATTGGTCACATAGAATTTTATCCTAATGAATAATAATAATACAGCAAATATGCGCAAATTAAGCCTCTGTATACATTAAAATTATTAGAGCATGAAACCGAATAACAGTCAATTAAAAGGTGGCTGTTCTATAGGAATGAAATGACATCAGTGTTCCCAATGGTATAACATACATCAGCAACATGTAATTCTATTGTGAATCGAGTTAAAACGTGAATCTCATGAAAACGATGCCATTATAAGTAATTAATTTTTCATTCAATTTATCTGATAATCGCTTCCACACAACTTTTTGTAGGAGAACAACACAGTAGATGAAGTGAAAAGTAACCACAATGATTGACGATTCCCTTTATTGTACCTCATAAATCGTTCAATTTGTCATATTTCGACCGAAATGTCACAATTATTACTATGTAAAGAATGATCTTTCACGAATCAGATCCGAACAGCAAAGTATAAAGAATAATTTCAGGGATCTAGGTAGAACATCAAACTTACGGAACGACAACACGACATACTTTTCTACTCAATCTTATATTTTCTAGTTAAGTTGTACATGACAATTATTAATGGGTGTTGATTAAATGTGGGAAGTTGAGAACTGAGTTATTTCATATTACCTCCCATTATTTACGATATTGAATAAGTTGCGAAATATTCCTCCATTTAATAAGAAATTGATAAAACCACGGGCATCAGTTGTAAATCAAGATTGCACGACATTGGTATTTGAAACATTCTAGAAAACATCATTTAAGATCAGCAGTACTGTAATGTGGAGCTTGTGGGACAAAATCTGTGGAAAAATTGAATTGGCTATAAATAAAATGAGTTAAAAATATTACTTCACCAAATCTAAGTCACCAGCCGCCACTGCATCTATTGGAAATTTATCTTCATGTGTTCTTTTACTGCTGTTTACTCAAATTCTAAGGTGAATTTCATTTCAGTTCATTCATATTTTACTCGTCGAAGGAGATTTTGCGTAAACATACATTATGAATATTGTAATGGATGGGAACTGCTTCATGTGCTAATCTTCATACCCTATTCATAATTGATTCATATAATCATGATGTGTTCATATCCCATTCTCTGAATAATGATAAATCTTTTGAAGAAAACAGTTTATTCGACAAAATAACAAGCGGCGACACACCGAGAAACAGCGTCTCATCATACAAATTAAACTGTCCAATATTGGAATAAGTATATTTTATTCAACCATAACTGAATCAACAATAGTATTGAATGATACTCATATAGGTATGAATTTCTGTATACTAAGTATAGCAAAAATATTCACTTCAATCGCATAAAATCGAGCCAACGTCATGATTTCGTTTACGAGTTCACTCTTTCAAATTAAGGCATGAAAATTATAAAACATCCTGTAGGCAATATTTTATTTGCAATAGAGTATTTGGTTGTGGGATACTGTTGAATCAGCTTCCGTAAACTCATTTAACTCATATTGATTCTCTACTATCCAGGAGTTGATGTAGTCCAATGTAGATCTTATCATAAATTCATTTTTATATTTGCCGTTGTATTAATATTTACATTATTTAGTATTTTTCTCAAATAAGTATTATTCAGCTTCTTCAAATATCAAATATAATTGGTCACATAGAATTTTATCCTAATGAATAATAATAATACAGCAAATATGCGCAAATTAAGCCTCTGCATACATTAAAATTATTAGAGCATGAAACCGAATAACAGTCAATTAAAAAGTGGCTGTTGTATAGGAATGAAATGACATCAGTGTTCCCAATGGTATAACATACATCAGCAACATGTAATTCTATTGTGAATCGAGTTAAAACGTGAATCTCATGAAAACGATGCCATTATAAGTAATTAATTTTTCATTCAATTTATCTGATAATCGCTTCCACACAACTTTTTGTAGGAGAACAACACAGTAGATGAAGTGAAAAGTAACCACAATGATTAATGATTCCTTTAATTGTACCTCATAAATCGTTCAATTTGTCATATTTCGACCGAAATGTCACAATTATTACTATGTAAAGAATGATCTTTCACGAATCAGATCCGAACAGCAAAGTATAAAGAATAATTTCAGGGATCTAGGTGGCACATCAAACTTACGGAACGACAACACGACATTTTTATCTACTCAATCTCATATTTTCTAGTTTATTTGTACATGACAATTATTAATGGGTGTTGATTAAATGTGGGAAGTTGAGAACTGAGTTATTTCATATTACCTCCCATTATTTACGATATTGAATAAGTTGCGAAATCTTCCTCCATTTAATAAGAAATTGATAAAACCACGGGCATCAGTTGTAAATCAAGATTGCACGACATTGGTATTCGAAACATTCTAGAAAACATCATTTAAGATCAGCAGTACTGTAATGTGGAGCTTGTGGGACAAAATCTGTGGAAAAATTGAATTGGCTATAAATAAAATGAGTTAAAAATATTACTTCACCAAATCTAAGTAACCAGCCGCCACTGCATCTATTGGCAATTTATCTACATGTGTTCATTTACTGCTGTTTACTCAAATTCTAAGGTGAATTTCATTTCAGTTCATTCATATTTTACTCGTCGAAAGAGATTTTGCGTAAACATACATTATGAATATTGTAATGGATGGGAACTGCTTCATGTGCTAATCTTCATATCCTATTCATAATTAATTTATATAATCAGGATGTGTGCATATCCCATTCTCTGGATAATGATAAATCTTTTGAAGAAAACAGTTTATTCGACAAAATAACAAGCGGCGACACACCGAGAAACAGCGTCTCATCATACAAATTATACTCTCCAATATTGGAATAAGTATATTTTTATTCAACCATAACTAACTCAACAATAGTATTGAATGATACTTATATAGGTATGGTATGAATTTCTGTATACAAAGTATAGCAAAAATATTCACTTCAATCGCATAAAATCGAGCCAACGTCATGATTTCGTTTACGTGTTCACTCTATCAAATTAAGGCATGAAAATTATAAAACATCCTGTAGGCAATATTTTATTTGCAATAGAGTATTTGGTTTTGGGATACTGTTGAATCAGCTTCCGTAAACTCATTTAACTCATATTGATTCTCTACTATCCAGGAGTTGATGTAGTCCAATGTAGATCTTATCATAAATTCGTTTTTATATTTGCTGTTGTATTAATATTTATATTATTTAGAATTTTTCTCAAATAAGAATTATTCAGCTTCTACAAAAATTATGTATAATTGGTCAGATAGAATTTTATCCTCAACTCTTATCCTAATGAATAATAATAATAATACTAATAGTAATCATAATAATAACAATAATAATATCAAAAGATCAAGTATATGCCTCAACGTTTTTAACAATATATGCACACGTTATTATGACTACCATATAATCTATAATGGCTGAACTGGGAGTGAAGGCAGCAGTTGAGGCACTGTCCCACTGTAGGACTGAGCGAGTTGTTACAAGATATCACTATAACAAAAAGGTAGGTTATGGCAGAAACATGAGAACCGTTGGGAGAGAAAGAATGTTGGGATAGAACTTCCATGTTTTGTTGTGTTGGGGTACCCTGAAGATGCCACCTGTAATGGTTGGCGAAACGTCGGCATCAAGTCGAGCTATTGTGAAGCGGAATTCATCCGGAAGCCAATATTTTTCAAGATTAGCTATCCGCGGAAGTCTACTATTCAAGATACCTATATTCAGTGTTCATCATTATGTCATTATCGTGAATAATTTTAATGTTGCTGAGAAATTGTTGCACAAATAAAAAGGAAATTTAATCAATAAATTGAAGTGAGGTGACGATGTGAATATGGAATATGCTTCAAATAGTCATGAAAGATATGGAGACCCGTGTTGTTAACATCCAAATAAATAATTGTAGCTTTAGTCTTCTCGGTTGAATTCATTTAAATATTTTTTTGGAGATGTATTCATAGAATTGATTTCATTAGTTTAATTTTTGATGAGAAAATTGAGGAATAAGTTTCGACATCTTCCTCCAGTTCATGGGAAGTTGACAAAACCGCAAACATCAGTTGGAAATCACAGTTTCCCTACATGTTCATGTGAAACATCCGCGGAAACATCATTTAAGATTAGAAATAGTGTAATGTGAAACTTGTATGTGAAAATCTATGAAAAAGAATTGAGTTTGCTGTTATTAACAAGAGTTAAACATATAACTTCACATTCAAAGGGAAGGAGAATTCATGATACAATTTTCGGCGTTTCCGGAAAAAATTTTTTTTTCACATTTTCGATTTCGAATTCGTGATCAGTGACCGAAAAAAACCCTATAGTGACCTATGACACTATAAGTTCAGTGACGTGGAAGGATTTTCTTTCCAGGTTTCCCACTGTTTTTCGCAAAGTTTCCTGATTTTTCGCTATTTGGGTTCGAGAAACGCCACTGTTTACATATATTACGTAGAAAATGCTATGCACGTGAAAATGAGAAACTTTGCTAGAAAATTACCAAATTTACACGATTTGACGTGCATCGAAGGGATTTTCCAGGAAAATGACCTCGGATTCATGATCAGTGATCCAAACAGCTTCTTATAACCCATTACGGAGACTTAATTCAAATTATCTCGAAAAGAGGGGTTGAGAATATAGGGTTAATTTCAAATATAGGGGTGAATTGAGGGCGATTAGCATGTCGCTGAGTAGTCACGAATGATCGTCATGGTTCATTGAACATCATGCAAAAAAGTGCTTACCGATAAGACCTAAAACAAAATTTTTGAATAGTCGGCCTATTTCCCTACCTTGTTGACTGAACTACTAATCGAAACGTAACAACTAGCTTTCATGATTCCAATTCTTCCTTGTGGTTGAGAACGTTTCTCAAGTTTAATGATTCAAAGCGTATGAGATCACATAGTAATTGTAGCTCGATGAGTTTTTTCCTCAACTGCTTAAAACGTTTCTCTGTAATCAGCTCACATGTAACATACACGAAAATTAAGTAAAAAAATATCAATATCCGAGTTCAATAGTATCGAAAGTTTTCAATCTGTGTATGTTGACAGAATATTCTTTATAGACCATCCTAAAAGTCACAGATGATTACTTGGACCATTGATATAGTACTTCGATATGAGTATAGAAAAAGAAATCACTGACTCTTCAATAAGAAATTGCTAAAAGTTAAACGTTATTTAGTGATGATCTGCACCACTGTTGCTTTGATTGTGCCCTCGTTTACTCGGTGAGCGACATTCTGAATCTAATTATCAATGTCGCCTTTGATTCCAGGCATCGTCTATGTGAACCCAAATTTCGTTGAATTTGTCTAGCAAATTTGGTGCTTCACCCGGTCTGGTACCTATCATATCCCAGACATGTTCGTCCGGTGGGAAATCGGGGGATATAGCAGGTCTCGGAAGTACATGTACATGAGCGTCTTACAAAAAATGTGCGGTAGCTCTTCCCATGTGAAGGCGGGAGTTATCTTGTTAAGCCGACAGTACACGCCTAAAAAAAAAAACTATTCCACGCGTATGGTCAAATCGACCGCTTGCCCACTTTAAATTTCCTGTTCATATCAATGTAAAGTTAGCATAGCAGCTTGCAATAGCGAGTGAAAATAAGAGATTTTTTGATCCCCAGCTTTCGATTGATATTTCCTTGTGTTTTCAACTATTTCTCCTATAACACACTCGAGAAAATACAAGTTTCAAGCATTTAGATTTATTTTTGATTATCTGACTTCTCCATTTACTCCAGAGGATTGAGTTCCTACTTTCATTTTATCGAGTTTATTCGCCCACCTCAGCTCATTTCAGTTTGGTTCCTGCATTATGCCAAAATATATTTCATTATATTCTGAACAACTAGAATTGTTTCTGCTCACCTGACTTCTCCAATTACTCTAGAGTATTGATCTCCTACTTTCATTTTATCGAGTTTATTTTCCTACTCCAGATCATTTTAGTTTGGTTCTCGCATAATGCCAAAATATATATAACACACTCGAGAAAATACAAGTTTCAAGCATTTAGATTCATTTTAGATTATCTGACTTCTCCATTCACTCCAGAGGATTGAGTTCCTACTTTCTTTTTATCGAGTTTATTCGCCCACCTCAGCTCATTTCATTTTGGTTCCTGCTTTATGCCAAAATATATTTCATTATATTTTGAACAACTGCAATTGCTTCTGCTTATCTGACTTCTCCATTTACTCCAGAGGATTGAGTTCCTACTTTCATTTTATCGAGTTTATTCACCTACCTCAAATCGTTTTAGTTTGGTTCCTGCATTATGCCAGAATATATTTCATTATATTACGAACAAACACCACAAGCAAAAATTGAATCAATTTACCATGTCCATAACTCAGTTGTATTTGGCAATGAACAATTTAGGGTAACCGGTTTACTTATGGAGTATATTCATAATGAGTGAGGCGATGTTATATTGATGTATAAAAGTATAACATTCATCACTGATGTTGGTCATGTATACAGGATGACCCAAAGTCCCGGAAAAGTTCAATAGCTCCATTGCTATTTGAGGAGGTCCTATCTTTGAGAACCTACTTTAAGATCCAATATTTCAATTGTTAAGGTATTCTTCTGTTTATTAGATTATTATTACTTGTTAAATCTATCAAATCATGACCTGTTCTCAATCAAATACACACTTTTTGTACGTTTGTTCATCAGCTGCATGTAGTGACTTATTGGTAGTTTGTGGTATTTTGATCACCCTTGTCACTTAGTGCATTGCTTACAGTGGAAAGTTCAGTTTCACGTCTGTTTCATTTAATTACAGCCTGAATGTTCACTTTCGACCATAGTCACATGTAGGGACGTTTGAAGATTAAGAAATCCTGAATTCAATAAACTCAATAGCCAATTGAACATTGATCTCTCCTCATTACTGAATCATTGAATTTTATGTATAAATAAATCTATCTGTAATTTCTGTATTCACTTGATACTGATGTGCATGTCGAAGCCGGTCGTGTTTGATGAAAAATTAATTATTATTGTTGAAAACGCTGGTACAAACTAGATTTTCCAATTATGCTAGTTTTTTCTGTAAATTCACTCTTCTTGAATATGGTCTATTTTTGATTGAGACAAAAAATTTTATGAAGTATATCGTAATCTCCTTGATAATTTCGAGGAAACTTTCTTTATTCATAGCACATAAATCTAGTTTGCACAATGAAATCTGAATGTCATAATAATGAGGTGGAGACTAGATTTGGAAGCAATGTTTTATATAATAAACGTCTCACAGAGTTCTTGGTTGTATATGGAGTCAAGTTACGAATGTTTGTACAAATGGGCTCTTACCCACCCAACAATAAGAAGAGCTCTTCTATTTGCAGTACATTCTTTCATCCTACCTATTCTCTTTGGAAATTCCTAATAATCTGTTCTAAGATTCTGTGATTCCATTTCATCATATTGAGTACCATATAAATATTTAGCAAGTCTCTCATCTGAACGTTGAACTTCTTCATCCAATGAAACTCTATTTGTATAAATGATAAGTATCTTTCAGGTTGCTGATTAATTTTGTATCACAGGACCTTTGTTAGATACATCATCATAACTGGGTTTGCTCCTGACATCAGGAAAAACAAATGTGAATTGTAAACAGAAATTGGGAAGAAACTTAGCAGAACCGATAGAGTACCATCCAAACCTATAGTACATTAATACATGTTGACTTATTCAGTGGCCTGGGTAGAATACTCACCTCCCTCTGGAGGAGTAATTGATATCAGGAGTGACATACCTGCAACAAAAACAAAATTTAGGAAGTGTTCTTCAATTAACCTCAAAATTGGAAATAAATACACAGGCGAGTTAACTTCAACCAGACCTTCTTTCAAATATGTAACAGTGCTTAGTTCAATTTGTTCCTTCGATGATTTTCCTTGATGATTGTGGTCATACCTTATGTTTATCACAAACGCTTCTCCAAATATTGCATATATGACAGTTTTGAAACATCAAGTACATATAACAAATAGAGGTGCTCTCTATACACCCTATATACTAATGATTTACCATCATTATTGAATTATGATATCATTCAATTTGCAGATGATATGTCAGCTGTATTTCAAGAATAACGTGAAACATATTTTAAAACCCCAGCTAGAAGATTTTTCATATTACACAAGCTAAGATTAAAACTTTAGTGCGTACTCAAACAATCACTTTTCTTGCAATGGGAATAGATTCCCGGCTAGATTGGAAACAACATGTAAATAAGGTGGCTGGAGATCTTTCCAGACACCGTTTTCCCCTGAGAGAAATCCCTCGCAAATATTTAAACTGCTTTGGCAGCATCTTATGGCATCATACAATCTCGAATTTGCTATGGTATAATTTTTCGAGAGAATTATGTCTTAAAACGTACTCATAGAATAATATATGAAAGAGAAGGTTGTAAACACAACTTGATTAATTGCAAGAAAATAAACGCACACATATGACACGCTTCAAAAGTGACCGAAAATGTTATAAGCACAACTACATGCACCTTCGTCTTTTGATATTTAATTGTATCATAGTAAGCTGTAAACTAGTTATAAGTTCTTTCGAGATTGAAAACACTAAGTTTCATAGTATTGATACCTGTACCTATCTTTATCTTGATCCTGATCCATGTACTACATAAATCATTTATATAAATGATTTATGTAAATGCATAATAAATATATCGCATATAGTAAACTTTGCCGATGACTCTAACATCGTTATTAGGGGGCCAACATTTGAAGACGTTGAGAGTACTGGACACATACTTTTCTCAAATATCAGAAATTGGATGAATGCTAACAAATTAATAATAAATGAGGAAGAATCTAATTGTATTATTTTTAGAGCGGACAGATCACGAATACTCTGTCCAGAAAATATTACCTTAGATAATGTTAACTTTACTGTCTCTTCCAGCACGAAATTTTTGGGAATATGTATAGATGAACATTTAAAGTGAAATGAGCATATCACTTATTCATGTACACAGCTTAGTAAAGTATGCTTCGTCCTAAAATCATTGTCACGATTTCTAGACACTACTGTATTGAAAGTTGTATACTATGCAAACTTCTACTCCCATTCACAGTATGGAATAGTAGTGTGGGGAGGGTCAACCAATCTGGAAGACTTATTCCTCCTGCAGAAAAGAACTGTCAGAGTAATGTTCGGGATGAAATCTCTGGAATCGTGCAGAGGAGTTTTCAGAACTAATGCCATACTCACTGTCCTTGGGATATATCTATAATATAGATATCTAGTAAATCTCTCTAACTATCCTGAAAATTCCGAAAAATTTATGAATGTACATGAGTACACTACTAGGAATATATGTAATTCCGCATTGCCAATCCATAGGCTCTCACTAACAGAGAAGGGCAGTATATATTTCTGCATGAAGGTGTTCAATAAATTGCCACTTCACATTAAAAGAGAACTGTCTCATCCAAAATATTTCAATAAACTTGTGTATAATTTTATTTGTGAATGTGAGCCATATACAGTTAGGGAATTTTTATAATAATATATAGGTAGTAGTAAACCCGACTTATTTCAAACATGTATCTTGTTATAAATCCCAATGTGTAACCTGCTGTATGCCCCATGAAATTAATGAATTATTCTATTCTATTCTATTCTATTCTATTCTATTCTATAAGATCATTTACTGGTTCTTTTCTTCCTTGTTCAGGTATATACCGGTAGAATCAGGTTGTTGCTCCTCATGTCCTTAGGTACAACACATTATTTTTATATCTTACGTTTTCCTGATAATTTTATTCATTTTTACTTCCCCCACTATGCGTCAAGGTGACCCAGGGTTAAGCTGCCAAACGTTTAGGATAACGTTTCTGAGGTAAAAATAAGAATTTTCTCCTTATAAGCATGTGTCTTGACTTGTTCGTTTTTAAAATACAGGGTGTGAGCGTTTTTAGAAAAATTCAGTTCTTTATTAATAACCTACTCTAAAACCTTCTGGTCGCTTTCGATAAAACTTTGCATGCTCATTTGTGGTAATGAGGGGCTGTTTGTGATGTGATTAGAACAAAATTATTAATTTCAGTGTGGTCCCCTGATTGATGTTAGAATAAATCATTGACGATTCTGCAGAGTAAGGATAAACGCATCTAAAATAATCAAAACTCGTAGTAATCGATGAACATACCATAGGCTGTCCAACTTTGACACAAACAAACCTGTTCTGTCTGCTGCTGTTGCTTACACTTCTTGTATGACTCAGTATGATGGTAAACAAAACCCTCAATTGTTGTCGAGATTGTGCCCGGCTAGCTTTGATCTGATTTTTGTTGAAATGTTTTTTTTCTTGTTACAAAAACAGTGGCGTATGACGATTTGTCCTAATATCAATAAGATTAATCTCAGGGACGCCAATGGAATAAATAATTGTATTCTAATTATATCAAAAGAAGACCAATAAGCGAAAAAGATTTTTGAGTAATTAATAAAAACTTTTTTTTCTGAAAACTTTGACAACCTGTATCTCGAAAACGGGTAAAGTAAGGATACACGCTTATTGGAAAAAAAAATATCTTTACCTAAGAAACCGATTCTAAACGTTTGGCGGTTCAACCCTGGGTCAGCTTGTATATTGTAGGAGATGTATTCTAATCGGTACAAACAAAGTTTTCTGGATTTCAGAGGATATAATATATCTATTGATGAGAAATAATCACCGTTATTCACCAAAAGTACTAAGGACCGTTCGGCTACGAAGTAGACATTATCAAAGTGAACTAAATTATAAATCAAAAGGTTTCTGTTTGAATACTATTTGGGGATAATAATGTAAACAAAGGGTTACCTTCAGCTGGAGATAAATAGGAATTAAAAAATTGCATCTCGCTTATGCATTCTCATCCCTTTTGAGTCACACAGATATTTTTCTGTCCTGTGTTATAGGAGTGATAAACTTTCTTGAGAAATGGTGTGAGCTGTATTCAAAATGTACTCGACTACCACTGATTTTTCACCATTATTTCTCTTCATATGAGTAAAATGTTTCTTATAACGAGTTAAAATGATATAACGATATATGGGCATAAAAATGTTCAATAAACTTCAGTCGCTTAAAGATAATGCTAACTAGAATCAGTTCAAGAAGGGAGTTCATGATTTTTTGCAAGAGCATGTATTTTACAGTGTTTCTGAGTACTTGGCATCTATAATAACAGAGATCCATAAGGTCTTACTCATTTTTTCTAAATTTCCTATTTTAATTTTTATAAAAAAGTATAATAGATGGGCTATAATCGTAATCATTATTTGTTACTTTCCACAGGAAGTATTATCTTCATATTTCTTTGCATCATTTTTTCTTTTTTCTTTTCCTCTTCTGTCTTATTTGTTGTACCAAAATACGTGTTCTTTATCCATTTAATTATTTGTTTACTTACATACCTGTATATTTTTTGACGTGTCTTATACCATGTTATCATTGGTCTTATGGACAATAAAATTATTATTATTATTATCTTTTTTCAGCATTTCTGAAGCGATCTAGACTATTTTTGAAACGATGATTGGGTAATTATATGTGAGTGTGTGTGTGTTTTTTTTCATGTTCTTGTATGTAGCTTTGAATTTGTGTTTACTTTACTGTTTAACATAATTTTGAAATGGACATAGACCAAGTAAGTAAGCGCTGAATTCATGGAGATATGGATACCTAGTAACTTTTTTCCATAAAACCTTATATTCCTCAACTTAGCTGGGCTACTTCCCACTTTCAATCATCTTCGAATACGATTTCACCTTATTAGGAATAAAACGTGGAGTTGAATTATGAGGAGATGTTCCATCTCTTCATTTTCATGTAGGTAAGAACCGTAGTGACAGAATCCAGAAATCAATGAGTTGCTAATTGTTATGAAGAAATTTTGGGTAACTATGCCTTCTTTCATTCCACATCCCGATCTATTCCAAAGTTCAAATTTCAGTATCTCCCAAGTCCCATTTATTTGTGCAACAATCTTAGACGAACGACTTTGAATGACCAGTTTCAGTTACTAATTGAATCCTATATTCGTTATGTTGGAATATATCATCGAGGAACATAAGCTTCCCAATCTCACTTATTATCTGAGTTGACGATCAAATTCTAATGCAAATTCTACCGCAACACCAACTCGTAACCTGAAACTCGATTGATTGGCTAAAATATCAACATGGAAACTGCTAACCAACTAATACCTAACTAGATCCAAAATTCGAAGGCGATTAAGCTAATTATCGTATCTGTCCTACGACTATGAATGAGTTCATAAACTACGATAGTAATTGAACCCTCGAGCATGCCGAAGTTAATAACGTTTCTGATTGTCTGAACTATGTCATGTTGATGAATACTTTGACTGATTCTATATAGATGATACATGCTTGTATTATGATTGATGGCAGTGAGCCGAAAATTTAAGGTATAATGCAAAATGCCAGGAAATAGAATCTCTTTCACATTGAAGGCTGAATTTCACTTGACTTCTTAAAAGCTGGGCCCATTTATTAGGATAATGATATTGATTTTCAATTGAGACTAGCTTTAAGATTCTATTTTATAAACTAGTAATTTACATTATCAGGCTATACTTTGATTATTAAATTGAAATTTGTGTGGTTATGATATTGTTGTCTTGATTATGATAACACCTGGACATGTGTATCCTGCTATTAGTCGAGTCAAATAGATATTTCATTACGAAAATCGAACGAAAATAGTGGTGATAATCTTATAATCGAGTCAAATAGGTATTTCATTACGAAAATCGAACGATATTAACCGATTTTGATGAAACAAAGTGTATTCGATTCGGGATGACGTCTGGAAAAAAGCTTACTACCGGTTAGTTTTTTGTGCAAATTTGTTATTATTTTTTTAACCGAAAAATTGACCAATTTCTAAAATTTCATCAAAACTAACCAGAAATCCTCAGTTAGGGGTTGTGGAAGTTGTTTTTTTATGTTAAATGTTTAAAAATTTGTTAAAAGGGGGTCGTTACTAATTTAAATCAAAAACAAAATCGAATTCTAATTTTTAAATATTTTTGATTTGAAATAAATTCCCGCTCAACTAAAATTTTCTTCTATCTTCTCTACTCAGTCTTTTTATATTCCACACAGCATCTTTTACATATACTATGGACATTTACCTAGTAAAAACCGGGCGGGAGTAGCAGGTAGGTATTTTTCTTAAGCTATGGAGTCTACACTATACTATAACACAGCTTCTATCATATAATAAGATCCCTATGTCATCCACCGCTTCATAGAGCAGCTGTTTATCCAAACCGGTCCTCCCTCCCATCCTCCCAAAATAAAGACGCGGCAACGTATACGTGGACCACGCTGCTAATGTAATGTAGATACATAATAAATGATCACCACGTGTTACTTACAGTTGGATGCCGCTGTTGTTCAGATTAGTAAAATTTCTCATTCGTTTTATGTGAAAATTATTTTGTTCTGTGGTTCAGTGAATATTATCAGAAACATTTTTTTAATAATTCCAATACATATTGTTCAATAAATAAAACATTGCTTTAATAAAGCATTCACGCTGCAAAATAATAAAAGTGTTTTGCGCTTAAAAACATAATAACAAATTTGCACAAAAAACTAACTGGTAAGCTTTTTTCTAGACGTCATCCCGAATCGAATGCACTTTGTTTCATCAAAATCGGTCCATATCGTTCGATTTTCGTAAGTCGTTTTTGACTCGACTATATGTAATTATGCTTTGTATACACTTAGTTACATTTCTTAGGCTTCATTCTAGATCCAACTATTTTCAATATAATGATCACAATGTACAACATAATATTAAATATAATTATTTATAGTCTTGAACATCCTTGTAATAAACAATTGAATTTGAATTCGAGTTCAACTGACACATGAAGATGATAACACCAAATCAGAAAATCATACCAATGTTTTTATAAATTTTCCGGTTTGGAGTAGAGCACAACAATTTCCTAATCAATTTTTTGTTTTTTTTGAATTTTTGTTAACATCATTTTAAATCTTCCGGAAGGTTGTTGAAAACTTCATAACTGATATATGTATATGTTCTTCGTCCTATTTCTGTATATAGTTCAGGTAAATTCAAACTCTAAATTATTTTAGATTGCTGTTGTTTTATTCTGTATTGTGTTTTTCATGTTGTGTACTTTGCAATTACTGACTTCTCCAGAAGATATTTTCAAATGCTTAAGATGTTTTTTTCCATAAATAATTGATCTAATGGATAGTACTTTGGTTTCTTATATATTATTATCTTTATTATTCTTGGAAAATCTTGACTTCCGAATGGATTACACGTCACAATAGCTCGACTTGATGCCGACTTTTCGCCAACCAATACAGGTGGCATCTTCAGGGCAGGCTTGAGGCTTGAACTTAAACTGGTTCAACTGGCTTCTGTAGTCGTATTTATTGTAGGAAAAATCCTTAACGCTACACAGTTCACGGCCACAGAAACCAGTAGAACCAGTTAAGTTCAAGCCTCAAGCCTGCCCTGAAGATGCCACCTGTAATGGTTGGCAGAACGTCGGCATAAAGTCGAGCTATTGTGACGCGGAATCCATCCGGAAGCCAACATTTTTCAAGATTAGCTATCCGCGGAAGTCTACTATTTATCGATTTTAGTGGTCTATTGTAGGTTCCTCCTCAAGCTATGATACTGTATGTTGAGACTGACCAGAATAGTGCATGATAAACCATTAAAAATTGGCGTTTGAGTAATTCATAGAATGAATAAATAAAATTCCTATTTCGTTTATTGATTTCTTTGATATGCTCAATCCACTCCAAGTTATGGTCAATGATTAGACCTGAAAATCTGCAAGAGTTCACTCTCTTCAATACAGTACAGTCGCAATTCATCCCAGAGCAGTATATATTATGTATTTTGACAGTACATTTTTCTGGTGGGCTATTAGCGTAAATTCCATATGTTAGAAACAATTTTCCATCTACGTTCAGTGTCAAGTGATTTCATGTGAACCATTCTGCCAACTGAATCATATAATCTTGGTGGAGTTTGACTCATTCCCTGCTTTAAAGATCGGAATTGCTTCCGCTTTTTGAAGTTAAAACTTCTTAAGGCACGTTGAGCTATTTCAGATGGGAGTAAAATCATGAGTCCGTCACGTGCCGTCACGCTGTAGCTATATATATTAGGTATTATGTATACTGCTGCGAGCGCAACTACTGGGGTCAGGCGTCAGGTAGTCTCTCTATACGCTTACACACGTGTGCATATCTGAGTCGGATACTCGGCGTTATTCATTTACTCAATTCTAGGTCCTCGTGCAGACAAAAGTTATATTTTTATTAGATTTATTAATCATACATTGTGTACTAGTATCGTATCTACGTGCAAGGTTTTGAATATCGTGAATATAATTCTTGTTATAAGAATATAACATTAGTGATGTGTATGAGGGAGATCTTTTGCATGTGTACTACACATTGATGACGTTGTGTTATATCTAGTTTATTATTTTTATTGTTCGAATGTTGGATCACAGCATCAAATATAATAGTGAGTATAGTCTTGATGTTTTTCTTAATACTACTAATACGAAAGTACAACATTTTATTCCAAATAACTGTTTGTGGTGTGACTTACGATCATACTGACATTTGACGGAAATGTTTATGTGTTTACATTTTGCGTTTCTTTTTAGATTATTTGTTCATTGGTCCGAATTGAAGATGTTTTCTTTTACCACCATCCGTAGACACCTTCAATGCTGTTTAACATCACTTTCATTTACATCGATGTGAATATCAATAAATAATATGTTTTGAAAATATGTGTATTTATTATAATGACTGTCGGGTTACATTCATTCTCTTTACGGGGATTGTACCGCCCATTATACGTTTTTTATTATTAAATATAAGAATGTATATAATTGTTGTTTGAAATGTTGACAGTTGTGAAAACTAAAGGAATACTAATTATATTAATTTTCATTTAAAAATAATAAAATTGTAATTTCGGATGCTACAACGAGTACAACAACTCCATACTGAAACTCCATTGACAATAGTATCTGTGGCATCGGATGTCTTCGTTGATTGTCATAATGCTGAGCAACAAAATTTCTTCTGACAGAGGTTGCATAAAATGAGAACCGATGATACGGGTGGAGTACCATACGAGTTAATTCCAATTCTTAACCGACCATACATGATAACTAATAACATAGATGTTGGGGATGGATTGTCCAATGGCACTGTCGGAAAATTGTCATGTAGAAATAGATGATACTGGTGAAATCATACGAATTTTTATGAAATTCCCGAAATAAATTAGTTACTTCATAATGTCAGATTTCACTTCTGTCAGCAGTTCTCGGTGACTGTCCGTATTTTTTTTTAATCAATCAGGAAATATTTCATTCTCGATACTCGTCAGTGGGACGAGGCAGACGTGAAATCACTGGTCAACAATCTCGATCGTTTCTTTGAATCGCAAGAACTCTTTTGTCAATTCGTATTATTGTGAATAAATGCATTCTCAGTGGGACATCTGCTTTTTGGCAGATGGTGTTGGACCATCTAGGTTCGCCAAACATTTTCGAGGGTGTTTTGTCATATCACTTCCGGAGATGGTTGATCAGTAACTCCATGTCTGCCTCGTTCCAATGACGAGTTCATGAGGAGAGCGAAACAGCTGTCTGGGACTATACGACGTGTTGTCACTTTTCAACCTGGTAAACCAAAACTTTGTCCGTCATCTGGCGGCAGTATTTCCAACTGTTTCCCCGTTGGTTCTTTGAATCGCGAGAACTCTTTTGTCAATGGGTAGCATTGTGATTATTCTCAGTGAGAAATCCGCTGCCGGCAGATGGTGTAGGAACATCTAGTTTCGTCACACATCTTTGAGGGTGTCTTATCATATCACTTTCGGAGATAGTTGATCAGTGACTTCACGTCTGCCTTATTGCACTGATGAGCTCATGACACGATATAATATAATGGTATACCTCGTATATTAAAAGCGTAGCCCAAGTCTGTGAACTTACAACTCTTGCCGCGGGGTCGCTGCCGTCGGATGTAAGAGGAGCTATACGGCGCACAGTGGGTAAATTCACGAATTTAGGTGGACAATAGTCCAGTCAACATTTTTGAATTTCTGAGTGTTAGTTGTTATTATTATTATTTGGAAAGTTGCATAATCTTAATATTAATATAAAATGAGTTGAGGACCCCTGTTTACACAACTGCCTAATTCATTACAGTTAGAATATCTCAAATCACTGTCTGATTATTATGTACAAGTTGTTTCTGCCGTATACAAGTATAGATTTTCCTTAACAATGAATATTACTGAGATAGATAAGAGCATATATTTCCATGAAAAATCTTGTCTTCCGGATGGATTCCGCGTCACAATAGCTCGACTTGATGCCGACGTTTCGCCAACCATTACAGGTGGCATCTTCAGGGCAGGCTTGAGGCTGGAACTGAAAGCCTCAAGCCTGCCCTGAAGATGCCACCTGTAATGGTTGGCGAAACGTCGGCATCAAGTCGAGCTATTGTGACGCGGAATCCATCCGGAAGACAAGATTTTTCAAGATTAGCTGTCCGCGGAAGTCTACTATCCAAGATATATTTCCATATTTATTTTTGATCTACATAGTAATCTATATGTAGTTATTTTGGGAATTAGTAAATTTATGCCCATATTCAATAAAGAAAAACTCTATAACCCCCAAGAGCTCCCAAAGACTTTTTTTTAGAATCTGTTTCACCAATCCTTCTAGTTTTTTAATGTTGCACAGGTCATTTGCGATTTTTTGCTTCTTCAATTTCTAAACAAATGTTGTTCTTCAAGTATTGAATTGCATTTTTCTATAGATGAAATTCGACAATTTTGCGAATTCTGGACTTTCGTTTAAGTTTTCGTAGTAAGTTTGGGTGATTGCAATGAGTTGTTATGTTGTTAATAGCGCTATCCATGCATACAATTGTCTCACTCCGAATTAATTATCAGCTCATCATCGTTCTCGCCGTTTAGCTCCTCTTACATCCGACCGTAGCGACCCTGTGGCAAGAGTTGTGAAATCACATACTTGGGCTACGCTTTCGTTAGTTATAACAGTATAAGAGACGCATTAACATTATATTATGCCGTGGCTCATGAGAAGGGCGAAACTGGTGTCTGGAACTACAAGCCTTGTTGTCACTGTTCGACCTGGACAACCAAGACTTTGACTATGAGATATTAATTAAAATAGATTGTCTCTTATCAAAACTCCTTATTCCTTGCAACTCGTGAAAAACATACAATCTTGAATCGTAATGTATCACATAAATCATGACAATATAAACCTACATCGATGCATATTAACGCACTTTGAATAATCCATCAATAAACGTCTCACAGAGTTCTTGGTTGTATATGGAGTCAAGTTACGAATGTTTGTACAAATGGGCTCTTACCCACCCAACAATAAGAAGAGCTCTTCTATTTGCAGTACATTCTTTCATCCTACCTATTCTCTTTGGAAATTCCTAATAATCTGTTCTAAGATTCTGTGATTCCATTTCATCATATTGAGTACCATATAAATATTTAGCAAGTCTCTCATCTGAACGTTGAACTTCTTCATCCAATGAAACTCTATTTGTATAAATGATAAGTATCTTTCAGGTTGCTGATTAATTTTGTATCACAGGACCTTCATTAGATACATCATCATAACTGGGTTTGCTCCTGACATCAGGAAAAACAAATGTGAATTGTAAACAGAAATTGGGAAGAAACTTAGCAGAACCGATAGAGTACCATCCAAACCTATAGTACATTAATACATGTTGACTTATTCAGTGGCCTGGGTAGAATACTCACCTCCCTCTGGAGGAGTAATTGATATCAGGAGTGACATACCTGCAACAAAAACAAAATTTAGGAAGTGTTCTTCAATTAACCTCAAAATTGGAAATAAATACACAGGCGAGTTAACTTCAACCAGACCTTCTTTCAAATATGTAACAGTGCTTAGTTCAATTTGTTCCTTCGATGATTTTCCTTGATGATTGTGGTCATACCTTATGTTTATCACAAACGCTTCTCCAAATATTGCATATATGACAGTTTTGAAACATCAAGTACATATAACAAATAGAGGTGCTCTCTATACACCCTATATACTAATGATTTACCATCATTATTGAATTATGATATCATTCAATTTGCAGATGATATGTCAGCTGTATTTCAAGAATAACGTGAAACATATTTTAAAACCCCAGCTAGAAGATTTTTCATATTACACAAGCTAAGATTAAAACTTTAGTGCGTACTCAAACAATCACTTTTCTTGCAATGGGAATAGATTCCCGGCTAGATTGGAAACAACATGTAAATAAGGTGGCTGGAGATCTTTCCAGACACCGTTTTCCCCTGAGAGAAATCCCTCGCAAATATTTAAACTGCTTTGGCAGCATCTTATGGCATCATACAATCTCGAATTTGCTATGGTATAATTTTTCGAGAGAATTATGTCTTAAAACGTACTCATAGAATAATATATGAAAGAGAAGGTTGTAAACACAACTTGATTAATTGCAAGAAAATAAACGCACACATATGACACGCTTCAAAAGTGACCGAAAATGTTATAAGCACAACTACATGCACCTTCGTCTTTTGATATTTAATTGTATCATAGTAAGCTGTAAACTAGTTATAAGTTCTTTCGAGATTGAAAACACTAAGTTTCATAGTATTGATACCTGTACCTATCTTTATCTTGATCCTGATCCATGTACTACATAAATCATTTATATAAATGATTTATGTAAATGCATAATAAATATATCGCATATAGTAAACTTTGCCGATGACTCTAACATCGTTATTAGGGGGCCAACATTTGAATACGTTGAGAGTACTGGACACATACTTTTCTCAAATATCAGAAATTGGATGAATGCTAACAAATTAATAATAAATGAGGAAGAATCTAATTGTATTATTTTTAGAGCGGACAGATCACGAATACTCTGTCCAGAAAATATTACCTTAGATAATGTTAACTTTACTGTCTCTTCCAGCACGAAATTTTTGGGAATATGTATAGATGAACATTTAAAGTGAAATGAGCATATCACTTATTCATGTACACAGCTTAGTAAAGTATGCTTCGTCCTAAAATCATTGTCACGATTTCTAGACACTACTGTATTGAAAGTTGTATACTATGCAAACTTCTACTCCCATTCACAGTATGGAATAGTAGTGTGGGGAGGGTCAACCAATCTGGAAGACTTATTCCTCCTGCAGAAAAGAACTGTCAGAGTAATGTTCGGGATGAAATCTCTGGAATCGTGCAGAGGAGTTTTCAGAACTAATGCCATACTCACTGTCCTTGGGATATATCTATAATATAGATATCTAGTAAATCTCTCTAACTATCCTGAAAATTCCGAAAAATTTATGAATGTACATGAGTACACTACTAGGAATATATGTAATTCCGCATTGCCAATCCATAGGCTCTCACTAACAGAGAAGGGCAGTATATATTTCTGCATGAAGGTGTTCAATAAATTGCCACTTCACATTAAAAGAGAACTGTCTCATCCAAAATATTTCAATAAACTTGTGTATAATTTTATTTGTGAATGTGAGCCATATACAGTTAGGGAATTTTTATAATAATATATAGGTAGTAGTAAACCCGACTTATTTCAAACATGTATCTTGTTATAAATCCCAATGTGTAACCTGCTGTATGCCCCATGAAATTAATGAATTATTCTATTCTATTCTATTCTATTCTATTCTATTCTATAAGATCATTTACTGGTTCTTTTCTTCCTTGTTCAGGTATATACCGGTAGAATCAGGTTGTTGCTCCTCATGTCCTTAGGTACAACACATTATTTTTATATCTTACGTTTTCCTGATAATTTTATTCATTTTTACTTCCCCCACTATGCGTCAAGGTGACCCAGGGTTAAGCTGCCAAACGTTTAGGATAACGTTTCTGAGGTAAAAATAAGAATTTTCTCCTTATAAGCATGTGTCTT
The DNA here is from genome assembly GCA_958510875.1 of Endomychus coccineus. Taxonomy (NCBI): domain Eukaryota; kingdom Metazoa; phylum Arthropoda; class Insecta; order Coleoptera; family Endomychidae; genus Endomychus; species Endomychus coccineus. Next base: position 142,003,790 of record OY294069.1, on the reverse strand, counting down.
GACTTGTTCGTTTTTAAAATACAGGGTGTGAGCGTTTTTAGAAAAATTCAGTTCTTTATTAATAACCTACTCTAAAACCTTCTGGTCGCTTTCGATAAAACTTTGCATGCTCATTTGTGGTAATGAGGGGCTGTTTGTGATGTGATTAGAACAAAATTATTAATTTCAGTGTGGTCCCAGGGGTTATCTGATTGATGTTAGAATAAATCATTGACGATTCTGCAGAGTAAGGATAAACGCATCTAAAATAATCAAAACTCGTAGTAATCGATGAACATACCATAGGCTGTCCAACTTTGACACAAACAAACCTGTTCTGTCTGCTGCTGTTGCTTACACTTCTTGTATGACTCAGTATGATGGTAAACAAAACCCTCAATTGTTGTCGAGATTGTGCCCGGCTAGCTTTGATCTGATTTTTGTTGAAATGTTTTTTTTCTTGTTACAAAAACAGTGGCGTATGACGATTTGTCCTAATATCAATAAGATTAATCTCAGGGACGCCAATGGAATAAATAATTGTATTCTAATTATATCAAAAGAAGACCAATAAGCGAAAAAGATTTTTGAGTAATTAATAAAAACTTTTTTTTCTGAAAACTTTGACAACCTGTATCTCGAAAACGGGTAAAGTAAGGATACACGCTTATTGGAAAAAAAAATATCTTTACCTAAGAAACCGATTCTAAACGTTTGGCGGTTCAACCCTGGGTCAGCTTGTATATTGTAGGAGATGTATTCTAATCGGTACAAACAAAGTTTTCTGGATTTCAGAGGATATAATATATCTATTGATGAGAAATAATCACCGTTATTCACCAAAAGTACTAAGGACCGTTCGGCTACGAAGTAGACATTATCAAAGTGAACTAAATTATAAATCAAAAGGTTTCTGTTTGAATACTATTTGGGGATAATAATGTAAACAAAGGGTTACCTTCAGCTGGAGATAAATAGGAATTAAAAAATTGCATCTCGCTTATGCATTCTCATCCCTTTTGAGTCACACAGATATTTTTCTGTCCTGTGTTATAGGAGTGATAAACTTTCTTGAGAAATGGTGTGAGCTGTATTCAAAATGTACTCGACTACCACTGATTTTTCACCATTATTTCTCTTCATATGAGTAAAATGTTTCTTATAACGAGTTAAAATGATATAACGATATATGGGCATAAAAATGTTCAATAAACTTCAGTCGCTTAAAGATAATGCTAACTAGAATCAGTTCAAGAAGGGAGTTCATGATTTTTTGCAAGAGCATGTATTTTACAGTGTTTCTGAGTACTTGGCATCTATAATAACAGAGATCCATAAGGTCTTACTCATTTTTTCTAAATTTCCTATTTTAATTTTTATAAAAAAGTATAATAGATGGGCTATAATCGTAATCATTATTTGTTACTTTCCACAGGAAGTATTATCTTCATATTTCTTTGCATCATTTTTTCTTTTTTCTTTTCCTCTTCTGTCTTATTTGTTGTACCAAAATACGTGTTCTTTATCCATTTAATTATTTGTTTACTTACATACCTGTATATTTTTTGACGTGTCTTATACCATGTTATCATTGGTCTTATGGACAATAAAATTATTATTATTATTATCTTTTTTCAGCATTTCTGAAGCGATCTAGACTATTTTTGAAACGATGATTGGGTAATTATATGTGAGTGTGTGTGTGTTTTTTTTCATGTTCTTGTATGTAGCTTTGAATTTGTGTTTACTTTACTGTTTAACATAATTTTGAAATGGACATAGACCAAGTAAGTAAGCGCTGAATTCATGGAGATATGGATACCTAGTAACTTTTTTCCATAAAACCTTATATTCCTCAACTTAGCTGGGCTACTTCCCACTTTCAATCATCTTCGAATACGATTTCACCTTATTAGGAATAAAACGTGGAGTTGAATTATGAGGAGATGTTCCATCTCTTCATTTTCATGTAGGTAAGAACCGTAGTGACAGAATCCAGAAATCAATGAGTTGCTAATTGTTATGAAGAAATTTTGGGTAACTATGCCTTCTTTCATTCCACATCCCGATCTATTCCAAAGTTCAAATTTCAGTATCTCCCAAGTCCCATTTATTTGTGCAACAATCTTAGACGAACGACTTTGAATGACCAGTTTCAGTTACTAATTGAATCCTATATTCGTTATGTTGGAATATATCATCGAGGAACATAAGCTTCCCAATCTCACTTATTATCTGAGTTGACGATCAAATTCTAATGCAAATTCTACCGCAACACCAACTCGTAACCTGAAACTCGATTGATTGGCTAAAATATCAACATGGAAACTGCTAACCAACTAATACCTAACTAGATCCAAAATTCGAAGGCGATTAAGCTAATTATCGTATCTGTCCTACGACTATGAATGAGTTCATAAACTACGATAGTAATTGAACCCTCGAGCATGCCGAAGTTAATAACGTTTCTGATTGTCTGAACTATGTCATGTTGATGAATACTTTGACTGATTCTATATAGATGATACATGCTTGTATTATGATTGATGGCAGTGAGCCGAAAATTTAAGGTATAATGCAAAATGCCAGGAAATAGAATCTCTTTCACATTGAAGGCTGAATTTCACTTGACTTCTTAAAAGCTGGGCCCATTTATTAGGATAATGATATTGATTTTCAATTGAGACTAGCTTTAAGATTCTATTTTATAAACTAGTAATTTACATTATCAGGCTATACTTTGATTATTAAATTGAAATTTGTGTGGTTATGATATTGTTGTCTTGATTATGATAACACCTGGACATGTGTATCCTGCTATTAGTCGAGTCAAATAGATATTTCATTACGAAAATCGAACGAAAATAGTGGTGATAATCTTATAATCGAGTCAAATAGGTATTTCATTACGAAAATCGAACGATATTAACCGATTTTGATGAAACAAAGTGTATTCGATTCGGGATGACGTCTGGAAAAAAGCTTACTACCGGTTAGTTTTTTGTGCAAATTTGTTATTATTTTTTTAACCGAAAAATTGACCAATTTCTAAAATTTCATCAAAACTAACCAGAAATCCTCAGTTAGGGGTTGTGGAAGTTGTTTTTTTATGTTAAATGTTTAAAAATTTGTTAAAAGGGGGTCGTTACTAATTTAAATCAAAAACAAAATCGAATTCTAATTTTTAAATATTTTTGATTTGAAATAAATTCCCGCTCAACTAAAATTTTCTTCTATCTTCTCTACTCAGTCTTTTTATATTCCACACAGCATCTTTTACATATACTATGGACATTTACCTAGTAAAAACCGGGCGGGAGTAGCAGGTAGGTATTTTTCTTAAGCTATGGAGTCTACACTATACTATAACACAGCTTCTATCATATAATAAGATCCCTATGTCATCCACCGCTTCATAGAGCAGCTGTTTATCCAAACCGGTCCTCCCTCCCATCCTCCCAAAATAAAGACGCGGCAACGTATACGTGGACCACGCTGCTAATGTAATGTAGATACATAATAAATGATCACCACGTGTTACTTACAGTTGGATGCCGCTGTTGTTCAGATTAGTAAAATTTCTCATTCGTTTTATGTGAAAATTATTTTGTTCTGTGGTTCAGTGAATATTATCAGAAACATTTTTTTAATAATTCCAATACATATTGTTCAATAAATAAAACATTGCTTTAATAAAGCATTCACGCTGCAAAATAATAAAAGTGTTTTGCGCTTAAAAACATAATAACAAATTTGCACAAAAAACTAACTGGTAAGCTTTTTTCTAGACGTCATCCCGAATCGAATGCACTTTGTTTCATCAAAATCGGTCCATATCGTTCGATTTTCGTAAGTCGTTTTTGACTCGACTATATGTAATTATGCTTTGTATACACTTAGTTACATTTCTTAGGCTTCATTCTAGATCCAACTATTTTCAATATAATGATCACAATGTACAACATAATATTAAATATAATTATTTATAGTCTTGAACATCCTTGTAATAAACAATTGAATTTGAATTCGAGTTCAACTGACACATGAAGATGATAACACCAAATCAGAAAATCATACCAATGTTTTTATAAATTTTCCGGTTTGGAGTAGAGCACAACAATTTCCTAATCAATTTTTTGTTTTTTTTGAATTTTTGTTAACATCATTTTAAATCTTCCGGAAGGTTGTTGAAAACTTCATAACTGATATATGTATATGTTCTTCGTCCTATTTCTGTATATAGTTCAGGTAAATTCAAACTCTAAATTATTTTAGATTGCTGTTGTTTTATTCTGTATTGTGTTTTTCATGTTGTGTACTTTGCAATTACTGACTTCTCCAGAAGATATTTTCAAATGCTTAAGATGTTTTTTTCCATAAATAATTGATCTAATGGATAGTACTTTGGTTTCTTATATATTATTATCTTTATTATTCTTGGAAAATCTTGACTTCCGAATGGATTACACGTCACAATAGCTCGACTTGATGCCGACTTTTCGCCAACCAATACAGGTGGCATCTTCAGGGCAGGCTTGAGGCTTGAACTTAAACTGGTTCAACTGGCTTCTGTAGTCGTATTTATTGTAGGAAAAATCCTTAACGCTACACAGTTCACGGCCACAGAAACCAGTAGAACCAGTTAAGTTCAAGCCTCAAGCCTGCCCTGAAGATGCCACCTGTAATGGTTGGCAGAACGTCGGCATAAAGTCGAGCTATTGTGACGCGGAATCCATCCGGAAGCCAACATTTTTCAAGATTAGCTATCCGCGGAAGTCTACTATTTATCGATTTTAGTGGTCTATTGTAGGTTCCTCCTCAAGCTATGATACTGTATGTTGAGACTGACCAGAATAGTGCATGATAAACCATTAAAAATTGGCGTTTGAGTAATTCATAGAATGAATAAATAAAATTCCTATTTCGTTTATTGATTTCTTTGATATGCTCAATCCACTCCAAGTTATGGTCAATGATTAGACCTGAAAATCTGCAAGAGTTCACTCTCTTCAATACAGTACAGTCGCAATTCATCCCAGAGCAGTATATATTATGTATTTTGACAGTACATTTTTCTGGTGGGCTATTAGCGTAAATTCCATATGTTAGAAACAATTTTCCATCTACGTTCAGTGTCAAGTGATTTCATGTGAACCATTCTGCCAACTGAATCATATAATCTTGGTGGAGTTTGACTCATTCCCTGCTTTAAAGATCGGAATTGCTTCCGCTTTTTGAAGTTAAAACTTCTTAAGGCACGTTGAGCTATTTCAGATGGGAGTAAAATCATGAGTCCGTCACGTGCCGTCACGCTGTAGCTATATATATTAGGTATTATGTATACTGCTGCGAGCGCAACTACTCGGGTCAGGCGTCAGGTAGTCTCTCTATACGCTTACACACGTGTGCATATCTGAGTCGGATACTCGGCGTTATTCATTTACTCAATTCTAGGTCCTCGTGCAGACAAAAGTTATATTTTTATTAGATTTATTAATCATACATTGTGTACTAGTATCGTATCTACGTGCAAGGTTTTGAATATCGTGAATATAATTCTTGTTATAAGAATATAACATTAGTGATGTGTATGAGGGAGATCTTTTGCATGTGTACTACACATTGATGACGTTGTGTTATATCTAGTTTATTATTTTTATTGTTCGAATGTTGGATCACAGCATCAAATATAATAGTGAGTATAGTCTTGATGTTTTTCTTAATACTACTAATACGAAAGTACAACATTTTATTCCAAATAACTGTTTGTGGTGTGACTTACGATCATACTGACATTTGACGGAAATGTTTATGTGTTTACATTTTGCGTTTCTTTTTAGATTATTTGTTCATTGGTCCGAATTGAAGATGTTTTCTTTTACCACCATCCGTAGACACCTTCAATGCTGTTTAACATCACTTTCATTTACATCGATGTGAATATCAATAAATAATATGTTTTGAAAATATGTGTATTTATTATAATGACTGTCGGGTTACATTCATTCTCTTTACGGGGATTGTACCGCCCATTATACGTTTTTTATTATTAAATATAAGAATGTATATAATTGTTGTTTGAAATGTTGACAGTTGTGAAAACTAAAGGAATACTAATTATATTAATTTTCATTTAAAAATAATAAAATTGTAATTTCGGATGCTACAACGAGTACAACAACTCCATACTGAAACTCCATTGACAATAGTATCTGTGGCATCGGATGTCTTCGTTGATTGTCATAATGCTGAGCAACAAAATTTCTTCTGACAGAGGTTGCATAAAATGAGAACCGATGATACGGGTGGAGTACCATACGAGTTAATTCCAATTCTTAACCGACCATACATGATAACTAATAACATAGATGTTGGGGATGGATTGTCCAATGGCACTGTCGGAAAATTGTCATGTAGAAATAGATGATACTGGTGAAATCATACGAATTTTTATGAAATTCCCGAAATAAATTAGTTACTTCATAATGTCAGATTTCACTTCTGTCAGCAGTTCTCGGTGACTGTCCGTATTTTTTTTTAATCAATCAGGAAATATTTCATTCTCGATACTCGTCAGTGGGACGAGGCAGACGTGAAATCACTGGTCAACAATCTCGATCGTTTCTTTGAATCGCAAGAACTCTTTTGTCAATTCGTATTATTGTGAATAAATGCATTCTCAGTGGGACATCTGCTTTTTGGCAGATGGTGTTGGACCATCTAGGTTCGCCAAACATTTTCGAGGGTGTTTTGTCATATCACTTCCGGAGATGGTTGATCAGTAACTCCATGTCTGCCTCGTTCCAATGACGAGTTCATGAGGAGAGCGAAACAGCTGTCTGGGACTATACGACGTGTTGTCACTTTTCAACCTGGTAAACCAAAACTTTGTCCGTCATCTGGCGGCAGTATTTCCAACTGTTTCCCCGTTGGTTCTTTGAATCGCGAGAACTCTTTTGTCAATGGGTAGCATTGTGATTATTCTCAGTGAGAAATCCGCTGCCGGCAGATGGTGTAGGAACATCTAGTTTCGTCACACATCTTTGAGGGTGTCTTATCATATCACTTTCGGAGATAGTTGATCAGTGACTTCACGTCTGCCTTATTGCACTGATGAGCTCATGACACGATATAATATAATGGTATACCTCGTATATTAAAAGCGTAGCCCAAGTCTGTGAACTTACAACTCTTGCCGCGGGGTCGCTGCCGTCGGATGTAAGAGGAGCTATACGGCGCACAGTGGGTAAATTCACGAATTTAGGTGGACAATAGTCCAGTCAACATTTTTGAATTTCTGAGTGTTAGTTGTTATTATTATTATTTGGAAAGTTGCATAATCTTAATATTAATATAAAATGAGTTGAGGACCCCTGTTTACACAACTGCCTAATTCATTACAGTTAGAATATCTCAAATCACTGTCTGATTATTATGTACAAGTTGTTTCTGCCGTATACAAGTATAGATTTTCCTTAACAATGAATATTACTGAGATAGATAAGAGCATATATTTCCATGAAAAATCTTGTCTTCCGGATGGATTCCGCGTCACAATAGCTCGACTTGATGCCGACGTTTCGCCAACCATTACAGGTGGCATCTTCAGGGCAGGCTTGAGGCTGGAACTGAAAGCCTCAAGCCTGCCCTGAAGATGCCACCTGTAATGGTTGGCGAAACGTCGGCATCAAGTCGAGCTATTGTGACGCGGAATCCATCCGGAAGACAAGATTTTTCAAGATTAGCTGTCCGCGGAAGTCTACTATCCAAGATATATTTCCATATTTATTTTTGATCTACATAGTAATCTATATGTAGTTATTTTGGGAATTAGTAAATTTATGCCCATATTCAATAAAGAAAAACTCTATAACCCCCAAGAGCTCCCAAAGACTTTTTTTTAGAATCTGTTTCACCAATCCTTCTAGTTTTTTAATGTTGCACAGGTCATTTGCGATTTTTTGCTTCTTCAATTTCTAAACAAATGTTGTTCTTCAAGTATTGAATTGCATTTTTCTATAGATGAAATTCGACAATTTTGCGAATTCTGGACTTTCGTTTAAGTTTTCGTAGTAAGTTTGGGTGATTGCAATGAGTTGTTATGTTGTTAATAGCGCTATCCATGCATACAATTGTCTCACTCCGAATTAATTATCAGCTCATCATCGTTCTCGCCGTTTAGCTCCTCTTACATCCGACCGTAGCGACCCTGTGGCAAGAGTTGTGAAATCACATACTTGGGCTACGCTTTCGTTAGTTATAACAGTATAAGAGACGCATTAACATTATATTATGCCGTGGCTCATGAGAAGGGCGAAACTGGTGTCTGGAACTACAAGCCTTGTTGTCACTGTTCGACCTGGACAACCAAGACTTTGACTATGAGATATTAATTAAAATAGATTGTCTCTTATCAAAACTCCTTATTCCTTGCAACTCGTGAAAAACATACAATCTTGAATCGTAATGTATCACATAAATCATGACAATATAAACCTACATCGATGCATATTAACGCACTTTGAATAATCCATCAATAAACGTCTCACAGAGTTCTTGGTTGTATATGGAGTCAAGTTACGAATGTTTGTACAAATGGGCTCTTACCCACCCAACAATAAGAAGAGCTCTTCTATTTGCAGTACATTCTTTCATCCTACCTATTCTCTTTGGAAATTCCTAATAATCTGTTCTAAGATTCTGTGATTCCATTTCATCATATTGAGTACCATATAAATATTTAGCAAGTCTCTCATCTGAACGTTGAACTTCTTCATCCAATGAAACTCTATTTGTATAAATGATAAGTATCTTTCAGGTTGCTGATTAATTTTGTATCACAGGACCTTCATTAGATACATCATCATAACTGGGTTTGCTCCTGACATCAGGAAAAACAAATGTGAATTGTAAACAGAAATTGGGAAGAAACTTAGCAGAACCGATAGAGTACCATCCAAACCTATAGTACATTAATACATGTTGACTTATTCAGTGGCCTGGGTAGAATACTCACCTCCCTCTGGAGGAGTAATTGATATCAGGAGTGACATACCTGCAACAAAAACAAAATTTAGGAAGTGTTCTTCAATTAACCTCAAAATTGGAAATAAATACACAGGCGAGTTAACTTCAACCAGACCTTCTTTCAAATATGTAACAGTGCTTAGTTCAATTTGTTCCTTCGATGATTTTCCTTGATGATTGTGGTCATACCTTATGTTTATCACAAACGCTTCTCCAAATATTGCATATATGACAGTTTTGAAACATCAAGTACATATAACAAATAGAGGTGCTCTCTATACACCCTATATACTAATGATTTACCATCATTATTGAATTATGATATCATTCAATTTGCAGATGATATGTCAGCTGTATTTCAAGAATAACGTGAAACATATTTTAAAACCCCAGCTAGAAGATTTTTCATATTACACAAGCTAAGATTAAAACTTTAGTGCGTACTCAAACAATCACTTTTCTTGCAATGGGAATAGATTCCCGGCTAGATTGGAAACAACATGTAAATAAGGTGGCTGGAGATCTTTCCAGACACCGTTTTCCCCTGAGAGAAATCCCTCGCAAATATTTAAACTGCTTTGGCAGCATCTTATGGCATCATACAATCTCGAATTTGCTATGGTATAATTTTTCGAGAGAATTATGTCTTAAAACGTACTCATAGAATAATATATGAAAGAGAAGGTTGTAAACACAACTTGATTAATTGCAAGAAAATAAACGCACACATATGACACGCTTCAAAAGTGACCGAAAATGTTATAAGCACAACTACATGCACCTTCGTCTTTTGATATTTAATTGTATCATAGTAAGCTGTAAACTAGTTATAAGTTCTTTCGAGATTGAAAACACTAAGTTTCATAGTATTGATACCTGTACCTATCTTTATCTTGATCCTGATCCATGTACTACATAAATCATTTATATAAATGATTTATGTAAATGCATAATAAATATATCGCATATAGTAAACTTTGCCGATGACTCTAACATCGTTATTAGGGGGCCAACATTTGAATACGTTGAGAGTACTGGACACATACTTTTCTCAAATATCAGAAATTGGATGAATGCTAACAAATTAATAATAAATGAGGAAGAATCTAATTGTATTATTTTTAGAGCGGACAGATCACGAATACTCTGTCCAGAAAATATTACCTTAGATAATGTTAACTTTACTGTCTCTTCCAGCACGAAATTTTTGGGAATATGTATAGATGAACATTTAAAGTGAAATGAGCATATCACTTATTCATGTACACAGCTTAGTAAAGTATGCTTCGTCCTAAAATCATTGTCACGATTTCTAGACACTACTGTATTGAAAGTTGTATACTATGCAAACTTCTACTCCCATTCACAGTATGGAATAGTAGTGTGGGGAGGGTCAACCAATCTGGAAGACTTATTCCTCCTGCAGAAAAGAACTGTCAGAGTAATGTTCGGGATGAAATCTCTGGAATCGTGCAGAGGAGTTTTCAGAACTAATGCCATACTTACTGTCCTTGGGATATATCTATAATATAGATATCTAGTAAATCTCTCTAACTATCCTGAAAATTCCGAAAAATTTATGAATGTACATGAGTACACTACTAGGAATATATGTAATTCCGCATTGCCAATCCATAGGCTCTCACTAACAGAGAAGGGCAGTATATATTTCTGCATGAAGGTGTTCAATAAATTGCCACTTCACATTAAAAGAGAACTGTCTCATCCAAAATATTTCAATAAACTTGTGTATAATTTTATTTGTGAATGTGAGCCATATACAGTTAGGGAATTTTTATAATAATATATAGGTAGTAGTAAACCCGACTTATTTCAAACATGTATCTTGTTATAAATCCCAATGTGTAACCTGCTGTATGCCCCATGAAATTAATGAATTATTCTATTCTATTCTATTCTATTCTATTCTATTCTATAAGATCATTTACTGGTTCTTTTCTTCCTTGTTCAGGTATATACCGGTAGAATCAGGTTGTTGCTCCTCATGTCCTTAGGTACAACACATTATTTTTATATCTTACGTTTTCCTGATAATTTTATTCATTTTTACTTCCCCCACTATGCGTCAAGGTGACCCAGGGTTAAGCTGCCAAACGTTTAGGATAACGTTTCTGAGGTAAAAATAAGAATTTTCTCCTTATAAGCATGTGTCTTGACTTGTTCGTTTTTAAAATACAGGGTGTGAGCGTTTTTAGAAAAATTCAGTTCTTTATTAATAACCTACTCTAAAACCTTCTGGTCGCTTTCGATAAAACTTTGCATGCTCATTTGTGGTAATGAGGGGCTGTTTGTGATGTGATTAGAACAAAATTATTAATTTCAGTGTGGTCCCAGGGGTTATCTGATTGATGTTAGAATAAATCATTGACGATTCTGCAGAGTAAGGATAAACGCATCTAAAATAATCAAAACTCGTAGTAATCGATGAACATACCATAGGCTGTCCAACTTTGACACAAACAAACCTGTTCTGTCTGCTGCTGTTGCTTACACTTCTTGTATGACTCAGTATGATGGTAAACAAAACCCTCAATTGTTGTCGAGATTGTGCCCGGCTAGCTTTGATCTGATTTTTGTTGAAATGTTTTTTTTCTTGTTACAAAAACAGTGGCGTATGACGATTTGTCCTAATATCAATAAGATTAATCTCAGGGACGCCAATGGAATAAATAATTGTATTCTAATTATATCAAAAGAAGACCAATAAGCGAAAAAGATTTTTGAGTAATTAATAAAAACTTTTTTTTCTGAAAACTTTGACAACCTGTATCTCGAAAACGGGTAAAGTAAGGATACACGCTTATTGGAAAAAAAAATATCTTTACCTAAGAAACCGATTCTAAACGTTTGGCGGTTCAACCCTGGGTCAGCTTGTATATTGTAGGAGATGTATTCTAATCGGTACAAACAAAGTTTTCTGGATTTCAGAGGATATAATATATCTATTGATGAGAAATAATCACCGTTATTCACCAAAAGTACTAAGGACCGTTCGGCTACGAAGTAGACATTATCAAAGTGAACTAAATTATAAATCAAAAGGTTTCTGTTTGAATACTATTTGGGGATAATAATGTAAACAAAGGGTTACCTTCAGCTGGAGATAAATAGGAATTAAAAAATTGCATCTCGCTTATGCATTCTCATCCCTTTTGAGTCACACAGATATTTTTCTGTCCTGTGTTATAGGAGTGATAAACTTTCTTGAGAAATGGTGTGAGCTGTATTCAAAATGTACTCGACTACCACTGATTTTTCACCATTATTTCTCTTCATATGAGTAAAATGTTTCTTATAACGAGTTAAAATGATATAACGATATATGGGCATAAAAATGTTCAATAAACTTCAGTCGCTTTAAGATAATGCTAACTAGAATCAGTTCAAGAAGGGAGTTCATGATTTTTTGCAAGAGCATGTATTTTACAGTGTTTCTGAGTACTTGGCATCTATAATAACAGAGATCCATAAGGTCTTACTCATTTTTTCTAAATTTCCTATTTTAATTTTTATAAAAAAGTATAATAGATGGGCTATAATCGTAATCATTATTTGTTACTTTCCACAGGAAGTATTATCTTCATATTTCTTTGCATCATTTTTTCTTTTTTCTTTTCCTCTTCTGTCTTATTTGTTGTACCAAAATACGTGTTCTTTATCCATTTAATTATTTGTTTACTTACATACCTGTATATTTTTTGACGTGTCTTATACCATGTTATCATTGGTCTTATGGACAATAAAATTATTATTATTATTATCTTTTTTCAGCATTTCTGAAGCGATCTAGACTATTTTTGAAACGATGATTGGGTAATTATATGTGAGTGTGTGTGTGTTTTTTTTCATGTTCTTGTATGTAGCTTTGAATTTGTGTTTACTTTACTGTTTAACATAATTTTGAAATGGACATAGACCAAGTAAGTAAGTGCTGAATTCATGGAGATATGGATACCTAGTAACTTTTTTCCATAAAACCTTATATTCCTCAACTTAGCTGGGCTACTTCCCACTTTCAATCATCTTCGAATACGATTTCACCTTATTAGGAATAAAACGTGGAGTTGAATTATGAGGAGATGTTCCATCTCTTCATTTTCATGTAGGTAAGAACCGTAGTGACAGAATCCAGAAATCAATGAGTTGCTAATTGTTATGAAGAAATTTTGGGTAACTATGCCTTCTTTCATTCCACATCCCGATCTATTCCAAAGTTCAAATTTCAGTATCTCCCAAGTCCCATTTATTTGTGCAACAATCTTAGACGAACGACTTTGAATGACCAGTTTCAGTTACTAATTGAATCCTATATTCGTTATGTTGGAATATATCATCGAGGAACATAAGCTTCCCAATCTCACTTATTATCTGAGTTGACGATCAAATTCTAATGCAAATTCTACCGCAACACCAACTCTTAACCTGAAACTCGATTGATTGGCTAAAATATCAACATGGAAACTGCTAACCAACTAATACCTAACTAGATCCAAAATTCGAAGGCGATTAAGCTAATTATCGTATCTGTCCTACGACTATGAATGAGTTCATAAACTACGATAGTAATTGAACCCTCGAGCATGCCGAAGTTAATAACGTTTCTGATTGTCTGAACTATGTCATGTTGATGAATACTTTGACTGATTCTATATAGATGATACATGCTTGTATTATGATTGATGGCAGTGAGCCGAAAATTTAAGGTATAATGCAAAATGCCAGGAAATAGAATCTCTTTCACATTGAAGGCTGAATTTCACTTGACTTCTTAAAAGCTGGGCCCATTTATTAGGATAATGATATTGATTTTCAATTGAGACTAGCTTTAAGATTCTATTTTATAAACTAGTAATTTACATTATCAGGCTATACTTTGATTATTAAATTGAAATTTGTGTGGTTATGATATTGTTGTCTTGATTATGATAACACCTGGACATGTGTATCCTGCTATTAGTCGAGTCAAATAGATATTTCATTACGAAAATCGAACGAAAATAGTGGTGATAATCTTATAATCGAGTCAAATAGGTATTTCATTACGAAAATCGAACGATATTAACCGATTTTGATGAAACAAAGTGTATTCGATTCGGGATGACGTCTGGAAAAAAGCTTACCGGTTAGTTTTTTGTGCAAATTTGTTATTATTTTTTTAACCGAAAAATTGACCAATTTCTAAAATTTCATCAAAACTAACCAGAAATCCTCAGTTAGGGGTTGTGGAAGTTGTTTTTTTATGTTAAATGTTTAAAAATTTGTTAAAAGGGGGTCGTTACTAATTTAAATCAAAAACAAAATCGAATTCTAATTTTTAAATATTTTTGATTTGAAATAAATTCCCGCTCAACTAAAATTTTCTTCTATCTTCTCTACTCAGTCTTTTTATATTCCACACAGCATCTTTTACATATACTATGGACATTTACCTAGTAAAAACCGGGCGGGAGTAGCAGGTAGGTATTTTTCTTAAGCTATGGAGTTTACACTATACTATAACACAGCTTCTATCATATAATAAGATCCCTATGTCATCCACCGCTTCATAGAGCAGCTGTTTATCCAAACCGGTCCTCCCTCCCATCCTCCCAAAATAAAGACGCGGCAACGTATACGTGGACCACGCTGCTAATGTAATGTAGATACATAATAAATGATCACCACGTGTTACTTACAGTTGGATGCCGCTGTTGTTCAGATTAGTAAAATTTCTCATTCGTTTTATGTGAAAATTATTTTGTTCTGTGGTTCAGTGAATATTATCAGAAACATTTTTTGACTCGACTATATGTAATTATGCTTTGTATACACTTAGTTACATTTCTTAGGCTTCATTCTAGATCCAACTATTTTCAATATAATGATCACAATGTACAACATAATATTAAATATAATTATTTATAGTCTTGAACATCCTTGTAATAAACAATTGAATTTGAATTCGAGTTCAACTGACACATGAAGATGATAACACCAAATCAGAAAATCATACCAATGTTTTTATAAATTTTCCGGTTTGGAGTAGAGCACAACAATTTCCTAATCAATTTTTTGTTTTTTTTGAATTTTTGTTAACATCATTTTAAATCTTCCGGAAGGTTGTTGAAAACTTCATAACTGATATATGTATATGTTCTTCGTCCTATTTCTGTATATAGTTCAGGTAAATTCAAACTCTAAATTATTTTAGATTGCTGTTGTTTTATTCTGTATTGTGTTTTTCATGTTGTGTACTTTGCAATTACTGACTTCTCCAGAAGATATTTTCAAATGCTTAAGATGTTTTTTTCCATAAATAATTGATCTAATGGATAGTACTTTGGTTTCTTATATATTATTATCTTTATTATTCTTGGAAAATCTTGACTTCCGAATGGATTACACGTCACAATAGCTCGACTTGATGCCGACTTTTCGCCAACCAATACAGGTGGCATCTTCAGGGCAGGCTTGAGGCTTAAACTTAAACTGGTTCAACTGGCTTCTGTAGTCGTATTTATTGTAGGAAAAATCCTTAACGCTACACAGTTCACGGCCACAGAAACCAGTAGAACCAGTTAAGTTCAAGCCTCAAGCCTGCCCTGAAGATGCCACCTGTAATGGTTGGCAGAACGTCGGCATAAAGTCGAGCTATTGTGACGCGGAATCCATCCGGAAGCCAACATTTTTCAAGATTAGCTATCCGCGGAAGTCTACTATTTATCGATTTTAGTGGTCTATTGTAGGTTCCTCCTCAAGCTATGATACTGTATGTTGAGACTGACCAGAATAGTGCATGATAAACCATTAAAAATTGGCGTTTGAGTAATT
The DNA here is from genome assembly GCA_958510875.1 of Endomychus coccineus. Taxonomy (NCBI): domain Eukaryota; kingdom Metazoa; phylum Arthropoda; class Insecta; order Coleoptera; family Endomychidae; genus Endomychus; species Endomychus coccineus. The sequence goes on along the minus strand of OY294069.1, from coordinate 141,987,953 downwards.
CATAGAATGAATAAATAAAATTCCTATTTCGTTTATTGATTTCTTTGATATGCTCAATCCACTCCAAGTTATGGTCAATGATTAGACCTGAAAATCTGCAAGAGTTCACTCTCTTCAATACAGTACAGTCGCAATTCATCCCAGAGCAGTATATATTATGTATTTTGACAGTACATTTTTCTGGTGGGCTATTAGCGTAAATTCCATATGTTAGAAACAATTTTCCATCTACGTTCAGTGTCAAGTGATTTCATGTGAACCATTCTGCCAACTGAATCATATAATCTTGGTGGAGTTTGACTCATTCCCTGCTTCAAAGATCGGAATTGCTTCCGCTTTTTGAAGTTAAAACTTCTTAAGGCGCGTTGAGCTATTTCAGATGGGAGTAAAATCATGAGTCCGTCTCGTGCCGTCACGCTGTAGCTATATATATTAGGTATTATGTATACTGCTGCGAGCGCAACTACTCGGGTCAGGCGTCAGGTAGTCTCTCTATACGCTTACACACGTGTGCATATCTGAGTCGGATACTCGGCGTTATTCATTTACTCAATTCTAGGTCCTCGTGCAGACAAAAGTTATATTTTTATTAGATTTATTAATCATACATTGTGTACTAGTATCGTATCTACGTGCAAGGTTTTGAATATCGTGAATATAATTCTTGTTATAAGAATATAACATTAGTGATGTGTATGAGGGAGATCTTTTGCATGTGTACTACACATTGATGACGTTGTGTTATATCTAGTTTATTATTTTTATTGTTCGAATGTTGGATCACAGCATCAAATATAATAGTGAGTATAGTCTTGATGTTTTTCTTAATACTACTAATACGAAAGTACAACATTTTATTCCAAATAACTGTTTGTGGTGTGACTTACGATCATACTGACATTTGACGGAAATGTTTATGTGTTTACATTTTGCGTTTCTTTTTAGATTATTTGTTCATTGGTCCGAATTGAAGATGTTTTCTTTTACCACCATCCGTAGACACCTTCAATGCTGTTTAACATCACTTTCATTTACATCGATGTGAATATCAATAAATAATATGTTTTGAAAATATGTGTATTTATTATAATGACTGTCGGGTTACATTCATTCTCTTTACGGGGATTGTACCGCCCATTATACGTTTTTTATTATTAAATATAAGAATGTATATAATTGTTGTTTGAAATGTTGACAGTTGTGAAAACTAAAGGAATACTAATTATATTAATTTTCATTTAAAAATAATAAAATTGTAATTTCGGATGCTACAACGAGTACAACAACTCCATACTGAAACTCCATTGACAATAGTATCTGTGGCATCGGATGTCTTCGTTGATTGTCATAATGCTGAGCAACAAAATTTCTTCTGACAGAGGTTGCATAAAATGAGAACCGATGATACGGGTGGAGTACCATACGAGTTAATTCCAATTCTTAACCGACCATACATGATAACTAATAACATAGATGTTGGGGATGGATTGTCCAATGGCACTGTCGGAAAATTGTCATGTAGAAATAGATGATACTGGTGAAATCATACGAATTTTTATGAAATTCCCGAAATAAATTAGTTACTTCATAATGTCAGATTTCACTTCTGTCAGCAGTTCTCGGTGACTGTCCGTATTTTTTTTTAATCAATCAGGAAATATTTCATTCTCGATACTCGTCAGTGGGACGAGGCAGACGTGAAATCACTGGTCAACAATCTCGATCGTTTCTTTGAATCGCAAGAACTTTTTTGTCAATTCGTATTATTGTGAATAAATGCATTCTCAGTGGGACATCTGCTTTTTGGCAGATGGTGTTGGACCATCTAGGTTCGCCAAACATTTTCGAGGGTGTTTTGTCATATCACTTCCGGAGATGGTTGATCAGTAACTCCATGTCTGCCTCGTTCCAATGACGAGTTCATGAGGAGAGCGAAACAGCTGTCTGGGACTATACGACGTGTTGTCACTTTTCAACCTGGTAAACCAAAACTTTGTCCGTCATCTGGCGGCAGTATTTCCAACTGTTTCCCCGTTGGTTCTTTGAATCGCGAGAACTCTTTTGTCAATGGGTAGCATTGTGATTATTCTCAGTGAGAAATCCGCTGCCGGCAGATGGTGTAGGAACATCTAGTTTCGTCACACATCTTTGAGGGTGTCTTATCATATCACTTTCGGAGATAGTTGATCAGTGACTTCACGTCTGCCTTATTGCACTGATGAGCTCATGACACGATATAATATAATGGTATATCTCGTATATTAAAAGCGTAGCCCAAGTCTGTGAACTTACAACTCTTGCCGCGGGGTCGCTGCCGTCGGATGTAAGAGGAGCTATACGGCGCACAGTGGGTAAATTCACGAATTTAGGTGGACAATAGTCCAGTCAACATTTTTGAATTTCTGAGTGTTAGTTGTTATTATTATTATTTGGAAAGTTGCATAATCTTAATATTAATATAAAATGAGTTGAGGACCCCTGTTTACACAACTGCCTAATTCATTACAGTTAGAATATCTCAAATCACTGTCTGATTATTATGTACAAGTTGTTTCTGCCGTATACAAGTATAGATTTTCCTTAACAATGAATATTACTGAGATAGATAAGAGCATATATTTCCATGAAAAATCTTGTCTTCCGGATGGATTCCGCGTCACAATAGCTCGACTTGATGCCGACGTTTCGCCAACCATTACAGGTGGCATCTTCAGGGCAGGCTTGAGGCTGGAACTGAAAGCCTCAAGCCTGCCCTGAAGATGCCACCTGTAATGGTTGGCGAAACGTCGGCATCAAGTCGAGCTATTGTGACGCGGAATCCATCCGGAAGACAAGATTTTTCAAGATTAGCTGTCCGCGGAAGTCTACTATCCAAGATATATTTCCATATTTATTTTTGATCTACATAGTAATCTATATGTAGTTATTTTGGGAATTAGTAAATTTATGCCCATATTCAATAAAGAAAAACTCTATAACCCCCAAGAGCTCCCAAAGACTTTTTTTTAGAATCTGTTTCACCAATCCTTCTAGTTTTTTAATGTTGCACAGGTCATTTGCGATTTTTTGCTTCTTCAATTTCTAAACAAATGTTGTTCTTCAAGTATTGAATTGCATTTTTCTATAGATGAAATTCGACAATTTTGCGAATTCTGGACTTTCGTTTAAGTTTTCGTAGTAAGTTTGGGTGATTGCAATGAGTTGTTATGTTGTTAATAGCGCTATCCATGCATACAATTGTCTCACTCCGAATTAATTATCAGCTCATCATCGTTCTCGCCGTTTAGCTCCTCTTACATCCGACCGTAGCGACCCTGTGGCAAGAGTTGTGAAATCACATACTTGGGCTACGCTTTCGTTAGTTATAACAGTATAAGAGACGCATTAACATTATATTATGCCGTGGCTCATGAGAAGGGCGAAACTGGTGTCTGGAACTACAAGCCTTGTTGTCACTGTTCGAGCTGGACAACCAAGACTTTGACTATGAGATATTAATTAAAATAGATTGTCTCTTATCAAAACTCCTTATTCCTTGCAACTCGTGAAAAACATACAATCTTGAATCGTAATGTATCACATAAATCATGACAATATAAACCTACATCGATGCATATTAACGCACTTTGAATAATCCATCATTAACCAAATTATGATAGGTTGTTGACTGAGATGTTTGTAAAGTGTTGTGAAGCTGGATGGAAGTTACATATTACCTACGACATCTGATCTTGGATTGTAGATACTGAATCAAGAATACTTTCAATATAATCATCATTTCATCCAGTAACATATTTATATTTGCGGCAATTTCAAATTCTAGAACTAGATGAATAAAATGTAAATGGCGCATAATAACATGAGATATTAGTTCACATAAAATATCTCTAGTTATAAATTATCTCCCCTTACAGCTCATAAAACCTTAATTACAGTTTCAGGTTTATAAGCCGCATGAATTAATTGCGCTATTCTGCATCTGAACCTAATTTTTTGCATAACAGTTCAAGTGAAATTTATAATGGACGGTATACATTTCAACATAATTAGATGTAAGTCGTTGTATTGAAATTTCTTTCTGAAATACCTTTGAACCAAATAATGACGAAGCTACCGACTAGTATTTCACCATTCATTTATCTAGTTATCTACATAACGATTTGTTCAAAACCTTTCTTTTCTTGAAAATTTGAAACAAATTTGATGAGTTTATGGACATATTTACATTGATACCACGATAAAAAGATCAATACGAGTACATAGTTTGGAAATTGGATTTCCATCAGTAAATCTAGAACATACAAAGACGATTAGTAAACTCAGAATCATCTGAGATATTCTCCAGAAAAAAATACGTGGAAGTATAACATTTCACTCATTCTAGTTTATATTCCACCAAGAACCGAATTTCCTAAGTGGATCGCACTTTTGCATAAATAAATTGGATTCACGTAATTCTTCTTGTAAAGTCTGCATCATTGGTGTTTATCTACGATAGTGAATTAACATCCATACATCGACAATGATTGGCATGATTTACTTAGAAGTTACTTTGTTCATAAAGGTCCTAAATCTTACTCCTTATAGCTATCTCATCAAAATTACCTCAAATGAGTCATCCTCATTATCAAACAAATTGATTCACGACAAAGTATACTGTATTCATGTTCATGATACATTAAGGAATACTCATTGACAACACACCGAGTTCGTAATTCCTCTTGAAAAGTCAACAGCGTTGCGTACATCCCTGTTACCACACGAATGACGTTACGTGACGCTGTTCAAATCTCAGAATGAGAATTCCGTAAATCCCTACGTGTTGAATATATGATTGTGATATATATTTATCAACTGATGTTTTAGAACTATGTGCACATATCGAAGGAACAGGTAAGATTTATTGAGTTTTGTATTCCGTGGGAAATTATGCATTTACATAATCATGGCGGAACGCTATCGGCTATCAATAAGACATCATTATTAGTGCATATTCGTCAGGTGATTGCAAGAAGTCCAGAATACCTATTTACACTATTACAATGAAGACAACCGCATTGTGTACAACAAACATCAGAATTTCTCATAAAACGATACCCTTAGAGGGTTATGGAATAATATTTTAATCATGGCACATGTTCAAGTTGTTAAAATGAAAGTCGTTGTGGTAACAGCGAAGGAGGTGCTGCCTAAAAAGTTTTTCAGCTTGTTTCCACATCTATAAACGGTTAACCCCTTCCGCCCCAGGTGTATCTTATTAATGATAGGGACATATACCATCTGGTTATGTTGCCAAAATCAATTAGTAAGATGGAGACGTAGTGGAAACCAATAAATCTCGTTTTGTCACAGAATTATTTTGAATATGTTTTTTGTTTTACAGAAAAAAATAGTTCATGGTTAAACCAGAATATCCACCACTGGACATATAGTCACACCAGAATATACACTATTGGATATTGCTATGTACCCAAAGAACACACATGGAACGGAAAATATATATAAGTAGCTCATCAGAAACAATGCCATGAACTAAAATGATTTATTGAAAATTCAAAAACTAATGAGTTCAAAAATACTTGATAAACGCAAAAAACTAGAAACAAAAAAGGTAATCATTACAATATTAATTTGTGATAAATCTGGAAGTGTTCAGCTGAGCATAATCCAGGACTATCAGGACAACTAATGCAACCGTATCAGGTCAACTCTTGTATTCCATTTCCCTTGCATATGGCACAAATTTTGCGAAGAGCTCTCGTCTTTACAACTTCCCTGCGAAAATCTACCATACAATTCAGGACCTTGGACGTTGATGGTTTGACGTTATCCTTCAATTTTTTATATCCTTCACCATATTCAGCTAATATTCCGTGACAGCTCAGTTTTGAACATTTGTACATGGACATTCGTTTGCTGTGAGAGTTGCTATTATAACTTCCGAATTTAAGGGCATCTGGTGCAACAGATGTGAAGCAACCTTGGTGAACCAAGTATATGATTTTCTCAAAGGAGAATACAGTTCCGTGTCTTGGTCTTCTGCATCAACTGATCCCATATTCTGGTTATAACATTCTGTATGTTCCAGTTTATTGTAATGAATTTGTTTTCACCAACTAAATAAAGCTCTTTTTCACAAAATCCTGCTGAATGCTTACTAGTCAAAAGATATACATCTTTTTGGTCTTTGAACCTCACCAGAATGAGCATACCTCCATGAACAAAACATGACTGATGTAGATCTAGAGCTATATTTGTCAATTGCTCGGGGTACGCCTCTGTTCGTTCTGATAGTTCCTGTAAACTCTTAAAGTCGAACAGACGTATACCAGATATCTATTATAATCTCACGGTGGCTATTCAGGAGATTTTTTGCAATAAATACAACAATTTTCGGCAAATGTGAGGTGGTTGGTACCATTTATGTGGGATATGTCATATACAGGGTGTCCTCGAACTGCGTGGCTTAAATAAAACCGAAGATTCTTTGATTTGAAAAAAATTTGCTGAGCCTTTTTACTTTTGCCTCAAGTGTCTTGTTTAGCCAGTAGAGGGCTTCAAAGTTGCCTAAATAATTTTGTTTTTTCGGTATAACTTGAGAACGTGATGTAGGACTTTTGCAATATTTGGCGAGTGAGTTACTGTCAATAATAGCCGTTTTTGAAAGTGGAGCATAGAGCCTTAGAGACCATAGAAATGGCTCAACCTTGAGGATGTAACGGGAAAAGTGTCCAGAACTTTTTTGTGGTCGTTGTAATTCACTCTATATTTTTTATGTAGATAGCATATCTAATTTGAAAACTTTTTTTACTCTTAGAAAATTTTGATAAAATCAACGGATTAGCTTGAAAAAAATAATTTTCGAGTCTCTGCAATTTTGGCTTACTAATTTTACTTGATTAAAATACCTTAGTTGCCTTTGCTTTTCTAATGTAATTTTGGCATTTGGAGAATTTATTCTCAAAACTGTCAGTTTTTACTTTGCTTTCCGTGAAAATTTTATGAAATTATGGCTCAAAATTTCACTAACACTGAAATGGTTAATATCTCGGTAAAACACGAATAATAAAAACAATAGAAATGGGGAAACGATGTGATTATTTAGGAAAATTAAATGCTAAATCAAAAGAAACAACAAAACTTTTTGGGAAATCGCTAAGGCATCAATTGTTCGAAATGTTGCCCATTTTCCTGAATACACAAATTAATTCGTTTCAAGAAATTGGATCGAATTCTGGCTAGTACTTCAGGATCATTCTTCAATAAATCCGCTTCATGATTAATTCGTTGCAACAATTCCTCTCGTGTGTTTACTGGAGCTGCATAAACTTCCGACTTCAAAGCGCCCCATAGCAAGATGTCGCAGGGCGTCAAATCAGGGGAGCGGGCCGGCCAGTTCACTGGTGCATCGTGTCCTCTACCTATCCAGCGATCTGGATATTCCGCATTCAAATGTCGCCTCACAGCTAATGTGAAATGAGGAGGTGCACCATCATGGATAAACTAAAGGCCACGACGAATGTGTAATTGCAAGTCTTCCAACAGTTCAAGTAGCCTTTGTTCCAAAAAGTTCAAGTAGATCTCCCCGTTCAATCGATCGGGTATAACGGTAGGGCCAATATTAAAGTTATCCACAATTCCAACCCAAACATTGATTTTAGTTTGATTCTGAAAATATGTAACTTCCGTTCCATGAGGATTTTCATCAGCATAGAAATGTTCATTATGGAGGTTAAAAAGACCACATCTCGTGAAAGTAGCTCCGTCCGTGAACAGAATTCTTCTACAAAAATTGGGGTTTGCGTTCTGTCTTTGGACAATAAGCCGACAGAAATCTAGCCGATGACCTGGATCCATGGGCAATAAGTCTTGAACTGTTTTAATATGATAGGGATACAACAGTTCTCCTTTCAGTACATTATGAACTAATGATTTTGAGGCTCCAATACGAAGTCCCAAACGTAGTGTGCTTATCCCAGGTTCAGTTTCAACCGCTTCCAGTATCTCTTCTTCGAGCTCTAACGTCCTTCTTGTCCGTCTGCGTCCAGTTTCTCTGCGATTTGCTTCAAATTTGCCAGTTTCGCGAAGGTTTGTCGATTTGGAATTCTGCGATGCGGATATCTTTCCCTTCTCCGGCCATTGCAATGACAAAGTCCATAAATCAATAACATATCAACCATTTCAGTGTTAGTGAAATTTTGAGCCATAATTTTATAAAATTTTTACGGAAAGCAAAGTAAAAACTGACAGTTTTGAGAATGAATTCTTCAAATGCCAAAATGACATTAGAAAAGCAAAGGCAACTAAGGTATTTTAATCAAGTAAAATTAGTAAGCCAAAATTGCAGAGACTCGAAAATTAATTTTTTCAAGCTAATCCGTTGATTTTATCAAAATTTTCTAAGAGTAAGAAGAGTTTTCAAATTAGATATGCTATCTACGTAAAAAATATCGAGTGGATTACATTGACCACAAAAAAGTTCTGGACTCTTTTCCCGTTACATCCTCAAGTTTGAGCCATTTCTATGATCTCTAAGGCTTTGTGCTCCACTCTCAAAAATGGCCATTATTGACAGTAACCCACTTGCTAAATATTGTAAAAGTCCTTCATCACGTTCTTAAGTTATATTGAAAAAACCAAATTATTTTTGCAACTTTGAAGCCCTCTACCGGCTAAACAAGACACTTGAGGCAAAAGTAAAAAGGCTCATCAACTTTTTTTCGAATCAAAGAATCTTCGGTTTTATTTTGGCCACGCAGTTCGAGGACACCCTGTATATCCTTTCCTATATACAGACACGTGTGTATCCCCGGAATTCAGGAGGACTGGAACAGAGATAACATAGTTTCATCCCAAATCTACTGCGCTCCGTTTTCATGTATTGTCTGAAATAAAATCGGCCCTTGTGCAGCATAAGTTGTTCATCTATGGCAAAAACTGGACCAGCATTAACTAGAACTAGATTCATACAATTTCTCTAAAGCGAGCCATGAAAATTCCCTGTCTAGTGTGTGGAGCACCTTTTCTCACAAGATCTGGCGGCGAAAATCGAATGAATTTCAATATGGAGAAAAATCAATTGCGGCTCATTACCATCTCATGAAACACGCGAAGCCTTCTATGTGAAATATCCGTACTCCAGCAGTTTGAAAGCTGTGGACATTTCACTACCCCACTTGAAAAGTTCAAAGAAAAAAAAACGTAAAGTTGATCCTTCTTGAGCGTTTTCCATTTCAGTTCTCAAACAGTTCGAACATTATTGAGTTCAAAATATATTTCAGCCCATCTGTTTGTCCACTAACAAATTTCATGCACAATAGTAGGGCTTATGAAGAACTCAAAACACACTACAGCATCCTTACTTTCCTCAAAATCGATAACAAGGTTGAAGTCATATTCAGAATGATACTCTTCAACAGGTTTTGGTGACTGATAGGTGGAAGGATTCACAACAGTGGTCCATCCATCCGTTCATTTGAATACCCTCCATAACCTCATCTCCATCTGTTGCAGAATAATCACTCTCAGTACCACCAGTACACTTCATTTTCACAATCCCAGGCACTGTCGTTTTCTCTAGCACAATCGAGATCCATGTTTTTAGAAAATAATCTTATTTTTTTACTCCCGATAGTTTCGAAATAACGACACCAGCTGTTTGTTACAATTTATTTGTGATATAACCTAAAAATATTCTTATGCGCAAGTATGAAATATTTCATTACTTATAACCCAATATCCTCCTATAAAAATACGTGCCTTATACCACGTTCGTAACGGATGTATCGGTGATACTACCGAATCTCACTACGCCGATGATTTCCATGAAGCAATATCCACATGTGGATATCAAATTGAGTGTACCTGAAAATATCCAAACCTGGAGACAATGGTGCGGAAGGGGTTTTTGGAGGTACTGAATCTGCAGGAGTATACCTATTTGTTTGAGTGGGTTTTCTGTAAATATTTAATTCTAAGAGATTATCATATTTTATAATATTAATGTAAATACCAAGTATAGGAAGCTGCTCATCAGTTTCTATTTCACAGTGAAATTGAGTGAATCAAATTGTCTATTAAGTTTGTTCAAATAGCCATGATAATGAAAATTTTTCCTTATAATCGGGAAAATATCATCGACATTCCCAGTCCTATATTCTGGAAAAAGATTAAATTTTTATTTTAAAGAGGTTTCAAGTTTGCTAGAAAAATATCAGCCAAAAAGGAGAGAGTAGATTGCTCATTCAACATCCGCCTGTTTGTTTATAGTAGTTTTTATTGAAAGTTCCATATATAATGACGTAAGGATCACGTATTCTGGGCTTTTTGTATCGTGAATATTAATATTTGAAAGCCATACCTACATATGATTTATCGACTCAGGGGTAGGCTGTGCCAAAGAAAATCGATATTTTTTTATTTTGCTCTCCTCCGTATATATCATTCTCCGTTCGAATTCATTCAGGTCCCCAGAATTTGAAACAAATCGGCTAATATTCAGAGGTGCATCAAGCCCAAAACGTGTTTTTGAAGAGATTTTTTGAGAGGTTTCATAACATTGTTCTAAAATGACAGGATGTTTGAAACTTGTGAACCATTATTACACTCAAACACAAAGTGTTTGATGCCACATCCACTTTCCCACAGATATATTCGCGAAAAGAACCATTTTTTCAAGGCCTGAAAACTGTAATTTCAACATTCAACTTCAATAACTTCATATCTATTGGTTCGTGATGCGTCATATGCTCTTTAAATGTAGTCTAGTATCACGTAGCATTGATTGAATTGATAATTCCATAGAAAATCGTCCATCAGTTATAATAATCTACACTCGAGTGAAAAAACACACCACTTGAAAATGCACCAAAAATGGCAAAAATTCAGAGTGCCTTAACTGGGTCGCATTCAGTTGAAAATGGATGAATCTCCAAGGTCTAAAAAGGTCGAAGCCTAACCTTTGATGTGATGCTAGTTGATGTGATACCAAATCCATTCCACCCCCTCCCGCCCCGCTAAGAAAATATGTTCCTGGTGTCAAAAAATTTCCCACTTTGACAGCTCAAAGGCCGAGTCGAAAAAATCATTGACTCAATCAGATAACAGGTCAATGAATTTGAATCATTTTTCTTCAAGTTTCCTAAGAATTCGAGTTTCTACGATGATTCGGCGGGAAAATATGAATTTTTCAAAAAAGAATAGCATTTTGCGTTTTTTTTGGTCACAACTTTGCCAATTTTGTACTTCAATCAATGAATCTGTATAAACTTGATTGAAAAGTCATAAAGTTAATAGAATGTGTTAAGTACAGAGTATATTCTAGTATTTACAATCGAATATTTTCAACAATCATTTAATAATTTACAATTATACATTTAATAATTTGTACTTTCAACAGGTACTGCTTTTGCTCTTCGTTCTTCGTCAATTCGGAATTATATTCTGTAATTAACGCTATACCTCTTTCCTCGGTGTCATTCATAACGCGCAGAAATAGAAAATTTTCTTCCGCTTCTACATGAGGCTCCTTGTTTTTCCACGCATATGGATCTTCAGTTAAAAAGTCGCAGTTCACGTCAAATCTTTTCAACAAGTTACGTGTATGTTGAGAATAGTTCATCGATACAACCCTTTTTCCAGGTCTCTAATTTGGTGTCAGAATTTAGATTTAATAATAACCTTTTACCCGGCTCGTCGGACTCCTTACAACTGTCTAATGACTGAACCATTTCAGATTTTATGTCAGAGGGGACATTTTCGTCGAACAAAGATAAACCTATCGCCTCATCTGAGAGGAACCAGAGGTCCTTCGCAATTTCCCGTATAGCTGCTAAAGCCACAATTTCGTTGTGTTCTTTCCAGTCAATCAGGCTCTGAAGGAGTCGCAAAACATTCCACGGGCTGGAAATCGCTTGTGGAATGATAAACCAATATTTAACATACCATCACCATCACACTATGAATGTACAACTTTTTCAAAAAAATTCAGTGCTTTGTGCCAAATTATCGTAGAAACTTGAAATTTTGAGGAACTTACGGAAAAATGATTGAAATTTATCGACATGTTGTCTGATTGAGTCCTCGGAACATATTTTATTAGCGGGGTGGGAAGAGGTGGAATGGTTTTGGTATTACATAAGGTATCATGACATTGAAGGGAAGATTTTGAGCTTTTTAGAACTCAAAGATTCATCTATTTTCCACTGAACGTAACCGAGTTATGGCACTCTGAATTTTTGCCATATTTGATGCATTCTCAAGTGGTGCGTTTTTCCACTCTGTTGTAGATTATCATAGCTGATGGGCGATTTTCTCTGAAATGATCAATTTAATTAATGCTACGTGATACCAGACTACGTTAAAAGAGCATATGACGCATCACGAACCTAAAAATATGAAGTTATTGAAGTTGAAAAATGAAATTACAGTTTTTAGGCATTAAAAAAATCGTTCTTTCCGCCAATTTATCTGTGGAAAGTAGATGTTGAGACTGAAATGCATTAATTACTTTGTGTTTGAATGTAATAATGTCTCTCAAGTGTCAAATATCCCGTTATTGTAGAACAGTGTTATGAAACCTGTCAAAAATTGAGGAAAAACTTAAAAAAAGACGTTTTGGACTTGATGCACCTCTAAATATTAGACTTGGAACGGCTTGGACGTTGGTAATTTCCTTACCCAACCATTTTGCTATATAATTGTACAAGAGACATTTGATGTTTGAAATGATTGGTATCATGGAATTACCTTCCTTATGAGTCTTAGGTAGGCAATACCTGACTACTACCTACTAGATTGTATAAAACATCCTTAGTCTCGGACAGTATGTTTAGTAAATAAGAGTGATTATTACGTACTTATTGGAATTTGAGAAACTCCAGCAAATATCATCGGACAATGGTTATGACATAACTTATGATCAATAACTTAATTTGTAGATAAAAAGGAAATTGGAGCCACTACCTTCGAACAGTTCAATAAAATTCAGAAGTTTCACTTATCATCCTTCAGTAATGAATGAAATCCAATTTGTTTTCTAAATTTGCAATATAATCTGTCTATAGATGTCAGAATGAGCTGAAACTCTTCTAGACATCAACTTTAATAACTTCGATTTACAAAATCAAATGTGAATCGGGTTCAAAATACTAGATGGACCAAATTAGAAGAAACATTCTAACTCGCTACAAAGAACATTTTACCCACATAAAGAAAAATAGCCGAAAATCTAGGTAATCCTGAAGGGATGGAAATGTTTAAGCGAAAAAGCAATTTCATGAAATCAGATCTATCCAGAAACAGGTCTTCAGTACTTTAACAGTAATTTTAGTGGATAAGGATTTTGCCTGGTGGTCACAAAATACAGGATAGTTTCAGTATTCTCAGGAAAATTGTGTTTTTGTCCTAATCGACGATGTTTTGTAGAAATAAATGAGACTCTGAGGAATAGTTCGATAACTTTGAATTTAAATGATGTAATTAGATTCTCTTTTGTATGGATATTCTATTCTTCCCTTGGTAATTATAATAACGTAAGCATTATACTATACAATGAAATAAGTAGGGCTGTCAGAGATTCTCTCGAGGGTGTCGTAACATAATTCTTACAGAAAACGATCTCTTGGATAGATAAGGTAAAACGCAAAAAGATCGCTAGAGACAAAAGTTTCGTGGAAATTGGCGAACCGGATGTAAATTACCGAAAGCGTGACAGGCAGGTTTGTTGCCCATGAGATTGCGTCAAAGTTTTAGCGCTCTTAAACACTACTTCCGTTACCGCACGTTACTGCTACAGTTCCTAACTTCTACAATAGCCAATTAACCATCGCCGCCAACGGAATTATTATAACTTGATGCAAACAGTACCTCAAATTCCCAACAGTTTGCTGTAACAGTTGGGAAAACTCTTTGTATGAAGGAATTGAATTTTGATTGTTTGCGGATTTTTCCAATGTCCATATAGATTGTTTTGATTTATTCGTTCACAGGTCGAGTTCGAAGAAGTTATTGGATTGAAATTTGACGCATGAGACCGAGTCAAGAAACCGTTTGGGCAATTCCTTTCACAAATCCGAGATTTACAAAATCGATAGTGAGTCGTGTTCAAAATGCTATATGGCCCAAATTAGAAGGAACATTCTAACTCGGTTTCAAGAACATTTTACTCACATGGAGAAAAGTAGTGAGTCATGTTCAAAATGCTATGTGACTCTTATTAGAAGGAACATTCTATCTCGGTTTGAAGGACATTTTACTCTCATGGAGAGAAATAATGTGTCCTCTCCAAAATGACATGTAGCTCAAATCAGAAGGAACATTCGAACTTGTTTCAAAAAATATTTTACTCACATGGAAAAAAATAATAAGTCGTGTTCAAAATGCTATGTGGCTCAAATTTGAAGGAACATCCTAGCTCGGTTTAAAGAACATTTTGGATACATGGAGAAAAATAATGAATCGTGTTCAAAACGCAGAGTGACTCAAATTAGAAGGAATATGCCAGCTTGGTTTAAAGGACATTTTACTCACATGAAGAAAAATAATGTGTCATGTTTAAAATGCTATGTGACTCAAATTAGAAGGAACATTCTTACTCGGTTTCGAGAACATTTTACTCACATGAAGAAAAATAATGAGTCGTGTTCAAAATGCTAGGTGGCCCAAATTGGGAGGAACATTCCAGCTTGGTTTTAAGAACATTTTACTCAATTGGAGGAGAATAATGAGTCGTGATCAGAATGCTATCTGGCTCAAATTAGAAGGAACATCTCAACTTGCGTTCAAGAACATTTCACCAGCATGGAGAAAAATATTTAGTCGTGTTCAAAGTGCTAACTGGCTCAAATTAGGAGGAATAATCTAACTAGGCTTAATAACATTTTACTCACATGGAGAAAAATAATGAGACGTGTTCAAAATGCTATGTGATCTAAATTAGAAGGAACATTCTGACTCGGTTTGAAGGATATTCTGCTCACATGAAGAGAAATTATGTGTCGTATTTAAAATGCCATCCCTTAGAAGGAACAATCTAACTAGGTTCAAAAAATATTTTACTCACATGAAAAATAATAATGAGTCGTGTTCAAAATGCTATGAGTCGTGTTTGAAATGCTATGTGGCCCGAATGAGGAGGAACATTCTTATTGTTTTCAAACACACTTAACTCACATGGAGAAAAATAATAAGTCGTGTTCAAAATACCATGTGGCTCAAATTAGAAAGAACATTCTAACTTGGTATAAATAACATTTTACCAAAATGGAAAAAAATTATGGTGGAAAATCAGCGTTAAACGAACATGTTTCGAATTCTGGTAGGAGCATTTTTGCAAAAACAGTCATGAATAATTATCTAGGTAACCTAGAAGTGATAGAAAAGTATGAGCGAAATAACAAATCAATGAATTCAGATTTAACTTCAGTTTGAGTTTATTCTTTTAATTTCAGATGGTATCTGAACAGGCACATTTGGATTTCTGATTTAGCTCACTCGAATGATGGCTGTTTAGATGGTGGGAGGTCCCTAGTACTTTTACACTATTTTTAGTGGATAAGTGTGATTGCTTCTTATTTATAGTAATAAATATATGGTTGATGAAAGAAAAGCAGCCAGTAGAATATCAATATCAAAGAAACACATCGAATTCAAAGCAAGTGAATACTGGTCTCAATGAAGGGAAATAACAAAATATCAAGGAGTTCAATTGAAAAAATGAAGGTTGGCTGGCGAATCCCACATAACGCATAAGTTACTTTCCTTAGGTGTAGCGACTAATTTTTAAACGTAGATTATAGACACATATTTACTTGTTTCGGAATTTAGATTCCATCATTAGTGGAACTCATTAAAAATACATTTATTTCAATAATTATTTGAACAGGTATAAGTCATACTGTGAAACATAAAAGAGGTACCAACTCAGCATGAGGAAATTCATTGAAACAAGCAATATTGCATAGTGACGTGGGTCATACACGACTCGAATGAAAAACTGCTACAACATAAAAACGAATGAAATTCAGATAAGTTTCGACAGTGTTGCAGGTGGTTTAGCAGGAAGTGCTGGAAATTTTATTAGGCAATTTATAAAGTGTAAAGTTTTTAAGAGTCTGTTTAGACTTACTGAACTTCATTTCGAACTTTCGACAAACTGTTTATATTTGCTTTGTATGAGAGGCAAACCTATGAATTAGTGAGTAATATATTCGAGTGCAAGTAATGCATTTTCCGCCTCGCTAATTTTTCTCAATATAACGTTCACCATTATACCATCGGTATCTAGATGGAAGTTTGGAGGAGAGTCTAATTTACGCCATTCTACATCTTTGTTCTGAGTATAGCGTGTAAAGTTCTTAGGAGTTCGGACACCCTCCTGTGCCTTGTCAAAAGTCACGAATTGGTCAGAGTGGGGGCATTTATCGTTAAGGCAGCATACAAAAATGCTAAGAACTTGGTCAGGAAGTTCACATCAGTCCAGCAGACCAACTAGAGGACGAACATGACTTGCAACCTTCTCGCCTGAAAGCCCAGATAAATGCAGCTGAGGAGAGAACATATTACACGGTGTTTTCTACAGAAGCATCGGAATGCTCTGATTGTCAACAAGGCAGTCTTTTGGCTACTTGAGATAAACCGGGCTCACATACGAGACCTAGGGATTTACCGCAACCTGCCGAGATGGCGTAATCAACACCTTGGTATATTGCCGCAACGTGATGAGTGTGTAGGTTCCTGATGTCAGAGCCTGTCGAAAGGCGCCTGAGACGCTCTTACAACTTCTGTCGGCATGTCTGGCAAAAGCTGCTTCGTCGTACACCCATCCCTTGATGTAGCCCTACGGGTGCTGTATTACCACCTTAGGCACTCTTTCTGAATAGATCAAGAGCCGGTGCTGCCTTACATGCTAGGGGATATTCCGTTGTCGGGAACGAGAAATGCCAGATCTACTGGAATTACCTGTTTCCGACCGGCATCGGCAGGTCCATACAAGATAATACACCCCTCACGTTATCCTCCTCGATAAACAAAGCAAGACTATGTATGTCATCGAATTCTCTGCTCCGGCAGAGAAGAACATAGTCTTGAAGGAGGAGGAAAAATTGACAAAGTATCGAAATCTCATATTCGAGCTCCGCACGCTATGTAGGCAAGAAGGTCGTATCAGTTGTTCTGTTCATAGGTGTTTTGGGCGAAAGTCGGTCTCCGCTGCGTTCGAACTTGAAGATCATTCCGTCCTGTGAGAACTCGGTGCAGATCTCGATAGACCAGATGCAGAAGGGAGTCATTCTGAGATCAATAAGACTATTTAGGGCACACGATTTAGGAACTGTGGCCAATTAGGCAAAGAAACTGCCATACCAAACCAACAAATGAATAATAGTGTATCTGATTCCATAATGACCACCGAATTAAGTATCAATGTATCAATAACTCTGAAAATATCTTGGAATTTTATTTATTCTAAAAAAGTCTGATATTCTCAAGATTAAGTAGACACATCTGTCAGTTCATCAAGTCCTCACTTCACCTTTTTTAATATGGATAGATGACTATTGAAAGCATAACATCATAGGTCATAACAGCCGTATGTTACCACATGTATCGAAGATAAACTTGTAGGGTAGATCCTGACGTAAGAGGGAACAGAACAACGACTAATATAGCGAGCACGTTCTCCCCCTCCAGTTCCTCACTCCAGTGAGTAAACTTTACAAACGGCAATTCTACCCATTCTGTTATCTTGTTTGAGAGCTTTTTGCATGGCTGTAGAAGTTGGACTGATTTATATTGATTCGTATATGTGATAAACGCAAATTCCGACCTAGTGTCTCAAGTTTCAAACAGTCCTTGCTCTACAGTTGAATACTAGACTGGATTTTATAAAAGTATGGAGACTGTATTGTATTGCTTGAAAAATAGGTTGAATTCAAATGGATATATGAACCAATGTATTTATTAGAAACAAAGATACAAATATGAAAAATAAATTCATGGCGACGTGGCAAGCTTATATCATTCGAGATGGTCAATGAATTTTAATTAGAACTATGGACCTATGGATAGGAGGTTTCGACTCGATTCAGATCTGAATCGATTCTTGGTGTCGGTGTATCTGAAAAAATCAATTGATCCAAATCATCTAGATCATTTGCTGAGCCGATTCAATGGTTCGGCTTATTTAACTCAGTAAAGATAGTATAATTTTGATAAGTACCATTATTGTGCGATAATGCAACTTTCTGAAACCATTATAAATTACTATCAATCAAAATTCATAAATAATGAAACTGCATAATGTTTTATGGATGCCAAAAGCGAAAAGATGATCGATTCATTAGATGAGGAAGATAGTGATGTCGTCACACCCCCACCAGTCACTGTCATAAGAACTACTACTAAATAATTGATTTCCATCGAACAGAGAAATAAGGATGAGAATGAATTTATTTCTCCATTCTAAAGTTTTACTCAAATTATTTTTTAGTACAAATACTAAGAACTTCCAATGTGAAGGTGGTATAAATAAAGCATTTGGAAATGGGAAGAGATGGGTTTGCTTCATCAATTGAAAAAAATTGAAATCAAATGTAAACTATAACGTAAGACTCAATTTTTATGTTGAAATAAGAGCAAATTGTTCAACTCTAAGATAACAGTAATCAAAGTTCTTAAGCCCTTCAGTTCTGTCGTACAAATTTTTGAAAAAACTTATCACGCAGACAGCCATCTCACTGTTTGTGCATACCCATGATATTAGAAGTTATATTCAAAACAGAGTTTTTTTTTTTTTTCTTTTTTTTTTTATTTTCAAACGAAAAATACATTTCATTTTCACAGTTGAGAAAAAAGAAAAAAAAAAACAAATACATATAATTATTTTGAAATAAAATTATCAAAAATAACAATACTATACTTGTTGTGTGCACAAACATATACAATATAACTAAAAATTAAATAGAACGAGGAAGTTTAAGATTAAAGGAAGTACTAGAAAGGGAAGTTAAATCCTCAAGTTTGGTATACTGATTGGCATTTCTCATTATGCGTTTAAGTGGAGAGTAAAAAGAATAATTTGTTGTACAGGAGGGAACATAAAAAATTTGAGTTGAATTCACAGTTTGACGTGTAAGACGTTTGGGATTGTGAAAGTTAGCTCTAAAGTAAAGTGAGATAACTTCGCAAGAAATTATATTATTAATAGACTTAAAAAGTAGTTTAAGATCGAAGTGTAATCTTCTCACAGTAAGTGGAACAATGTTAAAAATAGTTTCAAGAAAGTTATAATCACAGTTCCACTTGGCATAACGTATTCCACTTTTGAAAGCCAAATATCTCAAAAATTTATGCTGGACCTTTTCAATATTGTAGGAATGAACGTTATAGTAAGGACACCAGACGGTCGAGCAGAAATCAAGATGTGACCTGACAAGAGAAAAATATAAAATTTTCAAAGCATTAATATTTCTGAAATCAACAGTCAATTTTTTTATAAATCCCAACATCTGAAGAGATTTGCCAATAATATGGTTAATATGAGGGACAAAACTTACAGATGTATCAAAAATCACGCCCAAATCTCTAACATTTAATTTACTGTCCAACGATGTACCATTAATTCGATAATTGTAAGTAATGGGACTTCTCAGACGATGAAATCTCATAATATTGCATTTTGAAATATTAAATTCCATTTTGTTAATAGTGCACCAGTTCGACATGTTATCTAAAGCTTTTTGTATCAATAAACATTGATCTACGGATTTTACTTTGAAAAATATTTTCAAGTCGTCCGCAAATAGTAAGAACTTGATATCACAAGGGAAAACATCCTTGATATCATTAATAAAAAGTAAAAAAAGTAATGGACCAAGATGTGAGCCCTGAGGAACTCCAGAGTGGACATTTATTACCTTGGAG
Organism: Endomychus coccineus; assembly: GCA_958510875.1. Lineage (NCBI taxonomy): Eukaryota > Metazoa > Arthropoda > Insecta > Coleoptera > Endomychidae > Endomychus > Endomychus coccineus. The sequence goes on along the minus strand of OY294069.1, from coordinate 141,968,033 downwards.
TAGTTATTTTTTATTCGAACTATTTGCGAACGATTGGAAAGATAGCTCTTAATCCAAGAAAGTATTGGGCCGTCTATGCCAAGTGATAAAAGCTTAGAAAGAAGTATAGAATGACTTACCCTATCGAATGCCTTGGAAAAATCAGTATAAATAGTATCTACCTGATACCCATCCTCCAAAGCATCAACAATGTAATTCGTGTATACTAACAAGTTAGTTTCAACTGAGCGACCACTTACGAAGCCATGTTGTTCAGCTATAATATGATGTCTTAAACTAGCAGTGAGTTGATCAGTTACTAAACTTTCAAATACTTTTGGAATCGATGACAGAATGGAGATTGGGCGGTAGTTTTTTATATTCTCACGGTCACCAGATTTGAATATGGGTGTAACAAAACTAGTTTTCCAAATATCAGCAAATTTACCTTCGACGAGGGATCTATTGAAAATTTTATGTAATGGTCTGGAGAGTACAAATGAACAAGTTTTGAGAAGAATAGGTGGAACGCCATCAGGACCTGGACTGGTTTCACTTTTAAGGGAATTTAACTTGTTCCATATATCACTAATTGAAATTGAGAATGAATTTGCAGTAATGTGAACTACGTTATTTGTGGTGTCATCCGAAGCAGGTTCATCATCCACTTCAAATACAGAAGAAAAGTGTTCAGCGAATGCGTCAGCAATATCCTGACCATTATTATGGATTGTGTTATTATAAGACATCAAGTTAGGATATTCATTAGAATTCCTTTTACTATTGACAAAGCTCCAAAAACTTTTAGGATTTAATGAGATATTGGTTTCAATTTTCCTAATATAACTGGAATAATCTGTATATTCCATACGACCGCATTTCGATCTTAAACTAGAAAAAATATGATAGTCAGCTTCAGATCCGGAAATTTTATATTTTTTGTGTGCTTCTTTTTTTAAAAATATGTTTTTCTTTAATTCATGAGATAACCAAAATGGAAAATTAAATAATTTACGTAAGCCAAACTTTTTTAGAGGAACGAATAAATTAATTGCTTCCAATAATTTATCATAAAATAAGTTAAGCATTTCTTCGAAAGTAAGATCTAAAAATAAGCTATCCCAGTTAATGGTCGACAAATACTCATTAACTAAGCCAAAATCAGTGTTCTTAAAATCAAAGGAGTAACCTTCACTTTTAAGGATATCATTGGGAAAGTATACAAAATTAATTGGAATCACAGTTTCAAAAGCTGGATGGTGACGGTCAAGGGGAAGAAGAGGAAATGTATCATTAGTAGTGAGCAAGTTTGAGCTGAACAATAGATCAAGAGTTACATTGCGGTAATTTTTAACATAATTGCATTGAAAAAGATTAACAAAAGAGCATAGCTGATTTAAAATAGGTGAGGCACTATTCTCACAAGAAATAGCCGAACTTGATGCTTCTGAACTGCCACAAATGTTATTATTACTCCAGTTTAGGTTTGGTACGTTGAAGTCGCCAAATACATACTGGGGTAAGTGTTTTCGAGGTTTTCTATTGAGCTGCAGAAGTCATCATACTTTTCTACTGCTGATCCAGGAGGTATGTAAACAGCACCAATCACCAACTGATTGGTACCTGAACTAACAAGAACTTGAAGCTGTTCAAGATTATTTTCACAAGAAACTTGCTTACTATGCAGATGTTTTTTTACTCCAACTAACACTCCTCCAAATCTCCCAGCACTACTTGAGTTCGGTGAACGATCACAACGGAAAATGTTGAATTCATATAGATTTAGATCAAGTGTAGAAAAGGACGTGTTCAATCCACTTTCCGTGAATACTATTATGTCATATAAGTTTAGAGACACTGCATTTCGGAGAAGACTTAGTTTTGTTCGGAGACCATTGACATTTTGGTAGTAGACAGAAAGGGAGCTTATTAGTTTTTTGGAGGCTGCTTTTTGCGATTCACTATCTTGGGGTTACCATTTATATGTCGAATAGATAAGTTCAGAGTAGGATCAGCTTTTTTGCGATTTTCAAGTTCCAACTTAAGTTCTTTGAAAAATTTTAGTTGTAGAGGCGTGTAGTCGTTTCTGAATCTGAATTTAGAGAGAGCCGGTATTTCTCTTATCTGAGATAATTTGCTGAAAAACACCTTAACGCTATCATTACAGTTTAAAACCAATTTGAGTGGACGTTCTTTGTTCATGATATATTTACCGAGACGAAAGGATGAGGTTACCGAAACGCTATCGTCGTTAATAGCTATAATAATCTGATCAACCACGGAGGAGTCAGCAGTTTTGTTGTCAGAATCAGGAACGTTGAAAAGAAGTACATTTTTTTGTCGTTTTTCTCTGTCTTGTATCTCCGAGAAAATATTTACATCTAGTCCCTTGGTATTAGGAGGGGTGATTAGAGCAGCATCGGTAAGTTCATGAGAACAAATATCATTCACCCTTTGATTCAGTTGGGTAACATCTTCAACCAACTTTGGTACTTTTTTTGCATTTATTGACAGATCTTCAAGGCGGCGTAGTCTGGAATCAATATCATTAATAGAGACTTGCATACCAGATAACCTTGCATGGACATCATCCAGAAAAGATTTCTTAAATATCAAAAAATGTTTAGAAAACAGAGCCTCCAATTCAGTTTCAGTCTGGTTGTTACTGCAAAGATCGCTGGTTTTAGAAGCATTGTCATCCGATAAGTCTTCATTGCGCCTAGGCATGGATATTCTTTTTCTGGAATTAGATTTTCTTTTGCAGACAACACATATCCAACGGTCCCCAGCTGAGTTTTTCAGTTGATTGTCGAAGTGGTCGAATTCTACTTGTGATAAGGGTATACACTTCTGATGATACCATTCGTTGCACTTAGTACAACAAATTGCGTAATTGTTTCTGGTTGATTTTGAGCAAACTGGACAAAGCACTGACATTATAAAAATAAATAATTGAATGTTTATTTCATTACATGTTTATTTCATTACATTTACGACTTCAATCCCAGATACTTGGTAAGTGCCATTTAATTAGCTAGTTTTCCAATGTCAATGTAATATTTGATTAATAAGGGATGTTCATTATATCAAAACATGGTCGAATATTAATTTGAAATAATATTTGAGGTGATTTGAGTATTTTTATCATTAGAAAGTAAATGTACGAGGGCAAGATGAAAATTCCCTGAAAAATAAGAGCAGGACCGTGTGACAACTTCGAACGAGTGCTAGGCGATGTTCAAGAACGATGATGAGATTTTTGGCGCCGTTTCGTAACCATGGATCCATCACAACACACCAGAGACTGAAGAACAGTCGGAACAGTGAACTGGTCCTGGCGAATGTAAGCCAAAAAAAGTCAACGGGGGCTTATCGGCCAACAAAGTCATGTCGAAAGTCTTTCGGGATGCACACGGTATCGTCCATATCGATTACCTTGAAAAGAGCTGTACGAACACCGGCGTATATTATGCTGAACTGTTGAATCTATCCGACGCCGGTTTGAAGCGAATGCGGCCGCATTTTCCAAAAAAAGTGTTCTTTACCAGGACAACGTAACGCACCGGCCCACAGGTCCGCAGTCGCAATGAAAAATTGCCTGAATTGCTCTACGAATTGATTTGTCATTCACCATATTCCATAGATTTGATCTTCTGTGATTTTTATCTATTTACAAACTTGAAGAAATGGCTCCGCGGAAAAGATTCTGCTACAACGATGAAGTTATCGCTGAAACAAACGCCTATTCTGAAGAATTACCGAAATAGTATATTTTGAGGGGATCGAAAACTTTGAACGAAGTGTGTCGGGTTATAACGAGATCACTATGTTGAAGACTAAAATCAATTTTGGCCAAATAAATTATTTCTTGTTCTATTTTACAGGGACTTTTCACCTTACCCTCGTATATAGGTATTTACAAACGGTTCCAATGGTCGCTTTTGCTTGTACGCTACCATGTACATATGGTTCAAAATGATGTCATAATATTTTTATTAGTGCTTGCAGAAATCTAAATTTTCCGTTGATATCTTTATATATGGTTGAATTTCTTCTAGCAAACAGTTGGATCAAATACCAAAAAGACTATCAGAATAATAACATTTAGAATAAAAATGTGTTGGATTCGCTTGAATTCAAAATGACAGTATTCGGAAGTCTGTTAAAAATGGGTAAATCTGTAACTAAGATCAAGAGAGGAAGTTCTTCAAGATCGTCTTCTCCATCTGAGGGCCCCGTAGCTAATTTTTGGATGAGTATGGCGTTCACTTGTGGCTCTTGAAAAAATAAATTGTTCTATTCATTTCAAACGCAATAGTTGTTGGATTTCTTTTTATTCCTTACCGTATGTACATCTACATGTACATACCAGAAAAAATTAAGAAAATTAAGGAAAAATCAAAAACTTCATGACTGTTAGTTCGAAACGATGAAACAATGGAAGTAAAATTTTTCTACCGAGAGGAAAAAATTTAGGTCTGAAAGGGTTGAATGCATATCTACTTACAGTTAATGTACTACGTTTTACGGTATTACATCATGATCTTTATGTACACATAAGTGAAGACCAATTTGAAGCTATCACAGTGAAAGCTATGGAGTTGTGACGTCACACTATCAGAGTCAAATGCGTATTGCGTGATGAGGATTATGGAGTAATGAACACTTTTGCTCCCAGAAACTTATGTTCATGCCCATAAGCAAATGATAGAATAGTTTTAATAAAAATACACTTGTAATAAATTTCGTTTTTACTAAAAAAAACTTGATATACTCCACCACACGGTAGGTTTATCAAACAATGGTTTCACAAACTATGGTTTATGGAACCAAATAAGTTTTAATATACATGAAACCTTTTGAATGATCAGGAAGACTTTACCTAATATCCATTATCCATTATTAATTTAATTTGCAAGTAACTCCTATCCTACTGTATACGTACCTCACTCTTCATTCCTTATGAATCTTGATTTCGATATTTGAGGAATGAACCGTAATAAACCGTAGTTTGTTAAACCATTGTCTGATGAAACCACCGTGTGGTGAAACATGCCACGTTTTATTTAATAAAAACGAAGCTTATGACAATGTATTATGAATATATTTCTTATTGAGACTATAGATATGAATTTTCAACAAGGAAGCACCAAAACCATCCAAAATAATAGTATCTTCAGAATTTATTCGATGGAGTTGAATTCGATGCATCAGTAAAAAGGTCTCGATTGATTAATCGATTCGAAGCATCCCATTGCGACTCGAACAGATTCATTGTGAATTTTGCGTAGTTGTGCATACTAATCTTTCTCACCGCTCAACAATTTATTCAGGAAATCGTATCCATAACTAGATAATATACTTAGTAGTCCGGTCAATTTAGACATCCGAATGTGCATAAAATCCCAACAAGCTGAAAATCAGTATTATTCGAGGTCAAAAGTCAAAAAAAAGAGTTTTTCGCGATTTTCAGCAAAACGTTGAGTTTTATCATAAAAGTACCTCGAACAAAAATTGTAGATCATAACGTTATCTATAAAAATGAATACATACTTTTTTCCTACGAGCCACCGTTTCTGAGACATAACGATTCAAAAAGTTATAAAAGTTGTTATCGTCATAATATGCATGAGTACGCCACGTAAATACATCTCTAGAGTTGTTATATATTATATATTATAATATATATATTATATATATATATATATATATATATATATATATATATATATATATATATATATATATATATATATATATATATATATATATATATATATATATATATGGTGAAACAAACTCACTCCTCGAACGCCAACTGAAAAAACTATTTTTTTCTTAAAACCAGGAAAAGCTCAACATCAATCAGATATATATTCATCAAAAAGTTTATCTACTTTTGTAAAGTGTCAAAATCATGTACTATTTTTACACGCAATAACTGGCTGTGATACGACATCTGCATTTAACAGGAGGGGTAAAACAGCAGTTTTCAAAATGTTTGAAAAACAAGATTTAGTTCAATGTGTTGAAATTTTCAAAAAGAGTAATTCAACTCAACATAAAGTTATCACCAACGGCATCCGCTTCTATGTACGGAGCTCCTAAAAAAACTACCTGTTTAGATAACCATCGATATGCATGCTTCGTTAAAAATACTAAAAATAAAAAACAAGTTCAATTAGCTTGTCTTCCTCCAACCTCAGTTGCTGCTCATCAACATCTTTTTCGGGTATATTACCAAGTTCAAGTGTGGCTTGGTTATCAGCTAGACCCTACCGACTGGGGTTGGAAGTTGGTCAACAATATATTAGAGCCAGTTCGAACTTTACTCCCACCTGCGCCGGAAAAACTACTGAACACAATTTTTTGCAACTGCAAAAAGGGATGCCGTGCTAAATGTGGTTGCAAAAAAGTCGGACTGTTTTGTTCTCTGGCATGCACAAATTGTCAAGGCCGGTCGTGCTCTAATGTTGAATCACAAACAATAGAGGATTCGTTTGATTCCGACGAAGTGTCATCCGATACATCGCTTTTGACGCAATTTACTTTCGTCCAAAATGAAGATGAAGAAGAAGCAGGAGAAGAAGGAGAAGAAGAGGAAGAACAAGAAGAAGATCAAGAAGAAGAATAAGAAGAATTTGAAACTTACGAATCAGGCGAATGAACTTCATCACTTTTTTTTAATTTACATCGATTTTATCTTTTCCAATCTTTGAAAATTTCCGTTATTTTGCAATAGTTTCAGATTAAACAGGATCACAACTGACCCGTGGAGTAGGCCTACTGGGGAAACCACGTTAAAAAAACGCGCTAAGTACCTCATTGGTGGCGAGGAAACGTGTGCATATTATGACGTAAGCAACTTTTATAACTTTTTGAATCGTTATATCACAGAAACGGTGGCTCGTAGGAAAAAAGTATGGATACGTTTTCATAGATAATTTTATGATCTACAATTTTCCCCGAGGTAATTTTATGATAAAACTTACCGTTTTGCTGAAAATCGCGAAAAACTCTTTTTTTTACCTTTGACCTCGAATACAATTTTTTCCACACACGAGAATGATGGGGAACTTTTAAATATTATTTATAGTTATGTTTTGAACAATTTTTCTGATTTTCAGCTTGTTGGAATTTTATGTACCTTCACTTTCATTTTTTAGTCTAAATTGACCGGACTATAGCTAATGTATCCATAGAGTTGAACTATTACAATTAAAACTGGCAAAGCATTGGCTTTAATTTTAGAAACATAGTTCCACTATTGGATAATGGAAAATAGAATATGAATGAGGAAGTCGTGATAATAGTTTTGCACCGCTCGATATATCACAAGAAAATTAATGTGATAAATTATTCCATGGGGAGGTAACATTTGTTGAACCAATGAGAACTATTGCGTGTTGACTAAAAATGATTTGAGTGGGTCCAGATCGGAAAAAGGAAACCGTGACAATTGAATGTCGAGAATCAAACTGATTAATTAATCTTTCAGGAAATTTGAGATTACAAATGAGGATCTCTGGCATTCTCTATTACTGAACGAGCATATTGTATTGATAGGAAGACATAATGAGATAACTAGAGTTGCATTTCGCAGGTTCTTCGGATGAAAATTAATACATAAGTTTACACCAATTTTCACTACTACCATACCAGCAGTTGACTACACCAAAGAGCGACGTCCTCACGCTGTTTACTTTTGATATTATAGGTGAGATTACAATAGCTAAAGATGCGCGGTGACGTCCTATCTGTTACTGATTAGTAGAAAATTGAATTCACATCGCTGGAATAAGACACTCGCATCACAAAACAATTTTTGCAATACATACCCGTTTTGACTATTTCTGAGTCAATCGAGATGATGTGTGTGTGCATATGTGCGTGCGTGCGGGCGTACGTATTTACGTTAAAAACAATAGACTGTATTGCCGGTCCTATTGGTCGAATCGATTTGAAATTTTGCAGATTCAAAGTGGTGAAAATAAGAACTGTATTCTTCTTTGTCGCAGTAGCCCCGTTTCGAGTAGTATATCTGACATCAATCTTCATCTTTAGAAACGGAATCATTATATTTTATTGAACCATAATGACCGCATGGTCATCTGCATATTGTGGAACGTCAATACTATCAAAAGCCTTTGACAAGTGTAGACAAAGGAGTGCAGTTGCTTTACTCTTGTAGATAGAATCAAATATTTCACCTAGAGTCTGGTAGACAGCTCTAATCGTTGTCTTATTCTTCCTGAAACCGTTTTGTTTGTCTGAGATAATGTTGAATCTTTCGAAAAAATTAAACAATCTAGCATAAATAATCTTTTCATATACTTTATTGAAATTGGAGAGTAAAGCTATAGGTCTATAGTTATTGATCTTATCTTACTCTCTATTTTTGAAGATTGGTTTTATAGGAGCTAATTGAAAGGCTTACCAATATTGTTTCAATCAATCATACCATATAATATTCTTAATTTCAGAATCTGCATAAACGATGTCACTTACGCACGTGCACTACGAACTAGAACAACCGAAAACAACATGTACAAATATATAAGGTTCTCGGAAAACCTACATATTCCATAATGCAGTAGTAATATGGAATTTCAAATCAAGGCGAAACGCCTCTATTATAAGTTTTATCCTAATGTGCTCAAAATATGCAGTAAAAGCGTTTCTGAATTGAATTCAGACTGTCACAAAAATGACTAAAAATACAGAACATTTTATATCAAAGCGGGTCTTTTGGATCCCACGTATGCATCCTAGGGTTGACAACGAAAATGAGCGAACGCTTTCTTATATTGTGTAGACCTAAATTGTAGAGAGAATTTGTGTAAAAGTTTGGATTATCCTTTTATCGTATAACGTTTCTGTCTGCCTGCACAAATATGTCACGTCCTATTAAGTGATTACTTGATTCTCTGCCGCCCTTGTTTTAGGAATAAAATAGAATTCGCTAATGCGTAAAAAGGGTCAAAAACTTTTTCGCATCTAGTTAACCCTTGTAAATATGACAGATCACATTTTAGCACCTTCATCAAACATTTACTAAAAAGCTTGTCAGATGAGACAGATTCCATTTTCGGAACAAGATTCTATTCCTTTTGTGAAAACATTTCCCTCACTTGAAACATTATTCCATATAGAGAAGATACAGATACTAGCGAAAATTGTTCCCACTGAAATGAGAAATGGAAGACAATAATTCATGACAATCTTCAGTCAGATCTCTGCGTGACGTTAATATATCACTTCGTCATTTATGATACCTCTACTATTTACTTGAATCAATAGAGTTGCATAAGTATATGTTCGTTTATTTATTCTATTTATTTATTTATTTATCCATTCATTTGTTTGTCTTACATAATTATTAGTTTACACAAGCCTATATAATAATAATATTTCTGAAATTATATACACCTAGGCCCAAGGGCATGCATGTGTACAGATCCATTCATTATTGTATTATTCTGCTATTTGTATGTATTAATATAATAATATTAAGCAAATCAAATTTCGTGTAATTGGAAAGACAGGCGTAACAAAAAATGGATACACATTAGTAATTTTACAACTGAAGAGAATAAAGTTGCAAACTCAAATTATGATGCTTTACATTCAGATTACATTATTTGGAATTGATAAATACATGTATTTACAGTAATTATGAGATATTTAAGTATTTTTTTTGGTTTTTACCTGTATACTGTTTAGATTTTTTTTGGAAAGTTACAAGATTGTTTGATTTTTTATGTTTGGTGGTGAGAATTGATTATTTTAGGAGCTATTGACGTAATGAACCTCTGGTCAGCATCTTTCTGATAAAAGAGACTTATTAGTATATTATTAACTTTTGACCGAGTTTCATGCTTATGTGTTAGACTGATTTCCAAATAGAGATGTTTGTAGATGAATATGCAGCATGTGTGATAATACAGTGAGCGTATACTCAGAAATTCTTTATTGTATAGTAAGCTTGTAGAATACATTTTTTTCCGAAGTATTATTTTAATAATGTATTTTCGAAAAACGATCAGGGGTTGTAAGGCATTATTATGAAGACCACCTCACACAGCAATACCGTATCTCATGATAGATTCAATTAACGATTGGTAGAGAATGACTAACAATTTTTTATTTATAAACTTTCGTAGCTCATAAAATTTATATATAAATCTTCGTAGTTTTACTGTTAGGGTATTAATGTAGTTCATTCAAGGTGTTTGTCAAAAATTATACCCAGGTATTTGGTTTTATCAGTACTGTTTATTTCAAGATTTGAGTCTTCAAATTTTAATTCAGAGAAATCAGGTCTATTTGCTTCTGTCAGAGAAAAGGCTATATATGACGTTTTGCCTACATTTAAAGACAGTTTGTTGGAGTCAAGTCAGGTTTTAACTACGAATATGCCATGTTGAGCCTTTTTCTTAACAGTGTGCCGTGTGTTATATTCAAAAACTAGAACTGTATCATCAGCATACGATATTATAGTGCCGCCCGTATGTGTGTCTAGTAAAGGTTGAAATAAGTAATGAAAATCAGAGGTCTAAGAACCGTACCTTGAGGTACTCCCATCTGTATATCATCAGTGTTGCTATACGTATTTCTTACTTTTACAATTTGTTTTCTCCCTATTAAATATTTTTTGAAAATCTCCAATACAATGCCTCTGCCTCCATATTGTTCGAGATTGTTCAACAGTGCTGGGTGTGGAACCGTGTCAAATGCTTTTGCTAAGTCAAGGAACACTACAATACATTTGTTTCCTTCGTCCATTTTTTTTCCAATCTGATTCATCAATGCAAACATTGCTTCATCTGTGTTTATACCTGGCTGAAAACCAAACTGTTTATAATTGAGAATTTTATTTTTCATCAGAAAGTAATGTAACCGAGATTTTAAACATATTTCAAATAATTTTCAAAAAGTATTCATAAGGCTTATATATAGGTCTATAGTTGTGAATGTGATTTTGGTCACCATTCTTATATATAGGTGTAACCACTGATAGTTTAAAATGCTCAGGAATTCTTCCAGTCAGGGATATTAAATTTATAATATGAACTAGGGGTTTTAGAAGGTATTTGTGACATTTTTTTTACTAGCGATGATGTTATTCTATCCATTCCAGGTGCACTGGTTAATTTTAGGGTGTTTATGTGTTGAATAAGTTCTGTTCCATCTATAGGCTTAAGATACATGAAATTCTTGGTTTGCGGGTATTTGGTTTTGTAGCTATGGGATACTGAGGAATCAAGGTTGATAATTTCCTTCCGATACTTATAAAATATTGATTGGAATAGTTTGCCATTTCTTTGTCATTCTCGAATTGTTCTTCATTGTCCATCCATATATTTAATTGTATCTTACGAATATTGTGAAGTCGAATTTGATGTCACAAGAAAGCATGGCTGCATAGTAGAAGAAATAAGTTCCATATGTTCATAGATTGATATCAAAAGTGCCGCGATATTCTTTTTCTTAGGTTGGAAGGTGAATCGAATATCCCTGGTAGATATTTGAACCAGGGAACCGGGAGATATGACCATACCGAAGAACATCAGGGATATAAGTGATAAAAAGCGCAAAAAATATCAATTCTTAGGTACAGCTCTCTAGATATTGGATGAGCTCGATGTTGATTACTTTCTCCATCAATCCAGAGATCCCAGATAATAATGCAATGGGTCTATAATTATTGAGAAGGGTCTTCTCTGCTTTTTTTCGGAATTGGTTGGACTATAGTTGTCTTCCAGCTGGAAGGGAACACACCAAGTTTGTATGAGAGGGTAAGCAACCTGCAGAAAACTAATGTTAATTCAGGCGCCCATTTCTTGGGAACGACAAGTGGAATTTCGTCTGGCCCCATAGACATTTCGGTACTGAGCTCATGCAGAATATGCCTAATTGTGTGCTGATGGAAGACAATTTCAGGTATGTGACTATCGATGCCAAAAATAATAGGTGGGTCCTTCTCTTATGTATCCTAAGTGAAATTTGCTGCGAACGTTCTAGCAAAAAAGTTGACTTTTCCTTGTGATGTGGTAGCCACTGTGCCATCATCTTTGGTTAGAAAAGGAAATGAACTGGAAGTGAAATCTCTACTAATGAACGGAAGCTATTCAGGCATTCGATAAGCTATGAACTTATTTTGGCATTATATGCCTCTTTCGACTAGTTTGTTCTCTCACTGCACATGTTTCTGGCTCCAACATATTTTGCTCTGGTCTCCAGACATTGGTTACCGTGCTAACGACGGTATAATGTTTGAATTGGAGCGTTCTGTTCCTCTAGTAAAAATTATGTGAGACATCTCTTTCATCAAAATTTCATATCTTCTATTGGTACATATTCCTAGTCCCGATTGGAGCGTTCAGGGGATTCGCGGAGAATCAGAATATTGCTGACAAAACCATCAAATAAAATACAATTTGTGATCTGTAGAAATTTGAAGTCCATAGATAAATGAAATAATTGAATCAGATTCACAAACAACATCAGGTTCTTCAAGTCTTCGATAAGTCAAATAATTGAATACACAATAAGGCTGCTAAACGTGAACAATAATTTTCATTCATGATAATTTGTTATTTTTCGTTGTATTTTATCTATTCTTTGGTGGTAAGTAGTAAGCGAAAGCTTAATCGTTAAGAAGGTACTTTGAGAGACTCTTAAAATTGAATAATATGGTTGATCTGCCACCAACAAAACAGCATATAAATATTAACGAAGATTTATTGATTACTAATGGTATAATTACTCGAGAATTCAGTCGGGTACCAAAATTACTAATAAATTCATATATTCGTAGACAAGCAGCTATCACTAGTGAATTGTAACTTGATCACCTATAATTTTGAACCTGCCACGAAGAAATGCTAGCGGGTACCAATCAGTACTGAATATGATAGATATACATGTATCTCCTTAACGACTATACATATAGAGAAAAAATGTCTTAAATTAATATCGACAATTCACAATAGCACCCAAAAAAAAAGTATCCTACATAGGCGTCTTAAAATTGAATAATATGGTTGATCTGCCACCAACAAAACAGCATATAAATATTAACGAAGATTTATTGATTACTAATGGTACAATTACTCGAGATTTCAGTCAGGTACCAAAATTACTAATAAATTCATATATTCGTAGACAAGCAGCTATCACTAGTGAATTGCAACTTGATCACCTATAATTTTGAACCTGCACGAAGAAATGCTAGCGGGTACCAATCAGTACTGAATATGATAGATATACATGTATCTCCTTAACGACTACACATATAGAGAAAAAAATGTCCTAAATTAATATCGACAATTCACAATAGCACCCAAAAAAAAGTATCCTACATAGGCGTTTATGTCGCTAACAAATATGTATTACAATACCATAAATCACTGTATGGTGGAAGCTGGTTTGCATCTACTTGAAGGGCCTTTTCATCTTGTTTACTCAATAGATATGTATATTTTTAGAGGAGGCCTGATTGAGGGCGAATTGCTATTCCCATAACATGTTTGCACATATATTTCTTGTGAAAAGAGGTATGGGTACACTTTACATTATTTTTGGATTTATCTGTTAATAAATCGATATATTTGAGTAGATCTATACATTCAGGAATACAGCTTTTATTTACGTAATAAACAGCTTAATTATACTGTAATAATCATTTCACTCAATATACTTTATTTTGTGGAAGATTATCTATTTTCTTGGCTACTAATGTTTGCGAGCATTTCGGTTATTTTTAGTTGATAAATATTTTCTGGTATCATATTCATTCTGTGACTATTATTGATTTTAATAGCACACACATTTTCTCCTCAATCAAATTATGATCTGAAATATTTTTGCATCGACCAAGCTTCAATATCTGAAGTATTCACTAGTATTGCTGTTCCTACGATACATATTCAAAGAGGTACTGTTGTATTTAATGATCTTCAAATTTTTCTGTCCTCACTTATATTTTATCATAATTAATCATTCAATCATTACGCTTGGAAGTGTAATTGGAGGAAAATTAACACGACACAGCCTAACTTCATGATTAGAATATCACAAAAGTACAAAATGTTACAAAAAAAAAAGTTAAAATTGGGAAATCGACCAGCGTGTAAGTTCATTTTCTTGAAAAATATATCCATTAAGGACCTAATTTATACACTGTTCGTGAATATACTGGACGCTTTTCATCTGATTCTTCATAAATTGTCAATTAGCCAGAAGGAGTAACATCTCATATTGTGAATATTGAGGTAGACATATCCAAAGAAAATTAACTAGAAGCCTCAGTCACGATGACAGTTTATTATAGTCTGGGTTGTTTATTTTAGAGATAAAGAAAACGTACTTCATGCTAGAGTATTTTGGACAGAGAAACCATTATACGGAATTGAGAGCGGTTTAACATTAACTTGCATTTGCACATTTCTCGCATCTTCCTGATAAAGCGCATAAAATTCTAGTATTAAATCATACTGGTCCCTGCATCTAGTTTACGACTACCTAGCGCTAATATTGTTAAAGCTTACTTGGCTATTATTCAAGTTTCATTTCTATTTACATTGGTTAATTTTATAACATTGTTGCCATTCTTTGTTGCATTTTACTACTCCGATTAATATAAAGATATGAAGTTCTTCTGATATCAAGCAACTGTGTACCAATGTATTGTTCTAGGTGAGAATTGTCCTATTTTCATCAAGACACAGCTAATTTCTGATGGAGCTTTGTAGAATAATATCCTTCATAATGATACTAGTTACAAAATATCATTGCTTTAACCTATAATGAGAATAACAAAGATTTCATTCATTTAAAAGATAGTCGATAACTGGAGGTTGATACAGGTGATTCCTATTCTTTGCTTATCAGTAAGAGCTAATAATTCTTCTATTTTCATCAAGACCTCAATAATTTCAGATAGAGCTTCGTAGAATGATATTCTCCATAATGGTACTAGTAACAAAATATCATTTACTCAATCTGTGATAAGAGTAACAAAGATCTCATTCATTTAAAAGGTAGCCAATAACTAGAGGTTGATAAAGGTCATTTATATTTATTATTGTATCTCAAATCTGATAAGTAAAAAATAATCACCTTTTTCCGCCTTTTAGTGGATGAGGGAGATTATTGTCATAAAAGAATCGATATTGTTAGTCGTTTCTTTTGGAGAATTCGTCATATAGATGAAATTGAATACTTATTAATTTATTTATCACTTATAGTATAGAAAAATTAACGTGACTCCATTTTCGACCATTGGCATCTCATCTCAAAATCCACGGAATCAACATGAAAGATCTAAGTATCCAAGTAACAACTGAGGTTTCGGTTTGAATGTGGGAAACGCATTGCTGGCACTGAATATTTGAAATAGGATAATATGGTACATACAGTGAATGAAGTAAGCAAGCAATTTTGATGCGGAGATGTACTGTGAAGGTACAAGTGAGATATGTGATCAAGACATCGAAAAGAATTCTATAGTAGTCTAATTGATCCTTTAATATTTTAGTGTCGTTTTTTTTATTATACATTTCTACTGATTATAGTGTGTTCAATTTGGAACGTCTACATCGATTGTGCAAGATTTCAACTTCATCTAAATTTCCCAGACCCTACCCCGAAGCACTATAATAATATTTTCACAGAAAACCGACATTCACAGATATTGTTAATTGCAAATTTTCTACTTCAGTCACCGTAGTCACAAATAAATGGCATATAATTCAATGACATATAGAGCCTTCTCACTTGCTCTCTGTCTGAAAAAGATTGAATGTGGAATTGAGTATAATTAAGGTTATAGCAATTAATTCCAACCACAAATCTTATCCAAATCGGTTGATAGGAAAAAGCTGAAATCAGTTCACTCAAATGTGTATCTTTTTATAAGAAAGTCTCATCAAAATACGTTTCCCGAACATATTTTGGTGTTATGAGTGGAAAAAATCGCAGACATTTCAACGAAACATAGTCTAAAAATTCGTTCCAAACACAAAAATAAATTGTCTTTCATTTAGTTCAATGCTGAAGATAAATCAAATGAGTTCAATAAGCCAGGTATAAATTAACCTGTTCAGAGTGTGATAACTCTGATAACTTTTATATTGGTACATCAAGTCGTAGTATAGAAATCACATATGACGGAGATTTTAGATCTTCCAGACTCAATAAAATAAATTCATCTCTATACGATCATATTTTAGAAGCAGGGCACGCTTTTCCAAGTTTAGATGAAGTAAGATTTCGCATATTAGAGTAGAGGTTTTGAATTAACCACCACAATATCAGTAGAAATCACGGTGTTTAACGATATTAAAATTTTTAATTATCAACTAAACTGGTACTAAAGCATTCTTCTCAATATCTTGTAGAATTCCCTGTAATCCACTAACTTGTACATTCCTAGTACATCTGCGCATCCAAATTTCATCATTTCCTCATTAACTCTACCCTATTTCAATTATTCAATCAAAACAAGGTATTTCCCCATAGTCATTCCAAAACCACACTTGTTCTTGTTACTTGTATCTTATTTTGACTCTGAATATCTTAAGATCTTCATGCATTAGTATTGTTCTGAAGATGAATCGCCAGTTAATCTTATTATGGGAGTTTTAAACGTCTCTCTTTCATGAGTCACATCATTGATCAAAATCAGGATTGAATATGTTCTGATAGTTCTTATAATAATTTATAAAGGAAGGAATCAGTTAGTAATATTTAGAAAAGGACAAATAGGTTTAGAAATCCACACCAAAAACAATCTGAATTAGAGGCATCAAGAGAGGGGAAGAATTATTAATTATCTCACTTCTTATTGGTTCAAAGATTCTCCCAAATTTACTAGATACATTATTACAAGATTAAAAGCAGGATCACTATAAGTAAAATTATTGGTTAAACAATTCGAGGATCCTCCCCTAATAATTGTACATTCGTTTTTGAGAAACATGACACATAAATAACAGCCACAATGCCAAAACCCTCCAGTTATATTTTCCAGCTTGATGTAGTCTCTTGTAAAATCACGTGACACTTTGTCATTTTCAATTGATTTAATCTTAGTAGATTATTCAGAGTGTCTTATTCAAGTTAAGAATACATTTATTCCCTCCATCGCTTTTCGATATCCTAGATTCATCCTGACTGGGGAATCATTTCAATAATCTTATTTTCATTTCTTCAGCTTAATTGTTTCAGATTCTCTAGGCTATTTCCTAATATTCGTAATAAAGTTGATTATCATATTATTTTTTTATCTTTAATTATCATAACGCTTCTAAATCAATGCCAATACAACGCAAATCGAAACCATTAATTGGAACATGTTCCACTAATACCTTGAAAGGAGCACCAAATGTTAATATAAATCATGTACATGTAACAAGGTTGGATCCCTTAACGATACCAGAAGATGTAGTAAATTACTTACAACCGGCAGTACAATTGCTGAATTGTGAAAAATTAAAGTCTAAACATCCGGAAACATATTCTTCGTTTAAATTAACTTTGAGAAGTGATTATCTAGCATCTATAATGGAAACCTCTTTATGGCAAGAAGGCGTAGCCATAAAAAAAATTTTTATGAAGCGTTTTGTTCAAAACCTAAACACTTAACAAAACATAATCAAGAATTAAATATACTTCACATGAATGTTCAGTGTATTAGGAACAAAGGAAATGAAATTGAAGCTTCCATACAAGCAAAAAACATTAAAAGTGAAATTTTTTGTGTCTCAGAACATTGGCTCAGTAATGACAAGGCATCCCAATTTACTTTAGATGGTTGGATTACAGCCGCTTTTTTCTGTCGTTCACAATACAAACATGGAGGGGTAATGATTTTATCTGTTGAAAAACATTGTAAGGTTGCAGCAATAAAACTGAATAAGTGCAATATTGTTATTTTGTCAATAGGATATGAATCACCTCTGGGGGATTTTGATTATTTTTAGAAATTATGAATAACATTCCGCTTATAGTGTCTTATAAAGTAATCGTCTGTGGAGATTTTAATGTAACTTTTAATCTTCTATCACATAAAAAAACTAAAAAAAGCTTTTGGCTTTAAGCAAACAATTCAACAGGCCACTAGGGGAAAAATTGTCTGGATAATATTTTTATCAATCCTTCTTTAAATAATTACATTGGTAAAGTCATAAGTACGGAATTATCGGACCACGAGGCACAACAGGTAAGCATGAACATTTCATGTAAGTCGGGAATCAGTTCATCCTTCGTATGTAGACCCTTGAAAGAAAAAGGTTTTTCTCATATGTACAATGTCTTGGGGACTCTAGATTGGAATTCCTTATTAGATGAAAAATTGGATGGACATGAAAGTTTTCAAAGTTTTCAACACAGTTTTATTAATGCATTCCAAATATCATTTCCCGAGAAACAGATAACAGGAAATGTTAAGGACTGTGGTGTTAAATGGTTTACACCTCAGCTACGAGAACTTCGAAATCAGTTGCAGATCATGAATGATATGTATAGAATTAAAAATACCCCATCTTTGAGAATTTTACGTAATACACTCAAAATTAATTACAAATTAAAACTAAAAGAAGCTAAAATAAGGGCAACTGATCAAATAATAAAAAAATCAAACAATCCAAACAGAACTATGTAGAGTTTAATTAATAAAAAAAGGATTCTCACTAAAAACATAACACACTTAACAGCAGAAAGTTTCAATGATTTTTTTTTATCAATTGCACAAAAAATATCCCAATACATTCCAAGAAGTCAGTTAGACCCGATAAGCCTCTTACAAGATAATATACTGACATATAATTCTTTTTCATTTTCCACAGTTTCATTTATTCAGATCAGAAAAATAATAATGGGATTCAAAAATAGTAGCTCCGAAGATTTCTTTGGCTATTCATTCATACTATTAAAAAGAAATATTGACCACATTGTATCACCGATTACAAAGTTATTCGATAAATGTATTGAGGATGGTATTTTCCCAAACTGTTTGGATATATCAAAGGTAATACCTCTACATAAATCTGGTGACATGAATGAAGTTACAAACTACAGGCCGATATCGTTAGTACCGTTATTCTCAAAAATTTTGGAGAAGGCATTAAGCATCCAAATTGTTGATCACTTCGAATGTAACAATTTATTTGCGACACAACAATTTGGTTACAGAAAGGAACGTAATACAACAGGAGCGATTACTGAATTCATTAATAAAACTATTGATAGCTTTGAACAAGGTCTACATTCGCTATCACTGTTTCTAGATCTAACAAAGGCATTTGACTGTGTTGTCCATGATGTACTCTTCAAAAAACTTGAGAAATATAAATTTGACATTGTCAATATTTTCAAGTCGTTTTTGACAGATCGTCTTCAAGCTGTGTGTATGGATGGCAGATGGTCTGAAAAGAAATTACTCATAATTGGTGTACCCCAAGGATCCATATTGTGACCTCTATTATTTTCAATTTTTGTTAATGACTTGCCGGAATACTTGGCATTGACGCACACTGTGCTATTTGCTGATGATGTAACAGCGTCAAATTCTGGAAAGGATCAAGATCATGTGGAGGAACAGAGTAGAATAAGTATGAATAAAGCCGTGAAATGGTTCTCGGGAAATGGTCTTTGTGTGGATGAGAACAGAACCGTGAAAATACTCTTTTCCCTAAAGGCACCAAATAGTTTTGATAAATAAACAAAAATTTTAGGTGTACATATAGATGATAGACTTACTCGGAATGTTCATGCAGATAAACTTATGACAAAATTGAGTGGAAGTATTTTGGTTTTGAGAACCTTATCTCAGTCGCTATCTCCTTGTGTTCTAAAGACTGGGAATTTTCTTTGATTGATAGTCAGTTACGCTACGCTATATTAGTTTGGGGTAACTGTTCTAAAAAAAATTAAATTTTCAGATTACAAAGGAGTGCGATAAGAATTGTTGCGAGTATTGGTTATAGGGACTGCTGTGGGAAAGCATTCAAGGGATTAGGTATATTAACATTCTCAAATCTGTATATATATATGAATGTCTCAAGTATGCACATAGTTGCAGAGATAAGTACTCATTGAGTCAGGATTTCCATGATCACAATACTCGTAATAAGAGAAATATCCGTATAGATTTTCTGAGACTCAAAAAGTCTCAAAATGGGCCAAAATTTTTAGCATTTCAATATTTTAATAAATTGTCCGAACTAATTAGAGAATTAGCATTGGAAAAATTCAAGAAATCAGTTCGAAAAATTCTTTTAAATAATATATTTTATTCCACAGAAGATTTTTTACAAATAAGTTTTCAAATTCAATATTGTGATCTTATTTATATTTATGATGACGAGTGAGAACATATTATGTATATAACATGAAGGAAATCTATAATTAAATATTCTATTGTTGTTGAGTACGAGATTCTCTGATTAATACTAGCCGTTTATCCCTCCACGTACCTTCCAGTGTTGAGGAATATAGAGTGTGTGTGTGTGTGTGTGTGTGTGTGTGTGTGTGTGTGTGTGTGTGTGTGTGTGTGTGTGTGTGTGTGTGTGTGTGTGTGTGTGTGTGTGTGTGTGTGTGTGTGTGTGTGTGTGTGTGTGTGTGTGTGTGTGTGTGTGTGTGTGTGTGTGTGTGTGTGTGTGTGTGTGTGTGTGTGTGTGTGTGTGTGTGTGTGTGTGTGTGTGTGTGTGTGTGTGTGTGTGTGTGTGTGTGTGTGTGTGTGTGTGTGTGTGTGTGTGTGTGTGTGTGTGTGTGTGTGTGTGTGTGTGTGTGTGTGTGTGTGTGTGTGTGTGTGTGTGTGTGTGTGTGTGTGTGTGTGTGTGTGTGTGTGTGTGTGTGTGTGTGTGTGTGTGTGTGTGTGTGTGTGTGTGTGTGTGTGTGTGTGTGTGTGTGTGTGTGTGTGTGTGTGTGTGTGTGTGTGTGTGTGTGTGTGTGTGTGTGTGTGTGTGTGTGTGTGTGTGTGTGTGTGTGTGTGTGTGTGTGTGTGTGTGTGTGTGTGTGTGTGTGTGTGTGTGTGTGTGTGTGTGTGTGTGTGTGTGTGTGTGTGTGTGTGTGTGTGTGTGTGTGTGTGTGTGTGTGTGTGTGTGTGTGTGTGTGTGTGTGTGTGTGTGTGTGTGTGTGTGTGTGTGTGTGTGTGTGTGTGTGTGTGTGTGTGTGTGTGTGTGTGTGTGTGTGTGTGTGTGTGTGTGTGTGTGTGTGTGTGTGTGTGTGTGTGTGTGTGTGTGTGTGTGTGTGTGTGTGTGTGTGTGTGTGTGTGTGTGTGTGTGTGTGTGTGTGTGTGTGTGTGTGTGTGTGTGTGTGTGTGTGTGTGTGTGTGTGTGTGTGTGTGTGTGTGTGTGTGTGTGTGTGTGTGTGTGTGTGTGTGTGTGTGTGTGTGTGTGTGTGTGTGTGTGTGTGTGTGTGTGTGTGTGTGTGTGTGTGTGTGTGTGTGTGTGTGTGTGTGTGTGTGTGTGTGTGTGTGTGTGTGTGTGTGTGTGTGTGTGTGTGTGTGTGTGTGTGTGTGTGTGTGTGTGTGTGTGTGTGTGTGTGTGTGTGTGTGTGTGTGTGTGTGTGTGTGTGTGTGTGTGTGTGTGTGTGTGTGTGTGTGTGTGTGTGTGTGTGTGTGTGTGTGTGTGTGTGTGTGTGTGTGTGTGTGTGTGTGTGTGTGTGTGTGTGTGTGTGTGTGTGTGTGTGTGTGTGTGTGTGTGTGTGTGTGTGTGTGTGTGTGTGTGTGTGTGTGTGTGTGTGTGTGTGTGTGTGTGTGTGTGTGTGTGTGTGTGTGTGTGTGTGTGTGTGTGTGTGTGTGTGTGTGTGTGTGTGTGTGTGTGTGTGTGTGTGTGTGTGTGTGTGTGTGTGTGTGTGTGTGTGTGTGTGTGTGTGTGTGTGTGTGTGTGTGTGTGTGTGTGTGTGTGTGTGTGTGTGTGTGTGTGTGTGTGTGTGTGTGTGTGTGTGTGTGTGTGTGTGTGTGTGTGTGTGTGTGTGTGTGTGTGTGTGTGTGTGTGTGTGTGTGTGTGTGTGTGTGTGTGTGTGTGTGTGTGTGTGTGTGTGTGTGTGTGTGTGTGTGTGTGTGTGTGTGTGTGTGTGTGTGTGTGTGTGTGTGTGTGTGTGTGTGTGTGTGTGTGTGTGTGTGTGTGTGTGTGTGTGTGTGTGTGTGTGTGTGTGTGTGTGTGTGTGTGTGTGTGTGTGTGTGTGTGTGTGTGTGTGTGTGTGTGTGTGTGTGTGTGTGTGTGTGTGTGTGTGTGTGTGTGTGTGTGTGTGTGTGTGTGTGTGTGTGTGTGTGTGTGTGTGTGTGTGTGTGTGTGTGTGTGTGTGTGTGTGTGTGTGTGTGTGTGTGTGTGTGTGTGTGTGTGTGTGTGTGTGTGTGTGTGTGTGTGTGTGTGTGTGTGTGTGTGTGTGTGTGTGTGTGTGTGTGTGTGTGTGTGTGTGTGTGTGTGTGTGTGTGTGTGTGTGTGTGTGTGTGTGTGTGTGTGTGTGTGTGTGTGTGTGTGTGTGTGTGTGTGTGTGTGTGTGTGTGTGTGTGTGTGTGTGTGTGTGTGTGTGTGTGTGTGTGTGTGTGTGTGTGTGTGTGTGTGTGTGTGTGTGTGTGTGTGTGTGTGTGTGTGTGTGTGTGTGTGTGTGTGTGTGTGTGTGTGTGTGTGTGTGTGTGTGTGTGTGTGTGTGTGTGTGTGTGTGTGTGTGTGTGTGTGTGTGTGTGTGTGTGTGTGTGTGTGTGTGTGTGTGTGTGTGTGTGTGTGTGTGTGTGTGTGTGTGTGTGTGTGTGTGTGTGTGTGTGTGTGTGTGTGTGTGTGTGTGTGTGTGTGTGTGTGTGTGTGTGTGTGTGTGTGTGTGTGTGTGTGTGTGTGTGTGTGTGTGTGTGTGTGTGTGTGTGTGTGTGTGTGTGTGTGTGTGTGTGTGTGTGTGTGTGTGTGTGTGTGTGTGTGTGTGTGTGTGTGTGTGTGTGTGTGTGTGTGTGTGTGTGTGTGTGTGTGTGTGTGTGTGTGTGTGTGTGTGTGTGTGTGTGTGTGTGTGTGTGTGTGTGTGTGTGTGTGTGTGTGTGTGTGTGTGTGTGTGTGTGTGTGTGTGTGTGTGTGTGTGTGTGTGTGTGTGTGTGTGTGTGTGTGTGTGTGTGTGTGTGTGTGTGTGTGTGTGTGTGTGTGTGTGTGTGTGTGTGTGTGTGTGTGTGTGTGTGTGTGTGTGTGTGTGTGTGTGTGTGTGTGTGTGTGTGTGTGTGTGTGTGTGTGTGTGTGTGTGTGTGTGTGTGTGTGTGTGTGTGTGTGTGTGTGTGTGTGTGTGTGTGTGTGTGTGTGTGTGTGTGTGTGTGTGTGTGTGTGTGTGTGTGTGTGTGTGTGTGTGTGTGTGTGTGTGTGTGTGTGTGTGTGTGTGTGTGTGTGTGTGTGTGTGTGTGTGTGTGTGTGTGTGTGTGTGTGTGTGTGTGTGTGTGTGTGTGTGTGTGTGTGTGTGTGTGTGTGTGTGTGTGTGTGTGTGTGTGTGTGTGTGTGTGTGTGTGTGTGTGTGTGTGTGTGTGTGTGTGTGTGTGTGTGTGTGTGTGTGTGTGTGTGTGTGTGTGTGTGTGTGTGTGTGTGTGTGTGTGTGTGTGTGTGTGTGTGTGTGTGTGTGTGTGTGTGTGTGTGTGTGTGTGTGTGTGTGTGTGTGTGTGTGTGTGTGTGTGTGTGTGTGTGTGTGTGTGTGTGTGTGTGTGTGTGTGTGTGTGTGTGTGTGTGTGTGTGTGTGTGTGTGTGTGTGTGTGTGTGTGTGTGTGTGTGTGTGTGTGTGTGTGTGTGTGTGTGTGTGTGTGTGTGTGTGTGTGTGTGTGTGTGTGTGTGTGTGTGTGTGTGTGTGTGTGTGTGTGTGTGTGTGTGTGTGTGTGTGTGTGTGTGTGTGTGTGTGTGTGTGTGTGTGTGTGTGTGTGAGTATGAAGCATTTTTCCACCCCATAACAGAACACTTGAAAACTTATAACGTTTCAACCATACTAGAAAATTAAATTTTCTTCCATATCAAATGGACAAAAATTTTGATAGTTTCGTTATTCATTTAGTTCAATTTCAATTAATACTATCACTTGATAGTGGTTCTCATTCAATTCTGACTCATACTGAATATTGATCAATTGACCACCGACTTCCCTCACAAAATAGTTTTCGAACATTTCTGCGGGTCAAATGTATGATTGTGGAAACATAAAATATATTGAAAATGATAAGGTCACACGAAAAAAACACTTCAGTCGGAATTTTGCTGTTCATTCATCATTTCATTGTTATCGTTTGACTGTTCTTTCAAATGTTTTTGAGTTTTTCGATGGAAGAAAACTATGTTGTATTTCAATCCACTGCCCTCGGACTATAAATAATTAGGTTAAGGTTATCAATCCCTGTCAATAGTCTGACGGCTAATAATTCTATTCAGTTTAAATTACTCATATTAAATTTGAGAAATGTTTGGGAGTGCAATAAATGAGGTATATTCTACAGGACTGAAGTGCCTTACAATCCCTCGAACGATTCCAACAATATTCACTCTCGGAATTAGAAGCTCTTGTCCTTTGATATGGAGGGTGTTCCGAAAAAATTGGTTGAGAATTTAATCACAATATGTAGGAATAAAAATAAGTCGATTCGATCCAATTTACCTACATGTGAAAGTACACTCAAAAAATGTTGCGGGGTGATAAAATTACAAATTTAAACTGATTTTTTCGATGTTGCTCCTAGTAGACTGGCAAATCGTTCCGTCAAGATGATAAATGATTTGATTCCTTCCTAAAATAAGTCGATTCAATCTAATCTACATATATGTGAAAGTACACTCAAAAAAAGTTGCGGGGTGATGAAGTTACAAATTTAAACAGATTTTTTCAATGTTGCTCCTAGTTGAGTGGCAAATCGTTTTGTCAAGATGATAAATATTTTGATTCCTTCCGAAAATAAGTCGATTTATTCTAATCTACCTATATGTGAAAGTACACTCAAAAAAAGTTGCGGGGTGATAAAGTTACAAATTTAAACAGATTTTTTCAATGTTGCTCCTAGTTGAGTGGCAAATCGTTTCGTCAAGATGATAAATAATTTGATTCCTCCCGAAAATAAGTCGATCTAATCTAATCTACCTATATGTGAAAGTACACTCAAAAAAAGTTGCGGGGTGATAAAGTTACAAATTTAAACCGATTTTTTCAATGTTGCTCCTAGTTGAGTGTTAAATCGTTTCGTCAAGATGATGAATAATTTGATTCCTTCCGAAAATAAGTCGATTTAACCTAATCTACTTATATGTGAAAGTACACTCAAAAAAAGTTGCGGGGTGATAAAGTTACAAATTTAAACCGATTTTTTCAATGTTGCTCCTAGTTGAGTGGCAAATCGTTTCGTCAAGATGATAAATAATTTGATTCCTTCCGAAAATAAGTCGATTCAATCTAATCTACCTATATGTGAAAGCACACTCAAAAAAAGTTGCGGGGTGATAAAGTTACAAATTTAAACCGATTTTTTCAATGTTGCTCCTAGTTGAGTGGCAAATCGTTTCGTCAAGATGATAAATAATTTGATTCCTTCCGAAAATAAGTCGATTTAATCTAATCTACCTATATGTGAAAGTACACTCAGAAAAAGTTGCGGGGTGATAAAGTTACAAATTTAAACAGATTTTTTCAATGTTGCTCCTAGTTGAGTGGCAAATCGTTTCGTCAAGATGATAAATAATTTGATTCCTTCCGAAAATAAGTCGATTTAATCTAATCTACCTATATGTGAAAGTACACTCGAAAAAAGTTGCGGGATGATAAAGTTACAAATTTAAACAGATTTTTTCAATGTTGCTCCTAGTTGAGTGGCAAATCGTTTCGTCAAGATGATAAATAATTTGATTCCTTCCGAAAATAAGTCGATTTAATCTAATCTACCTACATGTGAAAGTACACTCAAAAAAAGTTGCGGGGTGATAAAGTTACAAATTTAAACAGATTTTTTCAATGTTGCTCCTAGTTGAGTGGCAAATCGTTTCGTCAAGATGATGAATAATTTGATTCCTTCCGAAAATAAGTCGATTTAATCTAATCTACCTATATGTGAAAGTACACTCGAAAAAAGTTGCGGGGTGATAAAGTTACAAATTTAAACCGATTTTTTCAATGTTGCTCCTAGTTGAGTGGCAAATCGTTTCGTCAAGATGATAAATAATTTGATTCCTTCCGAAAATAAGTCGATTTAATCTAATCTACCTATATGTGAAAGTACACTCAAAAAAAGTTGCGGGGTGATAAAGTTACAAATTTAAACCGATTTTTTCAATGTTGCTTCTAGTTGAGTGGCAAATCGTTTCGTCAAGATGATAAATAATTTGATTCCTTCCGAAAATAAGTCGATTCAATCTAATCTGCCTATATGTGAAAGTACACTCAAAAAAAGTTGCGGGGTGATAAAATTACAAATTTAAACCGATTTTTTCAATGTTGCTCCTAGTTGAGTGGCAAATCGTTTCGTCAAGATGATAAATAATTTGATTCCTTCCGAAAATAAGTCGATTTAATCTAATCTACCTATATGTGAAAGTACACTCAAAAAAAGTTGCGGGGTGATAGAGTTACAAATTTAAACAGATTTTTTCAATGTTGCTCCTAGTTGAGTGGCAAATCGTTTCGTCAAGATGATAAATAATTTGATTCCTTCCGGAAATAAGTCGATTTAATCTAATCTACCTATATGTGAAAGTACACTCGAAAAAAGTTGCGGGGTGATAAAGTTACAAATTTAAACCGATTTTTTCAATGTTGCTCCTAGTTGAGTGGCAAATCGTTTCGTCAAGATGATAAATAATTTGATTCCTTCCGGAAATAAGTCGATTTAATCTAATCTACCTATATGTGGAAGTACACTCGAAAAAAGTCGCGGGGTGATAAAGTTACAAATTTAAACCGATTTTTTCAATGTTGCTCCTAGTTGAGTGGCAAATCGTTTCGTCAAGATGATGAATAATTTGATTCCTTCCGAAAATAAGTCGATTTAATCTAATCTACCTATATGTGAAAGTACACTCAAAAAAAGTTGCGGGGTGATAAAGTTACAAATTTAAACCGATTTTTTCAATGTTGCTCCTAGTTGAGTGGCAAATCGTTTCGTCAAGATGATAAATAATTTGATTCCTTCCGAAAATAAGTCGATTCAATCTAATCTACCTATATGTGAAAGCACACTCAAAAAAAGTTGCGGGGTGATAAAGTTACAAATTTAAACCGATTTTTTCAATGTTGCTCCTAGTTGAGTAGCAAATCGTTTCGTCAAGATGATAAATAATTTGATTCCTTCCGAAAATAAGTCGATTTAATCTAATCTACCTATATGTGAAAGTACACTCAAAAAAAGTTGCGGGGTGATAAAGTTACAAATTTAAACAGATTTTTTCAATGTTGCTTCTAGTTGAGTGGCAAATCGTTTCGTCAAGATGATAAATAATTTGATTCCTTCCGAAAATAAGTCGATTTAATCTAATCTACCTATATGTGAAAGTACACTCGAAAAAAGTTGCGGGATGATAAAGTTACAAATTTAAACAGATTTTTTCAATGTTGCTCCTAGTTGAGTGGCAAATCGTTTCGTCAAGATGATAAATAATTTGATTCCTTCCGAAAATAAGTCGATTTAATCTAATCTACCTACATGTGAAAGTACACTCAAAAAAAGTTGCGGGGTGATAAAGTTACAAATTTAAACAGATTTTTTCAATGTTGCTCCTAGTTGAGTGGCAAATCGTTTCGTCAAGATGATAAATAATTTGATTCCTTCCGAAAATAAGTCGATTTAATCTAATCTACCTATATGTGAAAGTACACTCGAAAAAAGTTGCGGGGTGATAAAGTTACAAATTTAAACCGATTTTTTCAATGTTGCTCCTAGTTGAGTGGCAAATCGTTTCGTCAAGATGATAAATAATTTGATTCCTTCCGAAAATAAGTCGATTCAATCTAATCTGCCTATATGTGAAAGTACACTCAAAAAAAGTTGCGGGGTGATAAAATTACAAATTTAAACCGATTTTTTCAATGTTGCTCCTAGTTGAGTGGCAAATCGTTTCGTCAAGATGATAAATAATTTGATTCCTTCCGAAAATAAGTCGATTTAATCTAATCTACCTATATGTGAAAGTACACTCAAAAAAAGTTGCGGGGTGATAGAGTTACAAATTTAAACAGATTTTTTCAATGTTGCTCCTAGTTGAGTGGCAAATCGTTTCGTCAAGATGATAAATAATTTGATTCCTTCCGGAAATAAGTCGATTTGATCTAATCTACCTATATGTGAAAGTACACTCGAAAAAAGTTGCGGGGTGATAAAGTTACAAATTTAAACCGATTTTTTCAATGTTGCTCCTAGTTGAGTGGCAAATCGTTTCGTCAAGATGATAAATAATTTGATTCCTTCCGGAAATAAGTCGATTTAATCTAATCTACCTATATGTGAAAGTACACTCGAAAAAAGTCGCGGGGTGATAAAGTTACAAATTTAAACCGATTTTTTCAATGTTGCTCCTAGTTGAGTGGCAAATCGTTTCGTCAAGATGATGAATAATTTGATTCCTTCCGAAAATAAGTCGATTTAATCTAATCTACCTATATGTGAAAGTACACTCAAAAAAAGTTGCGGGGTGATAAAGTTACAAATTTAAAGCGATTTTTTCAATGTTGCTCCTAGTTGAGTGGCAAATCGTTTCGTCAAGATGATAAATAATTCGATTCTTCCCGAAAATAAGTCGACTCAATCTAATCTACCTATATGTGAAAGTACACTCAAAAAAAGTTGCGGGGTGATAAAGTTACAAATTTAAACCGATTTTTTCAATGTTGCTCCTAGTTGAGTGGCAAATCGTTTCGTCAAGATGATAAATAATTTGATTCCTTCCGAAAATAAGTCGATTCAATCTAATCTGCCTATATGTGAAAGTACACTCAAAAAAAGTTGCGGGGTGATAAAATTACAAATTTAAACCGATTTTTTCAATGTTGCTCCTAGTTGAGTGGCAAATCGTTTCGTCAAGATGATAAATAATTTGATTCCTCCCGAAAATAAGTCGATTTAATCTAATCTACCTATATGTGAAAGTACACTCAAAAAAAGTCGCGGGGTGATAGAGTTACAAATTTAAACAGATTTTTTCAATGTTGCTCCTAGTTGAGTGGCAAATCGTTTCGTCAAGATGATAAATAATTTGATTCCTTCCGGAAATAAGTCGATTTGATCTAATCTACCTATATGTGAAAGTACACTCGAAAAAAGTTGCGGGGTGATAAAGTTACAAATTTAAACCGATTTTTTCAATGTTGCTCCTAGTTGAGTGGCAAATCGTTTCGTCAAGATGATAAATAATTTGATTCCTTCCGGAAATAAGTCGATTTAATCTAATCTACCTATATGTGAAAGTACACTCGAAAAAAGTCGCGGGGTGATAAAGTTACAAATTTAAACCGATTTTTTCAATGTTGCTCCTAGTTGAGTGGCAAATCGTTTCGTCAAGATGATGAATAATTTGATTCCTTCCGAAAATAAGTCGATTTAATCTAATCTACCTATATGTGAAAGTACACTCAAAAAAAGTTGCGGGGTGATAAAGTTACAAATTTAAAGCGATTTTTTCAATGTTGCTCCTAGTTGAGTGGCAAATCGTTTCGTCAAGATGATAAATAATTCGATTCTTCCCGAAAATAAGTCGACTCAATCTAATCTACCTATATGTGAAAGTACACTCAAAAAAATTTGCGGGGTGATAAAGTTACAAATTTAAACCGATTTTTTCAATGTTGCTCCTAGTTGAGTGGCAAATCGTTTCGTCAAGATGATAAATAATTTGATTCCTTCCGAAAATAAGTCGATTTAATCTAATCTACCTATATGTGAAAGTACACTCAAAAAAAGTTGCGGAGTGATAAAGTTACAAATTTAAACCGATTTTTTCAATGTTGCTCCTAGTTGAGTGGCAAATCGTTTCGTCAAGATGATAAATAATTCGATTCCTTCCGAAAATAAGTCGATTCAATCTAATCTACCTATATGTGAAAGTACACTCAAAAAAAGTTGCGGGGTGATAAAGTTACAAATTTAAACCGATTTTTTCAATGTTGCTCCTAGTTGAGTGGCAAATCGTTTCGTCAAGATGATAAATAATTTGATTCCTTCCAAAAATAAGTCGATTCAATCTAATCTACCTATATGTGAAAGTACACTCAAAAAAAGTTGCGGGGTGATAAAGTTACAAATTTAAACAGATTTTTTCAATGTTGCTCCTAGTTGAGTGGCAAATCGTTTCGTCAAGATGATAAATAATTTGATTCCTTCCGAAAATTAGTCGATTCAATCTAATCTACCTATATGTGAAAGTACACTCAAAGAAAGTTGCGGGGTGATAAAGTTACAAATTTAAACAGATTTTTTCAATCTTGCTCCTAGTTGAGTGGCAAATCGTTTCGTCAAGATGATAAATAATTTGATTCCTTCCGAAAATAAGTCGATTTAATCTAATCTACCTATATGTGAAAGTACACTCAAAAAAAGTTGCGGGGTGATAAAGTTACAAATTTAAACCGATTTTTTAAATTTTGCTCCTAGTTGAGTGGCAAATCGTTTCGTCAAGATGATAAACAATTTGATTCCTTCCGAAAATAAGTCGATTTAATCTAATCTACCTATATGTGAAAGTACACTCAAAAAAAGTTGCGGGGTGATAAAGTTACAAATTTAAACAGATTTTTTCAATGTTGCTCCTAGTTGAGTGGCAAATCGTTTCGTCAAGATGATAAATAATTTGATTCCTTCCGAAAATAAGTCGATTTAATCTAATCTACCTATATGAGAAAGTACACTCAAAAAAAGTTGCGGGGTGATAAATTTACAAATTTAAACCGATTTTTCCAATGTTGCTCCTAGTTGAGTGGCAAATCGTTTCGTCAAGATGATAAATAATTTGACTCCTTCCGAAAATAAGTCGATTTTATTCAAAAAAAGTTGCGGGGTGATAAAGTAAAAAATTTAAGCCGATTTTTTTAATGTTGCTCCTATTAGACTGGCAAGTCGTTTCGTCAAGATGATGCATAATTTGGTTCTTCCGATTCGGGGAAGTGAAACACTGACCCATCTCAATAGTTATTGAAAATTCCAACCCAAACGCGTTTACTTGAAAATTAATCTGGTGGAGACTCAATTCTTTAGCTTCAGTGTGTTTTGAATAGTTTACACTTAAATTATTGACCACGTGTTTTCCAGCAGTCAGCCAGGCAAGTTTCTATTTTGAATCGTTATCAAGCGAACCCTTTATACACTATAACAACTTTTGGTTAAAGCACTGTCAACAATGGGGATAATCAAGCAGAATCTAATCGTTTCTACATGTACGAATCGGTAATATTTTACATGCATCATAGACTATATTCGGTTGATATATCTAGTGGAGAACAATTGAAACTACTTGTTGAATTAAGTTATTGTATTCTTTATGTTATTGGTTTTAATTTAATAATAAATTTGTTCTTAATGTTTGAGGAAATGTAGAATATTATTGACTTGACATTAGAAGAGGTGGCTTTATCTTCTAAACTAAGTATTTCGCAAGCAAATACTATGAGTACAAAAAAAAAGTTCCACAATGTATGTTTCCAGTGACGTTCCGTTCACAACTGAATTTCATACCACAAAGAAGGGAATGGGTCGAAGGGGTGTAACCCTCAAAAACCGTATGAATATCGAAAACAATTCATTGAATGAATTTTCATGAATAAATGCTTAACCGTTTCGTTTCTGAGCAACATTAAAAGAATCAATATCTAGATATTGTGATCAAATTTATGACCAATATTTTTAGGACATCCTGTTTAATATACTATTTTGTACTCCCGAGAATAAAAGAGGCACCTTTGATTCCATTTTGAGGGACTGAATTGTCACTCTTGCTCCCTGGAGATTATATTTATAGCGTACGCAACAATCTCCACTCTCGTGATTTAAAATAACAGTTTAGTTGCTTGTTGTTTTATAAGCCATGTACACCATAAAATTTCTAGTATATATGCTACGCAACCGCGCTTGTGAGTATCACAGTGAGCTGAAATTTGAGATAATTGCTTGGGTCAGTTTTCATCATATTGAAATCAAATGAAAAATGAAATACGAAACAATATTATTTATATCTACCGAACTTTTATAGCCTGCTAACGTAAGATTTCTGTTGGCGTGAAGCGTTAAATTGAATGAATAATAACCGTGTATTGATATTGAAATTCATGGCAGAAAATAGTGGAAATTTCACTGGAATTTTTGAACAAATGAAATTAATCTCTACATTGAAAGTTCAAAAGTTTGCCACACAAACACTGACTCAGTTAACAACTAGTACAGTCACTTGAAGATTTCATCTACAAATATCTTTGTACAGTTGATCTTATTCTGAAACTTGTTGCAAAATGTTTTTGATGTCCTAAGGATCATTGATCATCCGGTCTCACCATGGGGAATTGTCACAACAATTGTTTTATTAACAAATTGACCGCTTATGAATAATTTAAGCTAACAATTTTACCAGATCCCGAAGAAATTGTTATTTTGAGACAGGAATACCCACTCTGGGGTTTCTGAGGTCTCTTATCACGATTCCGAAGTCAAAAATAACAGAATTATCCATCATCACCTGGAAATTGGCCAATTGGCACTAGAAATTGATGATATTTAACACATTTTATAGATTTTTCTTGCAAAAAATGGACTTTATTGTTTTTTTTTGAGCTAGCAATCACTATGCCGGAACCAAAGATGACAAGGTCATTCATAATCGCCCGGAAATGGGTCAACTGGAACTGAAAGTTGATGGAATTCACAATAATTTTGATCATATTCTTGCAAAAATGGAAAAGCACGTATTATTTTTTTTTCGGGAATGTAGTTAGTTATTCAGGAACATCTTGCAAGAAACCCGGAGTCGATCGGAGTTGCCCGCAAATTTTCCCAACTTTTTTGCTAATATGACTCGACTATGACAACTTGTTTCGTACTACTCTGAGTGCATATTTCCATATGATAACAATTTTACCCAAAGTAACAAACCCTATGTGGCCACTACGATCTCCATCACAGGATAAATTCATTTTCCATTCGAAGAGGTCTCCAGAAAGAAATGGAAAATATATCCTCTCATTCCCTGAATACAAACCACATACGATTTTTGTATTGAAGACCCCACGCATTTTTTACTCTCCAACAACATATCTCTATTCACCGATGGAATTCACATGTCCTGCATTATTTGTGAACTGAAGGCTGAGATAGATGAACTGATTCGGAGGCTTGGCAATGTCTTCGTAATATACGGGATGTTCATGAAGAGGAGGTCAATGCGTGAACTACATATTCCTTGAGCAGAAATGATATGACATTTATGATGCCATTTTTCATTTCGGACCTCATGTTCGATTGAAAATTAAAACAGTTTTTACTCCCTACATTTTACGTAGCATATAGTGTAACGAAAGTATTGTAATCGTGCCAGATCATTTTTTCCGGATGTTCACGGATATATCCGTTTTGAGCATTTTTCAATCGACCTAAGCTATTTTTGACTTGATGTTCTGACGTACGTGCATGCGTAACCCACTGTGAAGATGATTGCGGCATTCTCATGAGTCATATCGATTTGAAATTGTGCAGGTCACTTCAAAGTAGTGAAAATAGGAACTCCATTGGTTTTTGGGCGTGGTAGCCCGGTTTCGAGTGGTATTTCTGACATCCGTCTCCATTCTTTTGAATGGAATTATGCTATTTTATTGAACTTTAAGGGCAACCGTGTTTCTCTGGTTATAAATATAATATTCACTTGTATGTATTTGACCTACAGAAGTGTCCAAAATTCTCATTTTAAAATTCAAGTGCAATAAGTTCCGGACTTCTTAATTCTGTGGTAAATTTTTGATAGTTTGAAACTGACCCAGGCAATCACCTCAAATAACAGCATACACTTATCTGTTGAAGTGCAGTCTATTTACCAGAAGCCCTATGGTAGATTTGCACAGTTGGTATTTCCCTTTTAATTTTTAGCTGAATATGACGAAAACGCTTGAACCAATTTCAAATCATAGCAAATGAGGGAAGTAATCTTGGAAATAAGAAAATTGTAATCGAATGGTTTCATAGACACAGTGATATCAAACAATGCTATTATATTGTTATTCGTTTGATCATGGAATATCGGGGAATAATGAACAAATCAATTAATTTATCCCCTAAATGAGACATTCCTAAATAGTCGTATTTGTTACCTTGTGATATTCACTCATGTACCGAGATATTTGAGAGAAACTTTTCCGCTAGCCAATCATCTCGCAATGGTTGATATTTTCATTCCGTTACAGTAACAGTTAACCAAACAAATCCATTTAGTTCCATTTGGTTGATTCATTTGTGCATTTGTATTTATATTTCTCCGCCAAATATGAGGATTCTTCATCAATAACGAATAATTCATGACTATACTGACTTTGGAGGTTTATATCATACGCGCCAGTTAAGGTTTTTCATCACATTGAAATGGATAAAGCTTCCTATGGACCCAACTTTAAAATGCGTATATTATTCTTGCTTATCCAGTGTACATCAGTGGAATATGAATCAGGTGAGGGTTGTTTTGATTCAGCGCATTTGAGTGAGTCACCCGTGGTATTAAAACTACAGGTAGTTTCCGGATGAACGTCATCCTACACATAAAACAGAAAGATAGTGGCGCCATCATGTGTGTTCG
Organism: Endomychus coccineus; assembly: GCA_958510875.1. Lineage (NCBI taxonomy): Eukaryota > Metazoa > Arthropoda > Insecta > Coleoptera > Endomychidae > Endomychus > Endomychus coccineus. The sequence goes on along the minus strand of OY294069.1, from coordinate 141,933,306 downwards.
TGAGCGACTGACACGGCATTACCATATCCCTCGAGAGTCCTATTGATAAACATTGTGTGTAGCTCGGAAAAGCAAAAACTACCAACGCTTCAACATTTTTGTTCCCACATACAATGCTAATACGTAGGAATTGAATTCTTCACTCACAACGTGTTTTTAATATCGGTAGAAAATCGCTACCATGACCTAAATAACAATTTTCGCAATCGCTAGTGGCTAGCTACTAGACTGAGCCAGAATAGATATGACAAATTCCATCCTCCTTTACACTCATATTGTCCTACAAAAACATTAAATCCGTTTTATCGACAGATCTGAATGAAACAAAAAATTTCAAGTATGCTTTTATTTACACAACAGCATTTTATAATGTTAATGATAAATATTATTTTCAATTTCAGCTCATTGAATATAGGGAAGCATATAATTAACTTGGTAATTATCTATATACAGTATATCTATGATAGAAATGTTGACAGAGGGAATGGGTATTCGATTTTTTCTTAATGGTACGCCGTCCGATAGAAAAATTAAGTCTGGTAGGAAAATGTTCAGCGGTTTCGAGCTTGACAATAAAAATGTGACTGGCTTGAGTCCACTGATTTGAAATCTCTAGGGGCGATATAACAGACGGAAATTCTGATGAATACCAACCGTGGAAATATCTATAGAAGAGGGAGAGATCAACCATCTTTCTACGATGCTCTAGATGGCCATGAATTCGTAAGTGTGACACAATCAATCAGATGAACAGCTCTCTTCTGGATAGAATCGAAGACCTTCAGCGTATGTTTGAGAGCCGTACTCCAAACATGTGAACAGTAACCCAGGATAGGTCGAAACTGTGGTTTTTAGGTTTTGAGGAGCTGCTGGGATGTAAAGTAGCACTTGATTTTCGTAGAGTGGTTTTCACAATGAACCTCACATGATCACCCATGAGAGGGTGCTGTTGGTGTTGATCCCGAGCATGAAAATGGAAGACTTCATAGGGATGTTGTACCTGAAATTATTATATTAGGGATTGTGGCATCTGCCTTCCTGGAAAATATAAGCTTGTATTTTAGTTGCATTAAGCTCTAGTAGATTATCAGATGCCCATCTAAAAATCGTTTGTCAGATCTCCATTGATTGCATAAACCTATCTCTGTCTCGCTCATCTGGCTTTATTGGATGGTACAAATGTACCATGATCTGCAAAGATATTTACGGAACAGTTGGTGACTTCCAATGGATCATTGATGAAGAGCAGGAACAAATTTGAAGTCAATACAGATTTCTGTGGAACATCAGCGTTGAAAGCCATTACATCGGAGGATATATACTCAGTCAACCACCAGATGGAGTGATCTATGAAAACTCGATAGTTAGCGACAAAGTTGAGGCGGAAAACAATAAGACGAAAGTTTCCCAACAAGACTTTCATTTTCAAGTACTCAGAAAACTGGATTCCTTAATTTCCTATTAATTTTTTTCCTAGTTTTACCGTCAGACATTCCGTTTCCGATCAGTCATCACCAATATTTTTTTCACACGGCTTTGTTCATTCAACACAAATGTTTGAGGTATGTAATATACAAAAGAATAGGTGAGGAGGGGTGAGTAAAATAATGGACCCAAGGAAGGCGGAATCTCCGAACCGCATTCTATGCTCAAATGAACAATATTGCGCAGGAGGTCTTGCGATTGCGATTTTATGTTAACTTTATCCAAGCGTAGTAGACGCTGCTAGGTATACAGGGCTATTCCACGAGAACCGTTCGTTAGAAGTTTTCGTGGTTAAAAAGAAGTTAGAATTCTGAAATTCTGGGTTCCAGGGTTATCCAAGATTTTCTTTCCTTTCAAAATGTTTCGAAGATCATACTACTTCCGGTTATACCGGAAGTCGCCATTAACTTCCTTATTTTAAACCAAACAACCAGTATATTATTTCATTTTTAGATTCCTGAGGAAATTTCATAGTGGATTCCATCAGGTTTCTCTATACCTATTTTCAATTTGCTCTTAGACATCTTGATTTTTTTGAAAATGTTGATAGATTGAGCGCTGTTTTGAGCATTGCGCCCTTCAACCAATTTCGATTGGTGGAAAGCGCTTCTGGGGTAGACGGATGCACAAGAATGATTCTTTCGAATGCCATATTGACAACTGATTTATCGCATACAGGGTACCTAACCAAAATTTAATGACCAATTACATCATTTTAAAAGTTGAAAAAGTTCCTTTTTTCAAATGGGACAACCTGTATTTTATTGGATTTTCGGATGCAGAATTTGATTCTGCATCGATTTGCCATAACATTTTCTATACCTATTTCCAGTGGTTTTCTTGTTAATCCATATTTTTATCAAAAGGTGATCAAACTCCAAAAGTTCTACCAAAATTTAAATGCGGCAAGATATCTGGAGATACTGAGAGGGTTTGTTAGTGATTTTCTAAATGCCCTATCTCCACGTGATAGAGCAAACAGTTGGTATCAGCTTGATGGTGCTCCAGCACATTCCACTATAGCTGTACACCGGCAATTGTCACTGATGTTCGAGGATCGGTGAATTGGGCTGCGAGGACCTTGGAACTGGCCACCCAGATCACCTGGTTTGACTCCCTTGGATGTTTACCTCTGGGGTCGCATAAAAGAACTAGTGTACTCTAGGCCGGTACAAACTAGAGTGGAATTGTTGAACCGTGTTCACCATGCGCTTACTAATATAAGTCCAGACGAACTTCGGAGGTTTGTTTCGCGAGGAGTATATGACAGAGTTATTCAGTGTTTGAACCAAAATGGAGGTCATATAGAACAATTATTGCAATTTTACATTCTCTTATTATTTTATGTCATTACGTTCCAATTTTTTGTTTTTATTTTATATTTCGTTCCAAATGTTATGTACTAATGTCATGTTCTAATTAAAGTAAATTTTTTACCGTTTCATTGACCTTTTTTTGGCTTCGAAAGGCAAGCGATGTTCCGTTTTCTGCCAAAAAACCACAATAAAATAAAAAATATGGAGTAACAAGAAAACCACTGGAAATAGGTATAGGGAATGTTATAACAAATCGATGCAGAATTAAATTCTGCATCCGACCATCAAATAAAATACATAGTGTCCCGTTTGATAAAACGAACTTTTTCAACTTTTAAAATGATGTAATTGGTCATTAAATATTGGATACCCTGTATGCGATAAATCAGTTGTCAATATGACATTCGAAAGAATCATTCCTGTGCTTCCGTCTACCCCAAAAACGCTTTCCACCAATCGAAATTGGTTAAAAGGCGCAATGCTCAAAACAGCGCTACATCTGTAAAAGTTTTGAAAAAAATCAAGATATCTAAGAAAAAATTGAAAATAGGTATAGGAAAACCTGATGGAATCCACTATGAAATTTTCTAAGGAATCTAAAAATGAAATAATATACCGGGTGTTCTTTTTAAAATAAGGAAGGTAATGGCGACTTTCGGTGTAACAGAAAGTAGTATGATCTTGAAAATATTTTGAAAAGAAAGACAATCTTGGATAACCCTGTAACCCAAAATTTCAGAATTCTAACTTTTTTCTAACCACGAAAACTTCTAACGAACGGCTCTCGTGGAATACCCTGTTTACAGCGTGTTTCCGATTTTCCGTTCATCACTTTGGTAAATGATAGAACACCTGAAAAATACTTCGTTTCCGGGATACCCATGTTGAAGTTTTGAAAAACTATTACGGAGTGAGACCTTGATGAAATTCTCGTATTTGCGAAATGTATACGGTATTCTGCTGCTGTAGCAACGGTATTTAGAAGAATGCATTTTATTTCTTCTGAAAATTACCCCACATTGAGGTGATAACCAAATAGAAATTATAACCCCTTAGTAGAATCGAAACACTATCTTAGATTCTTTGAATACATAACATAATTCATGAGTGTTATCATAGGTACTCGCATTCTCAATATACCTCACGTTACAATTTGGAAAATTTGACGCAGAGATCGTTAAAAAGCGCACCATCTACAACCAGTACAAGCCTCCCAACCGGAAGATCACGAATGGCGTTTTAGTCGGGTTAAATTAGACGAAAAAAGTATAAAAGCTGGAAAAATTTGCGAGCAACTCCGATCGACTCCGGGTTTTTCGCAAACTTTTGCTGAACGGATTTAAAACATTCCCGAAAAAAAAACTAATATGTACTTTTCCATTTTTCAATTGTTATAGAGGAATATAGAGGAAAATGGCCAATTTTGGAAATTTTGCAATTTTCAACGATAATTGCTAGAAAACTGTATTCGGGGGTTTTTGAGGTGACTGGTAACAAATCTTTTTAGAATGTTGGGAGATTTATATTCAATCTATGAAGTAACATTCAAATTACCGCGCTTCACTGGTTATGATGAGACTATAATACATATAGAAATTTTAGAAAGAGATTATCTAGTATATATGGAATCTGTATGCGTCAAGATAATATGGTGGCGTGACCGTCTATATGACAACTGTTCAAAAAAAGATGAAGGGGAAATGTGAAAGAAAGACGCATAGTTATGGAGAAGAATAAGGTGGGATCACTTTCTATATTGGAATCATATCAAGATCATCTCGGGGAGACGCATACTTTCAAAACCGTTGATTGAGCACGTGGCTGTTGAATTTTATTGTGTCTATTGTGTAAACGATATTTTTTTAAACTCATTAATTTTTGGAATAATTCATTAATAATTAATAATTCATCCACAAATTAACTTTTTTTTACACCCACTTATTACTAATTGTAAGTATCTATATTCTTTTCTATTGTTCCATATCAACATAGATATTTTGAAAAAAAATTGTTTTCTTCATTTTTTTCCCACAGATTTCAATTTGCTTTTGAACAATATTACGAGTGAGCATTTCCAGCCATTGTTGCCATGATTTCGAAATTTTAGAAATTTCCTAATTTTTTGGCTATGAAAATTGGCCATTTTCCTCTACATTCCTCCATAACAATTGAAAAATGGAAAAGCATGTATCATTTTTTTTTTCGAGAATGGAAAAGTTTGCAAAAAACCCGAAGTCGATCGGAGTTGCCCTCAAATTTTCTCAGCTTTTTTGCTAATATGACTCGACTATTTGTAATTTAGAAATGTTGTTATTAATTCGCTGAACAACAACCGAAACTTTGTCCAGCAAATATTGTGAACAGGAGAATCCTATATTAGTCAACGTAGGTTCATTAATCTTCACAATTTACGTTCACGGGCAAATGGAAACCATTTTGATGGAATATCTAAGAATTTTGATGCAAAATGTCTTGCTTGGCCTTTGCAAAAATTAGATTTGGACCATTAATTTCACCAGACAGACTAACTTTCGCTGAATTTTTTTAATTTTCAGTGGAATCTAATTACGAAGACATGTGGAAGGAAACACTATTCAATGAAAGAACAAAGGCATGAATACTACAATTACGAGAACAGTTTCCAGGTATTCAGGTTGCTAGGAATGACCTAATTACATGTTTTGCTTGCGGTTATTGAGGGGATGAAATTCATGCAACACGATTTCACGATAGATCTCCTCAACTGAATCGTACTTGAATACCTTGTGTTGAAATAAAAAATTAGATACTAATTCTAACAAAGAGTCGTTGAGGAATCGATATAGCCGTTGCGTTGAAAGGAAGGATATCGTTTGGAGCAATTATCAAAAATTCTAATTTTTTGTTACAATTAAATGGATACGTATACAAATTGATAATCCTTGAGATGTAAATGGCATACCAAAAGAAATTCAATATAATAACCCTTATTAGAAAAATCAAGTTATCTCGAATAGGAAGTCACCTAGCTAAGTATACCAGAAATACTCTTGACTGGAATAAATCAAATTTTTTGAATACGTATATGAGTATAATCTCTGATGATAGACATGTGAGTTTAGCGAGTTTTAGTATAAAACTCTCTAACTACGTCATTGTACTTCTCTCAAAAAATATTCACAATCTAAAAAATAGTCATTTGGTGGAACTTAGGTATTCCAATTAAACTAAAATTTTCCATCAGTTCAGAAGGAATTGTGATTATTTTTCGAAACTTCATTTCGAAAACTAAGTGTTTTAGAGCGTTATATCAAAGACCCTATTATTTTAGACGTTCTATCGTTCACCGAATCTATGAACTATAAACGAAAACACCATATACTTATATGATGTAATGTACTATAAGCAGAACCAGTTTGCGTTTATATTATCCTACACACAGTGCTGGATAGAAAGTTGGGTCTCCCATCTCTAGTTTTCTCAACTATGATTAATGAATTGCATCTGCAGACGACTTGTGTATTAACATTCAATGAAGACTGCAGAAAACTTTGGATCGGTAGTGTGTGAAAGTGAATTATGAGAAAACGTTTAGGTTCTATTAAGTATACATGACCAATCAATGAATCATGAAATCGATTCAACTGACTTTTCTACATTAACTGAATATTGTATACTGATTTTCACATTTCTACATTGTTCAATATTTCTGTGAATTGGTAACATTTCAATATGTTTTCTATGGGATAAATACGTAGTATTCTCTCCTGTCATACATTTCCAAATAGCTGAGATAATTTATTTGGATTTAACCTATTGCGTCCCTCGGTTTTCTTTTTTGCTGTCACTATGAGTAAAGTGCCGAAAATGACTCCTAGTATGTTTTTTGGGTCGCTGATCTCGATTCCGCGGTTAGTTTTCTCGGGAAACTCCCTCCAGATGAGAAATTCGGAAAATTTATACATAACATATAATTTATAATTCTGTTGCTAAAATGATCTCTAGTGGGTTTTTTGGGTCGTTGATCACGATTTCGCTGTTATTTTTCCCAAAAAATTCTCTCCAGATGGAAAATTCGGGAAAATTATACTTCATTATTCATAACCGTCTCAGGGAAATCCCAAATTTCCCGAATTTTCCAACTGGTGAAATTTTCTTGGGAAAAACAACAGCGATCGTGATCAGCTATGTAAAAAACTCACCAGAGGTCATTTTTGCAAACAAAATTATACTTTATCATACATAACGGTCTCAGGAAAATCTCAAATTTCCCGAATTTTCCATCTGAAGAGAGTTTTTCGGGAAAAATAACAGCGGAATCGTGATTAGCGACCGAAAAAACCTACTCGAGGTCATTTTTGCAACAAAATTATACTTTATCATTCATAACCGTCTCAGGGACATCTCAAATTTCCCGAATTTTGCATCTTAAAACAGTTTTTCAGGAAAAATAACAGTGAAATCGTGATCAGCGACCCAAAAAACCTACTAGAGGTCATTTTCGTAACAAAATTATAAATTATATATTTTATATAAATTTTCCAAATTTCCAATTTGAAGGAAGTTTTCCGAGAAAATTAACTGCGGAATCGTGATCAGCGACCAAAAAAACGTACTAGGGGTCATTTTATGCTCTTAATTCCTTGATTTTGGATTGTTTTTATATGAATGCTCCTCTGGGGGGTTGAAACTCCGTTTTGAGAGGTAGAGAGGTCGATTCCCGCGCTCTTGATAAAAATTAATGATCTATGGGGTATAAGGAACAAAATGCAAAAAAATTTTGGAATTCTAGCTTACTATATATTTTTTTTATTTTGGCCTTTTTCCCGGCTTATTGCCTGGACTATTTCATGCCCACACTCTTAACGATAGTAAAAACGAAAACCGAGAGACGCAAATTAGGTGAGAAGAATCAGAAATAGGCCATATCACATAACTATTTTTCGCCCATAGATGGAACAATTTTAATTAACATATACTGTTTTTTCCATTTTCCGGTTCGTTGCCTGGACTAAGAGTTATACGTTTATAAAAGTTTTCTAATGACCAATACTCCTTAATAATATTCTTCTGTTTTTCTTTATCGATTAATTCAAACAGAATTTTGACAGTTATTGACATGGTCTTTCAACTATTATTCTTTTTTTTGTATTGTACGAGATTCGAAGACTTCTGTTATACTTTCTCTCTTCCAGAACTTTTCTGGTTTTGTCTTTCGTTTTTTCCCTGGCATTTTTTTCATTACATACCCTTCAGAACCAATTTCCGGTCTCTTATTACATGTTTGTTTCATGTCATCTTCACTCTTTTCTTCACTAGTGTTTCCAAGTCATTTAGAAAAGGAAAAAGGTAAATGATTGTGGACCACAAAAATTACGAAGCGCTGCTTGAACAGAAGGGCAACTGAATATAATCATAGAGGTACTCCTCAATTTTCAAGAGATTTCGTATTCATCTAATTCAGTTCATTGAAGTTGATGTTCCTGTGACTATGATAGTTCATATTCTCAATCCAGTAAAGGAGGAGGTGAAGCTCGAAACGTTGAATCTTCTCACATTTGCCACAATTATCAACATAGCTTTTGACTATGAAGGATTATGATTCCCAGTACACGATAATTATTTCATCTGAACAACTGGATTTCCAACTTGTGAAACTGTGTAATCTTTCACTCCTTGCAATAATTATGTCATTGAATTATATCAACTCCGGAGATGCTATAGCCATTATCTTCAATCTGCGAATTAGTTATTTCTTTGAATATTGCTTTAAATGTTCAATAGAAACTTTGACTGAATATATTGCACTTGTATGCTAATCCCTTTTACTGAGGCGACATTCGAATACTCCCTTATCATTCTTACCTTATTCATAATGTTCATTTTGCTAGCTGGAAAATCCTATTTAATCGCTCCCCTGAAAATTTGCTGCCATAAATTACCGATAACTAGAACTCACTAAAGCGCCAGTAATTTTAAAATTCTATAACAGTTTTTACGGCTGCTATAAATAGTTCTCGTCTGAAATTACACTATTTCCACCAGTAGAATCGTGTCTGAACTGCTAAGATACAAGAATCAGGAACACTTTTTGTCTACATAGTACACGGGTTTTTCCATTGATTCTTAAAATAGCAGGAAAGTTCAAACTAGTTTCGATTATTGATAATGATTCTTGACCTAGGTATGGACTATATTTAAATTCTTAGGAACTAAATCACACTCACTCATATGCTCCTTATTATCGTCTTAACGTACGTTTCGGTCTCTACCATCATCAGAAGTCGTATGAATGTCCAAAATGGGATTTCTTTAAGCTAATTGTATCAGCACAAAGCGTCATTAACGTACCAATTTCAATTGGAATAGCCACGTCGCCAAAACGAACCAAAACACATATAATCGAGATTGTAACACATCAATGTTTTAAGTATATGAATATTTATGATGAATGCACTAATTAGCAATTTCCCTACAAAATTTGAAGCCATTTCAAGCAATTCTTGAATACGACTGAAACCACGAATATTGACCAGATTTAAAGATTCATGAAGTATTAGAAAAAGGTGGTCAGACCTTAGTAGGAATATTGCTATTTGAGCATTCCAAAATATACTTTTAACATTATAAGAACACATGTGAGGATTTGCAAGGGTTTTAATTAATTGAATTAGAATGAATCTGACTTCACGATTGAACGTCTGCTCTATCACTTACAGACTTGAAGACACGTTTCATATGAATCATCTCCAGAATAGATCTATTATAATTATTGATTTCTTCAGTTAAGATATCAAAATTTTTCAATCGAATTCATGATTCTAATCAAAACAATGTTCAGCTAGGCGGGTGGAATTGTGAAGTTTTCCTTTCTGATACTATACTTATGACTAAAGTGAGAAATGAAGAAAAAAAAGTAGAAAATATGATCATATATATGAAAGAAATTCAGTTGAAATAATATGAAAAAAAAAATTTGAATATGAAATTATTTAAAAATGTGATGCAGTTTTAACATGCTGTTCTATTAGAAACCTTTTCTCAGATGTAATCTACAAAGACGAAATACCATATATAGAGCAAATTTTTCAAATACGTACCTAAAACATCTTTGACAAACCAATTCATATAGTGGATATCACCTATTTGCCACAGGGTTTAAAAAAACAAGTTTTCTTTTACATTATACGAGCCCCTATATATTTTAAAACATGGAGATTTATTCCAATTTGTTTGTGACTTCTCAAATCATATTGGATTACAGGGTGGGGTAAACCTTGGTCGTAGTTCTATAACTTCTTTGAAATAAAACTTAACAATTTTTTTGAATAAAACTGGTCAATGGTGGACGAATACACGGATTCTATAATTATTTTCATGTATAGAGGATAACCCAATAATGAATTATGCAAATATAACCTACTTTTTCATAAATTATTAAATGATCAACTTTTTTTATTTTTTTTTTTTTGGAGCCGTTATAATTACCGCTACGTAACCCTGAAATACGTTTTTAAGTATTCAGCCAAATTCTAAGAAAACATTATTTTCAGAATAAGTGCTTTTGTCCACCATTGACCGGTTTCATTCAAAAGAATTGTTTAGTTTTGTTTCGAAGGAGTTATGGGACTACGATCAAAGTTTGCCCCATCTTGTATGCCAGAGGCAAGGAACACTCTTTATACCAAAAAATCCTAATATTTGAAATCTTAAAAAGTTACGTGAAATACACCTTGTGCATATTTAATGAACCCTCTTCATGACACACCTTGTATAGCCTGTTTTTTTAGAAACATTTTTTATGTTGAAAAGTTTGTATAGCTTTGAAGATAATGAATTTGTACTTGAAATTCTGCTGCAGACTGAGCAGAATACTTTTCCCATGTTCATAGACAACTCTAGAAATGGTTTAATCCACATAGACACGTTGATACCACTTGCCATTTCAAATAGTCACACTGGCACACTTCAAAAGCTAAATTTAAATTAACTCTAAAATTGTCGATACAACTTTAAACAAAACTTTTAATAATTATGCCCCTCCCCGTGCCCTTAGTTTGGCAACAAATAAATCAACCCCAACGGTGTCGTGTAATTAATCCTTAGTACCTACTTCCGGATCAAGTGAATATTTTAAACATCAAAAATATTATTGGGATTTACCAGTAATTATCCTTTTCTTAAAATTATACCTGCTACATGCAAAACCAGTCAAGTAACACAAATTGAGAGCTTTTAAATTTATTTTACTCGCAAGAATAATAAAATGTTTTGGTTAAATTGTGTAGGAAGGAATTGTTTGTAAAATTAATAAAGATATGTTTAAAATTAAAAAATAGCTAAAAATTCGGAAAAATTTCATATAATATGAAAAATATGCCAAATATGAAAATTTCATAGATGCCTCACTTCACTCATGACTATACATTCTTTTTGGTAAATATTGTTTAGAGATTCCTGTATAAGTCCCATCGCAATCTAACGAATTGAATTGAAGGTTTCAGATTTGAAAAATATGTACAAACACAGTTAGTAGGTTTATTCTCAAATTTCTGAGTTCTCCGGAATGTATGGTAATGTTATTAAATTATCTATATTACCATTTATATTATTTATGTAAGACATTTCATTATAGATTTTGCTTACTCTTTCTTTAATGGTAGGGTTGTAAAATATTTTTGGGTACCCATTCATTTCCGGTGTATTACTAACAATTTTCAAATTTTTGGGACTTTCATCTGAGTGAGGCATTATGAACATAAATTTCCTAGATATGAACATTAGGCGTGATTCAGATGGAAAAATAAAACTTCGTGGTTAACTAAAGAAGTTTAGTCACAACAATATCTTCACTTCAATTCAGTTATGAAAAAAGTGTTGTAAGTAACCTTACAGATCGCGCTGCTCACCCAGAGGACCGTCTAAAATATTTGAAAATTGTTCGTAATACTCTGAAAATGAATGGCTACCAAAAAGCGATTTTCAACACTATCAATATAAATAACATGAACGGTAAATACAGATAATCTTATAACAGTACCATATATTCCGGAGAATTTTTGACAAATAAACCCAGATCTGCAAAAATCTGTAATTGGTTAGTGCCGGAAGGGATATGCCGCCACCTCAAGCATTTTCATAAAATTACACTGTATAAGAGCGTTCCATGATTTGCTGGAATTGGATCCACATGATCCCCATATTCCGAATCAGCTGGAGAGAAGCTGCCATATATATTCAACAGAACATATATTTCTTGGTGTGATATCAATCAACTGAACCACTGATTCATGAACGATTTATTCCTAATCAGAAGACAATTTGTACGGCGCATTCACCATTCTTTGGCTATACAGTATCGGATCAATTCTTCTTGGGTATAGACAGAAATCTACACGAGCAACAAGGAACGCAATGATATGATAATACCACATAGACAAGAGAGACGCACTGCTGTGCGCCCCTCCTCCTACTCCACCCGAAGCGTTAACTGACCAATTGGCAATGCGACATAGCGACTCCCACATTTTCCCGACTGCTGCTGGTATGATACTGACGTCCTACGTCCTCAGCTGACCGCCTTGAAATTGTAATGCTACATAGAGCAACATATAGCAACCTATTCTTCACGCTCTCATGGAACCACCATACCCAAGATAAATACTTCCCGATACTGTATATTGTGAAGTGTAGAATGCTGAAACGAAATTGTAACTAACAAGCAATTTTGCTAATTTCATTTAAAGATAATTTTGTTCATATGATCACTCTTGAAACACAGTAACAACAAATGAATACGTAATTCAGAAGCTACAGCTGACGATAATTTCTTATTTACACTTTTAATCTCAAATAGTGTTTGAACGTCAAGCACATTTCGATTTCTATTTTAGTTCCACTCTTACGTTGGATACTTGATATCTGAAAGGTCCTCAGTATTCCATCAGTATTTTTAGTATATAAGGGTTATTGTTTCTTTCTACATTGTTATAGTATATATACAGTGTGAATTCTTTTCAATTCTAATAATATTGTAAATGTTTCTTAGAAACAGCTGAATATGTGAAATTGTGGAGAGACGTTAAATTATGCTAGATGTTATTGAATATCGATTCAAATTGCCAACATTTTTGTGCCACATCACTATGCATAAAAAGGTATGTATTATTATATTTTGCAGTCATGAATATTTATTACCGAAAATAGTTCGATGTCCCAGAGCAAATAATTCAAACGTAAGTTTACATGCGTATAGTGAATGTTTGTAGCCAGACATGATATAATTCCCATTGAAGAAGGGAAGATGGATGTCAAAAATAACATTTGAGCGAGGCTACCGTGCCCAAAAACAATACAGATCCTATTTTCACCAGCGGTTTACAAAATTCCAAATTAATACGATCAATAGGCCCAGTTATCTCCACACACACAAACATCATCCCAAAAATAGTCCAGATCGATTCAAAAAGACCCAAAGTGGATATTTCAGCAAAAATGTATTCCTTATTTCAGGTTCAGTGAAGTAAGCAAAAAAGGAGAAAAAAATAGCTCTGCCTCAAATCTATTACTTAAATCACGATACAAGTCCGCGCGAAGTCAGCTTTACTTTTACAGCTTTAGTCTCTCGAGCACTGTTAGTGTGTTCTATGCATGCATATCTCTCGTATCCCACACAATACTTTCCTGGCTTAGATCATTCCATGGGTACTTTTTTTCTAGTTGACAGCTCGTCAAAACATCTTTCCATTCTTCAGGATGCCTGATGCTCTTCGAACGCCTTTTCTTGTGCTCTCACATAATTGAATAATATCGATTACTATATGAGTGAATAGAATGGAAGCATGAAAATAACGCAAACACAATGAAACATTAAAAATAAGTTGATTTTTTAGAGCAAGAAATTGTAGTTACAATCGTCAAAGGCAACTTCGACAAAATGCATAATCATCAACTGCGACAAAACATACTGATGCGAAAATATTCACTATTGAAATTTATTTAGAAGGGTGCATTGATGAATGAAAATTCTGGAGAGATGGCACTGTTTGAAGAGGAATGGCTATATGAGACCACACGTCTAGCAAAGGCTTCACAATCCTCATGTTTTCGTTCGGCTCATTATCCATCTTGTAATATCAATAATGGTAGTTATAATAATAAGGAGATATGTCAATGAGAATATAGGTCACTATGGATCAATCAGTGACACCACAGCTGAATGGCCCGAAACCACTGTTTGGAATTCTCGGACTCATCAGCGAGACCAGTGAAGCTGCAGGTGCTACTCGTGATTAGAAACTGCTGGAGGTAGTATAAGTCTCTCTAGATCCATAAGTGATGCCACACCAGAATAGTTATCGGGCTCATCTCGAGCGAAATGGCAGTTCAGCGCTATTCAGCTATGATGTCTCTAATCGATCTAGAAAGAATTATACAAATTTGTATATTAGATCAATGAAAATCAATCAATCATCTAAGATGGCAATACACTCTTATATCACGAACATAGCTCTTTGTTGCTATTTGTTTTGTCACAAAAGGGAACAAAATATTCACTGACATAGATGTAATTGTTATGGCAACTACATTGTGAAAGTGAGTGATATTAGAATTAAAGTGGTCAACCGATTCCTTCTCACTGGAAAGTCATCTATGTAATCGTTGCGCTTGGAGAAATTACAGTAATTCATTATCAGTAAACGGTACTTCAATATTTTAAGCGAAAACAAGAATGTTGGTCGAATAATATGATTACGCTAACCAGAACGGATCCCTTTGTTCTTTCAGTTTCTAAAGTGGATGCAGTGACCATGTCCTTGCATATATTAAATGTAACGTTGACAAAGTCTTCCCCGTTTTGTCTACATTTACTCCTAGGGCGTGCATTCAAAGATAAAATACATCGGTTCATTCTCTACAGCTACAAATATTTCCATTTGTTTTCCAGTAATGTGTACACGCTTGTGTGCTCGTTTGTGGCAAAACAGTTGGAACTCCTGAATAGTTTCTATTGCAAATACAGAATCATCCATTGTGCAAGATTTTGACATCGACAAACGAAATCTGTATTCTGTATGTTGTAAAACACAATCCAATAAGTTAAAATATCAAATGTCTTAGTTTTTCTGCTATAATACACAACACATTGATATCTTCGTTTAATGAATGAACCTCTCAATATTATTAATTGACACACAAATATCTTCCAGTAGTTCACATAGTTGCTCAATGACATTCCTTTTCCAATAAATCATAATAAACTGATCCGTGAAACACTATTGTCTCTCACTCTGGTTGTTAGAGCTATATTCCGCTTTCAAACACTTCTGTCTAAGAATGGATGATTGTAATATTTATTCACCAACTGTTATCAGCTTACACTAAAGAACAGTCTAGAAATGGAATAATGTATTGCAAATGATTAGAAACATGTAAGGGAGCGATAAGTCGTCAAATTGATCTCTGTGTCATGTCATCGAAAGTTTATTTGAATTGACAATATAACATGTTTCACAAGTCTATGTTTTATTGTTGAATTTTGCTATCAAGGGAAGATTGACAAAGTACGTTACGTAACGTAACATTTGTAACACAGTACGGCAAATTTGTAGGTAATTTAGGATGGATGGAAATGTATACGTAGTTGATAAGGGTGATTATTCCTTATCAATAGGGTTATAATATATTCACAGTGTGAACTCTTTAGATGCAATGAAAAAAGTCGACTATTTATCAAGGTCTTGTTATATTACCATTAATAATTCCGTACTTTAGAAGTGATGAGAATAATCGAGATTTCTCAGCTATCGATTATTAGTAATAACAACAAGTTTTTTATTGTTATAGCAGGTTTACATTTTGTCTTATTATCTTTCGCCGCGTAATGATTCATGACTTGTTCTCTCAATAACACCCACTTATCGTCGAAGATTCAGGTTTATCATTTAGATGTAGACATTCTTTATGATTTATGGGGAGTAATAAAGATAATTTTATGTCATTACAATGCATTCCGGAAACATCAGATAAAGTTAATAAATATTAAAAAAGTGGATAATAGATATTAGGCCTTAACCTAACAGTGTTCGTAAATATTTTTCAAATCAAAAACCGTGAATACATAGGAATAAACACACGGTATATAAATTGAATCATTCAGATTGTAATGGATCTTCTATAGTAGCATCTAAACAATATTTACAGAAAAAATGTATGGCCATAAGTACAGCACTAAAAGAACGATTGAAAATTTTAATATATCAGCTCAAGAAACCATTTATTCAAAAGATCCATCCTTCATAATCCACATAAAACGTGATGCTAAGTCGGTAAGTTGTAGGATCCATCTACAATCATTGCGTCAAATTTACAGATTCAATCAATAATTGAATAATTGTAAATTACTACGTTCTTCTATCTAATAATTGAAACTGTGTATTTGTAGAAGGCTGATACAAATCAGTAATATTGGTACACCATGAACAAGTGTAATCTAGCGACTTCTGAATACTTTTAATGTTTTTCGTAGAAGCTATTTCAATCTATTATCATAAACTGTTCTGGTATTACTCTAGGCTATCATTATAATCTATTTCACGCTATTATTATGAGCCTCCTGTGCTATAAGCTGTTCATATGTTGTCTTCCTGCTACAGGTCTATTTCATCCATATCAACACGGTCAAATTTTCATTGGACATAACAAAATTAGGCTATCCTGTTGCTGAAGGAGTACACAAATACATAAATTTGGTTGAACGTATCTATGGTCCTCTTTATATCTTTGCTTCAATGAGGGAGTACATGAACATTGAACATAACACCATCTACAATTGCGAAAGAATAATGAATTAGTTGAAACTTATGGATGAAGAAGGTGTAAACAAACAAAAAATTTCTTTTTTGAGTGAGTTTAAGATTATTTTCCATTATATACCACTAGCAGTATGAAAAGAATAGTGATAATGGAATAATAATAAACAAATAAAATAAAGTACCAATAAAAAATGTTGAGATCAATTAATTTAAAAACAACCTTTTGTCAATTAACTCTATTATACCCCTCCAGTTGTAGACCTTATTTTTATGATACGACAGAGCAATTTATCCAATATAACCACATTATAACTTCACTATTTTCCATGGCTTATTAGATTTTAAGATTAGCGCTTTGACGGCACTACTTTAGATGATGTGAGTTTTTGAATTTCAGAAAGTTCTTCTGCATGTTGAATTTATGATAAAGGGTCATTCCTAACATATACGCATAATGTAAGAAACTCACAACTTTGACCGAATGATGAGTTATAATGAAAAAAAATACTATTGTAAAGAATATCAGGCCTCATTGTACGCTCATTGAATAATATACTATCAATTACAGAAATATTCTAGTTATGATTATTATTAATCTGTGAGGGACCCGGTGAGGTTCCTTTCTGCCTGGGTCAAAGGCATTTACAGCTGGTGAAGCGGTTCCCACTCAAGAGCATTGTCCTCATTTCTAGTTATTCGATCTCCTCAGTGTCGCATAGTGCTACGCAGGGTGCATTCATCTCAGGGGGATCAGTTACTTACTTACGCATTAACACAGAATGTGCGCTGTCGTTCCGTTTTTTCGTTCGCAATACCTATACAAGGGTGTATCACTCAGATTCATTTTTAGAGGTGACAATTCATTGGAACGTAGACTCTTTGAGCAGAATATTGAAACCTTGATAATCTTTCTGAACCATAGCATTATTTCAACCGATAGTGGTCATGTATAAGCACCAGGATGAAAAAAATAACGAAGTGGCTTGAACGATACCGAACATTGAATTTGTATTATTCTTTCCTGAAGATCTTTGCTCGCAATAGTGAAACTCAACTTCGTTTGGAGGCAGCATAGGATTATGCTAATTAGCTAGACCGCAAGCTATGTGATAACGGATAACCTAATAACTGTACCGACTGAAATAATCGGATGAGTTGACTTCAGGCAACTTTTATCGCATAAAATTTGATTCCTCAAATTTAGTTCACTACTTGTTGATGAAATATTAGAGTGGAACAGTTTTGGACTTAATCTGATTAATGCTGCACGGAATTCCGGAAACATTTCACTCTTCAGGAATTGTATTCTCAGAACTTTCATTAGCATTACCATTTTAACGTAATAAGTTAATAAAAATGTATGACTAACTGAATGGGGAACATTCCGCTGTCGCTGCTTGTTTTTCTGCTCCTAAGATAATTAAGTGAGTACCTAATTAATTTTTGAATACTGCAGCGATGAAAAAATTATGTGGCAATTTAACTTCAGCCATATAACTCTAGACTGCTTCAAACTCATCTGAATTTACTAAATGAACATGAAACTTCAAACGTCGAGTCAAAAATTGTATTAAAACAATACACACGTGCAGTTCATTTATGCACAACTGACGGAAATATTCAGTTCTGAAGAATATATGGGAAATATCCGTACAAGCTGTGATCCAACCAGTAAAATGTAGGTCACCACGTCTCTCACATCGAATATCGAGGAGAGAATATAATACAACAGTTGTTTGCATATAAATTGATGAAACTGAGAATACCTCGAATTACATCGCGTTCAATCGTAAACCTTTTGAAGATATATTCAATTTGTTTCTCTCTCTCTTTCTCTTATAAGACATATTGATAATATCAGCAGTATCATATCGAATATTGTTGATTGTGGACGCGGTAATTTCTTAGTTCATCAAGTCACATCTGCACTTATATACCGGGATATCAAAAAGTATCTTGGTCAAGGGTGGTTGTGGAATCTCAAACGTGTGTCTTACTTTACTTTTGAAATAATTATGTCATAATTAATTTGAAGTTTCTAAAAGTGCGAAATTTCGCAATTTGATACGAATATTGTAACATTAAGAAGTCTTTAGCGCTTTGGACTCCGGAATTTTCACGTGGCCTATCGAAATTAGGAGATTCGAATTATCTGAAAACATAATTGCATGAACGCTAGACGTCCTATGTAATCAGCTACGAACGGAATCATTTTGACATACGCCTCGAGGCGTGTATGTTAGAGTTTATACATTTTACATTAGTCTTGTTAATTTGGGGCCGTTTCTTGCCCCGTGCGACCGGCGCCAGTTGTAATAAAGCGTTTTTGGCTATGGGCGGTTGGCTTTTACCCGCTTCATGTATATTTTAGTCGCGAGAAAATTCCCTTTGGTACGTCGCACGTTAGACGTGCTGAGATCTGAAAATAGCTCAAACTGTTTTAATTAAATTTTCCTATTTAGTGGACATTTATCGAAAAAAGAAGGGCTGTCGGGCAGGGTCCGATACTGAATCTAACTACATGGAGCGAAAACGGCACGCGAAAAGTCGTCGTAAAGCCGTATTAGGTACAACTAGTTTACACTTTTCTAACTCGCGTGCTACGGGCTTCTCACGTGAACGTCATTAAATTTACGGAAAATTAACTATTTCAAAACAGTTTTTGACCCGGATTGTGGCAATCACGACCTCCGAAAAGGTACAAAGTTCACATAATTATTTCATAATTTGTAGTTCATTATTGTTTTACAACTGAAATAAATAGGTATGAAATTTGTAGGAGTAGAGTAGAGAGTAGAGTACTTTATTTGTTGCTAATATAATGTAATGAGGCTGTTATTAGTTAGGAACTCTTATTTAAGTCATAGATGGTATTTAGACACTTGTTGTGCCAACAGGTCCTATGAACTATATGAACTAAATAAAGGTTACAATTAAGCAACTATCATTGACTAAGCATATGCATCGATCGTCGACCTGATGGTCAACGGACATTGACCAGCTGACGCTGCACCGATCGAACATTAGGTAAATGTATGAATATATGTAAAGAGTAGTTGAATTGGAAGGATGAGACTAAGAACATCTGAATAAATGCCTTAGACCAAGAACACCGATCTTTTATTATTATATGGCAATCCTACCAGAGGCACTTTTAAAAATGCCAACTGCGAACGGAAAATAGTAAAATTGTCAAAAATCGGAAACTCCAAAATTGGAATCATAATGTGCGGTTCGAGGTATAATAATCAAGAGAACATCGAGATTCTTGCAGCAGGAACTGGATCAAACAACGCCAATCAGGAAAACACATCTTCATTTTCAAGAAACGAATGGATGACAGTGTCAATTTTGGCTATAATTTTGTTGGTAATCGTGTTCTATATCTATAACAAATGGCAACAAAAGTGGCGTGCATCGGTTAATCGAGAAATCGAGATGCAGGAGTTGCGGAAGTCGAGATCATTACTGGACAATGATCAAAAATGAAATAACGAGATGACGACATAGCCTAAACCCATCAGCGACGGATCCACCTCGTCAGCCACAGCAGCGTTCAACAACCACCAAAACAATGCAGTGATTTAAGTGATGTTCAAAAAGTTGAGTGATGAGTTAAGTGTCGCGTGCATAAAGATCAAAAACATGAAAACAAACCTACTAAAAGACAATCAAGAGAAAAGGAATGACATTGGAGTAGTAGAACGTAAGTTTATAGATGTTAATTCAATTGAAAATAAATGTAACGAATTGTACACTCAATATGAAAAAGATGTAATAGTTCATGGTATCAAAAAAGATACAGAAAGGTTGATAATCAATATATTTCATGATATAAATTCAATAATAAGTGAGTGTAAAGAAATATTAAGAATTAGGAAAGAAACTATCGGAATATCTTATGTAAAGAGCGATCAAACAAGTAATAGTATCGAAAGCATAGATAAATCACAAAAATTAGATAATATGGCAGATTTTGACTTCAAAATAGCAGCTACTGTGCTTCCAAAAACCACGAATCAGGAATCAGTTAAAAGTTTAATTAGGGGGATAAATTTATACGAGCCCAGTCTTAACCAAGCCGGTAAGAGACATATAGTTAATTATGTTTTGAACAGTTGTTTGTCAACCAGGGACAGCGCCCGAATGAAAAGAAATTATAACACATTGGCAGAACTGATCAGTGATTTGGAAAGTAAATTTTTAACAAAACAAAGTGCGAATGTTATCTCTACAAAACTTTTCGCGATGAAGCAAGGCAATCTCTCTTTGAACGACTTTGGCAAAAAAATTTGTACATTAATGTCTGAGTTAACAATTGCCCAAGCAGAAGGTGACGCAGCCAAATTGGAAATATTCATGGAAGCAAACGAAAAGACAGCAATAAATGTTTTTGCAAACGGAATTCGTGACCCAGAGTTGAGGGTGACCATGAAAAGTAAGAATTTACAAACGATAACGGATGCGACTAGTTCGGCTAATGAAGAAAACGCCCTGATTCTGTCTAATCAGAGATCGAATCATGTAGTCATGTATGCTGACAGAGCGCAAAGTAATGTTAAGAGTAGATATTTCAATAATAATTCTAGAGGTAGATTTAATTCAAATAGGGGTCACCAAAATAACATACATAGGGGAAAACCTCAAACAAATTTTAATAGAAATAGAAATTTCATAACTAACAATACTTATCAAAATAATAACAGGGGAAACAGACTCAGTCGTGGAACGGGAAACGGAAGCCGAAGAGTGTATGTTGCGGGTGAACAACAATACGCGGAAAACGGTGACGAATTTTTTCGTGACCAACGAAATTAGGGAAATTATTTTAAGTGTTAATGGCCTAAATTTTGTTAGGTTAAGGTACGGCAATACAGATGTTGACCTATTAGTTGATACAGGAGCATCCATTAGTATATTTTTTAAGGAAAGTTTAGTTGAAGGCTTACAAAATATTAATAATAATGACAAAATTAAAATCTCAGGTATTTCAGGAATTGTCGAATCTGAGGGATCAGCATTTATCACGTTACACTCAAATCAAGGTTCAATAAACCAAAAGTTCATAATAATGAAATCATTTGATGAAAACATTGATGGAATTTTAGGATCAGATTTCTTTCAACATTATAAAGCATCAATAAATTATGAAAGTTCTAAATTATCATTGTACAGTTTAAATCAAAACAATTATAAAATAAATTTGCAAATGCATTCAAAGCATAAAAATTCAATTATAATTCCAGCACGTTGCGAAATTATAAAACAATTCAAAACAAACAAGGTCAATAGTTCAATAGTTTGTAATGAAGAAATTGGAGAAGGAATATTCGTAGCCGGATCAATCGCGCGCAGATCTAGTGACGGAGAAATCCCCATTCAATTTTTGAATACAACTGATAAAGACATAGAAATAAAAAACTATGTCCCGAAATTATTAGATGCTGAAAATTACGAAATCATTTCGTTTTCAAAAAATGATATCAAAACAGTAGAACGAATAGACAACATATTGAGTAAAGTTGATTTATCTCATTTGAAAAAGGAAGAAAAATATGCTATTCAACGAATTTGTGCAAAATATGCTGATGTCTTTCAGTTAGAGAATGATCCTTTAACTACGACAAACATTTATAAACATAAATTACAACTTGAAGATAAAGTGACACCCACTTATTGTAAACCCTATAGATTACCATATGCTCAAAAATCACAAATAGATAAAGAAATAAATAAGATGCTAGACGATGGAATAATTGAACCTACAAGGTCAGCTTGGTCAGCACCTTTATTAATAGTACCGAAAAAAGCTAATGGAAACGAAGAAAAGCTATGGCGTGTGGTCATTGATTTTAGATTACTAAATAAAAAGATTAAGGATGATAAATTTCCACTTCCAAATATCAACGAAATATTAGATTCCTTATCGGGAGCGATGTATTTCTCGCATTTAGATCTTTCTCAAGGTTATTATCAAATCGAATTAGATAAAAATAGTCGTCAATATACAGCATTTACAACTAATAAAGGGCAATATCAAATGACAAGGTTGCCAATGGGAATCAAAATAGCCCCGAGTGTTTTTTCGAGAGCCATGACAATTGCAATGTCTGGTCTCAATTATGAAAGTTGTTTTATTTATTTAGACGATTTAATAGTTTTTGGAAATTGTCTTGAAAAACATAACATAAATTTGATAAAAGTATTGTCAAGACTAAGAAAAGTGAATCTCAAACTAAACCCAAGAAAATGTGAATTTTTGAAAAAAGAAATTCTATATCTAGGTCATTTAATTTCAGCGGGAGGTATTTCTCCTGACCCAGAAAAAGTCAAAACAATTAAACAATACCCTGTTCCATCTGATGCAAACTCGACCAAACGATTTGTAGCTTTTGCGAATTATTATAGATCATTTATTCAAAATTTTGCTCAAATCACAAATCCGTTAAATAAATTATCAAGAAAGAACACGCCTTTCGTCTGGACAGAAGAATGTCAAAAAGCATTTGAGACATTGAAGCAAAAATTAATTAACCCCCCAGTTTTAGATTATCCAGATTTATCAGAATCAAACACTTTCATTTTGAAAACTGACGCGTCGGGTACAGCTTTAGGGGCGGCCCTTTTCAATAAAAACGATAAACCGGTATCGTATGCAAGTCGAGCATTAAATCCAGCTGAATCACGGTATTGTACAATAGAAAAAGAATTATTGGGTATAGTTTGGGCAGTAAAACATTTTCGACCTTATTTGTATGGAAAGAAATTTATAATTCAAACAGATCATCGTCCCTTAGTATCTTTGTTTAAAATGACTGATCCATCTAGCCGATTAACAAAATTTAGATTGATATTAGAAGAATATGATTTTAAGATAGAATATATTAAAGGGAAAACAAATGTAACCGCTGATGCTTTGTCAAGAATTACAATTACATCTGATGAACTCAAAAAAGCACAAAATCATACAACCGCAGTATTAAATGTAATAACAAGAGCCCGTAGAAAACAATTAGATCAGGAAAAAGAAAAATCAAAATCAAAAATAGTAAGCAATAAGGATAGGATTGGCCATCCAGGAATTGTTGAATTACTTAAAAAACCAAAGAACGCCACAGAATTAAAAATTGTTAATAATAAGTTATTTGAAGAATTTAAAAATAAAGAAGGAATGAAAATGTTAGAGAGCAATATCTTGATAGACACTAGTGTAGAAAAAATATTTATGAGATGGAGTGATGCATCTTTAGCGTGTGAGCTTCGGTCATCGTTAAAGGCCCTCCGAAAATTGTGCACAAAAGAAAAAATAAATGAATTAGTTCTCATAAAAAATGAAGAAAATATTATAAACCTTGCAAGGGAAATAAAGAGACATTCCGATATATTAGGCGATATCAATATTACAATACTACGAGGCAGAAGAACAATATACAATCCTGAATTACAAAAATTATTATTAAATGATTACCACATTTTGGCAACAGGCGGTCATTCGGGAATATCTAGAATGTATAATACAATCAAGCAACATTATTTTTGGAAAGGTCTTTATAAAGATGTAAAAAAGTTTGTCAGTGAATGTGACGAATGTCAACGCTATAAAAATTCTGTACCGAATATTCAACCCCTTTCCATAACAACAACAGCATCAGTAGCATTTGAAAAAATTAGATTAGATTTAATGGGTCCGATATCAGCCGATATTGAAAATAAGAAATACATCTTAACAATACAATGCGATCTGTCAAAATACGTTGAAGCCTACTCGCTGGAGAATAAAGAGGCCGAAACCGTAGCCAGAGCGCTGGTCAATAACTTCATCTTGCGATATGGAATTCCCAATACGGTCCTGCACGACCAAGGTAAATAATTCATGTCAGCAGTTTTCACGGAATCGTGTAAAATTCTTGGCATCAAGCAATTACATTCAACTGCTTACCACCATGAAACATTAGGAGCCATAGAAAATTCACACAAGAATCTGGGAGCTTTTCTTAGAATGCAAACTGCAAAATATACAGAAGCATGGAGTAATTGGGTACCTTTCTGGTGTTTTAGCTATAACACAAGAGTGCATACGGAAACAAAATACACCCCCTTTGAGTTAGTATTTGGTAGAGTAGCATCACTACCTTCAAATTTGGGGAAAATTGATCCATTGCATTCATTCGATGATTATCCTAAAGAACTCCAATTTAGATTGCAACAAGCTAGCGCTGAAGCGGAACAAAATCTGCTGAAATCAAAATTGAAAAGGAAAAACTTGTTTGATCAATCGAAACAAAATTGTAATAGAAATGTAAGATTTAAAATAGGAGAGTTAGTTTTAGTTGAAAATGAAAGCACCAATAAAATGGACGAGATATTTAAAGGACCTTATCAAGTGCTAAGAGATGAATCTCCAAATTTAGTTATTAGAAATAAAAATAAAGAATTAATAGTGCATAAAAACAGAGTGAAGAAATATCTGACAAAAACCAGTGGAAGTGATAGCAATCAAGCAATTAACCATAGTTTTAGGAGTACAAAAGAAAAAAATATATTTTTTTTTCCTTGCACCCCCGGAGGTGTAATGAGGCTGTTATTAGTTAGGAACTCTTATTTAAGTCATAGATGGTATTTAGACACTTGTTGTGCCAACAGGTCCTATGAACTATATGAACTAAATAAAGGTTACAATTAAGCAACTATCATTGACTAAGCATATGCATCGATCGTCGACCTGATGGTCAACGGACATTGACCAGCTGACGCTGCACCGATCGAACATTAGGTAAATGTATGAATATATGTAAAGAGTAGTTGAATTGGAAGGATGAGACTAAGAACATCTGAATAAATGCCTTAGACCAAGTACACCGATCTTTTATTATTATAATAATATAAGCATTATTTACACAGGTCGGTTTAAAGATAAAAGTAAAAATACAAATTAATAAAAAACCAAAATCAGTCACTTGACAAATTATTAAAATTTAGATTAAAAAAATCATCTGTTTTGTCAAATACATTTTTTACTAAGTAAGATCTAATTACAATTTTAAATTTGTTAAATGGAAAACTACGAATACATATCGGTAATGAGTTAAAAAATTTGAAGGCAAGAAAATTCGGGCCGTTTTGTGACCTGCTGAGTCTGAAAAATGGCAAATGAATATCATCCTTATGTCTGGTATAATGCGGATGAATGTCGCTATTTGAACTGACAAATTCAGCATTTTTGTGAGCATACGATAAGCATTCAAAAATAAAAAGGCCAGGTATTGTTAAAATGTCCAGTTTTAAGAATGTGCTTCTGCAACAAGCTCTATAGTTAATGTTACCTATTATTCTAATTGCTCTTCGCTGTACACTAAAACATTGTTTCCCCAAACAATGATACCATATCTGAATTGAGACTCACACAGACCAAAATATGCTGTTTTAAGTACATTTGATGAAACAGAACCAATCGACGTAAAAGATATACGGTTTTACTAACTTTTTTGCAAGATGGTCGATATGAACATTCCAGGTAAGGCGTGAATCCAAATAAGAACCTAGAAATTTTGCATTAACGTCGTCAACATGCCTCATACTAAAAACGATTTTCTCCGTTTTTTCCCCATTCATAGCTAGCCCGTTTCCTGAAAACCATTCAAAGGTATTTTCCTGTATGCGCTCAAAAGCCTCATCAACAGACACCAGATCGGCACAATTTTCAGAAACCACAGTGTCATCAGCAAAAAGTATGGATAAGATGTCAGCAAGATAATCCGGAAATTCATTAACAAAAATCAAGAAAAGTAGAGGCCCAATTATAGAGCCTTGAGGAACTCCAATATCAATTATTTTCATTTCGGACCAGGTTTCATTTACATACACATACTGCTGGCGGTCTGTGAGATATGATCGTATAAGAGCCCTACTTGATTCATCAAAATGGTACCTCTCAAGCTTTTCCATGAGAAGTGAATGAGACACACAATCAAAAGCCTTTGATAAATCTAAGAAAACTGCAAGAAAATAATCACCTTTTTCAAAACATTTTACAGCATTGCCTACGATCTCAATTATTGCATCAATCGTGCTAAGTTTCTTCCTAAAACCATATTGATGATTAGTAAATAATTTATTTGTGTCAAAATAACCAATAATTTGTGCACACATCAATTTCTCAATAATTTTTGAAAAAACGGGAACAAGGGATATAGGTCTATAATGTTCAACTCTAGAAATATCACCCTTTTTAAAGAGTGGAATTGTCTTGGAAATTTTCAGACAGTTTGGATAAATTCCTTCCCTGAGGCATCTATTAATGAGAGTTGTAAGTGGATAAACAATACTATTAATGTTTCTTTTTATCAGTGAAATATTCAATCCATAAAAGTCTCTGGAGGAACCATTTTTTAAGGAACATATTACATCTCTAACTTGTATGAATGTGACTTCAGTGAATGCAAACTTCAAATGCTGTGGGATGTTTTTACAGAATAGTCCGACACCGTTTGGAACATTCATTGGAGTAGAATCAACAATTTTACGTGGAATAGTTGCAAAGTATTCATTGAATTTGTTTGCATCAATATTACATTTTGAAACTGAACTATTTGATCTTTTATTGATCTTGATTAAATCCCACATAGTTTTGTTGGGATTTGATGACTGTTTTCTTTTGTGGTCATTTGCTCTGATTTTTGCTTTGTTGATTTCTAATTTATAGTTTAATCGAAGCTCATTTCTTGTGACTTTGAAGTTTTCTGTTTTGAACTTCTTATATAAATTATTGAAGATATCAAGTTTATTTCTCAAATACCGGAGATGATTAGTAAAACAGTGCATATCAGAGTTGACTGTTCCTACTTTGATTTTCTTTTCAGGAAAACTTATCAGAAAAGACTCAACAAAATTTCGGTCAAAATTATCAAAAGCAGTATTGGCATCAATGTTAACATCCCTTATATAGTCACAATTTAAACTTAAACCTTCAATAATTGAATGAAACTTGTCGTAACCTTTTTCTGTTAATGGTCTGTATTTATTATATTTATTTGATTCACACCCGCCTGGAATGTTCAAACTCAATTGTTGAGCTTTGTGGTCTGAGAAATGACATTCCCACGCTTTGGTATTTTCATTTTCAGGTACAAAATTTATAAAAATGTTGTCTAAACAATTTGAACCTCTGGTTGGTTCGAAGATTTTTTGATGGAAACCAAAAGAATTGAGCAGGTCACACAACTCGCCAGAATTTTTATCAGAAACATTGAACATAACATTGAAATCTCCACATATTTTGATTTTGGAATACAAGAATAAACAGTTTAAAATATTCTTGAGTACTTTTAAAAAACATTTAAAATCACTAGACGGTGAACGATATAGTGAAATTATAATTAAATCAAATTTGCATAATTAAACAGCGGCAACTTCACAATGTAACTCCACTGAATGGGAGTTAATATTGTTATGGGTGGTAAACTCGCTTGTTTTACTGAAAATGGCTACACCACCTTTTTTGAATGTGGATCGACCAAAAACCGAAGCTGTGTACCAACAACCTTCTAAAGTTAATTTATCATTAAAATTCTTTTCAATATAATGTTCACACAAACACAGCACATCAGGGTGGTTTTTACCATGTAAGTAGGCTTCTAGCATGTTATATTTGTTACCTAAGCCCTGAATATTTAAATGAATCAATGAGAATGAGTTTTTCCTCGTGCATGGAATGTGTTGATATAAAACACTATGTTCTGTAGAGTTATTTACGTTATTTATATGTGTTACTTTATCTGCGAGAGGGGATATCGCTTGAGAAAAAACGATTTATTGTCACTCCTTCAGGCCAAAAACTAGGATTCATCAGCATATCATGATGAACTGTTGGTACACTGACTTTAAATGATGCGTAAATATCAGGCTTCTTAGAATTCAGTTTCTCAACTGCGATATTGGAGCAATGGGGGTTCAGATAATCCGATATGTCAGCAATTTTAGTTTGAGGATTTAACCGACTAATATGTAAGTAAGAAAAACTTGTTTTAGGTGCACTGGTTAAATTTTTGTTCGACGATGTACCTATAACAGGTTTGATATTTGAATTTTTCGTGATATCTTGGATAGTAGACTTCCGCGGACAGCTAATCTTGAAAAATCTTGTCTTCCGGATGGATTCCGCGTCACAATAGCTCGACTTGATGCTCGCATCAAGTCGAGCTATTGTGACGCGGAATCCATCCGGAAGACAAGATTTTTCAAAATTTTTCGTGATAGTCTGTTTTTTGTTTTTATTCCGCTTGTTTATAACTTCTATCCAGTTTCCAGAGGATTGAATTATTCCAGAGGAGCCTTCTTCAATATCTTCATCATTCACTATTGGAGGAGAATTTGCCTTATTTGTATACGGAACTAAATTGATGATATCATTCATTACTGTAGCGAAATCAGTTTCAAGTTTCTTCTTATTCTCGTTTTTATTTGGAATAACGTTATCTTGAAGCTGTTTCATTTCTATGACATTCTTCTGCAATTCATTCAGGGTCGAATTTTTATTTGAATTTTTAGCTGCTGTATTATTTGGAAGTGAGGCGATCAATTTAGATTGTTTAGCTATTTGTTGTTTGAGATCAGCAATTTCCCTATGTGATTCATTACTTAATTTGGTTAATAATGCAAAGTTAGATGTAATCAACTCCTTCAGCATGTTATTATCATCAATCAACGTGTTTATCATCTTTAGACATTCAAAGGAGCGATGCAGTTGATAAGGTTCATTTCTAGCATTTATATCCGCTGTAACTAAGCATTCTTTACAGATCCACTGTTTATTAGTTTTGTCGTTACACAACACCTGATTTTTTTCAACACACCTTAAATGGAAACAGTTAGTACATTTAGAACAATTAATAGTATCATCGCACATATTAATTTTACATACGCAGTACCCACACGTAACTCCACGAGTGTTCTCGTTAGGCGCCATCGCGGAGGTTATTGATGATGTCAGTGTGACAGTGACATAATTATTTCAAACGTAGAGTTGAGACACACGTTTCAGATTCCACAACCACCCTTGACCAACATAATTTTTGATATCCCGGTATAATAATAAGATAGCTTAGATAATTTAACATAGGATTATAAAGATGAATGTTAAGATATCTAAGTTATCTCAGAAAATTTCATTCTTTATCTCTTAAGTTACCTACACGAAATTGTGGCCAATTAGGCAAAGAAACTGTAAGTTTATTTATACTTAACCAGAACACTTCACAGTCGGTTCTATTGAAATATATAAGAACCAGGATGCTGTCATTGAATAAGTACTGTCAAGTAATTGCCAACCATAGCAATACTTTAACCTACAATCCTTACATCAAAACGTCTGAATGTGCGTGAATAGTTGATCTATGATAGAGCATCGAATCGCATTGTGTTCATCAATGATCTACTATTCTTTCAGAGGTTTATATTTACAAAAATATAAAAATCTAACAACATCATCAGCATTTTTTTAAAGTAACCCAAAATACGCATTTCTGTTTTATTACATTCTATTTTTGCATGAACATTAAGTTACTAAGAAATCCTGTAGAACTAGTATTGTTTTGCATTGAATATTTGAAGTAAAAATCTTTCGAGACTAGTACACATATCACAAGCCACTATGCACGTGTTATCACCTTTATTGTGGTCGCAGCAGCTAACGTTTCCAATACGCTCCTCAATCACTACAACGCATAGTGGCCGAATATCATAAAATCAAAGAATTGAGTTTTGTTTTGTGATATTTTAAAGTTAGTACCACCCGTTTTGGCTGTTTCTATGAGTGCCATAAGACTAATAATATGAATTGTGGTTTGTGGAAGATTGGAAGAGGCCACAACGAGTTGTAAACGTTTTTCTTTCTTTGCTCCTAGCAAATATATACAATTTTGAGTTCTTCTATTCATTTTGTTCTCTCTATATGATTTTGATTTTTGCCGCTGATGACTGCAGTTGTTCTTATTCTGTTGACTTCCGAATTGTAATTTCCAACGAAGAATGGAGTATAATCTAGTTTGTTGGTCATTAACACGTTGACTACCATGTGAGTTGAATGAAACTCACACTGCTCCGAGGTCAAAGCACCGCGTGAGTTATATATAACTCCATGCAGAGTTTGGTTGTGAAGCCGCGTGAGTTATGAAGGACTCACAGTTTTGTGCTAATGCATACGGGATCGAACAAGCATGGCGCCAGGAACAATTTGATGTACTTAGCCCGGCTTTCGGATGTTTTCTTTATATGTTTTAATATTTCAAAATATCAGTTAAATAGAACCTATATTTTCTAATATTGAAATTTTCAATCCAATATATCAAATATATACTACTATCATTAAAATAGTCTTTATTCAATGAGAAATATTACAAACGTAAACAGTGGAACTATTAGGGCAAAATAAATGATTTCCCTTCTTTGGAGCGTGCTAGCTGTGAAAATACGTTTCAGAAAGAAACGTTTGCAATTAGTATTTGACACTGAAAATGTGGAAAAACGCTTGAAAAGCTGATTATCTATAGCTCCTCACATTCAACGACGCGCTCTAGAGGTGAAAACATACGATTTCATAAAAGTTTCAGAACATAGGAATAGGACATTTTTCGTTCTACAATTTTGCTCTCTTGATAATTTTCACTAATAATCTCCCTAGTGCTTGAATTATCAGTCACGCATTTTTCTAAAAAATGCTCCCTCATCTGCGACTCGGGAAAATCTTCAAAAATAGCGTTCCTTCGGAAAAATTTCCGGATATTAATTCAAGGACGCGGGGGGATGCGGTAAGAAAATTTCACTCCTAAAATTTATTTGAAAAAAATTAAAAATAATAGTAGAAAAAACAAATGTACCTCTCACTTTAGTAACATAGAGGGCTTTCAGTTTTTCGAGCATAATATTTATCCTTTTGTTACATTTAATTTAACATTACTAATCTCTGAGGAAAAAGTTTTTGTTGCGAAAAATGATGCCAATAGATGGTTTGAATGGAACTATGATATTCCAGTTTTGGATAGTATTATTTGTGGAAAAAAATGTTTCTCTTACTTTAGTAACATAGAAGGCATCCAATTTTTCAACTCAAACATTTATCTTTGGACTACAACTAACTTAATGCTACTAAAATATAAGGAAAGTACGTTTTTGTAAAAAAACGATAAGGATATCCGGCGTCTATGGCAGTCTTCTGATGATTCGTAATAAAACATAACCACAGTCAAGTAGGCTTAGGCTTGTGATGTCAAAATCGTCTCTGCTATACGTCACGTCGACAGCTATTTCTCAAACGTGCTTCTTTAGTCCACAATAATTAAATCATGGCAGTAAACAATCAAGAAACTAATTTTAAACCCTATGGTGTTTGTAAATCTTGCTCTGAAATGGGGAACATTAATATGTCTCATAAAAATTTAAAGTATTTGCAATGTTTAATGGGAAAAACTCAATTAAATCCCCATCAAGAAAACCTCTCCTCAGCTATTCAGAAGATTTTGGAGGAAGATATCCCATCCTTTTCAAGAAAAACCAGAATTCAGCAGAACAAAATTGCTTCCAAATATTACATATATTATATTAAACATATAAAAACGGATAGAAGTGGGAAAGGAAGATAACCATTATCCTTGTTATTCTCCATTACGAAGAGAAGAGTTCCAATCAGAATTCCAAAAATATTTAGCCTTAATGAAAGAAATATTTGGTAAATAAATATTTGTATTTATTTAGTATTATAAAATGAATAAAAACATTAAATACCAAAATTTGACCCTGCATACTGATTTTCGGATCATATGATAGCTGTCAAGAAAAAATTTCCACTTATTAATTTTGTTCGCCCAGCTTGGCAGGAGGAGAAAAATTCCCGAAAAATTTGAAGGTTGTCATTGGTAACTGTCGAAATGAAAGTGTGTGATTGGCTTAGAATGACAGGTGTGAAATTTTCACCATAATTAGCATTTCACACTGAATATCAGTATTCCACGCTGAAAATTAGTATTTCCTACTTCAAATGTGAAAAATCACTCGAAAAGCTGATTATCTATAATCCGCTCCCCTTCTTTGGCTCGTTCTAGCTGTGAACATAGGCATTCCAGAAAAAAACGTTCTCAATTAATATTTCACACTGAAAATGTGAAAACTCACATAAAAAGCTAATTATCTATAGCTTAGCACCTTCTAGCTGTGAAAATACGCAATTTCAAAAAAAAAGTCTTGGTACATAAAAATAAGAAATTTTCCACTCTACTACTTTGTTCTCCTATTCCCTTCGTTCATCTGCGGGTTGTGAAATTAGTGTTCTAGAAGTAGAAACCTTGCTAAAAAAATCAGGTCTGTATGCTGCTCAAAATTTTTAAACAAAAAATTACATATCCAATGAACTACAGTTATGTATTGCAATATCAATATGTGTAGGTTTATATTGAAGGGAAATCCTATGTAATGGCAATTGGTGAAATTGATGAATTTCCAGAAAATGAATGCTATATTGATATTTTTCTTTTTTATCATAAATCCGATGTCATAATGTAATCCGTTGATAAATGTGAGGAACTGGTCAATCTGGCGAGATTAGATCTTCATACACAATTTACTTGACAACCCTCTATTGAAATGATGTTATTGTATCGATGGAATGATTGTGTAAATAAATGTTACAGTTCAAAAGTGTAAATTGGGAATGTCTAAAATGAATTAACGTGATAAACTCATAAGTTCATCCTGTCAGTTCGATGAATATCTTCTTGATCATGATTTTCTCTGTAATTACTGACATGTTGAGTAGTTCAATGCAATGACAGATACCAATTTCTGCACGATCAGTAGTGATTGAAAGTGATAGATACGTTTGTGAAGCTAACGCAGACGTGGGTGTGTAGTCTTACATAGCCCACCCGTAATATAGATTTAGATTAAGGGCGGAGTATGCGTAGCACAGTAATTACTCCTGATTAATATGTAAAGCACCACACTTTGACTAGGTGAAATATTCCAGCATCCCTCATTTCGATAATGTATCACAACGGAATATGTATACTTGTAACATGCAGAAGTAATAATGGTTTGGGTCATATATCTTCCATCATGTTGCTAGTGACAGACATCAACATCAGCGATATTGATTTTGCAAATTATGGATACGAATTCCAATGTTGCTCGCCGTTTCGTTGAACATTCCATCATGCTGTGAATGTGGCGATATTTAGAAAAACGTCTGTGTGGAAATATTATTACTTGAAAGTTCTGTATATAACTTATTGAAGTTGCAAAATTATGAGCAGCTCAAACTTAGAATAGAATAAAATAATAATATGTCGATAAGCAGTTAATAAGCTCTTATAAACTATAAAAGAGTTCACTCATTAAAATCAAAATTTAATCAGTTTCCAAAAATTTGATATAGTTGTCGATATTTTCGCGATTGTAAGTAAAGATTAGGTTTTTTTTTTGCTTGGCTTTTTGAACACACTCAATAGCCAATATGATCCACTGAAATTCACTGTTGAAACAGAAGCAGATAATCAGCTTCCTTTCATAGATGTTAACAATATGAAGGATGGTGGTCACTTGAATATGAATATTTGAATATTAGACAGTTATTTCTCGAATCAATCATTAAATTTCTACATAATAAAGTTAAATACAAGATAACCATAACATGAAACAGACTTACTGAAGCTACTTCGAAGTCTAATTTTTACCTGCCTAAAATAACCAATATATATGATAACATATTTCATACGCAGGCCCCGAATATATAAATCAGTAAGAAATTATATAAAATTCTTAAACAAAAAGTTATTCAACATGTCTCTCAATAAATGCATACTTGATAAAAACGACTTACTGATCACCTCTTCGACTACAATGTAGGAAGTTATTTATATATTTTTTGTTTAATTTCTTATTTTCCTTTTACATTTTGTGGTATCACTCATTTATCCATAAACAAAGACAATCAAGCTATATTATGAATAGCTCAAGTCGCTTGTTCGTGAGATACTTTTGATTTGTTCAAATAAATATATTAAACTTCTCTTAATTTATATTTAAATATTCAATGTTATGGAGATTGTAATAATAAATAGAAGTTAAGGAAATTCTGCGAATAGCGTTGGACAATGATTACCACAAGTCTTTGATCAATAATTCAATTTCTAAACAAAAAAGGAAATTGGAAAACAACCAACTAGCCTTCAAATATTTCAATAAATTTCAAAAGTTATCGATATATTCCAAAGTTTGTCTCCTGAATTTCCAATACAACCAGCTTATAATGTAAGAACAAGCTGAATGAACCTTTCAGGCAACACCTTTGATAAAGTTTCCGACTTTGACAAATTTGGGATGCATATTGTAAGTCGTGTTCAAAACGCTATGTGTGTTGAACTATAAGGAACATTTTAACATTTTAAGTACATTTTGCCATATAAAGAAAAGTACATTTTACACATTATGGAGGCCATATAATAATCTGTGAAGTTAAGACAAAGGTATCGCCATATGATTTCCCGTGATTGCCATGTGCCTGGTTCTCTAGAGGTTGTGATTTATAGTGGTGTGGTAAGAAGCAAAATTATATCATCGTAGATCTTTTCGGTTTATTGGAAAAACTTGCATCTATAGACAACGGTCTATAACTGAAAACTAATTCACTGGTTAATCATGATTTATGATATTTTAACTTCTGATAATTCATTCTAATTCTAATTGCTTATGATAACTCTATCCTAATCTATAAATATCTCTTCTTCCTTATCCTCATACAACGATTTTGTTAAGTCATTCCATAACTTTCATTCATATCAATGTTGACATAGATGATTAACCTAACCTAACCTAACCTTGCTTACGATTCACTATAACACATATGTTCCACTTTGTACGTTATGTCAACCACATTATATGAGTTGTTGATATAACATGTAGACCATCAAACAGATAGAGTAATGTTCGGAAATCACCTAACTTAGGACTTATTGGAGATGTATCATTATTGTTCCATTGCAGCCATATGAATAGACATTTTCGATGGTTTATGTTCCTTCCGGAGTTATCTTATTAACATTGTTTTTTCATTGTCATAACTTGAAATTGTACGGGGGTATTATAATTTCTCAAGCTCCATTTATAACTTACCCAACATGAGATGAAAAAAAACGTATTCTTCAACATTAATTTTTCATAATTTTTTGTTAACACTACTTCTTGTGGGCCGCTTATAATGTGCTGTTGATGGTATCTTGCATTATTTCAAATCAATTCATATTTTTCTCAATTCTCTCAAGCACAAATGATAGAAGATCATGAATGATCAGAAATTCATTTCTCAGGCCCTTCAATGTTTTCCCGTGACTATGAATGAAAATGTACTTTAAATTATGATGCACAAAATTAAATAGAATGTTTCCGTCTAATAGATTTGTCAACAAACGCTGAACAGCTGGCCGACTGCCAGGAGATTGATAGAGAATATGATTAACTGACGCCATGGATAAACCAAAGCAGATCCGGTAATATCTACATACATTTCTCTTTAAACATTAATTACTTCAAATGTAATTCCTCATATTGATCAAGGTAGTCGTGTCCGTGGTATAATAGACACGCAAGCTGTAATATATGACTATCACATTTAAAGTCGAAATTTGATTTTGGTGTTATATCTACCGAACCAGAATAATGGAACTAGGCGATACTGCTTTTCATTCACTCTGATGTATTGATTCTTCATTTTGATACTCACATCTCCAATTGATACGGTTGGGGTTCCTAAGTTACCATTTCACCTGACATAAAAGTCCATCGATGTGAAAATGCGGACATGGACGAATGCAGCATAAAGAAAGGTGAGATTTTTCTGGAAATATTCTAAGAATCAAGAATTTGCTATATCCTGAGACACATTCGTGAATTCCGCTCTTCGCTCGATGATTCAAATCACCTCCAAACAGTGCCGGATTAGGCCATGTGAAGAATCATATACAAAGGAATCCTCTTTGCAAATTGTATCCTTCTTAGTTTTCAACAACATAATGTCAATGAATTAATTCAGCACACAAAACAAATATTATTAGACAATAGAAAACAATATTCCAAACAAATATTGAACATTCTCCAATTTTTATAAGCTTACAGACCTTCAAAGTTCAACGTCATCCACCAGTAGCGTTTGTAATCATGAGTTACCTATCACAGGAAGACCTCTAAATAGCAAATGTAAACTGTAAGATTGGCCTCCATAGAGAGGAGACCGTTATTGAGAGAGTCGGAAAAATGTGGATTCTTCTGAGTTCGTTTTCTAATCAGGTATGTAATAATTATATTGAAGAGGATGAAATACTTATAGCACTACAAAAATATGTATAACAAAAATTATATTAAAACAACTGGGTCAATGAGTAAATCAACATTTATTTATTGGGTGTTATTTATCAAATATAGGTATGAAAATGATTACACTTTTTCGAAAAGTGGTGTTTGTGGTAGGTTTTTTAGTTTCATTCGCAAAACTTGACTCACATTTTGATAAAAGCTGAACACCTTTTGAGTCAAGTTCAGTTTTATCGTAACTGAACAAAAAGTTCAAATCTCGAATTTCAACCATATCTTCAATGCTTGGTGTGCGAGTTTTTGGTTCTCCATTTTCATTTCCACTGTCAAAATCTGTTTCACGAGTGCGCAATTGATCTACGATTTATTGAATATCGAAACTGGGGTTTTCAATCAGTACGCTTGGATCAATAAATGCGTAGTTCTTTATATGAACTTCATTCATCAAGGTTAATGCAGGGAACGTTGCAAAAATGGAATCTCGTCTTCCTCGTGGGAAATGTTCTCATGACAGCGTTCAAGAATCCCGCCTTCGCAAATCATCTTGAAATTGTAGTGGAAAAACATTTTTCTAAGCTTCTGATATCTTTACAATAACACTGGTTGAATTAATACATTTTCTGCCTCTTGGTAAGAATTATAGCTGTTGGTGAAAGTCAGAAGTCTTCTTAACAGATATTTCCTATATTACTACCTTGAAACTTTGGATAATCCCTTGGTCTAGTGGTTGGCAGTTTTGTGTTCTATTTGGAGGCAGGAACACGATGTTTCCATTTGTAATTGCACTCTGGGATGAGACGTGGCATTATCGGAAAATAATACAAAATGTAATTCAATTTAATTTCCTTTCCAAATTTTGTCGTAAGATTTTTTTAGCCAAGAGGTTATTTTTTTTTTGTCATCATCTAGGATAAATCCGACATTCATTCTAGAGGCAGTTTGCTCATATGAGCTCCTTTGCAGCAGCGACGATTTTTACTTTTCCCTATTATTAATTGATCTTCTTTTCTACCTTCCATTATTGGCGCAAGATAAAACTCGTTGTTTTTCTTAGCGACACACTTATCACTCCTCAATGTGAACATCTTGCCAGGTATTGCAAGGTAAAATAGGCCAGTTCCATGGGCAGATAATTCGCCACAAACTATTTGGAGTTTATATTGTGTCGTTGACAAAACTTTTTAGCTATCCGTTTGAAGCTTTAAAATCTGCAACTTTCGAAATGTTGACCACTTCCTAAGCTATATCTTCTATTATAGGTCTAGATATGGATGATTCCGTCTATCGCCAATCTTTCGGTTTTGGGAATATTTCTTTTTGTTCTAAATTGGAACCTTCGTCAGAGGGTTTCATCTATCCATGTTTATTTTATTTCATGACGTCGTTAACTTGTGTTCTTCCAACACTGGATTTTTCATCTAGTTTTCTCGCCGTTTTACTGAACTTTTCTCTTTCAACAATAATGTCAATTCTGTCTTCCAGTGATAAACGATTTCTTTTCACCGAATTGTTAATATGTAGTGATAACTGAATGCAAACCACCAAGGAACAGAAGCTATACGATTCAAACAATTTCATAAGTTATCATTTGAAAATGAAAGTTTAATTCGAAAATTGCTGGAAGAAAAAATCAGCGGTGATACACATAGTTAAAACAGTGTTGTTTTCATTCTGGTTTATCAATATGATAAATTACCATGAAATAACTGCTGCAACAATGAAGTTTCTGAATTTCTCTCCTAATACAGATGTTACTAAAGACTAGAGCTCAGGAAATATGCACTTAAAAAATACTAAAATATGCAGTTGAAATATGCATTTATAAAAAACGCAGTAATTTTTGTATTGAAGGTATTTTACTTATTATATACTAAAGTCACAAGAAATATTGATTAAAATTACTATTAAAAGCTGGGTACCTACTTATTACTTATTATTGCTTATTTTCTATTACTACTTTACATATTATAACTTATACTATGTAGATTAATTTTATTTATTCATTATCAATATTATCATCAATCATCATTATATTCATTAATGGGCAGTATTCCCAGTTGCGGTTTCAATCGCTTCAACAGTAAATTGCATGTCGGCATCAACATATTTGTTCGTATGGTCATAGCAGATGGAACCTGAACATCTTTGCAATACTTGGTTAAAAATTTTTGGAATAATTTCGCAATTGGAATATTGCAACCGTCCAGCAAACTGCATAGATTCTTATTAAAATTTTGTTCAAACTTTCGTTTGATTTGTAGTGATGAGCTGCTGAACCTAATCTTGAGGCTTTTGTGCTCGAGATTTATGCGTGGCAGTGGCCAAGTGTTGATTAACTTGAAACTTTTTTGTACCTACAATCTGGAAATTGGAAGTTAACAAATAAACTTGTACTACTTCGCCAGTTTAAGACTCATTTGATTGGTTTTCACCTCTACTAAAATTTTGTATACAGGATGTAAAGCAAAGGGCGGTTTCCTTAGTCAATTTTGATTTTGGGAACAGCGTTAACCAAACACACTGCATATTAGATTTCATACAATTTGTTTCCCGAAGTGTCTCCTATAAACTATTTTTTGAATTTAGATCGTGGAATTTTTCTTCGAAAAGATCAGAGGTCTCAGTGGAATCTCACATTCTCATCATAAAATGAAAGATAACGTATCAATTAATGACGAACAAAGCAATGTATGCAAGTCAGTGTCAAGACCATGTTTACACCTTTGCTAAAATAATTTTAACACCAGTGCCTTAAGATAATAAATTTTAGACACTGACACCTATTCTGAAACTTAAATTTTAACGTAAAGTTATATTTTTAGAAAATGTTTGCAAATTGAAACAATAATTACTTAGACATAATATTACTTACCGGTTTGTTACAAACTGTGCAGAATATATGGTTGCCATCAATGATTTTAAAGTCTTTTTTATTATTAATCCACTTCTTCAGAATGAATGATTTAGTAGCACTCCATCTTAGCTTTATCACACACTTCTGATAAACCCTTAAACGAACAAAATTAACTAAAGACAGGACGCAACTAAATACTAGATTCTTTTCAAACTTCAAATTTTAAAGGTGTGATTTCATTGGCTCAATATGAATAGTTTCCTCCACTCATAAAGTCCAAAGACGATTGCAACTAGGGTATTTTGGTAACACAAATTCTGAAAATTTGTTAAGCTTCCGGGAAAAACCATATTGATTTTATAACGGCAATCAGCTTATAGCTCAGTAGGGTCTATTGTCGT
Source organism: Endomychus coccineus (assembly GCA_958510875.1). NCBI lineage: Eukaryota > Metazoa > Arthropoda > Insecta > Coleoptera > Endomychidae > Endomychus > Endomychus coccineus. Next base: position 141,893,105 of record OY294069.1, on the reverse strand, counting down.
ATTCTGCTAATACCGATATGTGGTATTTCCGAGGGATACTAACTTCGCTTATTTACCTGTTTCCACAGATGTTTGTCCATATTCTTAATTCTTTGCAGAAATCCGAAAATACCTGAGAATATGCACTTTTATAAATGTACATGCATTATTCTTATAGAATTTATTCAAAACATGCAAATATGCACTTAATATGCATTTTGCAAATTTCCCGAGCTCTACTAATAACTAATTCAACCCGTATGGATTAGAGAACACAGATGGATTCAAACTTTCAAGAAGCAAACAAGCAAACAAGTGCATTCCTTCTCAAGGAAATAGATAACTGTGGTCAGTTATATCAGGATTTCCGTCCATATTCAATAATCAAAACCAGAAGGAACACGTTTGAATAGATTTCCCCATTATTTGACAGCAATTGAGTGCAATAAAGAATATATTTGATATTTTTCGTTTCAATTCACACTGCAATTCAAAATTATAATTCCAAATTTGTTCCGAAACAGATTCATCGTAGGGAGGTCTCATTCCAGAACAAGTTCCCATTTCGAACGAAATCGATATAATATTGGTTCTCTCCCAATACTACGACAAAGTGAGGATATTTCGAAAACTCGATTGAATCTTCCTTTGCTGAAATATTTGTCTTGTTGGAATGTTCACAATAAGAAGAAAACTAGAATTTCAAATATTTTTCGTTGTTATCTGAGAAGAGGAGTAGAATTGCTACTCACGGTAGATGATATGTCTAAATTCAACGGATGGAAAAAAGCCACCACAGAGTTTTGACTAGACCAAGCAGCTAGAAGCAGCTGATAACTATCCACAGTTTTGTCCCCAATATTTTGTCATTTGAATTCTATTTGGTGAATATTCTTGATACTTTCTACCGTCCGCAAATTACTGACGTATTATCCAGGATAGTATTTATTCTCCAAGTTGTTAGTTACACTACAGAAATCGTGGACTACGGCTAGCAACATTTCGAGGACTCGCATATACTCTTCACCTCTTGTCATCCAATACAATTGATTCCAAACATTGAAAATGAAAATGAAAATAATGAGAAATTTTTTAGGAATTAAGTAGGAACTTACAGTTCTTTTATTATCAGCATTGTAATTGAAGAACAGCGGCTGCTCGTCGTTATATTTTATGGAATGATAATTGAATAATTGAATTTGAGTCTCCACAATTTCAAAGAAATTCTTATATAAATTGTCAAAAGACTTCCTGACTTTTTTCATCCACACCAAACTAATATGCGTTCTCAATGTTAAGGCAACATTCTCATTCATTTTGTTACTCAGCGAAATAGCATTGCGTTTCGAGTTATAAGGAATGCTTTCAAGTTTATAATTTGAATCATCTCTTCATTTCACAATAAGTCGACAAAGATCGACTTGAGGCAGTAAATGAATACTTAGATTCTTGAAAGACATTCTCTATTTCCGTATAAATCTAAAAGTTCTTAATTTCAATTCAATTTCAATTTATTCGTTCATAAAAACACTGTGCAAAGACATACAGTATCTTATCAAACTAGTCAGTAACAACCAAACAATTCAAAATCAATTCAATTAAATATTGACTACAATATTAATTAGTAAGCACAAAGTATATAGAAAATTATCATGAAACATTTACACAATTAAATGTAAATATTACAACACGCATTAAAAACTGTTCAATTTGGGATGCATAAATATTAGTACACGAATTAAAACATTAAATTTACATTGTGAACTGGAAATTAGGTACTGGGGTAGTCCTCAACGGAATACAATGCATGTTTAAGTAAATATGTGTACAGTAAATTTTTGAATATTGTCAATGGATGATTGTCATATTCATTCACAAAACAATTATAGCAGATTATACCTTGATGAATATTGAGAAGAGCTACACTAGTTAGAAGCTCCAAGAAATGTTATCAACCAAATATACGGCATCTTGACGTACAATTCTTCTTAACCCGGGGAGTCACAGATGTGGCCTTATAGGCTCCACGTCGATGTCAATCGTCATTATTTCCGGATTTCTGTGCTTAAGCAGTCATGCGTGATCAGAAAATATATTGGGAATGATTTAGCAATGGCTAAAAAAAAAAAGACGCTAAGTTTACTCTATGTTATATTTTTCTCCAGATAGTCCACATAATGTTTTTTTTCCACTACTAGCTGTGAAATTGACAATTATTGCGTTTCCTAGCCTGCTGAGAAGTTGAATTTCTCTAGTAGTGGTTAATAATTTTTTCTATTGTTGACCTAGGTTAATAATGAACAAACGCGAATGTTTTGAGAATCCAGGGATAGTTGTTTAACAAAAACTTGTGCAACGTGATTTTGTATGCCCAGAGATTGTCTTTAACGAAATTACCTAACACGATAAAATTATTTGAATAAAAAAATGCGATTAGTTCAAAATTCGCGCTCAACATGAATGACTGATGACATTTGTGAATCGTGACCGTAACCTACAACGAGTGCCGGACAGAGCCGAGCTTGGTTATGTTACAAAACCATTTAAACAAAATAAGAGTAAGACCACGAGAACACAGAATCACCAGAAGACGACATTGAATAAAACTGATTATTTTTCAAGTGAGTAACCTTGCTATAGGCTACAGATAATAAATGGTTTTGTAAATTTTAGGTTAGTATTCGACTAAGTGAAAACAAGATTTCAGTAGTGGAAATGATAGAAAAGGGAAATAGTTGATCTCAACATAGAATAATGTGCCCATAAAGTAGAGGCCTTTTTATCACTTGCATTATCGTGGAAGTATGCCAGTAGTAAGTAGAAATCATCTCTACGTTTTTGGTACTGCACCAAACTGTCTGTACAGTAACTTTTTCTGCGATTTTTCGCATTTCTGGCGGTTTGCAATTTAAATTTTCCCTCATTTCGGCTTTTCACATGTATACGTAATGTATACGTAAATATTTCAACAATATTGTTTTTGAGAAATGTCATTTAATAGAAATGTCAAAATTGATTTCCAGCCTACTTACTTTTTGTCAGACAGAAATTACGCAATCATACGTATCAAATTGTTTACTTTATTTAACTTAAAAATATTAAATTCTAGTTTAATGTGCTAGTAGTGGAGAAAATAGTATATACACCACGGTGGTGAAGACATTTATAGACCTCGCACCTTATTCCGCTAGGGGCGAAGCCCCTCGCGAAATAATCTTGATGCTCGGTCAATAATAATAGTCTTCAACACCTTGGTGTATAAAATACTATTACAACTCCATGTTTCACATAGACACCTGGTATAAGGTTGACTTTCATGATACAACCTTTTTTCATACTGACACTTGCTGTCACATCAGCTATCAAACTTCACCACAGAATCAATACATAAAATAAATAGTGACGTCACTTCAATCTTGAAATCAGAATTTCAAGGTTGAGTATATACGTATGATATATATTTATGATTACCGAAAAACGGTTGTTCTTATGGTTCGATGAAATGTTATAATTCCATTTGAAAAAATAAAGATGGATTCCAGAAACACCCTCCCCTCGAAACTCATTCAAAAATAATACAGTTTGTCGGGAATACTGCTTGAAACTCATTCAAAAATGATACAGTTTCCATTTTCACCACTTCGACGGGATATGCCAAATTTCAAATTTATACGCTTTTGCTGTATGCTGCTGTTCACACTTCTTGTATGACTCAGTATGATGATAGTTGGTTGGTGGAATAGCACTAGGTGATTTCAAGTTATTTATTCACACCTATATACAGTTATGTACAAACTACACTAACAGAACTGAGTCGCCTTATTTATGAAGGCCAGTTTCCCTGAAGTTGTAAGTCTCTAGGTTAACGTTTGATTATGAGATTGATGATATGTTAATGTTATTGCGAGTAATAATGTTGCTCGTTGGAGTGATGTCGTTGTGATTGTTATAGCAATGTAATGATGTTGCTGATTGAATGAATTTGATTTGAATGTTTTGTAATATAATGATGTTGCTCGATGAATGAGCTTTGTGTGAATGTTTTATTTTTCAAGAGTCGTTTACTTCAGGCAAGTTTAAGACTAAAAATGGCCTGTAAAGAAGGATAGTAGCTGCTATCGTTGGCTACATATGTGTTGACCAGAAATACCAGGCAACACAACCATTCTTAGGAGTACCCATATAAATAAGTCATGTCAACTCATTGATAACACTTCGTCAGCTGATGACAAATTGACACAACAATCCAATTTTAACTGACTTACAGATGTGTCGTAAATACATCCACAGAGGCTATAATAGATAATATACAGAAAATGATACTTTAAATGACTTGTCATAATTATTGTCAATATGTATAAAAATATGAATAAGTTAAGCTTGAACAGCGCTAATAAAATGTGCCCAATGATATTAAAAATGCAACAAGTGAAAAAGTTAAGCGAAAGACTCAAAAAATGCTTCACTTCAGCCATATAATGTCAGTGATTATTTAAATATGTGAGATACATAATAACAATGTTATTTAATTTATATATTTTTAGTGATATCATTTCATTTAATATTTTTTTGCTCAAGCGTATTAAAGAAAAATGTAATTTTGGAAGAGAGAACTCCCTATTCTATTCGTTTCTAATATGAACGGCGCAATCGTCTCAACAGTGGCTTACGGATTCACATACGCACACATTATGTCAAAAATAGTCTAGATCGATTCAGAAATGCTCAAAAAAAAATTATGCCGATACTTCCCTGACTTATACTACATATAGCGTGATGAGCGAAAATATTTCTAAAATTTGTATTACTAATAAAAAAAGACTCATATCCAAAAAGAAGTTGATCATGAACGGAACTTCGGAAATTAAATCTGCCTGATTATTACTCAAGCTATACAGCGTAATATCATGGGAGGTATATTAACACAGGACAGCTTATGAAAAGTTTCTTCGAAGGAGTGTTTTTCATCTCATACCATCTTTGACAATAACACTAGAGAAAAATAAAATAGAAAATCAATGAATTCGATTTTCCCAAAATAGCTTGAAATCAAGAATAATATTGTAAACTTCATACTTTCAGTTACTCAACATTCACCTCATTCAATCGAAACCTTATCTGCGTTTCCGATATCATCATGATAGGCATGCTAGTCTTGGACACACTGTTGATAGTCTGGACACGAGCAGCAAGCGCTTGGAATCAGGGATTAGAAAGAGAACTCTGTGTTCTTTCGGACCAATTAATGGCGGACAGTAGTTGTGTGTAATCAGACGGGACATTAGAAGCTGCATGTGGATTCAACGGAATCAGGCAGTGATTGTTCAATTGTTTATGAGCGTAATATAAAGTTAGGGACTTCAGTAACCTATTTATCGCATATGATACGTGATTTTATGAATCGTTGAAGTAAAAGAATTTGAAATTCAATAATAGACAAATCTGTAAGCTACACTTATTAGAATAAACTGCGCTTTCTTGAGCTTCTAATCATTTGATTATTGGCGCCGCCATTCATCCAATCGCGTTAACGACCAGTCCTGTCCAGACTTTCTTGGATATTGGATCTCTCCTCAAGACCTTCCGAATGCTAATATTAATGGATTAATGGTTTATTTATTTCACATGAATATGGTAACATTAAAATATAAACTATTTATTACCCATCTAGGACTGAAGTGCTTTATTACAGACGACAAAACCTGAAAGCCGCTGGAGAATCGGTCATAAAATGCGCCTTGTGTTTCGAATATAATAGATAACAGACGTAACACGGCATAATTATTCAAATTGCATCGACGAGTACCGACTGATAGCACTCCTACATTTAATCGTATATTACTATTTGGAAATAATTGGTGGTGAGTATAATCGAGATATTTCAGCAATCTGACATAGGAATTTGGAAAACCACATTACATATTCATGCTATAATAGTACTCAACAGTATGATGGATAAAACATTTCTACCGCTATTTCTTCAACGTACGTTCTATGTTTTGCCACGTCACAATTAGAGACTGGATACGTGAACTAAAAATGATTGAAAATATGCACCAAGAAATACGATAATATGCTGTTGGAATATGCATCAATGTAATGCAATTTTGAGAAAAAAATTCATAAAATACAGGCGACTACATGTATTTAATCTTTTCCAAAAATGTCTATTATTTAAATTTTCCAAATTCTATTACAGTGAACAATCATAAGTTTCTCAATATAATACAGCTTAGTATTGTCTCCGATAAGTTAAAAAGAATTAATATGTAATATGCATCACAAGATGCATACCTAGATGCTGAAATTGAATCTGGATCCGGCTTCATCAAGATTTCCAATAACGAAATTTATTAGTGACATTGGTTCTATAGGAGAATATACTTTCATGAATAATAGTAATAGTACTGAACTTTACCGAAAGGAAAAAGAGTCACTGGTGTTATTTTATTATAGGAAATATCAAATCAAGAAAGTGTCTGGTACATGGTATTAAACAATTCTGTTTTGGGGTAGACTTACAATTTTGAAAATTGGAATTAATTTTTGTTCTCCTCCAAAGGGAATATTATTTTCGAGTCACGTTACTCTTTTATGACAAATATAGCAAAAAACATTTTCATCGTCTATAATTTTTACTTCAGAAATGTCATGAATCCACTTATTCAGAAGAGTTAATTTTTTCTTGGCAGATTTCGTCATTCTCACAAGTAACTATACAGTAACGGGAACAATTCTTCTGGGGTATAGACAGAAATCTACACGAGCAACAAGGAACGCAATGATATTATATTACCACACAAACAAGAGAGACGCACTGTTGTGGGCCCCTCCTCTTACCTCACCTGACGCGTTAACTGACCTCGGGACAATGCGACACAGCGACCCGATTCATTGTTGCCGAGCCGTCTTGACTTCTTGAACTGACCAACCTGCCTCTCGTCATGACGTCGATATCCTGTCCCTTCCTCCAGCGAGTCGAGGAGAAATTGTAACATATAGCAAAAGCTATCCTTTACGCTCTCATGAAACCACCTTACCCAAGATAAATACTTTCCGATACTGTATATCAATACTTCAAAATGTTTGCCTGTTCATCCTCAGCCCAATTACTGATGATTAAATGGGAACTCAACTATGAATGGAAATGTAATTCGAAACTAGAAATGTAATGCCGCTTGGAGAATAGATAAATATTGTGCATGCTTAAGTAAGTGAGATTCTTTTTGCATAATAATAATGAAATAAATGATTTATTCCATTACCTTTACCGAAGTAAATTATATTCAAATTATTATTGCTTTTGATAAAATATACAAAAATAGTTTTTCCGTTCCTGGAAATCGAACCAAACCTACATAGTGAGAGTCAACTGTTCTAGCCCCTGGACCAGATCGCCGTTCCTTATAAACTATTATGATAATTTTAGTTTACTTCAATAACTGTTTTTGTTATTGTTTTTGTTGAACGATTTTGTTGGAATCTGCAAGAAAGCTGTTTTAGATTTTGATTCAATTCAACGCATACTCTGGAAGTAACATTTTATTGAAATTTCAACACTCCAAAAAAGGGTGTGTTTATAACACGATTTTCCTGAAAAACAACAGGGTTTTTCAACGAACAGCAAACGATTTTTCAAGAAAGATAGAACTTTTTCGTGACATACATCCGGACAGACAGACAGATTTCTTCAAAATTGCTTTAAATTTGATGAGAAATACTATGGTGAAAGAATCTATGAAGTATAAAAAAAATAAAAATCTTGACTTGTTATCTTTATATTGACTGTTATCATGTCCTCTAATCTTTATGTTTATTATTTTGACATATTTTGTGTATTTCTTGATGTATATGTGCATCTGTTCTATACAGAAAAATATTTCGATAGTTACGTTTGCAAATTGCAGCCATAAAATCCAATGTTGTTCAAAACCTTTTTTTCTTTTCTATTCACTTCCGCAATTTATGGTTTAGTTTCAGTAGTTCTATAAATTTGGCCTTGATTATTCCCACCAGTAGTTGTATAATAATCTAAAAATCTAGTCGAATTGTCGCACGCATGACGCATAAACAAAAGCCCTAATAATTTCGGTGCTACTAATTTCCAAAAGCACTTTCGATTATATCGATGTATTTCAATAATCGACTAAATCGATTTTCACAGCTCGATTATTCCTATCATTGGAAATTGGACGTTCAAAATTTTGATGATGATTGATGAAATGAGCTGCAATTGAATGGGGTGTAATATTTTTCGAGAGAATGAGGCTCTTATCCAACTGTATTTAGTATTTCATGTAGAAGTGAACTCCTGTGCTTTAAACGCTCGGTTGCGTAGATTGTTTGTGATAGGCCGTCAATGTAGAGTATCGTTCGCAGCTCAGTGACGATGAAAGATGATGGAATGTAAGTTCCCATGCGTCTGATATTTAATTGGTTGAATCTGTCGAAAACCTACAACGGTTGCCAATTAACGTTTATCATATTAGACGTAACAAAGATGACCGCTACAATTGGATTTATCTAGACAGGCAATAAACACTGGAAGGCTGATTTATATCAGATATAGGAATTTAAATTCTCCGAATTGTGTCTCAGATGCCATTAAACTGGGAATGGCTGAATCTACTGAAGTACAGAGATAACACAAAGTGTCAAACATAGGAGGAATGTTATTATCAAATATACAAAATTTAAGAAACGAAAACCTTGAATTACGCCTGATTCAATATAATACATCGGTGAATTTTATAATAAAATCAAAATGGATCTGAATGCAGTAAAAGTTCCTCCAATGAACAACCAGAATAACAATATAAAATTAATGCAACAATCTTAATGAAGCAATTGGACAAACAAGATAAAATTACTTTTAAACCGGAATTCAGCAAAATCCAAAGGATATTCAGAAAATTATGAGAAGCGCAACCAATCAAATAATCAAAACATAGTTGGTTATATACCAATCAATAATATATCTATTGATACAGATGGGGAAAATCAGAAGTGTTTAATAAATATCTCATGAAAATATAGGCAGATGCAACACAGCCCTGATAAGCTGAAAGGCCCTGATTCCAACATTTTTGTAAATGATTTTTTGTAGTGTTTCAAATCGCTCTGGCAAAAAGCCCTGAATCCAATATGATGAGTTTTACTGACATGTATAATTGTATATTTGGCCAGTTTGAGATCATTTTCGCTAGAAGAATCACCCATGTAACAAACAAATACTAAAAATGCCCTACATCCGTTAATTGATGTATTCTGGGATTTTACTCTTCAAGTTGAATGTGCTATGAAGGAGGTTGAGCATTCTTGCATGAGACAACGTGGTGAGGCTTCCTGAAGTAACGGCATCCTTTCATCAAACATGTCAATGTGACGACTGTTTTTGCTATAGCCAGTAAGCAGTGTTAGTTGACCTAAGTGCCACTGTTTCTAATGTACCACATCAAATGAAGCCGTTTTGTTTTATTTAGTTGTTCCATTCGTGAGAATGTTTGAACAAAATATCTCCTATCCTTCAACCACATAAATGATGTTTTTTTTTCAGGTGATTTGACCATTTTTCTATTGATGAGAAATAATTATTTCTTATCAATAGTGTTATAATATATCCACAGTGTGAACTCTCTTGTAGTTTATTAGTATTTCCTTAGCTTCCATTTACAATCTCTTTGCTCAACAAAAATTATAAACATGGAATCAGTATGAATGATAAATAATAAACAATATCTGGTAATTCATAAAAAATATGTCTTATTATAGTTCACAACCACTAAGCAGCACCCACAGTTTATGAATAGGCTATTACATTGTCTGCTCATTCTGCACAGTAAGTGTTTTCCTCCCAAAACCATCTAAAACCAAAATATGAAGCGTCGACATGACACCATACCTTACCTCACAAATGTCGTAATTTATAAACGAGGTAGTACAATTCTTTTGTATTCTACCATCAAATATGAAGAATATATTTCGAGAGTGTTGAACTTCTTGCAAATTAAATGCATCAAAAAATTTCCCTGCCTAAAAAAATTCACAAAGTACGATCATTCAATAAAGAAAATCGCTGAGTAGAATGTGGGAATTGAGTTTGTTTCCGCGGCCACCTAGATCCCCGAATTTAAATTTGTTAGATTTTCATTTGAGGGGACGAATTAAAGGCATTGTTTATCAAACGCAACCAACCACACAAGACAACATGGTTGGAAATTAAAATATGATAAATTAAATTTCATGAGCTGAAATTGAAAACTGTATTTTGCAAAACGGAGGTCAGTGTGAACATTTATAAGGTTTTTTTGAATTGTTTCCTTGAAAATTTTCTCTTGGTTATTATCTTTCGATTTTTTTCTTACGAAGTTTTTATAATTATTTCAATGCTGTTGTTATGGCCTGTTGACCTCTGATCACGAACCAAATTCAGTCGAAATAGATAAGGTGTAGAGGGAGCTACGGAATTTGTCAAATGAAAACTCATTATAACTAATCCAACCCACGCACCTACAAAACTAAAAAAAAAATTCCTTCCTAAATTATGTGTTAAAATTATTCTTTTGGCAATAATTCAAAAACAAACTTAGATATCGAACTGCGTTTATGATGTCATAGTTGATGTAAGTTTTCATGATAAAATCAAAAAAATTGTTATTATAACATATGTGCCCTCTAGCAATTTCATTAGGCACTATTGAGTAGCAATGCGTACAACAATTGAAAGTAATTGTAGTTTAGAAACTACATTGATTTGGATGATTATTCCTTCATTAGCTTCCCCTACTCTTATTGAGGTCGGTACGCCAATAAACGAATCAAAATGATGCAGAATTGTCTAACCTTCCTAATGATGTTACCAAAGACATACTTTGATGTGAGAATTTTTGGGAAAAATTCAGAAGATTAATATTCAATTTTCAATTATGCCCGTTGTGGCGAAATGCGGAATTTAACAATTATTTCCAGAATTTTCTTATAACCATTTCGATCATGAATTTTTTCTCATCAATCCTATGCCCAAAAGTTTTCGAGATATGGCCGGTGGTCAAGCTTAACGAAACACCCTGTATAATTAAACTTCAGAAATGCAGAATAAAGTAACAAAACAAATCACGCTTATGAAATCTTCTCTCTGTCTTTCTTCATCGCAAATTAATCTATGTATTTTTTAATATCGAACTTGCCAGTCAAGTCGTTTTCTATAGCTGAAAGTGACATTGAATATAACATTTACTGTGAAATTTGATTTGTTAAGTATTCTTCCATCACTTGAAATATCCATTGAATTATTAATGTATTTCAAAAACTCTCAAATACATACGATACACAGAATGTCTCAGAGTACCGTCCGTCTGTCGATTTACTAATACATCTAGGAACGGGAGTGAACCTTTCGATTCAACTTCCATGGTGAAAAGGATATTCAGCTGTAATTAATTTGAATCATTAGGGATGGAAACAAAATTATTAGCGACCATGTTGCCAACTAACAAAAGTGTCTTCGACATATCTAAACCAATATTTGGCTCGGGAACAGATGAGTCAATGGCATCTTAGAAATCCTAGTTAGTAATCCTAGGACATCAAAATAATCTGAGCCGTGACTCAGGATATTACCTTCCCAATATTTGAAAACCCATCTCCGGAAATTCCAAGTCGCACATGATCACACAACGTCAGGGTCAAGTGCCAGAACGGAGTTAACCACCGGAATAAAGGCAGTGAACTATGTAGCGTGAAGATTTTCTTCTACAATAAATACAGCTATAGAAATCAGAAGAATCAGTTCAAACCTCAAACCTGCCCTGAAGATGCCACCTGTAATGGTTGGTGAAACGACGGCATCGGGTCGTGCTACTGTGACGCGGAATCCATCCGTGAGCCAAGAATTCTCAAGATTAGCTATCCATCTAGGTAACTATTTATTTGTAGTATTTATAGCTGTAAAGAATATATTTACTTCAAATTTGTTTTCCTCATGTAATAAGGGTTTAGTACAGGTTATTCCCGAAATTTCAAAACAAAATCATTCTTAGAAAATTAAAATTTCATGTAAAATTAAAATATTTGAAAGTAAAGAACATCTAGGGTTGCCAGATGTTTTCAATAACAAATGTAGCTTGAGAAGAGGGAAAGAATTTCTAAAATAAATATAAGACAATTCACATTCGCTTCAAGTAGGGTGATATGATACCATAGCTGATATGGTCAAGAGGGTTGCAATAAGTTCACAAAAGTTTGGTTGTAAAAGAAATCATAAACCTGCTAAGATCAATAACCAATATAGGACGAGAAACTAATGAGTAGCTACATGATAAATCTTAGTGTGAACCATCTGGAGATGTGCGGGTAATGGCTAGTCCAGGCTCATTGTTGATATGTATATGTGTAAGTTTTACACGTCTTTCTTTCAAGAGTTACATAATTAATCAGAATGTATCACACGTAAATCGAGACGTAACGTAGTACCTAATCATCAAAATTGTAATTGAATATAGTCTTGATTACAGTTGAAATAATATGTATATTCAAATCAGTTAGTAATATTTAGAAAAGGACAAATATATTCAGAAATCCCCACCGAAAACATTCTGAACTAGAGACCTTGATCTTACTGCTTATTGGTTAAACAATTCAGGGATCCTTTTCCGAATTGAAGATTGGTTCTTGAGAGAAAGTACGCATTACAAATACTAGGGATAATGCCTGAAACCTTCATTTATATTTTCTAGCTTTTGAGAAATCACGAGACACTTAATTTCAATCAATTGATTTAACTTAATATTTTCTTCAGAGTGTTTTTGGTAAGAAGGGTGGATTTTGTTAAATCAGAGTTGTTTTAGATTTTTGATTAAAGTTATTGTTCTCAGTTTTTATTCAAGTTTAAGTTCAATAATACTTTTGGATCAATTCATTTGATTTCGATCCTCTAGGTTCATCCTGGTGGGGTATCAATTTATTAATCTCAGTTTTCTTTCCCTTTTAGTTAATTTAGATTATCTAAATTTGTTTTATTTGAGTTAAGATTTTTATTATCTTTAGTTATCATACATTCTTTAACTATTACCATTATCATTTATTTATCACTTTTATTATCAAATTTTATTGTTGTTGTTGAGTACGAGTTTATCTGAATAATATTAGCGTTTTACCCTTCCACTTACCTTCCAGTGTGTTAAAATCTTAAGTTTCTTGTGAAAGAAAAAAGGGTTAGTGTCAATGATATTTCTCACGTTAGTTCAGACTAATCACTGATTGAAATCAAACTCCAACGTGTCATGGTTCTCTAAATTAAACTGTCGATAAATAAATAGATCGAGAATTAGGAATAATATAAATTCCTTGAGAAAAGTTTCATTGAGATTCATCAATAGAGTAGAGTATGTTACACTTATCTTGTAATATATTATCTGAAAAAATTTTATCATAATGGAACTTGTTATGGACATTCGTTTTTTACAAAATTCCGACTTGTGCAATTTTTGTGCTATTTGAATAGGTTCGTTTTTTATTTCCATGTAATTTGTCTCCTCCTGCGGAAAGTCGGAAAGTGATGATATAATTTAGAGACGAGAGGCGACGTTTGTTCATTGTTTAGCTTCTTGTCAGGTATTGAGAGTGCATTGTGGCATTAATTCAAACGACAAAAGCCGCAGCGCCGTTTGAGGGTTCTTCACAAAGAGACCGGCGATGACATCTTTACGTTGTGAAACTGCCCATAATGTAATATGATAATTCTGTTTGATAAGAGAATATCTATTTCTATCCTGTTAATTATTTTTTCTCTTACTATTAGATTTAACTATAATAGCAGCAGCAGAAGTATAGAAATATGAGACACTTTGGGAACCCTTGCCTCCAGGAATCCACTCACTATGTGAGCTTACTTTTCGTAGACCTACGTCACTGGGTCAAGCCATTATCTGGAGGTCGAGGCTTAGAGACTTCTATGAACGAAATGAAATTTCACAAATGAGTAAGATACAAAAATGTGTGAAATTTTGCCACTAAAACACAGTAATTTGATCAAGATGTGGTGAGCTGTAGAGTTAAGATTGAAGTAAAATATTCGTTTTCCGAAACTAAGTTGAAAATCAATTCAACTAAACTTGAATCAGTGACGGCGTCTCCGTTCAGGCAGGGGAGGCAGTGCCTCATCACACAAATCAAACTCAGGAAGAAGTGTAAGAATTATTATTAAAAAATTCAAATATTGCAGAACGTAGCATGATTAGTTTTTCAATACCAATCATAAACTCAAGGTGAATATATAACTTTTCTATGTACTTTGACTAAACGAGAGGGAAACCTATAATGTTCGAAAAACATCGTGTGTGCCAGCAGTGGAATGTAGGGAGAGGGGATAGATATTTGTATTTTTCTTGAAGGCTTGGGATTATGAGCATAAGGAAAGACCTCACTAGGTTGAGAGCTCCACAACTTCGCTGTTCGATGAACAAATGAAGTTTGGTAGGAAAAAGTTTTGCAGGTCTCAAGTTTGACAGTGAAGTGGTGACTAGTTCCAGCTTGTCTAGTCTGCCTAACTGGAATCTCTCGTGGTCGAATAACAGAAGAGATTTAAGATGAATACCGACCATGGAAATATCTATAGAAAAGGGAGAGATCTACCACCTTATATCTATGATATTCTAGGGAGGTCAATGAACTCGTAAGTGTAACATCATCACGCTCTTTTGCATAGAAACCAAGAAGTTGAGCTTATGTTTGGGAGCCCAACTCAAAACTCATGAACATAACTCTGGAACAAGTCGAATCTGTGCTTTGTAGATCATGAGGAGCTGCTGGGATGTGGAGTAGCTCTTGGCACGGAATAGAAAACCGAGTTTTTACGAAGTGGTTCTCGCAATGGACCTCGAGTGATCGTCACATGAGAGGATGCTGTTGGTGGTGATCTCGAGCATTGATGTACTTCATAGGAATATTTTTACCTGACGTCATCATATTAAGGAATGTTGAGTAAGCCTTCCTGGAGAAGGCGGAAGCTTGAGTTTATGTTGCATAAAACTCTTCTAGATTATCTGGTCCCCATTTCAAAATCTTTGTCAGACTTCCATCAGTTGCGTCAACCTGTCTCTGTCTCGCTCCTCTGGTTTCAACGGAAGGTATAGATGATCTAGATGAGAGAGAGGTATGAAGTGTATCATTATCTGCAAAGCTTTGGACGGGATAAGTGGTCAATTCCAGCAGTTCGTTGATATTGGCAGAAACAAAGTTGATGCCAATTCAGATACCTGTAGAACACTAGCGTTGATAGCCATTGTATCCGAGGATACTCCGTCAACTACCAGTAATCAATCTGTGAGAAAACTTGGTAGTAAGCGACAAAGTTAAGGCGGCAAACCATATGACGGAAGTTTCTCAAGAAAGCTTTGGTGCCCAACTCGGTCAAAGGCTTTGGAAATATCCAATGATACAGCTAGAGATTTTACATGTTATTCAATAGATCTCTACCATAAATGTGTTACGTAAGCAAGCAGGTGTCCTGTTGATCTTCGCTGACGAAAGCCATATTGCCGGTCATTCACAATTTTGGAGCTCTCTAGGTACTCGATGAGCTAGATGTTGATTGCTCTCTCCATCACTTTAGAGATCAAAGATAATAGTGCAGTGGGTCTATAATTATTAGGAATGGTCCTCTTTCTTTTTATTGGAATTGGTTGCACTCTAGCGATTTTCCAGCTGGAAGGAAATTCACCATGTTTGTGTGGAAGGGTGAACAATCTGCAGAAAACTGGAGCTTATTCAGGCGCACATTCTTTGAGAACGGCAGTTGGAACTCCGTCTGGCCCTATAGTTTTTTGGTATTACAATCAAGCAGAATGCCCCTAACTGTGCGCTGTAGGAAGGTAATTCCAAGCATATGGCTATCGATGGCAGCAATATAAGGAGGGTCCTTACCTTTGTGAATCCAAATTTGAATTTACTGCAAATATTCCAGCAAAAAGGTTGGCGTGTCTTGTGTTGTAATGGACAGTGTGCCATCATCTTTGATTAGGGGAAATTCCTACCAATTGCTTTGGCGAAAGTCCAAAACAAACGTGAGCCATTCAGCATTCGATAAGCTTTGATCTTATTTAGGCAATGAATGCTTATTTCGGATTGTTTATTGTTTCATTGCACATATGTCTGGCTTCAACATATTTTGTTCTGGTCTCCAGACCATCATACATTCAGAGATGAGTATTCTTCAGATATTCGAAGTGAGGCATTCACTCCACTCACACGATGACACGCATAGAATCTGGAACGCAACCAACTAAGTAGTCGGTCATGGAATATCACTCTTCATATTCCACTGCGGCCAGGTCAAGATTTTGCCTCAAACTTCAACGCAGCAACCAATCATATTTCGTCAGATGAAATCGTTCTCAAGAACGTGGATTGCCCATTGCACATCCACTTGTTTTTTCATAGTAATTTTTGTTAAAAGTGAATTAATGCTGCTCCATACATGAAGATATAAGCATCACTTATTCTGTGCAGTTTATATCAGGGATATTAATATTTGAAAGGAATTTCTTCAGAATATTTATCGACTCAGGGTTTGGAGTATTTGTAAATAGTAAAGCAACATCAAATGATACAAGAGTATTGTTATTTTATAATTCATGCGAGCTGAGTTTATGTAGCTTTTCATTCCATTATATTTGATTCGATGTATTGGAAGTACCATTCTAATATTCTACTCAAAGCACCAGTCTACATCTTTCAAAATGAGTTAGCTGATATTCTTTCCGAATAGTAATGAAAAGGGAATTCATTCTAAACTTTTGTCTTATCACAGTTTCACGTGAATTATGACTTGATGATTTAAAATTTGGAAATTATTCAGACAATCTTTACCCTTCTGGAATTAAATTTCAAATATTACCCTATCAAATAGATTTATTGCAATCGTTCGACCCAAATTAATCTTTAACGGCTCTTTCATTTTGTAGGAGAGGCAGTAAATACTAAGGTCAATTGCTTGAGAGCATGTCGATTACTGAAGCTTCTGATGAAATTTCAAATTATAGTTGGATATTCAAGCTGGCAAATGTGCAGCTTCACCCTGGATATCATGACATATGTATGGAAAACGAAATAGAACAAAACAGAAGGAAGTCGCTTCATGTCACGGCATATTTCACCTCGTTCAGAATGTAATCATGCATTTATTTTGAAGCTTATAATAATTGTTTTTGTTATGAGATAGTTAAAAACATAACAAAGTGAGTAAATGGATCAAAGAGGAAAAAAGACAATATTTTTTCACGCCCTTCCCAACTTAGGACCGCCAGTTTCACGTCGGAAGAGCACAATTCGTGAGGACTGATGTGAACTCACGAATTTGAGAAATCAAGCAAAGCAGGTTGCAATAATATAAATCTACATATATAAAAGGCGATAGATTGACTCACTAACTAATCTGCTTTAAAACTTGAAACTTGGCAAATAGGCTCCTCATACGAAATGAACGGATGTTTCGGAATTCCATCTCAAAGGAAATAACAGAAATTCGATATATTTTAAGAGATGATTTCACACCGCCTTTCAATAGTAACCAACTGGAAAATGACAATTCCTCAAGGAAAAATGTGAATAATGATTCACTGGAGAATATTGAATAAGACTAAGAATAAGAATAAGAATAAGAATAAGAATAAGAATAAGAATAAGAATAAGAATAAGAATAAGAATAATTTATTATGTGAAAATAGAAAATGCATGAATGTGTAAATATTTCTCAGTAAATATCACATAATAAGTAATAACCACGAAAGCAATTTGCTTGTATGTGGACATAATGTAATCAACAGCATAATAGTATAATAATCATAATAATCCCTAACTAGGAACAATAAAAATTTATAACAAAATAATAAAATATAATATTGAAAGTTCTTAAAGATTAAGATTTAACACACATACACAACACAAAATCCCAATACCAATCACTTGTGAAGACTGTAGTGGTTAAAAAATTTAGGATATCACTATCTGTAAAGATAATATGAATGAACTATACATGGTTTTCTATTTGGTAATGTCATGAATTTTACTACGTTCACTTTTAATTAAAAATAATTTTAAGTTTTTCTTAAATAACTCAAGTGTGCGACTATTTCGTATATTTAGTGGAATTGTCTTGAATATAGTAACTCCTATGTATCGGAAAGATCTTTGTCCTTTATGCGTTTTCATTCGTTCTTGTGAGAATGCTGCTTCCTTGAATCTTGTACAGTAGGAGTGTTTGTCCAAGTTTTGGTAAATATTGTCAACTAAAGATGAATTGCATCTGTTGTACTTTTCTCTTCTCGGAAACCAAATTGTGCATTAGATAGAAGATTGAAACGTTCCAAGTATCCTGTATCTATTTTTTAAGACTTTCTCGAAGATTTTACTCAATGTAGGTAGTATTGATATGGGTCTATAATTCCCAATATTACTTTTATCCCCTTTTTTAAAAATAGGCACCACCGTGGATAGTTTAAATTGTCCAGGAAAATCACCTTGTGTGAAGCATTTGTTGACAATAGCTGCTATAGGTTTACTCACGTATTCTTTCAATCTCTTTAGGGTAAGAGCAGTTATGTCAGTTGGTCCTGATGTAGCATTTGTTTTGAGTTGGTCAATAACATTTTGTATTTCTGATTGAGTTGTTGGATTGATAAACATATTATGTGCCGTGTTTTTGAGATATTGTTTTTTGTTAGAAGGAATATGATTTTTTTCAGATAATTTCTTACCGATATTAACGAAATACTTGTTAAATTCTTCTGCAATCTCACTATCATTTTGTAATTCATTTTCATCAACACATATCCTGTTTATTTTGTTTGTATTGTAAGAGCTTCCAGTAGCTTCATTTACTACTTTCCAGATGTTTTTTGGATTGTGCGGATCCTTTAATATTTTACTTTTGAAATAGTTTTTTTTGTTTTCCTTATTAGGTTATTCAAAATATTTCTGTAAGAGATGAGAATGAGAGCAGTATTTTTTTCAAATGAAATGTGTATTCAACAGGTTTCTCTTTGAGAATTCATTCCAAATGTGGAATTTGGATATTGTTTCAGTTAGAAAAAGAGAACCCTTTTTATATGTCGCAAACACATTTTTTGGATTTGATATGTATCTTATCGTTTGAATATATTTTGTTGAAAAAACATAACTTCCAAGTATGTTCGTAACTAATCAAGAACAAACATAATAATATAGAGCCTACATCGAACTATTGTAGAAATTCGCGTAACATAGGTTTCAAAATTGTTGTTTTAAGGTTAACTCGATTTTATGATAGATTCTTATGCAAAAAGTTGCGCTGAACGAAAAATTGTCTAAAGTTTGTTCTATTGTTCATATCAGCGTTTCAGTTGCATGATTATCGAAAAATGCATAGAAAACAAAAATAATTTGAGATAATCATACGAAATTTTGCATGGTACTGAATAGTAAAGAAACACGTATTTCAAAGTTAGAACTCATCTGCTTAGTAGTTACTGACAAATTGATGGTGTTTAAGAACAAATTTTTTTCTCCTAATGTGCTCGAGACACCTTCCAAATGCCGTAATTCATGTTCCTATCCTATATTTGGTCTCGGAAATATTCAACTTGTTCACTTAGGACTTTTGAATTAATTTTTGTAGAAAGAAAACAGAAAGTGAAAAGTTTACCTACACTATATATGAGCCATTGCTGAACCCAATAGCAACAATTCGATTCCAATAAGGTCATTACTTATTGGAACCGGATGTCTATATTCTATGAGCTGTTGACATAATTTGTTTATTCACTCGAAAATATAAGCAATTATGTCGCAAGAGAAACGTGGCGCAACTGATGGCCAAAATCGAGGATGTGTTTTGTGGAACGATTAATCAACTTCGTAGAAAAATATTTGCTCATAAATACAATTAATTTGCTAACAACACTTTATAGGAAACAGAAAATGAGTTGTAATTGAACTCGAACGACGTGTTTTGTTATTATCTATTACCACGCAAAATTTCACACAATCATCTTGAAAATTTTTGTTGTACACGCTTTTTTGAATAATTTTGCAATCAAAACGCTGATATGAAAGAACTCACAAACATTAGACAACTTTCAACTTCAGCTTCGTTTTTAGCGCCACTTTTTGCATCAGAAACGTTCATAAATACGCGTTAGCCTCAAAAAAACTATTTTCGTCGTTTTCTTACCCTATATGATTGGCCTATAACTCTTTTCATATAATTACTGCGTAATGAGGGCAAGTGCTGCTTTTTATTTTCTTTGATATTCAGTGAACTTTTGTACTTTGATTTAAAATAGGAATTGTTTTTAAATTGTTGCTGGAATATTCTAGATTTTTTTTATACTATTTCTACAAGACAGAAAATCTATAATATCCGAAGAACATTTTGTGAACCAGCAGTGGAATGTAGGAAGGTTTGGAAGTTAGAGGCATAGAGAAAGACCTCACTAGGTGAAGAGTTCCACAACTTCGCTGTTCGATACAAAAATGAAGTCTGGTAGAATCATGTGACGTGATGGATCAAAGTTAGCCATTGCTGTCAGATTTGGCAGCTTCTCAATATTTTTGAATACAACTGACGATTTAATTCAATAAATTATTTACAAAGAAAATTAAGGGTTCTTTACTCACTATATCAAGTATGAAAAATTATTTATAATCTTAAATGCAATTACCAAACTGTTGGTATTTACCAAATGTTTGAAGAAAATGAAGTAAGTACCTAAACTACATACTGTTTAATAATAATAATAAGTTAGTTTATTTTTAGCATATAGCTGCTATACAATTGATATATAATGTATAAATGAGTTTCTAGGAATACATCATACAATAATAATAATTAAAGCATCATATACACATACATACCTATATACACATATACCTACTCATATGTACATACATACACATATACATGTACATATATACACCTACGTATATATATAAAAGTGTTCTATTTTATCAATTAACATTTTGTAAATGAATATATTTTAATAACTGTTTTTTGAATATTTTTATTGATGTGGTGTTTTTTATAAGGATTGGTAAATTATTGAATACAATCATACCTTTATAGAAAATACCCCTTTTAGTGCTCATCAAATTGGTGTGTTTAATGATGATATGATCTTTTTGTCTTGTATTGTGTGAATGAATACTACTTACATTTCCAATGTTTCTTTTTAAATACACTGGAGATATGTTATTAACTATTTTATAAATAAATATTAATGTGTTATACAGAATTAACTTTTCTATAGATAACCAGTTCAATTTTTGCAGCATGGTTTTTATATTTGTTCTTTTATTGCACTTTAAAATTAATCTCATACATTTGTTTTGTTGTACTTGTAGTTTTTTTATATCTGTTTCATTGCACATAAATAATACACTAGCACAATATTCAAAATGTGGTTTGATGATGGTGTTATATATTGTGAGTTTGGCCCAATTACTTAAATGTTTAGAAATTCTATATACAAAACCGACTTTTTTAGCAATTTTTTTAGTTAAATAGCTTACGTGTTCTTTAAAATTTAATTTAGTATCAATAATAATACCTAGATATTTAATATTATCCACTCTTTCTAATTCAACATCATTCAGACTAATTTTTATTTGTTTATCTTTAGTCAGAGTGTTATCACCAAAAACTATAAATTTGCACTAACTTGTATTTAATATTAAATTATTGTTTGAAAACCATAAATAAGATTTTTCAAGAATATTGTTTATTTTATTAGCTAAGGAAATTATATCAATACCAGATAAATAAATAACTATATCATCCGCAAATAAATGTATACTACATTCATTGTTAACTTATATTATATCGTTTATAAATAATATGAATAGAAGTGGTCCTGATACTGTTCCTTGCGGGATTCCAAATTTTGTTCTTATTTTCTGTGATTTAATATAATTAAATTTAGTTTGTTGCATCCTATTATTTAGATAATTCTTGAACCACTCTAAAACAACACCTTGTATCCCAAAATAGTGTTTTAATTTTTGTAGCAATATTTCATGGTCTACCGTTTCAAATGCTTTTTTCAAATCTAGGAAAACAGCAATTACTGTTTTGCCACTATCGACAAGGGTCTTAATATCATATATAACTTTTTGTATAGCTGTTTCACACGAGTGTCCTTGTCTAAAACCGGATTGATATTCACCTATCAAATCATTATTTGAATATGTTTTGAAATTTGTGAAGAGACAACTAATTCTAAGATCTTTTCGATAGAGGTGACCATATTTAGAGGCCTAAATTCCTCGCATTTATTAGTTCCAGTTATTTTGGGAATTGGTATTATGGTAGAGAGTTTTAAAATATTTGGAAAAATTCCTTTGACAAGAGATGTAATAGTCCATATCCTAATTGATAGAAACAGTTTTTTAATAATTTAATGTCTATAAAATCTTCTGAAACTTTATTTTTTTGACTAAAGATAATTTGTTTTAGAGTATCAATGTTAATTATTTCAAAGTATTCAAATGATGGCTTACATATAAGCATTCTATTCAATACAAATGATTTTCTATTTACAATAAGTTTATCTATGATATCAACAAAATATGTATTGAAGCTCTCAGCTATTTCTAGGTTATTATCTTTCATTTTACCATGAAAGGATATAGCTGTAATTTCTGAGTGTTTATTTTTTAATAATGTTTTTAAGGTTTTCCCCATTTTAAATGGATTATTTTTAACACTATCTATCTTGGATAGTAGACTTCCGCGGACAGCTAATCTTGAAAAATCTTGTCTTCCGGATGGATTCCGCGTTACAATAGCTCGACTTGATGCCGACGTTTCGCCAACCATTACAGGTGGCATCTTCAGGGCAGGCTTGAATCCATCCGGAAGACAAGAGTTTTCAACACTATCTATTTCTTTGTTATAAAATTGAATTTTCTCTTTTTTAATTATAGCAACACAGTTATTTCTTTTGGATTTATATTCAATCCAATCCTCATTACAACCTGTTGATTTGAAAAATTTATAGGCTAGATTCCGTTGTTTAATTGCATTTCTGACATTGTTAAACCAATTGAGATTTATTGATCGAGTATTTTTATTTTTAAAGGGGAACTTTATATTTAGCAATTCACTGATATTTTTAATAAATAAATCAAAGAGTTTATTTACTTCAGTTAATTCGTAATGCCAATTCATATTTATTACGAATAAGGACATACTGTCATAATTTATGTTCCTATAAGTTACTAATTTCATTTCTTTTATTGGATATAAGTTTAAATTTATGGAAAGTATTTCATGATCTGTTATTTTGTAATTAGAGTTTATATCGACAATTAAATAATAATTATTAGAAAATACTAAATCAATAATGGTTTTACTATTTGGAGTTATTCTTGTTGGTTTATCTATATAAGATGGTTTTCTACTCGCAATGATTTAGACGACACAGTTTATCAAAACACAACTGAGTTTCTCTGTAAGAAAAGTTTTATTCTATTACTTTACATGTATGATTCGAAATAAACAATATGCATTAAGTAGTAACAACAACAAACTTTACCTGTAAGAAAAGAAACGACATTTAATGTTCTTAATCACAATGTCGATTCCTAAATCACAATTAGCTTATTATTCCATGAACAAATATTAATCTTCAATAAATTGCTTTCTCATTTACGACATTTGACAGCCCAGCTTATGGGTTATGAAATAGATAAGATATGGTGTGTAAGTCGCGTTCTGTCACGATGACATTTGATACGCGGGAATATTTAAAATGAAGAAAATTATAGTTTTCTTTACATCTCCCCCCTCCCAGAGAAGATATAACAATATCCATTAACTCTTCCTCCTCATAGTCTTCAAGCGCAGGAGCCGGAGTTAGTTTCGAGGTGTGGAAAAAATTTGACTCTGATTTCCTATGGTTGGTGTTTATCTTGTACATTGTATTTGATATTTTCTCAATGATTTTGTGAGGTCCGATTCTTAATTCGTCGAGCTTTTTCCTATTCATTTTGTTTCCATTATCCACAAAGACGGTATCACCAACTTTGAAGTCTATGTGTGTCCGATTTTTATCATAAATTGTCTTGTTGTAATTATGTGATTTGATTGTATTTTCCAAGGCTATTTTCCTGTCTTGGATCAAATCATACTCGGTCTTCTCAAGTTTCAGCTTATTTGGCAAAATGGTAACATCTGTGCCGTTGAGAAGATACATTGGAGCATATCCAGTGACAGTGTGCTCCGTCTCATTATAGTTTTTTACACAGTTTTGTGCTATTGTTGTCCAGGCTAGTTTAGTTTTATTTTCGTTTATTTTGCATCTGATTTTGTTGACTAATGTTTGATTTAGCCTCTCATTTAGTCCATTTGAGAAGGGCGAGTCCACAGCAGTAAAGATGATTGGAATATTCTTTTCATCCAAAAAATTTGTAAATTCTCTAGAATTGATACCGGGGTATTGGTCTGAGAGTATCATGCCAATGTCATTAGTTTCTGCACAGTTTTTGACTAGTTTAATGAAATCACTTGCATTTTGTGTACTTGACGTCAAAATGTACGCATACCTTGTGAAGTGATCGGATAGCAGGTGTAAGTATCTCTTCGTTGACCTCGAACCCCCAAATCCTCCAATTGTATCAATGGAACATATCTCAAAAGGTTTTGTGGCCGGACCCAAGTGGGACATCAATCCATATTTATTCTGTCCTCTTGATTTGTTCTTTATACACACTATACAACTTTCACAGGTTCTTTTTATGTTTTTTGTCATGTTTTCTGCTGTGTACCATGAACTGATCATTCTTTGCATTTGTTTTATTCCTATGTGACCTAGGTTTGCATGTACATTTTTGATGAATTGTATACTGAATTGCTCTGATAGTATTATTTTTTCTTTTTCCTTAACTTTCTTGTAATAAATGTTGTTTTTTGTTATCAGCTTGTCTTTTTTACTTTGTATCTTTTCATTTTTAACTTGATCTTCTAAGATATCTTCTAGAGTTATAATATTGACTATTTTTAGTTGTTCATCCAGGTTTTCATTTGCTTCCAGGACTGGGTTCCTGCTCAGGCAATCCGCTTCGATGTTGTATTTCCCTGGAGAATATTTGATTTGGAAATCATACTGTGATAGGTAGTACGTTAGATCTCCCAGTTCTTTATCCGTTCTTGACTTTATATTCATATTCTCCAAGGGCTTGTGATCTGAAAAGACAGTAAATTTCCTACCTATCAACAGGTGCTGCCAATACTTCACACATTCTTTAATTGCAAGGCATTCTAGATATACAGCTTTCTTCCTTTTTTGAACTTCATTTAATTTTTTTGAGAAGTATGCCACTGGTTTCTCTTCATTGTTTTCTTGTGGCTGTTTTAGAACTGCTCCTACTCCTAGAATACTGGCATCTGTGTATATGTGGATGGGCAAGTTCGGATCAAAAATGGTCAATATTGGATGAGAACATGTTTGTTTCATTTCGTCAAATGACTGTTGGCATGCCTTAGTCCAGTTAAAGGTTTGTGCTTTTCTTAAAAGATTATGTAATGGTTCCAATTTCATTGCTATTTTAGGCACATATTTATGATAAAAATTTATTTTTCCCAAAAATTGTCTCACATTTTTCCTCGTTTTTGGAATTGGGAAGTTTTTTATTGATATTAAGTTGTCTTTCAGAGGTCTCACTGAATTATTCTGTATAATGTGACCCAAGTACTTAACTGAGTCGGCTGCAAACATACATTTAGAGAATTTGAGTCTTAAACCTTCACTTTTAATTGCTTGAAATAGCTGTTCCAGATGTCTGACATGTTCCGAGAAAGATTTTGAGAACAACAAGATGTCATCGATGTAACATACTGTGAAATCTCCAAGCTTGTGTTTCCGTATTATATTACACATGATTCTCTGAAATATTGCCGGGGAGGTCTTTAATCCGAATGGCAAGCAAGTCCATTGAAAATGGCCCTCTTGCGTGACGAATACAGTCTTGTGTCTGTCTCTGACCCGCAGAGGTATTGACCAAAATGCAGAGTTCAGGTCCAGTGTTGAGAAAAACTTGCAATCTCTTGTTTTCACTATCAGGTCCTCAATAAGTGGGAATGGTTGTGATTGAGGCACAACGATTTTATTTAGGTCTCGAAAATCAATGCACAATCTTGACTTTTTATTCTCATCTCTTTTATAAGCCAAGGTAACTGGTGCTGCAAACGGACTATATGATTCTTCTATAATCTTTTTTTCCAGTAATTTTACAATTTGCAATTCAATTTCTTTTTTGTCTTCAATTGTGCAACGATATGGCCTTTTACTGCAATATTTCTCCACTGAAAGGTCAATGTGTGCTTCATAATCCTTTACCGTTCTCTTGTCATATTTGTCCTTTGCAAATACAGATCTATTGTTCGATATTAAATCACCAATCACTGCCTGTTGCTGATAGTCTAGATGATTTATCGAAATTTTGAAGTTTTCTTCGCTGAAGTTCTCATTGAAGTTTATTAAGTTATCAGATTGTATTTCCTTAGAAATGTTAATATCTGACTTATTTGTTTCCTTAGAAACTATCTCACTTCTTTGTATAGGAACTTTCTGAGAGATTTGTAAGTTTTCATCTTGAACTAAGAAAAACTCTTTTATACAATCCAATCCGATCAAAAAATCGTAATCGAAATTTTCTTTGTCAATTACAAAAACATTCATTTTTTTCTTCACATTGAAGATGGTTATATCGAGTGTTATTATGCCATTTGCCTTTTTAACGCCATTAATTGTTTTTAAATTGGTATTGCTAGAGTAATTTGATTCTTTGTTGTCTGTCTTTAGTAACTTTGAATTTATCAATGACACGTTGGAACCAGAGTCATAGATTCCAAACACTTGAACAATTTTATTCAGTATTAATTTCACTTTAATTAATGGCGGCAGTATTAGTTTTTTTGGTCTTCACACTGTAGTTGACATTCCAGTTCCGAATTGTTAATGTGCTTTATTTGTTTATTATTTCTTTCTTTTCCACTATTTATTTTTGTCTTGAACCAACAGGAATCTTCTGGGTGATAGCGCACACCTTTTTGCAGACTTTCACAAATACCACATTTCTCTTTTATTTGCTTAGTACCTTCTTTCTTTTTTATAAATTTCTTCTTTACAACCAAATGTTCTAACTTGCCGAGTTCGTTAAATAAGTCTTTTGTTTGTATAATTTCCTCTTTGTTGATTCTATCCGTTATAAAATCTGGTAAGCCGGCAGCAATTATATCAATTCAGGTGCCTTGATCGATGGTTTTTCTCACTTCCAGTAGAAGTTTTTCTTTTTCAATGGCATATTCTAATAAAGATCCTGTTTGATATTTGAAGAATAAAGCATATTTGCTTGTAGTCCAACCTTTATTAGCATAGGTTTGCAAAAAATGTGATTTCCACTCTGACCACTCCGATTGTAAACTATGCTTTATCATCATGGAAGAGTACCAATCAGCACAGGATTTTTCAAGAAACAGTCTGAATATTTCAA
The DNA here is from genome assembly GCA_958510875.1 of Endomychus coccineus. Classification (NCBI taxonomy): domain Eukaryota; kingdom Metazoa; phylum Arthropoda; class Insecta; order Coleoptera; family Endomychidae; genus Endomychus; species Endomychus coccineus. Next base: position 141,865,601 of record OY294069.1, on the reverse strand, counting down.
TTTTTTCTTCATCTTTCACTACATCAAACCTTGCACACTCTTTTTCAAATGTTCCCATCCAGTTATATGCACTTATATTTTTTCCATCAAATTTTTCAATCACAAATCTTTCTGCTAACTTCTTCATACTTTGTTTCTCTTTATTTTGTTGACTTTCAATTAATTTTTCCAAAATTTTCACTAAAGGTTCTTCTGAACTTTCTTTACTAACAATAGCTGACTGTTCTCGGGTAATTTCCTCGAGGAATTGATCCAGGAAAATCATGTTTCCATCCTCATCACAGTATGTTGCTAAAAGAGCATCGGTCATTGTTATCCACACGCTTCTGCTTTGATGTCTTTTCTTCAATGTACTCTTCACTGTACCGAAAGCCTTAGAGCTGGAGACATGTTTGTGATACTGTGATGCTGCTTGATATTCCTCCGGAATCAGGAAAACCTTGTCATCTTGTGTGGCAAGTGAGGTTATAGCAATATAGTTTGACTTTCCGTCTGGTGTTGATTTTACTTGAAACGTAAATTTCAACTTTTCCATTTTGTGACAATAAATGTCGTTTTATAAGATGGTTTTCTACTCGCAATGATTTAGACGACACAGTTTATCAAAACACAACTGAGTTTCTCTGTAAGAAAAGTTTTATTCTATTACTTTACATGTATGATTCGAAATAAACAATATGCATTAAGTAGTAACAACAACAAACTTTACCTGTAAGAAAAGAAACGACACTTAATGTTCTTAATCACAATGTCGATTCCTAAATCACAATTAGCTTATTATTCCATGAACAAATATTAATCTTCAATAAATTGCTTTCTCATTTACGACATTTGACAGCCCAGCTTATGGGTTATGAAATAGATAAGATATGGTGTGTAAGTCGCGTTCTGTCACGATGACATTTGATACGCGGGAATATTTAAAATGAAGAAAATTATAGTTTTCTTTACATCTATATATTGTTTCATTCCTGCTTGTAATGTTATTGCTTTCATACGTTTAGAATATGTAGTTTTATTATCCCAATTTATATTATAATCTCCAACTAATATATATATAGTTGTGTCAAATCAAAGTTATTTATATATTCTCCAAAAAAATTGCAAAATTCAGCATCGCTAGCACTTGGTGAATGATAAATACATACCATAAAAAATTTTTCTTTGTTATATTCAATTTGTAATATGAAACACCAATAATTTGAACCAAAAGAGATATTATCTATAATATTAGCACGACAAGAGACATGTACATATATTAAGACACCTCCTGTATGTCTGCTGTGTGAATTGCATCGATATAAATTAAATTTAGGTATACTTAGTTCAATATCAAAAATTTCGTCAGTTACATGTGTTTCGCTAAAACATATAATTTTAGGTTTCATTTTATTACAGAAGAACATGAATTCATCTAAATGTTTGAGAAAGCTTTGTGAATTGCAATAAATAATTTCATCATTGTTAATGGTTTTTTCAATGAATTTATTTGATTTATCATTTACAATTGGTAATTGCTATATTATGTTTTGGTCGATTTGTGATTTTGATTTTTCTATTTCAATTTTATTGAGCAATATTTTACAGTTATAGTCAAATGGTGAATGATTTGTATTTAATTTAGTAGAATATTGTTTATTTGATTCTTCACAGTTAGGACAAAGTTTGTTATCACTATTTTTTATTTCGCGTTCTTTTGTAAGGTGATTTGTGTTACCACATTTCAAGCATATTGTTTTTTTAGTACTTCTACCTGAAGGATTAAGATAAAGATATGGGGAACACATACTTGAATTTGTTTTATTCAATTAAATGTAGGTACACTATTTAACATTTCAGGAGAATTTTTAATTTCGAAGAGGGAGTTGAGTATCCTATACTGTAGCTCCTCCTCGCTATCAATATCCATATCATATACAATACTTCTGATATGTCCCCAAAAATAGAAGCCAACAGAGTCATTGTATGGTAGCAATTTCTCTCCTATCTATCCATAGACCCGTGAAGGTACTATTGAATATCTCCAAAATAACAGGGCAAAATAGGGAGGAGCACCATGGTGCCACATAATGGGTTTCGTCTAAGAACTCAGGTAATTGAGTTGCTAAAAACTTGAGGTATTCTTCGCCATTGATTCGCACAAGTCATGAACAGGTCCGATTAAGTCACACATTGATTTTAAAATTATGTTAATAACGAGTAGTCCTTAGAGCATGTATATTTTGATCAGTCCACATGTGCATATTGTGAGAATTCAACGTACCACTTCTTGTGAATAGGACCTCGTCCATTCACAAAACTTCTTCCGGGAAACCGTAATTTCTTCGCATTAATCATTCTGTCATCGTCCTGCTGAAAATCAACCTGGGAGGATAATCTTGCGGTTTCCACTCGTGTACTTTTTGTACATGGTACGGATGGAGTGATCATGTTTTCAACAGCCTTCATTCAGCCGTCACAGGTACATGAAAGTTTCTTGACACTACAGCGGGTTTTTCGCAAATTCCTGCTGCACTGTTCTCTTTTGCTACTCATCTTCCACCCCTTCATGCATCAGGCCTTCTAGCTCTAAAATTCCACTTTCTAAATCTCCTGTGTAGGTTTACGAAAGTATGCGCATTCGGAATTCACCAATCAGGGTATCTCTCCATGTACATTCCTAGACACTTTCTGCATTACATCTTGCTAATTAGTGGAAATGTTCTCCCCAGATCAATTATGAAAGAATCAAGTCGTCTTAACAAGGCCATTTCTTATTTCTTCGCAGCAGCTGACATATCGAATGACAGGTAGCTACTGCGATAATTATAAAAAAATTATTTGCTCATCCGGAGGAGTTGTGGATGCAGAGATACAATCATTATTTTCGAATTTGAATGTACTGTCCGTTTCTTTGTGATATTCCATTTTTACAGATACAAACAAAAAAAATTTACTTTGATAAGCATCTTTCCATTTAAAAGAAAACTGATTTCAACCCCGAACTTCACAGTTCATTATCAAAACAAACATTTTGCTATTGTAATTGTGATGAGCTGTAAAGATCAAAATTGAATCAACTTTCTTTTGAATAAAGTGATATTCAACTAAGTAAAATTTTTCGTTTTTATTTGCAATTATTATCTGTTTCCAAGGAAAAGGAACAAGATACAAAAATTTGGGTGGAGATAGAACAGTTTTAATATTGATTAAGCTAACCGGAATTATTTTTTCAATCAAAATTATCAATAATATAAAAGTCCTGGTAATAGATGCAGAAGGAGGTGCCTTATAACACTCCTTTCCTGAAAAGAAAAGAAAATCGCAATAAGTGAAAATAGTAGCATTTTAAAATAATTTTTACAATTTTGGATGGAAAACGTCAATGTTCAAGAGGGCTGTAACTTGTCAAGGGATGTGATGAATTTTATATGAAACGCTCTGAGATCCCGAATTCCACTTTCAGCATCTATTTCTATAACATCCTGAATAGTGCAATCATGAAATTTGATTTGATGCTGAAATGTAATAATATTCATCTATTTCCTAGTCTTATAAAAAAGGAGTTTTCCTCGGCTTAGGAAGAATTCGTTCTTTAATGGGTAGATTATCTTACCTTGTTCAAGAAAGCTGACAACTGTAAACATAAGCATCCCCTGAACAATGATTTTTCGCCGTATCTCAATCACAAAGGAAGTAAAAGAGATTCGATGGATTTGACGTTTTAAAGATAATTATTACAATGACGTAGTTTTCAAGACACACGTAGATCGACCATAGATCAGACTGTCTATGGTGGTCTACGCATTGTCTTGAAACTTATTTGACTTGGCGGTAAAAATCGGAGAATGATAGTGCCGTGAAAATTTAATGTTTCGCCGAATGTGACTGATGAGCTATTTTTGTCGAAACATTTATAACACACTTATCAAGTAACAGCCAAGATTCATGATAATTAGGAACAATCCAATTCAAAATATAACTGAATAGCTCCAATTCAGGCTGAGAGAAGTATGGTACTTTCAATGGCTATCATCTCGTTATTCAATTCTTTGTAAAATCTTTTATTTGAATGGCGAAATTCTGGTGAATTATTAGAATGATAAGAATTTAATTGGAAATGTGATTCTTTCACAGTCGATTCATCCTCTCTGAAGTAATGGACACTATAATTCAAATAACGCGGAAAATAAGAAAGAATTCTGTGACTAGTTCAACTTAAAGCAAGTTGCTCTGGCATTTCGAATGTGACAACTGGAATAAATGAAAGTTTAATTTGGTTCGAACAATTTATAACTCAGTCGGCAGTTATCGGCAGCAAATGCCGGATCTGGTTATAATTTAAATGCTAGCACATTTCCAGTTTGTCTTTGATTCTGATTCGTGCACAGGCGAACCCATTTGAATAAATATGCAAATTTCATTTAACATTTTCGCCATATTAGCCATCACGTGGAGCAGGATTCTTTGTGGACATCTGCAGAAAGTTTCGATCGTTTCCTTGCCTGACCCGAGTACTAATTGGACACCTAGGTTCATTAGGACGGGCGTGGGGACTCATGCCTAGGATAGGGAAAGACCCTCATAGAAATACACTTACATCTATCTCAGACTTGCTGAAACATCACCTTACATCATTCCTCAACCAACAATAGATGAAGTTTATTGTAGGATAAGTTTGGTTAATTCTGGAGTACTCTTGTAAGTTCGATGTAATTTGTATGTTGAAATGTTGAAAATATCAGGGAAATGGATATATGAAGATCAATCACTTTGTTGAATGAACCACTTTTAATAAAACTGAATATACTCTCTTCCGCAATCAATGCAGAGGAATGGAAGTATAATCACTTAGTTATAGAAAATTACTTCATGCTAAACATGAATAAAGTAAAAATTGATAAAACTTTAATTTTCACTATTTTAATGAATAAATGTGACTATAGTTTCGTTAACACAATAGCTTCCTGAAACAAACATTACAAAGTATTAACTTACTACGGTTCTAAGTAAGTTCTTCGAAAACAATTCTCATTAAGCTGTTCTTCGGAAAGCAATTCTATGAAAAGCTTACCTTCAGTCCTTCGGAAATCTATTCTTCGAAAATCAGTCCTTCGAAAAATCTATTCTTCGAAGAACAGTTCTCCAGGGATAAAATTCTGACGAGAAACATTCAGGTGAAGCACAACCTTTGTTATCAATTTTTTCTCAGGTAAGTATTAATGCTAATTTATGGAAATATCTGTCAATAAGAAGTGGGTTATCTACCACGATGACAATTATTTTATTTAATTGCTTTCTTTGTATATCAAAGGTGGTTAGAAATCATCACTCTGCTTCGAATATTAAAAAGGACACGTTGAATATAATGAAAGGTAGGTATTAATATTAATCTAAGGAAATATCTGCATCTCTCAATAACAAGTGAATTGTCTACCTCGATAACAATGAATAATTAATGCAGGCTAGATATTAGTCAATGAAATATAGGGAAAAATCTCTAAAAAAAATTCTAGCTGATGGAATTTAATGAATAAGGCATTAATCGACGTGAAATTATGTCCGAAAAGAAGTAACCTTCCGGGGTGAGGCTCACTTGCATGGTTGCACTCGAAAATGCATGTGAAAGATGCATTTTCCAGACGGTACTTTTTCAATTTGTGAAAACTAGAACAATAATCAATGAAATCAGCACAATTGTCGGGGGTTTTTTGGGTTCGCTGAACACGAATTCCATGTTCAGAAAAATACTACAATGCACCTGGTGCGCGTGACACCCGGGTCGCCTACATCATCTTCGAGGATCAATATTAAAAACGCAGGAATTGCTTTCAATTTCGTTACTCGGGGGTTTTTCGGGTCGCTGAACACATATTCGATGTTCAAAAAATGATACGGTGCACCCGGTGCGCGTGAACCCGGGTCGTCTACCTCTTCTTCTAGGATTAATTTTAAAAATAACCGGAACTACACACCAACGTATTTTATGATCTTCATTAGCGCGGGAATTTTCAAAATTAATACTCGAGGAAGAGGTAGACGACCCAGGCGTCCCGAGTACCAGATGCATCGTAAAATTTTTCAGACATCGAATTTGTGTTCAGATGAAGGTAGGCGACCCGAGTGTCCGCGCACCAGATGCATCGTAGCTTTTTTCGAACATTTAATTCATGTTCAGCGACCCAAAAACCCCTGAGGATAAAATTGGGCTAATTTTACTTATTATTGTTCTAGTTTTCACAAATTGAGAAGATACCTTTTGAAAAATGCATTTTTCACATGCATATTTCAGTGCAGCAATGCAAGTGACTAATAGCTAATAGACTTTTTTCTAGACATAATTTCACGTCGATTGACGCCTCATTCCATTGACTAGAATTTTTTCAAAGATTTTGCCGATTTTTTGTCTATATTTCCTCGACCATGTATGGAAAAGGCTTTTCAAATATTGTTCTTCTCATAGTTTTCCTGCAGACACACCGTTGACATTGATAAGCTGAACATGTAGTTCGTATCAAGCGCAAAAGGTGACTCGGAATTGGTCCTCGACGGATATCCAAGCCGATATCACCTATTACAAGTGCAAATCGAAACGAGGAAGAACAGTTGCTGATGTCGAGCTATTACCGATGGAGGACAGTTATACAAGAAAACTGGGGAGCATAATCACGCTGCGAACGCTGCAATTGTAGAGGTATCAACAGCAAGTGTCAAGAGATAATCCGCACTATATTGTGTCTTTGTTGTCTGGCACACTAAGCAGTAGCTGAGCAGGACAAATTGCATTCGTTAGTTGTCTGAAGAGGGCAATAAGGAACGTATGAAGAAGGAACATTGCTGATCAATTTCCCCCCTATCACGAACGGATATAATTCTACCCGAGTTATATGCACAAACGATGAACGGCGATAATTTTTCGATGCATAGCTCAAGGCCTACAGAAGACCGAATATTGATTCTTGAAACTGCACAGTCCCTGAGGCTATTGGAAAGGTGTAGTAGTTCATGGACGGAACCTTTAAAGGCGTACCACATCTGTTCGCCCAATTATATACAGTTCAAAGATTGGAGGAAAACATTTCAATTCCTCATATCTATGCACTATTGCCGGTCCAGACTGAACAAACTTACTCAAGAGTCATAGAACAGATAATGGAAAGATATCCGAACTCCAGACCCCCCAGCATAATGATTGACTTTGGGAAAGCAGCGTTCAAGACATCGACTACAAACCTGCAGGAAAGTTGGATTCGTGGATGCTTCTTTCATTTTTGTCATTGTTTCTACAGAAAACTACAGCAAGAGGGACTTAAGAAAATGTATGACAGATGCAGACTTTATTCTAAAAATGAGATTGTTGAACACTTCATCCTTTGTGCCGTTACAATATCTAGGAGAAGCATTTCAGTTGCGGGTGGATAGTGACACTTTACCTGCAGAGGCCTTAAATATCATTTACTATGAAATACAGAACGCGAAAGCATCACAGCAACTTATTGGTTCATTCGGGTGATTTGCAATTCATTCATCAGAACTCAACTTCACTCAAAGGAAATAGCAAACAGAAAAATTTATTGAACTTTGTCAAAATGTAATTGGATCATGTGTTGTATGAGTATAGGCAGAAAACTGCGTAAATGACTACAGAATTTATTCTCATATTGTTAAGTTAGTTGTTGTCAGTCAGGATAATTAGATATAAGTCCCAGTCTGCTTTAATGATCCATGTTCAAATTCATCTACGATTGAATGACATTGTGTTGAGATCGGAATAGCTGACCGTTATTAGAAAGCTATTCCTGGGGCATGCACAAACCTTATGGAACACCGTCTTGCTATAATATGATGAGGTTGTTTTCATATGACATTAATGCACATCGTTGTGATGTACGAGATATGTATCCTTCGTGTTGCAATTTACTTGAATTGGAGAATGATTTGTCGATATTTATGATGATTCCTTTCCAAACAGACTGTTATCTTCACATTATGGTGCATCCACCAGACAGCTTAGCCCGAACGAACAGAAAAAACGATGCGAGCGAACTCAATGAACCCCATTCGCGTAGTGCTCAGCTTGTGTATTTTAAGTAGGAAATACAACTTGAGGAAAACACCGTAAGCACATTTTGAATATATTTTTTCCTCTTTAGTGAAGATATTATCATTGAAAAACTTATCGATCAATGAATGGTTTTTGGATTGAACATTAGAGGTAGGATCTTTTTTTAAGAGTTGAAATGTATTATGACTTTCAAGTAAACTTGATATTCTTGTTTTTTTAATGAGACAGTAGTCTGCTTGGTAACTATTATATTATGTGCATTATTATCAGACTTCGGGAAATATGTATTAACATAAGAACATATGAAACTACAGATTTAGGTCATTTTTACTGTTAGCACATAATTTCATTATTGTTGAGTGAGAGAGCATATTTCGAAGAAATGTTGTTGAATGTATTATTAAATTGTTTACTGGATTTTATCATAAAGAGGAAAAACCCATAGTAGATAATTTTCCGAATTTCCTACCTGGCAAACTATTGATGAAAGTGTCTTCTGAGAGTTCTGAAGAATGTGTATTAATTGATTTGGTTTACCTAATCTACTTATCTTCTCCCATCATATTAGTTGATCTGTTGTTACTGAATATATTATTCGGTTCTTAATATTTGTCCTTACTGTATACATGGGACAAGAAAATCAACTTATTCAGTGTTTATTTGAACGTTGTATGGTGTGATTCAATCTTTGTTTGATATGTCAAGATGCCTCCAGTACCTAAAGGTAAAGCAGCTCTGATAAAAATATGGAATCGTGATTTTGCAGATGATTTCACAACTGATGGAGAAATAATGTTTTGCAAACTTTTTGAATGAAGATAGTGTGTGATAAACGATCAGAAATTGAGCAAACATATTAAGACCAATGGACATATACAAGCCAAAAATAAAACGAAATACGTAACACAATTGATAATTCCACAAAGTGTTGCTGCTTCAAACGAAACAAACGATTAGCCAGTGAACTATGTGAACGGTTAATTTCGTCCAACATTCCATTTAATAAGTTAAACAATAAACATGTTGACAGTTTTATTAGAAAATATTATTGCAAAAGCGGAGAAACGGTTCCCTTTGATACTACTGTTAGAAGAAAATGTGTTGACGTTATTTTTGGAAGACTATGGAGAAAATTAAAGTCGAAATCGGAAAGGAGTACGTCTGGATATTTGCAGATGAAACTAGCAATCCTTGTGGATGGTACATAGCAGATTTAATCAATGGAAAGCTTTCAAAAGAAGAGTAGTCGAAGCCTTATATAATAGCCTGCAAAGCACTAGAAAAAGTTAATCACGATAAGGTAACCTGTTTTATCTATACTGATCTGTGATATATTTGGTGCAGCAATAAGTGAAAAAGACCTACTGTTCATTTTTGATGCAGCTCCTTACATGGTGAAGGCAGAACAATTCCCAAAATTGTTTTATCCTAAGATGCTTCACATTACTTGTATTGCACATGGCCTTCACAGAGTTGCAGAAGAGATCCACTCGAATTACTCAGAGTTAAACAATTTAATATCAAATGTAGAAAATTATTTCCAAAATGTCCCAGCAGAGTAAATGTACACAGAAATTAACTACCTGATTTGTAGCTTCCTACCCAAACTTCAAATACACGGTGGGGTACCTGAACCTGCTGCTGTTGGCGTTGTGAATATAATTGTTCATAATTTTGCTAGATTTTAATATGTGCCAGTAACTGACACGTAAGTTGAACTTTTTATATTGTAAATTTATATGTATTTCATTAACCTCAATGTATTTTTCATCATTTAATTCTCAACCTCCTTTTCCACCCTTCTTTGTTCTTGTTTATGAAAACTAGTTATAATCACTATCCTTATTATAGTGCCCTGAGGATGACTTCATAAAAGTCGGAACGTCGGCAATAGAGCTTACGTGACTTCAGTATTTAGCTTACGTGGCTTGAGCACATGACCTCTCCTCAACCAACTCGAAATCTTATTCACCAGCAAAGTCACAAAACATCATACATAAAAGCAACAAATATATTTGATCAAAGGCAAAACAGAAGTCCAAATGTTCCAATGGACGATGATTTTTATTGAAATGTCGACACCAGGAAATTCAATTGAATTTTGGGACATATCTGTAATATCCGAGAATTTTATCATATTTTGTAATTGGGGGAGTAATTGCATCATTAGCATAAGTCCCAATTATTTTGCGGAAAAGAATATGTTCGTCTTTCAATTGCCGGTTATAACAAAGGCAGTGATTTCGAATGCACGTCTCGTGTTCAATGATATCATAATATTGTCTCATCAAATCTTCATTTTAATACCCTAATACCTATAGAATGTATGAGGTATTCAGTATAGGAAATAGGAATGATTTGATTCAGAGGTTCAAGTTACATGAATGGAAATACATTTTTTGTATGCAGAATTGAATGATTTATAGCTATGTTGATTGAATTAACTCGAAAAGCTCTCAGGAAACCTTTTGTTCTATAATATTAATTTAATGGCCAAATGGTGTATTAATATTATAAGAGTTATTTTAAACTTGAGATGATCCTGGTACTAACAAAGGCGAGCCTCGTCTCAATTATAAGGGAATTTCCCCGTTGCCCAGAACAACAATAGAGACGGAGAAAAAACTGAAACCGAAGGATCAGCTGCTGAATCCATAACGCAAGTTAACAGAAGAACTTACTCAGCTCTAAAATGGCATCACACAAACGCAATTCCATCAATATGATTCACCGTTACGACAATCTTAGATTATTGGTTTTTGAGTATATGACGGCCGTGATTTGAAAAATCCTGCAATAACTAGAAGAAGTGCCCAACTCGATTGATTGAATTCTCTTGAAGCATTCGTGGTAAGCATAATAATCTCCTAAACATGGTAGATACAAAAGCTACCAGCGAGTCTCTCAAAACGATTGGATCTTATTGCGGTAGGAGCGGTATCGAAGTGTCAAAAAAGTTGTTGCCTACCTAGGCAACAAGAGCAAAGGGATTCTGATCTAGACTAATCGGTTACTCAGGCACTGACAGAAATTAGGCAGCAAACTCTCTGGCCAGGCAGGATGGAACTCTTATTACAAATGAAATACAATTACTAGTGATTTTATTTTTATTTCTTTAAGATGGAATATCACAAATTAATGAATCAATTCAATTGAAATCTTTTTCACTAAGTAGTTTGATGATTTATAAATTATTTACAGGCGGTTGGAACTTATTGTTAATCCTCAAATCAAAGTTTTCGTTGATCACAATACTCATTGTATCTGTTTCATTGAAACAGACGAAGCGAAAGCATCTCCACTGAAGTGGCAAAGCGTTATAATTCATTTAATTCGTACTAATGACACCGAATTGTATGACATGATGCTGTAATCGCCACTATTCCTTTTGTATCTTCCTACTGAGTTACTTAGATTAATACGAGGATGATGAATAATGAATCTATTGTTAATCCCAGGATTTTCTGTATCAAATAAATTATATAGAAGTCAATAATCGAGCAGTTACTGGTGGAAATTAATTTTAAATGATAAGAATAGGAATAAGAATAAGAATAATTTGTTCAATAATAATAATAATTACATTACATTGACTTACATTGACTTGTAGTTGTTAATTTAGTTAATTAAGAGAATTACTTATTATTGAATATAAGAGTTCCAAATAAGTTCAAAAGAACTTGTCTATGGATACTTATAATAACGAAAGTATATAGATATGGTGAATAGAAAGTCAATTAATAGTTAACAGATTAATGAAAAATAAAAGTATTAGGTGTATATAATATTTCCAAAATGTGTATGTTATATTTTATTATTTTATTATTGTAAATGCGTTGACCTAGATTTAATAAAATTCAAAAAAAGAAGAGAAAGTTTTGAATTTTCAATAAATTTATATAATATGTAATAATTTGATTATTTAAGAGTTTGATTTTTACTAATTTAATACAATAAAAGTGACTAATTTCTCTAACATTGTATTTTTCATCGACTTTAACAGTCGATAGAGAATTCGATTTCGAGAAAAAAGTTCCTATGAACATATATGCACAGACGCTTAATTTTTAAGATACAGGGTGGTGTTGAATTTTATAAAAAATGTCTTAATTTTGTTCGTATCTCCGGAGATAATCAAGATGTCTGGATGAAATTTGGTACCGTGGATGATTCGATAAGTGACCAGATTTGTACATAATTTGAGACCGATATCACTTTCAGTGGTGTAGATATAGGTATTTAATAACAATAAATAGACTCGAAAAGTGTTATCATCCTGTAAAGACTACTTTTTAGGAACAAACATCGATTTGAATTCGAATCTAAACAAATGAGGTGTCCTGATACTTCTTTGTACCAGCCACCGTTTCACGACAAATTTAATTTTCGTGATTAATTACCACCATCATGAAAATCTGGTGAAAATTGAAAAAAGAGGAACCTTAAATTAAAGAGCGTCGTTGAGTGACAAAAATAAAATGAACTGTCTTTTCTAATCTTCACAGCGATACATTACAAAGGAAGGATCAATAAAAAAAAATTATTTCCTAAAATGTTTAAACCAGATAACTACAAATGTACTTTAATTTATAGTAAGTTCATCAACAAGAGTTAACAAGAAACCATTTCCTAAGTTTTGTGTATTAGTTTTGAAGAAATTGTTCAAAATGATTTCCCGTAAACATAGTTCAATATATCTTTTAACTTCAACAAAAACCTTTTTCCTTTTCATCCGATTTTCATGGTGGTTGTAATTAATCACAAAAATCAAATTAGTCGTGAAACGGTGCCAGGTACAAGGAAATATTTGTTTTGATTTAAATTCTGCATCGAAATTTTCTACAAGAAAGTCACCTTCACAGGGTGATAACACTTTTCGGGTCAATTTACCGTTATTAAATACCTACATCTACGCCACTGGAATCAATACCAGTGTCAAATTATCTGCAAATGTGGTAACCTATCTACGCATCTACGATACCAAATTTCATTGGAACATCACTATTATCTTCGGAGATACAAACAAAATTAAGAAATTTTTCATGAGATTCAACACCCTCCTGTATCTCAAAAATTAAGCGTCTGTGCATATAAATGTTAATAGAAACTTTTTTTTCTCAGAATCAAATTTTCTACCTACTGTTGAACATCTGCTTCTGGAACCCGTGACACCCTGTATATTACAAAACTAATGCAATGAAGTACCCACAGTAGTTAGTAATAAATGTTTGAAAAAGCTACAGTGTCGGAGAAACTGGTCATTTTTACTGTATCAAATGAATGAGAATAAAATTTTCATTAGTTATTTTATTCAAGTTTATAATGAACTTTCCTAATGTAATGGCTGATTCTATTCAATTCAGCACTTAAGCCAGGTAATCAACAAAGGTAGTATGGGTCTCTCTGGATCTATATCTGTATTATATAGAAGGCAAACACCACTCACTGACTCGCTCATCACGGAATCTCCGAAATTAAAAAGCGGACGGTTTTGAAACTTGACAGATATGTTCCTTATACGACACAGGCATCCGCTAACAACAGATTTTTTGGAAATCAATCTCAAACGGGGTAAAATGGATTCGATATAATTCAACGTTTTTGAAAACTAATATAATCACGAACAATTTGAATGATGGACATTATCACAGTTCAAACTGTCTATAACCAACATAGTCGAGTCAAATAGGTAGTTCATTACGAAAATCGAACGATATGGACCGATTTTGATGAAACGATTCGGGATGACGTCTAGAAAAAAGCTTACCGGTTAGTTTTTTGTGCAAATTTGTTGTTATTTTTTCAAACGAAAAATTGATCAATTTCCAAAATTTCGTCAAAACTAACCAGAAATCCTCAGTTAGGGGTTGTGGAGGTTGTTTTTTTATGTTAAATGTTTAAAAATTTGTTAAAAAAATCGAATTCTAATTTTCAATTTTTCAATTTGAATGTATTCCGCTCATCTAAAATTTTTTTCTATCTTCTCTACTCAGTCTTTTTATATTCAACACAGCATCTTTTACATATACTATGGACATATACGTAATAAAAACCGGGCGGGAGTAGCAGATAGGTATTTTTCTTAAACTATGGAGTCTACACTATACTATAACACAGCATATAATAAGATCTCTATGGTATCCACCGCTCCATAGAGCAGCTGTTTATCCAAACCGGTCTTCCCTCCCATCCCCCAAAATAAAGACGCGGCAACGTATAAGTGGACCACACTGCTATTGTAATGTAGATACATAATAAATGATCACCACGTGTCACTCACTGTTGAATGCTGCTGTTGTTCAGATTAGTAAAATTTCTCATTCGTTTTATGTGAAAATTATTTTGTTCTGTAGTTCAGTGAATATTATCAAAAACATTTTTTTAATAATTCAAAAACATATTGTTCAATAAATAAAACATTGCTTCAATAAAGCATTCACGCTGCAAATTAATAAAAGTATTTTTCGGTTAAAAATATAATAACAAATTTGCACAAAAAACTAACCGGTAAGCTTTTTTCTAGACGTCATCCCGAATCGAATGCACTTTGTTTCATCAAAATCGGTCCATATCGTTCGATTTTCGTAAGTCGGCCTGTTTTAATACCTATTTGACTCGACTAACAACACACATCCTCTGAACAGGTACAGAAATATTCAACAAGAGTTTGAATTTGAACATTGGTTCAATCAATTTCCTTTTGAAAATAGAAGACACCTCACTACTACTATACGAACAGAAACTGGACATTATCTGACAAATGAATATCTTAGCAAAAGTCATGATAATAAAAATCCTTTATACGAGTGTGGACAAATTGGAGATTTGGATCATATTTTATCCGAATGTCCGATTAATGAAATTCAAAATTTCGATTTGTATAAAGAATTGGAGACGATTGGTTTCAATGGACAGTTCCAAATTCAACAGGTTCTGCAACATCTAACATCAGAAGCTTCCAAATTAATTCTTTCCCAGATGATAATGACATATATCTTCAATCTTCTTTCTCAGATATACCTATCCCTTCCTGGGTTCATTCCGAGGCAAAATTACGGGATGTGTGATGCTTCGTTGTTTCCTCGAAGCAAGAAAGGTATGAAATCCCTTCGTTGTGATGCCTTGTTAATATTTCTCTCTACTAGTAATTGGGATTAGGAAATTAAATTGGAAGAAATTGTGCTGGCCAATAATTATCAAAGTGTAAAGGCCAAAGTAATATTAAGAAGAAGAAGAAGAAGATAACCTCTGAACAAGACAAGGTAACTTTCACATGACAGACAGCTGATATATTGACAATAACATAATATCTGCGACCGACCATTCGATATCATAGCTATCACATAGCATAGAGTATGAAAAAAATTAAATAAGATGTGACTAAGATTAATATAACATCATGAACATGGATTAGTTGTTATAATAATTCAAATAAGAGATAAATTAAAATACAGATTGAATAACATTCATATATATATAACAGCTACGGACAAAAATGTTAGCCATAAATAAATACACAAAAATTTGATAAAATAAATTAGATGAAATAATTTAATGGCTCTAGGAAGTAGTTCAATTTTTAATTATTCAGAGCGTTGATTATGTGATCACTAGTTATTGATTTTAGTTCACTTCTGAAAGAATCGTTACTCGAGTGCACTATGCCAAATACTTTGAATAAAAAACTTGGAGTCGTGTATGAGCGAAATTCTCCATATTTTGCACTAAAATTTTGGAATTTCTTAATAATTACGAGGCCTCATATTTTTAGAAACAAGTTATATAAATATGCTAGGGTGTCATTAGTAATATTTTGATAGAAAAATATACAAATTATATAATCATTTCGCTGAAAACATGTTTCGATAATTTAAATTGTCTATAAATCATGAGTTTTATGTTCTTTGTAATGAGCAATTTTTCGTTTCTTATATTTCGGAAGATGATTAGAATAAACCATAATTTGATCAAACTCAATCCCATATTTTGATTAGATTCATATTCTAATCTACTTAGGCACTTTAGTTTCATAGTTATATACATTTTAGTGACATGAGATCCAACTGAAAGTTCAGTATATAACGATAGATGAATGGTAATCATTGATGAACTCATTGGAAGTTAAGAGACTTCTTCCACACGAGCACGGTATTTATATTTTTCTTTTGTTTTGAACTTGTTGAACATTATTCGGAATTGTATTATTCTGCCAATTATGCGAAACACTTTCCATGGAATCATTCAAATCAATGTTGTATCCAAACATTCTATCAAGTCTAAGTTATTCACATCCAGAAGCTTCTCATAGAACAGAAACCTCAGCAATAATCCAATTCCAAGATATGGGAAAGTCCAATGTATTTGATCAATATTCTTGAATTATCACTGTTTTCCAACTTCCCTGATCAATTCCATGATGATTTTTTCTCTTTTCTAAAAAGGAGTCTGACGGATTGAAGATTTGTTTGAGAACTTATCCTTTCTAAGATGTAACGAACAATAATTTTACTACGACAATATACAAAACTAAATTCAATGAAGTATATGAGGTGGTTGGCTCAAACAGCGAGAACGAGCTATTACAAAATTGCCAGGGATATAAGTACAATAATTTCAGTAGCACCTGAATAATTGTGTACATGCTCCTGACAGTTTTTGATTGTTTGATGGGATTGCTATAAGCTTGCACTTGAAATTTTCCATACAAACATTTGTTTTTTCCAATTCTATTTTCCAGAACATTGAAGCTCTAATACATCAATGCAGTCGTATTTACCTGGTTCGAAGGTTCCTGATTGTTCACGTAACATGTACATGCAGTTCAATTCGAATAGAATCAACTGACCTGGGATAAATATTACTTGAACTATATTTCATGGAATCGATTGGATGCATTATTTATCGTGAACTGTAGAACAATTACAACTAATCAGTATTCCCAACCGGAAGCAATAGCTGTATATATTCCAATAGTATGAATATTCAAATATTCCACAAATAGTTAAATTCCATAATTTCGATATTGCAATATGAACAAATTTGAGGTTTCTTTGCCTGATTGGCCACAATTTTGTTTAAGTACATTAATAGATATAGAATTAAATTTTGTGAATTATGAAAATTGATAATGATTCATTGATTATTCAACACAAGGGTTATAAAGATAAATAAATGTAAAACATTGAAACATAGGCCGGATTCGAACCCACATTTCTTGATGTCTAGTCCAGGGTGCTTACTGCTTACCAATGAAGGTTATTATCTTCATAATTCAGAAAATTGATTCTATATCCCTCAATGTTTCCACACGAAATTGTGGCCAATTAAACAAATACAATTGTCTGACCGACTCAGTCACTCATCGCGCGATTTGCGAAACTGCAATGCCGACCGATATAAAACTTGTCAGATAGGTTCTTTAGATGGTGTAGACACCTGTTAAAAATGGATTTTTAGAAGCTCATTACGAATAGGGTGAAAGGGATTTGACATGTTTTGGCCTTTTTGACAGCTTTTATAATCAGGTCTAGGAACTCGAGGCTGTTTCCTATGTGATGGCGCAGTAGTCGAAGAATGCTCTCTGACACGTATATGACCGTGTTCTCTGGAAACTGTCATTGTTGACTTGTAAACACAAGGAATACCGGAAAATTACGAAACCGTGCATTGTGCCGAAGTGCAAAACGGAGTACAAAAGTGTAAAGCAAAAAACTTCTGTTTTTAAAGTGCCGAAAGATGCGGAAATGCGAAAAAAGTGGATGCTTGCGATTCCGGAAAGAAATCTTTTAACGAGGTCTTTTATGTGTGCGAAAAAGGGGAAGTTATTCTTAAGGTGAGTAATACATTTTGACAAGAGTAAATGTTGCGTTACGAGGAAGATTATTTTACTTAATAATGTGATTGCTGCCATACTTCGATCCAAGCCCTAGCTGATGGCTGAGCGAGGGACCACGGTTTTTCACGGCATGTAAGAGACTCATGTCAAACAATAGAGTTCCCAGACCTGTATGTACGACCGTGTGTACGACTTATAGTAAGAGAATTCCATATAAATGAATCATTGTCATAATTCAGACAAAATATTCTATGGCAGACAACATTGAAGCAATAACAGATATTGGATATAATAACACTACACTTTGTAGTGGAGTCAAATTTTGGCTATCCTTTACTATCTAACTTATAGATGATATTATTATGAACTACATTAGGCTGACTTGGTGCATGCCTTTGATATTCTTAAATGAATGTTATTTGGAACAGATCTCATACTCTTAATTATTTACTGATGATGGTCTGCGTCTATGTAAATGAGGTTTTATCGTCTGACTCCTACCTTGTCCGGTGATTTTTATTAGTTGCTATTAAGTAATTCCTTCTTTTGCCGAACTTGATACTGCTATTACCCTTGCTGAGTAATTAGTAATTTTGATTGTCTCTGTGTCAATTCCAATCGTAGAAGTTGCCAATTTGAACAATAAGGATGCAGTATTGTGTCGAACTGGGCAATTCTTATACCAACCCTTGGAATTCGCCTGATACCAGTTAGGATTCACAGTTGAGAACAAGAATTCGTTTTTAAATATTTAGCTCTTCCTACTAACCGTTTTCTGAAGAACCTCAAAAACATATATACGAATTGTTCATATTTGATATTAGTCACTTGCTATCTACTTATTCATTCTAACGCACTTGACCCCTCAAAAAATAACTGGATTATATTTAAGTCGCCCAGATAAATTTCCTTCATTATCAGTTCTCACAATTAAGTACTCTACACAGAATGAACCCTCTTCTGCACCTCTCTAAGCTAATTCATAAGCTGCAATGTAGGAAAAAATTCTCTGCAAGCCCTCTGGAGTGTCTTTATCCAAGAGCTCAATGATTTGTTTGTAATTTGGCTGATGATGAAGCCGATGAACTAGTCTTTCTTTTTGACTAGCCCAGAAGTTTGCGAATTTAACATTTGAAAGAGGATCAAACTTACTGTTGCATTTTTAACAGAAATGCTTCCTCTTTTGCAGTGGATATCCGAAATAATTTTATTCTCATTATAACCTGTTTTATCTTTCCTGCGCAAATTGGAACCAGCCTGCGCTCGGGATAGATTCCAAAATAATCGTGAACTCCAAAACATTTCCGAATATAATTTGACCTTCAGTGGTATTACAAGGGACAATTTCCATTATACATGTGAAAATCGAACCCACCCTACGTTTTTCCAAGATTGCGGCTACGGCACACCACTTATGGTTCAGCTTTTGAAATTTATATAGGTATATGTCCAGTTTCAATTTTCTGGTTTATTCCGGATACTTTGCCAGCTTTATATTAACATATAGTACAGTAATTTTATGGATTGATCGTCCTTTTTTTTCCGACTTAAGGTTTGAAAATACAGAAAGTTAGGAAATTTTCCGTAGATTATGAAAAAAATAGTGACTGAAAACCTCCAATGGAGGAAAATGTCTTAATTTATGTATATATATATATACGATTTTCCGTGTTTTTCCGGGAAAGAACACTTATATCTTCGAAAATAAGCATTTTAGAAGAAAAAGTTCCAAACAAAAGTTGTCCAGCATTAAAATTAAATTTTACATAGGAATTGACTATTTGAATTTAATTTTCATCGAATTTTCCAAGCATTGGATGGGAAAACAGAATATTTTCGAATAAGAACTATATATGAGAAAAAATTGCATTTGGCTGGTGAATATGTTATGATAATTCTATATTGGGGTATATATCGTTACTGTAAATGATTTTAATTAGGAATTTTCCAATATTTGCCCGGGTTAGGAAATTTTTTTTTATTTCCAATCTTAGTGTATGATATGTCAATTTTTGGGTTGTATAGAGCTCTGATAACGATTTTTCAGTTCATTTTGTCGTGAAAAGTCATTGAAAACGTACATTCGGAAAATGGAAAACTTTTTTTTTTTTATTATGGCGTGTGACAGATCAATTCTTATATTTTTTGGGGTTCTGAAGATGTTTTTTTACTTTGTTTCATCGTGAAAAATCATTGAAAATATATATCCGAAAATTTTAGTTCAAACAATTTGATATTAAAAACGAGGTTGTCAGAATCAAATTGTTTTTCACTTAAACGATTTTTTAATCAAATATGTCAATAAAATAATTGTTTACACGGAATACACAACAGCTCAACTGTAAATATTTTATAATAACGTTCAAGGTATACAATAACAGAGCACATGTGGCGTTATTCTGGGCATCATACTAACGAAAACAATTGAATGTCGTGACAAAATTAACTAGAAAAACGTTTTCCGAACCCTAAAAAACATAAGAATTGATCTGTCACTCGCCATAATAAAAAAAAAATGTTTTCCATTTTCCGAATGTACGTTTTCAATGACTTTTCACTACAAAATGAACTGAAAAATCGTTATCAGAGCTCTATAAAACCTAAGAATCGACATATCATACACTAAGATTGAAAAAATAAATTAAATTTTCCTAACCCGGAAGATTAGGGCAAATATTGGAAAATTCCTAATTATAATCATTTACAGTAACGATATATACCCCAATATAAAATCATCATACCATATTTACCAGCCAAATGCAATTTTTTCTCATATATAGTTCTTATTCAAAATTATTTTGTTTTCCCATCCAATGCTTGGAAAATTCGATGAAAATTGAATTCAGAATAGTCAATTCCTATGTAAAATTTTATGTTGAACAACTTTTGTTGGAAACTTTTCCTTCTAAAATGCTTATTTTCGAAGATATAAGTGTTCTTTCCCGGAAAAACACGGAAAATCGTTTATGTATAAATTAAGACATTTTCCTTCATTGGAGGTTTTCAGCCACTATTTTTTTCGTGATCTACGGAAAATTTCCCATTTCTGTATTTTCAAACCTCAAGTCGGAAGAAAAAGTACCAAATCTCAAAAAAAATCCATAAAATGACTGTACTAATAGTTTGGCATAATCAAAGAGATACATACATCATACACTCGTATATGATTCACTAATAACCATAAACGCAGTCAACACCCTTTCTGGATTGCACACTCACCCTTAATCGCATACTTATACATACCATAGTATTCAAAGAATTGTACCTTAATTTTATTCAGACCATAACTCATTTCGAGAATATAATTGCGTGGTGGATCAAGTATTATTATATCAATACTTCAGTCTACATTTGTATTCTATCCATATTTCATCATGAGTTTGAATTATTTTACACGTAGGAAATACCGAAACTCTACAATTAACGTTTCCTCCTATGTATATCATTTTTCCAATGGTCGTCGATCCAAATTAACGTATTGACTACCGGAAATTGATTAGATAACAGAGAATAGTGCCTTTTCAAGTGAGTTTGTAAGAGATGGGCAACCTGATATTTCAATTTCAAAAACCAATATTGCGGGTTACGTGACAATATTTGTAGACACGTGGTAATAGCGTCATTTCTACCAACATCCTACATTCTCTGAAATATGTCATTTCCGGTCAGGCATTGCCTGGATTGCTACTTCGAACATCCCGTCAGGCCACCGAACTGCGACCGGAAAACTGATACGTCATTGATGGAGTAGTTTATTTTGATACTGGATGCTGTATTCAACAAAACATTTCTCACACGCACAGGAGGAATTCTCATGATGAATGTTACTTCCAAGTTGTATACGGAAAGTTGTGTTTCCAATCTCTTTTCGGATGACTCCGTTTGATATTCTCTTAATTGTTGCTCATGTTTTCAAATATGGAGGAGAGATATTTTAGTCCAGTCAATAAGGTGAGCAAATAATCCGAATAACTTACTAATTTTGCAGAAAGTCGAATCGGAAAATTTACTTCTGCATGATGTTCCATGGACCATGAAGGTCATTCGTGATTACTGAGCGACACTTTCATTCACCCTCATTCACCCCTATATGCTAAATTAACCCTATTATCAACCCTCTTTTTAAGATAGTTTCTGAAATTAAAATTAAGCCTTCAGGAGGAGTTCTAGGAGACTTTTTGGGTCGCTGAACACGAATCCGAGGTCATTTTCGGAAAATTCATTCTATGGATGGAAAATAGAGTAAATTTGGTTATTTTTCACATGATTATCGTTTTATACATAATTGACTGACAGTAGCGTATTTTGATCCAAATTAGCAGAAAACCGGGAAAATTTGCAGAAAACGTGTGATAGGACCTTGAGGATTTTTTTTTCGCTGATTACGAATTTGATAAATAAAAAGTTCGAAAATATTATTTTCCGGAAAAATACGGGAAATTTTATCATGAATTCTCCTCTTTTTCAATGGAATTTTTTGAGTGTCGTGTTGATTTACGCTTATATTTTCGATGTCAATGTCAAAACACAGAAACTGAAAGTAATACCAAAAGAACAATTGTTTGAAAATTTCGGAAAAATCGAACAAGATTACAAGGAAGAACAATCACGTCAGTGAAATTAAGTAGCTGATAACGACAAGTTTGTAACTGTTTATTTAAAGCTACAATATTGCAATACTACGTTTCATCAAAAAAAAATAAGTACCGACAATAACATTTTGTCGTATTTACGGAAAATAGTATTTTTCAAATTTCTAATCATCAAATTCATAATCAGCGGCCAAAACGCCCTATCGTGACTTATCACACGATAATTTCAATGACGTTAGAGTGTTTTCCGTTGTAATTTCCTTCAATTTTCCGGAATTATAAGACAATTATTTTTTGACATTACTCACATTCACATTACTTACATTTTCGGTTTTTGGACACTCTAAAAATTCCATCAAAAAGAAGGAGAATTTATAATAAAATTTCCCGCGTGTTTCCAGAAAATGATATTTTTGAACTTTTTAATTATTGAATTCGTAATCAGCGACCAAAAAAACCTCATAGGGTCCCATCACACGATAATTTCATTGACGTGGAAAGATTTTCTTTTCAGGTTTTCTTCGACAGTTTTCCGAAAATGTTCCTGGTTTTTTGCTACTTTGAGTCGAAATACGCGATTGTCAACCTCCATTATGTATAAAACGATAATCACGTGAAAAATAACCAAATTTTCCCGCTTTTACATCAATAGAAGGACCTCGGATTCGTGTTCAGCGACCCAAAAAACTTCCTTGAATCCATTTTGGAGGATTACTTTTCATTTTTTGATGAATTAAAATCTATCCTAATAAGATGGTTGACAATGGGGCTAATTTAGCATATAGGGGTGAATGGGAGGAAGATTGAAGTTTTTTGTCAGTAATCACGAATGACCTCCATGGTCCATAGAACCGCATGCAAAATGAATTTATGGGATTCTACTTCCTGCAAAATAGTTAATAATTCCCCCAGCTTATTGACTGGACTAATTCTTAGTTCACCTGATCTACATTTCTCTAGAGTGCATTCAATACCATTATTTATTACAAAATTAAATTTAAGTTGATTCAATTCAATTCTTCCGGAAATTTTTTTTCCACTTTCGGCTTATCACTAGTACAATAATTAATTATGGGTTGAACAATGAAATTGTGAATGAATGGGGTAAACATGGAGAGGTGTAGGCAATGATTTGTGTGGGAATTTACTAACAGATTTGGTCATTTAATATTACGTTACTACTGTTTTGTGAATGTTTTGAAATTTCTGATGATTCAAAAATATCAAGTTCATGTCCTTCATCCTCTGAATATGTGAAATATCGAAATTGTGATTATGTTTCAAACGGTGATTCGCGTAATTAGAGTCTTCTTCTTCGAGCCTGTAAGTATATTTTCACAAAATATGAGAAATCTCATCCATCAAACATAAATCTTCAACCACCTTCTCTATATGGCTTATTAAAAATTCACAAAGACGATACCCTTATAAGACTCGTTTTATTCATGTACCACTCTTGTCGAAAATAGCGAGGAAATTAGTTGGCATGATATCAAAATATTCAAATTTCAGCCCTACATACAGAAGTCTTCCCAAGTATTGATACACAGCTGACCATCAGTCTAATTGAACAACTTTTAATCCGCAACAATACATTACCGATATTAACCCAGGAAATATCAAGTTTAATTTCACTTTTCTCATACCAAAATTTCATTACGGTTTACAATAAATATTACAGAAAGAACATCGGGCTCTCCGTGGGTCCGCCATTCCCTTTACTAGCAGGAATATTTATGATTTATTTGGAAAATCAAATACTGGATTCAAAATTCCAGAACATATATACTATTTGGATCGCTATGTTGACGATGTAATAGCTTGCTTCTCAGGTAGTATCCGGCAGATAGATTCATCCCTTACCTATATTAGTAGCATACATTCAAATATAGAATTCATCTTAGACAGAAAACCACAGGTCCTTAAGCTTTTCAGATATGACCATTTCACGTACAAATGATTACTATTCCTTAAAAATGTTTCACAAGCACACCCACACAGGTACCAGCAAATACAACACTTATTTACACCCACAATCACATTAGTTAGCAGCATACAACTCTATGTTAAATTAGTTGATATGTCATTAAGTAAAGATGACAACCATTTAAAATTCAACAGAATCATAGATACCGCAAAATGGGGTGAGATTGATTTCGGGGAGCCAGTTTGATACCTACTTCACTAGCGGACTTCATAAGCGCCATAACTTCCCCCACTCACTTCTCAAGCGTGCCGCCAAAGAGATTCGTTAGTACATAAACAAACCCACGTGAGTTTATGTCCGCTATACCTATTCTGTTATGAATATCTTGCTTATGACCATTTTCATAAAAATTACTTTTCTGAAATGAAAATGTGGTCTGTATAACTCCGAGTACATAGAGGTAAGTATTGCAACTGTATTAATGTTGTGCTAATTGCATGATAGTATCATTATTTCTACACGTAAAATCATCGATATTTCGAGATTAAATTTCAAGGTTTATTTGAAATAATGCGATAAGCGTCGTGGGGCGAGTTTGATCCACCCAGTGGGGCGACTTTGATAGGTACCAAAATCGCCCCGATTGTAAGAAACTTTATTCATTTACGGGGTTAATAATAATTTATTGGTGTTTTCAGATGGTGCGAGAATACGAGCGCAAGCCAGGCACCCGGAACTATAGAAATTATACCAATCAACAATTGAATGAAGCAGTTGAAAAAGTAGCTAACGCTGAGCTCTCAATAAAAATGGCCTCACAGCGATACAAAATACCATATGGGACTTCACACAATAAGTATCATGGTAAACACATAAGACATACTGGCGGCCAGCCTGTTTTCACAAAGCTTGAAGAAAGAGCTATTCTTAATTCAGCTCCAAAGTGCGCAGATTGGGGCTTCCCTCTTGATCTCTTAGAGATAAGAATGCTTGCGAAGAAGTATCTCGATGGAAGGGGAAGAAAGGTAGACAAATTTTCAAATAATCTCCCTGGAAAAGACTGGGCTGTTAGTTTATTGAAACGCCGTAAAGATCAAGTATCGCAACGTGTCGCTGGAAATATAAAAAAGCCCGAGCAAAAGTTCCCAGAGAAACTCTGTCACCTTACTTTGACAATTTAGAGGAAACCTTAAACAATGTTCCTCCCAGTAATATATTCAATTTTGACGAAACAAATGTTGTAGACGACCCCGGGAGTAAAAAGATATATAGAAGAGGAGTTAAATATCCCGAGAATGTCATTAATTATTCGAAAAGCTGCACATCTATAATGATTTTCGGATCTGCTGATGGAACTCTTTTGCCACCACACGTTAAATACAAAAGCGAACATCTTTATACTACGTGGAAAGAAGGCGGAATAAGCGGCTATCCATGCTGCACCAAAGCATGTCGCTCCCAAGGCTGTCGGCTTAACAGAACGTCACACGGTTGGACGGATGCTGTGACATTTGGAGATTGGTTCTCCTCGTCATTTCTGCCACATGCCAAACGATTGGAAGGCAGGAAAGTGCTTATTGGCGACAACTTGGCATCCCATTTTAATGATCGGGTTCTAACCCAATGTGAAGAAAACAATATAGCATTCGTCTGCCTAGTACCAAATTCTACAAATATTTGCCAGCCACTCGATGTGGCCTTCTTTAAACCATTCAAGATGGCTTGCCGAAATATTTTGATATCGTACAAACTTAAAAATCATAACACTACTGGAATTGCCAAAGAGGTTTTTCCGTCTTTATTAAAATCTGCGATAGAGAAAATGGACAAGGTAAAGACTCAGAGTAAAGAAAAACTTGGAGATCGAGAAACTGGTGTAAAAAGAAATGTTCTAGATGGTTTTTATGCCACTGGCATATTTCCAATGAATCGTTATAAAGTTTTGGTCAAAATTCCGGATTTAAATCATAATCCAGAACAAGAAATCAACGATACATTAGGTGAGCTATTGCGAGAAAAAAGATATGGAACTAATGATAATACGGAAAGGGTTAGACCAAAAAGACAGAGACATAATGTTATACCAGAAAAAAGTGTTGGCACGAGAGATCCCGAAGAAACGAGTAGCGATGAAGATGGAGAGAAAGAGCATATTCATATTACGGCAGACACTGAAGAGAGAGAAGAGGATGTTGATGAAAATTTACATGAAATAGACTATATACAACCTGACAAAAATTTGTTGAAACCCGAAACATTCGTCCTTGCCAAATTTTTTGCTGGGAAAAGGAAGTCAACATGCTTTAAATATGTCTGCAAGATTTTAACACAATTTTCAAATTCCGAATTCGATGTAGTTGGTTTCAAGTCTACCAATCCCAAACGGTCTATATTTAAATTGGTGGAAAATGATCTTAGTACAATCCCCGAAGCTGATATAATAGCAGTTATACCAAACCCTGTTAGGCTGGATGACAATAAATATGAATTTCTCGCTACAGTTGATGTTAAAAAGCTATAGAATATTCAAGTTTCCTACCTAAAATACTTAGATAATTGATTTTTATTCTATTTTATACATAAACATATTCATAGGAGATATAAAATGTTTGATTTTCATATTTGTATGTAAATAAATAGCATATAAATAAAAAGTGTTGCGATGGTAGCAATCTTACCCTACATATCAATCTTGCCCCATCGATAAGATTCTTCATACAGAAAAATCAGGCGAGTCAAATTAAAAACGGGGTGAGATTGACTTGTTTCATCCAAAGACACAACGCAATTTCAAAGAGGGTATCAAACTCGCCCCATTCCAAGGTTAAGATTGATACGACTTATTATAATTTTTTTGTTGCTCTTTATCCACATTTTTTGTTTTCCATACACACATACTATGGCGTTTTTAAAATAATAAAAACATCAATCGAAACGTTTTGATCTCGAAAAATATTTTTAAAACTATCAATCTCGCCCCGTTTTACGGTAATGCTGAAAATGACGGTAATGATGTCAATATAGTAGATAAAATACCTGGAAGTAAACTGAGTAAAAAAGTTCTGAACCTAATTTACCTGAAGGCTAATAATGATACCAAATATAATTCCATATGTCAAACATATTTAGGTGAATACTAAATACTGAGGAAAATATCACAAACACAAAGACCAGAATAAAAACGTCACCTGTAAAACTACAAATAATCTATACTCATATACAAGGGCAAGGTGGAGAGTCTCTGAAAATTAAAGCAGATGGCGCCACAATCGGAAATCTCATGTAACATTTGTGATGCGTATTTAACTAGAACGCATTAAAATTTTCAGACTGATGTCATTCAGCTCAGTTTTGACACCCTTCGAAAGCAACGGTTAAACGGTTTATTTGATTATCATCTAACGGATACAACGTGACAGTATCTGCCAATGCAATAAATCACATGTCGAGCACTATTGAAAGAACCGAAGAAAACATCAAATATCCAAATTATTTGGGGGGTTCACCGTCAAGTAGGCCCCGAATTTGTTTTTGGTTTTAAAGTAATTTGCAGTTGAGCACATTTGAAAAAAATAATAGCACAATTGGTAGCACAAAATGTAATACTGAAAATAAATATTGCGGGATCAACTTAACTTTCTAGTAAGGAATATATTCGAAAGAATAGTATCGCGATATCAAAAATTATCTTGGTCGAGGGTGTTTGTGGAATGTAAGACGTGTGTCTTACTTCAAATTTTTGAATATGTTTTGTGTCAGAATCTGTTAATTCATGGTGCTGAAATTTTCTAATCCAGTTTTTGAATCATGCCTCTTACCACACAGTACAAAATTTTCATGATGAACGGGTGCGCTAGTTAATGTGCATCGAACAAAACGGGGGACATTTCCAACAATTACTGTAATTTAGTTTTTTTTGTTACTAAAACCGTTATTTCATAATTTGTAGTTCATTATTGTTTTACAACTGAAATAAATAGGTATGAAATTTGTAGGTTATTGATGATGTCAGTGTGCCAGTGACATAATTATTTCAAACGTAAAGTAAGACACACGTTTTAGATTCCACAACCACCCTTGACCAAGATAATTTTTGATATCCCGGTATAAGTAGCATTAAGTATCTACTATGTAAAAATACGTATCGTGAAAAAAAATGTATGGCAATAATAAACTGATTTCATATACTCTATAATCCTTTCAGATTAGACGTTTGTATGAATGTGAAATGTCTACAAATGAAATTGAGTTAGAACTACTAAAATTTTTGCCAAGAATTGTGGACTTCATGCAAACTTTCGTATGTAGTTCGAAAACTAGTGCAACAACAAATAGATCTTAACTGAATAAAAATAATTGGTCGGGTTGTATAACCTCGATTGAAGACATCGAGGAGAATATTTGGTGTCTCGAATTAGGAATTAAAGGTAAAGTGGATGTAAGTGTCATGACTGGACAGTGAATCATGCCGTTGATTTCACGTCTTGATCAAACATAATTTTTAGCGTAAAAAAAAAACTTCCCAAATCAAAGTATCGCTTATTTAACTTTATGGGGAGATTCTTCACCATCGATTGGAACGATTCACAAGTGGTTTACTGATTTTCGTTGTGGTAGTATGACCACAAAGGACGCCGAACGTTCTGGTTATCAAATTGAGGTTACAACTCCAGAAATCGTTGATAAAATTCATGGTATGATATTGGACGATCGGTGAGTGCACGAGAATGCTGAGGCTATGGGCATCTCGACCGAACAGGTAGGGAACATTTTTCATCATTTTTTGGATATGAGAAAGCTATCTGCCAGATGAGTGCCACATTTTCTCTCTATTATCAACAAGCGCGACCGTGTGACAACTGCAGAGGAGTGTTTGGCAATGTTAAAGATCGATAAGAATGACTTTTTGAATCATCATATAAGTGATTGTGGGATCCGCCTCCCTGGAGAAGACGCAAGCTTGAGTTTGCGTTGCATTAAACTCTACTAGATTATCAGATCCCCATTCCAAAGTCTTTACCAGATCTCCATTAATTGCGTCAACCTGTCTCTCTCCTGCTCCTCTGGCTTCATTGGACGGTATATGTACTCTATACGAGAAAGCGGTATAAAGTGTACCATCGTCTGCAAAGCTGAGGACCAGAAAGGTGGTCTTCCGACAGATCGTTTATATGAAGCAGAAACAAAGTTGGTGCCAAGACGTGTCCCTGTGGAACCCCAGCGTTGATAGCCAATATTTCGGAGGATACCATGATGAATTGGGTACCTCGTGATGAATTACCTGGATATTGAGAAGAAAATTTGTTGGTAGTTAGAGATGCTAAAAATATAAATATATGGTGGAAAGCGGGGTACAATATTTACGCTCCTTGGTGATATGCGTTCGTTTGGAGGCTTGGTATCCAAAAGCTTAATCAAACACATAAGGCAATATCGCATTATCTCCAAGAGGAAATTCTAGTTCAGCATGTTTGTTGGGAAGCTTGGTATCCAAAAGGTTAACCAAACACATGAAAGAATATCACACTATCTCCAAGAGGAAATTCTAGTTCAGCATGTTTAATTTTTGAATGCAATAGCATTAACTGAACACATAGGAGAGCGTAAGATTATGTCATTCACAAGCAGCAATTCTAGGTTAGTAGGTTATTTGTATGCTCATTTTTGAATGTAATAACTTCAAATGAACTAGATTTTTGTGACTATTTAGTGGAAAATTATATTGCTATTGCAGTTCTCGACATATTTGCGAAAAACTATTTTTCGCGACTTTTGACCTTGCGTAATAGCCCGCGCAAATCAAATCGATGGGGAATCACATTATTGAGGACTATAATACTAAGGTGCAGTGCATGCAAAAATTCAGCCTGTTAGAATTGTTTTCCAACTCGGCCATTCTTTACGTTTCTTGATTTAACAACTTTTGTAAAATATGTATCTTACTATTCCTAAATTGCACATAATTCATAATTATGCGCCCAGAAAAATGATCACTTGATAGTCCAGCAGCCACCGCCTGTTTTTTTAAGTGATTAATAACAGGCTGAATCTTCGTGAGTTCGTACGGTTTGACGAGACGCCCAAGTTTTTCACCTGTGCAAATTCTGAAAGAGGTAGGTAATGAAGTGCGCAGGTGTAGAGCATGTAGATTTGGTAGGGTGTCGAAATTGTCTGACTAAGAGTAAATTTTTTATTGAAATTTTAAGATAATATGATAATAAATTCGGAAAAACAATTGTCCTACAAAATCGATGGTTTGAATTAGAGCGTCCTCCACGCCGAATATGTCGAAATAACGAGGTCATGAAAATTATTAATAACCAGCTGATTTTTGTTTGTAGCTTAGTAAATATTTGTACAATTGAATGGCCACAAAGTCCTACAAATGTAGTGGTACGTTTTCCTAGTCCTACGCTCGCTTGTCGATTCCACGGTAACACTTTTATCATTAATAACAGTAGGATAAAAAAAAACATGTTCAGTTAATGCATTCTTCGCCTAAATCAAACAGTGTCCTACCAAAAAATGGGTCTGTATCGCTAGTCCTACAAGAATATTGGAAATAAAAATTTTTCGTAGTTGTAGTTTTGGTAACTTGGGACACATATATTCGTAAGCAGAATCAATATTTATTTTGAAATGATATGATCTGCCACAGTGAAACTAAAAAATACAATTATAAATATAATTAAATACAATCTTAATCTTCGTATTTATAATTTTTATCTAAATATCAATTTATGAAATTTTATAAAATTGCGTAAGTTTCCATGCCGGAAATGACTAGATGGAATGTCATACAATTTTAAAATTGTCTAACGCTTCGAAAAATTTAATTTTCAGTATAACATTTTATAAAAACTAATGAAATTTTATACAATTTTATTATAATATTTAATGCAATTTCATGAGGCCATTTTGAGTATAAAAATTCATACAATGTATACAAACATTTATTTCTCGGTAGAAATTTTTGTATCATTGATTGCAATTCCTGCCTTATCAACCGTCGATGGTTGGTTCTATGCCTACATGAATGTACTAACATGATTAGGCTCGAACTAGAGTGAGAGACGTGACGCATGCGCAGACCGCACGCATGCTTTATATCTCTCGCTCTCACACAGAGCATATGTGAGGAAATTAATTAATTCTGGCGACCCTTAACAGGATAATCACATAAACTTAATAAATTATGGTATGTCATCGGTCCTTGATAAGTCGACAACGTTTAAACTAAATCTGACCGTTCAAGGTTGGTCAAAATCAAGTTCAAAGAAGTCAGTTACAAACTGACCAACAAGCAAGCAAGCAAACATACAGGTGAAGCTAATAAAAGCGTGATAAAAACACTCGGAGCTGGGCGGCCTATTTTATTCTCTATTCTACCGAACGTACGCAGCAAGATTTTTAGGCAATACAGGCGATTTTTTATATCGATTTGACCAGATACCCCCTTGAAAATATTTGATTGTCTTACCTTTCATAAGATAAATATTCAGCCTTGACTCTGAACTCCTTATAACAAGAGGAATGATATCCGTTGATCTCGTCATTCCAACTATCGGGCAGTACCACATCTTTATATTTGTGTTTGTGATGTATTCGAGACTTTAAAAACTGTTTGCAAGAGAGCAGAATTTCCTTAGAAAACTTTTTTGTTTCCTCTCTTTTCTCTCGAAACTTTGTATTTTCACGAAGTACTGTGCACGAAAAACAATCCATATTAACTCATTAAGGTTTCACTTTTTGAACGACACTTTGACTGAAATATTTCTACACTGTGAATGCTTGTATTGCTCCAATCGAACAAATACTGGTGGAAAATAGTACATGCTAATCTGGGCTGCTTGACATACACTACAGTTTTAAGGAGTAGAGAATTGTGTTTGGGCTTCTTTTTCAATGTCTAACGACAACGTAATTTACTCGGGGTTGTTTACGAATTTAACTCTGTGTCGAAATGTAAAGTTAAATATGTGGACAAAATATATCAATTCCTGGAAATACATACCACTTTTGGTGTAGGACAGTGTTAAAATTGTGTTCTACACTTTATTCCCGATAGGACAAAATCAAACCTAGATTGTTATTAATGAAAAAAGTGTTACCGTGGAATCGACAACTTCAAAGCGTAGGACTAGGGAAACGTACCACTACATTTGTAGGACTTTGTGGCCATTCAATTATACAAATATTTACTAAACTGCATACAAAAAAACAGCTGGTTATTAATAATTTGTATGACCTCGTTATTTCGACATATTCGGCGTGGAGGACGCTCTAATTCAAACCATCAATTTTGAAGGACAATTGTTTTTCCGAGTTTATTATCATATTATCTTAAAATTTCAATGAAAAAATTACTGTTAGTCAGACAATTTCGACACCCTACCAAATCTACATGTTCTACACCTGCGCACTTCATTACCTACCTCTTTGAGAATTTGCACAGGGGAAAAACTTGGGCGTCTCGTCAAACCGAACGAACTCACGAAGATTCAGCCTGTTATTAATCACTTAAAAAAACAGGCGGTGGCTGCTGGACTATGAGGTTTTACGACTCAAAATTAGAAATCATTAAAGAACGAATATCGATATAAATTGACTCATCCGTCTGTTATATTAAGTATTCGGATTATTAGATGGATATCTATCAAAAATCATCTATCTCAAATTCACACATAATTGATAGGAAATACAATCACACTACTACCACCATTGATTGGGTATATTTGTTTGCTGGAAAGAAATACGTCGTTCAAATTGATGTTTTCTTATAGATGTGGAAATTCAAACTTGGCATTCCGTGAAATTAAGCACTGAAACAATTGCAGAATGTTGATGAGAAACACGTTCAAACTCTCATCTCATTCATTAACCGCAGTCAGACATAAATTCAGACCCAACTAACAACTGTAACAAATGACTGAAGGATGTGCAACTATACCCTTTCAAAACCCAATTGCTTAACAAGCACTGAATGCTCTAAATCCTGCACGTATCGAGTACGTATCGGTTAGCATCAATCATATGGTGCAAGGCTAGAGGGCTCTGTAAATCTTTCCAACGTTTCACACCTGATGCTCCCGCTCGAATTCGACCATGGTTAATTCATCAAGAGCTCCCCGTGGCCGTATGTATTGCTTTTCTGTCAGACTTAAATCACCTCAAGTGGATGATGGACGCTCCTGAATTTTATTAATACATTTTTAAATTTATTTACGGCTCAATTGAAACATGTTTAGTTTGATGAATTGAAAAATACTACCGATCCTACCATCAGGTATATTCTGTCGTACAAGGTTGGCCGTAATGGCAGGTCATCTTTTGATGCTATGAAGGGGTGGAACTGTATGTCATATACCCATTATTCATGAGATATTGTTCATTCTGCATGATGCTCTTTTATGATATGTTTCTTAAAGGAAAACTTATCTATGACTCACAAAATTCTACATAATCATTCCTCTGTATGAGCTGTAACTTGGTATATGGTAGCAGGCTCATGGTACACCTGCCATTTTATTTTATTCTATCAGATGAATTTTTCGAAGTCGACATGTCGAATACACCTATTGAACGTCACTATTCGAGAGACCGGAAAAAATGTTTCCTCTCCCGGTTTCGCCGGAAGGGATATCAACTTTCGATTTTCGTACACCCAGTATATTATTACATTTTTTGTTGTATACATAACCTTCTGACTCTTAACGTAAGCAACTTTTTTTTGGTGTTAATTCCATTTTTCAATCTGGGGTGCCTTGATCTCCCTTGAATAATACGAACAGACCCTAGCAACGCTAGAACAATGTAAATCACCTCCAAAACATTCAAATAATCGACCTTTGAACTCATAACATTACTCAAAATAGTTCTTGGTTGGAAGGTTCAATTGTTCAATACTGGTACTGCGGTACCATTAGAAAGTACAATTATTATATGGCCAGTTTGTCTGTGGCACCAATACAACCAAAACTATATTTGATATAAAAATTAAAGTTCAGTTTTGTTACAATTTATTCACAAAGAGTAAGTGGGGAGAGGGCAGTGAAAACAAAGATTTGTACACACAGAATCATAATAATTGTTCAAAATATTGGCACTACTGAACCTTTCATCGTATTTCGAATTACTGCAGTTTCTTGTTGAGAGGTTCTTTGTCTTACCCATACTCCCAGATCTTCGCAAATCATCAAAGTTGATTAAAAATAGAATTTTCTGAATGACCTCTCATGGAAAGGTCAATAGATGTTGAATCGGGTGATCTAGAAGACCATCTCACTGAACCATCTGTTGCGATCCAATTTTTTCCAAATCTATCTCTAAGGTAGGTATTGCGTCACAATCACAGCGTTATGGGCAAGCTTACGCTGTGCTGCTTGAAGAACATATCTTGTTTCAAGGCAAAAGGTTAATCATCTTTAAATCCGTCTACTACATTTTGTAGAAACGCTAAGTAGTGGATACCAGGCAACGGTCCATCAAAAATTATAGGACCGATTATTCGTTCCTGTTTGTCATAGCAAATATTGAAACCAAAATTTTCTTGGTAACGACCCTCTCGGTATGT
This sequence comes from Endomychus coccineus, assembly GCA_958510875.1. Classification (NCBI taxonomy): domain Eukaryota; kingdom Metazoa; phylum Arthropoda; class Insecta; order Coleoptera; family Endomychidae; genus Endomychus; species Endomychus coccineus. The sequence continues at coordinate 141,830,630 of OY294069.1, read as the reverse complement.
ATTGTGAGATTCAACTGCACAATATCTTTTATTTTGTCTATTGGGTAATCCGAAATCAGTAAAGCTTGATTCGTCTTGTAATAAAATTGTTCCCAAGAGAACATTCTTTGGCAGCACATTATTTTGAATAATTCAATTACAATATTCGACACTATTTCTAAAATCATTTTCATGCAAAAATGTCAAGTTTTTCAAATCGTATTTACGTTTAATAACTCATGTACAATTCAAATTCAATTTGTCGTGGAGATACACTTATGCCAATTTCTACTATGGCCAAAATGTCAATTTCTTCACTAATTACCTATAATAACTTTCTCTTGGGCATCATTATACCGGGATATCAAAAATTATCTTGGTCAAGAGTGGTTGTGAAATCTAAAACGGGTGTCTTTACTTTACGTTTGAAATAAATATGTCATAATTAATTTGAAGTTTCTGAAAGTGCGAAATTTCGCAATTTTATACGAATATTTTAACACTCAGAAGTCTTTAGCGCTTTGGACTCCGAGATTTTCAAATGGCCTATCGGAATTAGAAGGTTCGAATTATCTAGATACAAAATTGCATGAACGCCAGACGTCCTATGTAATTAGCTACGAACGAAATCATTTTGACATATGCCTCGAGGAGCTCGCTGCGCGTAAGTTAGAGTTTATACATTTTACCTCGGTCTTGTTAATTTTGGGCCGTTTCGTGCCCTGTGCGCGCGGCGCCAGTTGTAATAGAGTGTTTTCGGCTATGGGCCGCTAGCTTTTTTCTTCTCCGTGTATGTTTTAGTCACGAGAAAATTCCCTTTGGTACGTCGAACGTTAGACGAGCGTAGCTGAGATCTGAGGATAGCTCAAACTGTTTTAATTAAATTTTCCTATTTAATGGACATTTATCGAAAAGAGAAGGGCCGTCGGGCACGGTCCGATACTAAATCTAACTGCATGGATCGAAAACAACCAGTTTGCGCTTTTCTAACTAGCGTGCTACGGGCTTCTCATGTGACGTCATTCGATTTACGGAAAATTAACTATTTCAAAACAGTTTTTGACCCGGATTGTGGCTATCACGACCTCTGAAAAGGTTCAAAGTTCACATAATTATTTCATAATTTGTAGTTCATTATTGTTTCATAACTGAAATAAATAGGTATGAAATTTGTAGGTTATTGATGATGTCAGTGTGACAGTGACATAATTATTTCAAACGTAAAGTGGAGACACACGTTTTAGATTCCACAATCACCCTTGACCGAAATAATTTTTGATATCCCGCTATAACTCTCCTATAACTTCAGCCTTCAGAGAAAAATAATTTCTAGCTTGGCATTGTCAATCGGGATATCGTTCAAGATACAGCCATCTAGCAGGAACTGCATTCTTCTGGCAATCTCCATAGATTAAATGACACGATTTTGGTCTCTTGTGTATACATCTGTGGCATTTTTGAAGAAATTGAGGAATAGGTATTACTGTTTCAGAACCGTGAAAACATACTAACAAGCAGGTTAATTGAAACATGAATTCGAAAGCTCCTCGTGTTTCACGGCCACCTCACTTATTGATATTGACTTGGAAAAAAGCTACATATTGAATTTCATCCCAACTGCAGTTTTGGTTGTATTGTTCTCACAGACAAACTTGGCACATGCGTATATTGCGTACATTGACTACCATCCAATGAAACCAGAGGAGCGAGACAGGGACTGTTTGACGTAATTAATGGAGATCTGCCAGAGATTTTGAAATGAAGATCTGATATAATCTAGTAGAGTTTAATGCAAGCAAAACTCAAGCTTGTGTCTTCTCCAGAAAGGCGGCACAATCACTTACATGATGATGTCAGGTACAACTATTCCTATGAAGTCTTCCATATCAATACTCGGGAAGACCACCAACAGTACCTTCTTATGGGAAGATCATGGGATCATGGGACTTGGTTTTCTACTTTGTGATAAAAGCTACTTCACATCCCAGCAGGTCCTCATTATCTACAAAGTACAGATTCAACCTGTTCTGGAGTACTGTTCACATGTTTGGAGTTCGGCTCCCAAACATTCGTTGAAGCTCTCGGATTCTATCCAGAAGAGAACTATTCCTTCGATTGATGATGTTACACTTAGTAGCTCATTGACCACTCCAGAACATCGTAGAAAGGTGATAGATCTCTCCCTTTTCAAGAGATATTTCCATGGTCGGTAGTCGATATTGATCAGAAGACTCTTTTGTTATAAAAAGTAATAATGTACGGGATGTCCTATTTAAAAATCGGATAATTCTCACTCAGAAAAACTTACACTGTTGTTTGAAGATGTGGAAACTACCGAAATAATATTCACATTTCACATTGTTAACTGTTCATAACTGATAACATTGAAAATACCTTCACGTATTCCTACAGTGTTTTCTCATTTCAAAATTTCCCTAACTCACCCACATGAATCGCAATTCATATCATACAGCCTATTTAATATCTATCTCGATGCATTAACTGAAGAAACAAAGTGGTATTTACAATTATGAAAAGGAAATACATCGATCCTGGAATGAAGCCAATAAGCATTAAAATGAATGCTTTTAACAAGAATATAAAAGCGTGTAAGTAGAATAGCAATGGAATAGCTCTATTTAATATTTCTGTTTTCAAGTACCTCCTCTCACTTTGCTTTGACGAAATTAATTGTACCAAGCAGATTTAATTAGTGCAGAGTAAACATGTTGCTGCAACATCAATTAGCAGATATTAAAACTTAACCAGACATACGAATAACTTACCACGGGAAGTATTAACCTCTGTTAACAGTAAACTGTACACAAATACTAATAGTACAAGATCCCAACTATGAACGACCTCCAATCGTATTATGTTATCCTGATGAATGGTATTCTTTAGCAAATATAATATGTAACTAAACAAATCGCGGATGGGTTGTTTAGTTATATCAAGTTAAGGCTACACTTAATTGAAAATAGTGTAATGTTTTTTTCTCCTATTTATCCATATTCTCAGACTATTCTCTTAGTACCAATCGATAGAACAAAGCATAGGGAACAAGGATAAAATGTGTTGGCTATAACTTTTACTGTTGCCTTTAGCGGGTTGCCAGGTATAAACAGGTGAGTGGGAATTATAGATTTGCAGTTGTCTATTTTCTCATTGAAAGATATATAAAAAGCATAGGTAATTTTATTGTGAAGACGGTGGTCTTAGTTTGCTCATTGTGAATTTACTAATCAACAGAGACAGACGCGTTGAGCATACTATTCTGTTCGATAGAGCAGGACATACATAACAGCTGCTCGTAAAGTCAGTTGCCAAAAAAAAGAGGGTACATGCTCTTTCTCCGGGCGATTTATAATATATTTAAAAAATTCTATGAAAATAAGTTAGAAAATAATAAAACATTATAAGTAATATAAGTACATACTTACCTTTCAAATGTTACCTTTTTTATGAAAAAACCGAGAAATAAATAAGAAATCCATACATATTTTAGAAACCGATAAAAAATGCATATCAAACTGTTATAGTGAAGATTTTTTTATTAGGTAACTGTGATGCTATTGTATATTTAAAAATTCTATATGGCCTAATGCAACTGTTCGTGATTGTGTCAAGCAAACTATGCCCTGAAAATTATTGAGGTTGGTTCATAGATATAGAGGGTTAGTTGAGGCCAATCACTCTCACAAATTGACAAAATTTATTTATTCATTTATTTATTCAATATCCCTATAGTTCTTAGAAAAAAAAAACAATTACAGAGAACTTTTTTTCTAAGCTTCTCTAAAGTAGTTTAGTTGAATTTCATTCTTAATTCATTACTTGCTTTTAGAAATGGATAGGTTGGATAAACCTCATCCTGTTTATAGTGCAGGTATCTTGAGAATCTATCATAACATTTTTCCAATAATTGAATATATTTGCCATATTGAGGACTCCGAATTATTGAACAGTATTCCAATTTGCTTCTTGGCAGAGAGTTATAGATCATTTTGATAGCGTTGATATTGGTGAATGGTTTACTGCAACGTATTATAAATCCCAGTAGGCTAAGGGTTTCTTCAACAAGTTTATTTATATGAAGATCAAAATTAAGTTCGTTGTCAAATAGCACACCCAAATCTTTTATATCATCCACCTCTTTTAAATTGATGTTTCCAATCTGGTGAGTACAAGTCACTTCATTTGAACTAGCTGAGTAGATCATAAACTGACATTTTTCAATGTTGAGATGTAAACAGTTCGTTACCGACCATTCGAATATTTGAGTGTCTTCATAACTAATCATTATTTTTCATTTGCACTACATTGCTCTCTGTATCATTCATTCTACATTATTTATGATTATTATGTTATAATTTTGAAAATTTTTCTTCTGTTCAATTGCTCCCATTACTAATTATGGTCAAGTATTAGGTATTCGAACATGATTAGTGATTCCACTAAACATGTTTTTATTTCTAAGATATGTATCTATTATTTCATACATTTACTCTGCTTCCTTCATGAAATAGATATAGAAATCTGAATGATAAGTGAGATCATTGTTAAATTAAAACACTACTATGTTGACATCACTTTTATTTTTAATTCCCATTATTCGAGTTTCAACGTTAATACTCAATTTTCAAACGTATTCAAATACAATTAAAATACTAAACGTGAGCTATAAATATATTTATCGGCATTACCTACCGAAGACAACAATATCACAACAGTCCATAATTAAAATTATTGTAATTAACATTAAACCGGATTAAAATTCAAAATCAATAGAATGAGTCATGATAAAATGTCACCAACAACGTGTGACTATTGTCAATAAACATTGTCTTACAATTAAAATTATAATGCAAAAGAGGCTTCCACAACATGGGGTTATTCATTAACGGTAACCCTCACTCGTAAAATCAAAATGATATAGGTCACAATTATACATATACCCGCAGAAATATTCGTAATTAATGTTTTAATAATCGAAAATGGCGGCTTCGAATAAGTGGCGTCACATTTTTGTGTTCCTCTTCATAGAGATCATCCTCTAATCTATAGGTCATGGACAATAGTCACTCCATAATTAGTTCATATTACATTGATTACTCTGTGGTATCATCAAAGCAAGATTGACATAGTCATTTTTGTCAATGACTTTGACACTTCATCTGACAGCAAAATAGCATGATAATACATGGAGTATAACATAAAATTGTAAAGCAAACATGTGGTGAATTCAAAAAGTTTTCAATGTTATGACATAGAGTATAATGTTCTAGCTTTCAATTTCTCATGTAAGTTATTAAAAAAGCTCGATTTATCTCGCAGAAGTGTCTGAAAAAGTATGCTAACAAACGTTGAGCAGTTAATTTCAATTTTAATCTTTTTATTTTCAAGTTTAAAACAACTTATTAAAGAATGAACAAATTCGTAAGGGTCTCATTTTTCACGTACAACAAACCTTCCAGAAAAAACGTTATGCGAACTTCCAGCGCTTCATTTATTATAGTCCATGCATAGAATATGGGGTTTTTCTATGTATAATAAGTTGATTATTTGTCAAGTGTGTCGTTATTTTATAATATTATATACATGTATAAAAATGGTTCAGTCATATAAGGATTTATGTTCGTAATGAAGGGTAACAACTTTTACAATATTGACTGTAAAAGGATATATATCCACAAAAGTGGGGATAATTCGTAGATACAATTTTGTAATCAAAGCAGTGTTTAGCAAGGGCGGCGCTAAACACTGCTTTGATTATAACCATCAGTTTGATTACAAAAATGTTAATATTTTAACTAAAGAAACCAATTATCATAAATGATCTATCCTGGAGATGATTCACATAAAACGGGATTCCAATTCTAAGAACCATAGGAATGATATTCAGGGATTGAGTCAGATTTATACTAACTTGATTAATTAAAACTCTTGCAAATTCCTACATGCGTCTTTATAATGTTAAAAGTATATTTTAGGAAGAACGCTTAAAGTAAATTCCAATGCAGGTCTAAAACCTTTTCAAGTACGTCATAAATCTACATCTGGTTCGTGTAAATATCAACAAATAGCTTCGAACTTCAGTTGCTTTGAGACCATAGCAATATGCGTTTGTATATTATGAGAATTTTACTGAACAGTGGATTCTTGTTACAAAAAAATTATACTTTAATATTAACGATACAATTTTCGATTATTCGTGGTTCTGTTCGTTTCGACGGCGTGTGCTTTTTGATTGAAAATTGTGCGATATGGACGCTTGTGCTAATTAGTTTTGATTAACCCCTTTTTACATAATAAGTCTTCTGATGAAGGTCGTGAAACCGAAACGTATGTAAAGACGAAAATTTAAAACAGAGTGTTATTATGACCTATTTCCCGAGAATTTTTATATAAGTTCTATGGAGATAAGATGGAAGGAAATGACATTCCAACATGTAATTTGAATTGAGTACCTAATAACTACATATTTTGATTATTGCATCGGTTAACCTAAAAAGTCCAATGAATAATACCTTGCAGAATATCTTTCTTCGAGGTAAAATTCATTTGGAACTCAACACTACAAGAAAAAGTGATACTCTAAAATATCACAACAATTGAGTTACCTTGTTTTTCATTAAATATTCGCAGGGTTTGGAAAGATTGGATTCGATTTTATCATTACCGTAGTTTAATTTTCTTTCAGCTTTCCACTTTCTAAAACCAAATGTTTGTCATTATTCTTTACGATGTCCATAATTTCTGTATTGTTGCAGTGGGATGTATTTTTATGTTCTTCAATCAGAACATAGGATGAAGTTTGTCGTCTGTTTGTGACTTTTTCATTAATCACTATCTTCTATATTTTTCTATATTAATTCGGCATGCGTTTTCTAGGGGTATTTTATATTTTGAATTTGCTGCTTGAATAATCATGTTCATCTGTAGGTTTCGTCTGAAAAATACACTCTCTTTCTTCCAAACCGACATATAAAACGACGTAGGTATTAAAGATATTCATGTGAAATTACAGTAACTGCAGTCTCTAGCTGTCCCTCAACTGTTCAATGTAAGGAGTCAAGTAAAGCACATTGGAATGAACTACCAAGCTTTTCTCCATTATATTATTTCAAAATTTTACTATACATCATAATGTTGCTTGTTACGGAAATAATAGAACTTCGGAAAAGTTGATAATGTGAAACGATATTGAATTCTATATCCACGGAAGAATTCTATAAGATCTTGGAACAAATTCATATACTAATAATCGTTTAATATGAAGGATAAAGCATTGAGTTTTGAAGGAAATAAGCATCTCATTATTCATCATTCATCTTGATTTATTCAAATACATGTGTCGTTGTCATATTTCAATGGAAGAATAGATAGCTATTAACACTGGACTGTATTAAAATAATACCTACTTACAAAGAATGATCACACCAGAGTTAGTAGTTCCACATATCACAATATTCCACACTCACCTGGAACAGAAAATTCAATCAGTATAAAAAGACTGTAAGAATGTTCAATATAGACTAATAATAGCGAGGGAAGGGTGATCTTATCTGTGAGATTATTGAAAAGACGTAGGAATAAAAATAGGTAATCTTCGTTTTGACGTTTCCACAGTTTATTGTAATCTAGGAAGCAATGAACTTTGATTGAATCCGTTAACAGACGAGTTATGTAATAGGAGCCAATAAAAAATTACAGAAAACTTCAGATTGGTAGGGTGTGGAAGGGATATTATGAGAAAATGTTGAGGTTTCATTGCGTATATATTGCCACCATCAAAATAATAAACAATTGATACATGATAAAATTTAGTTTTACGTTTTTAATCTTGGAAACAATCAGTTTTAATGGAGAGTCATAAATAATCAAATTCAAATTTATTGTTATTGTAAGGTAAATAACATTCACAACTCCACTACAAATATAAATGAGAAAAGATCTCACCTCTAGGGTTCAATTCAAGAACGATAAACTGATTGATAAGCTTTCCAAAGGTAATATATGCACTTAAGAGGAAGAAAGATATGTAGAATGTGTCAACGATGTTTTCCCCAAGATGTATTTCGCACCTAAAATATATAAAACAATATCCCCTTCAGACCCATTCTCAGCTTTGTGGGATCCCCTACCCACAACACCTCGAAATATCTTAGTAACCCTCTCATTTACATTTTTGATTAAGACAGTTATTACACAAAAATTCATTAGAAGTCAAGGATTCTCAAAATATAATCATTCTTAAGAATCGTACAATCATCCCTCTAGATGTTGTGTCACTTTTCACCAATACTTCAACAGATTTAGTAATAGAACTTGTTAAAAAGAAATGGCACACACCAAACTCATACTGGAATTTTTTTCAACGCTATGTAGCAAAGCTGCTACATCAATTATTGATTACAATTCATTCAGATATCAAACATGTTGCTTAAATTCAAGCTGGTCTTAAGAACACCCATTAACGTAAATATGAATAGAATATTTTTTGTTTGCCTTTTATTACGAATAAGTTAAGTACATGAGTTCACTTCTTAGTACGACCGTCTCATCATAAACTGATACATTTTGTACTTTGTATCTATGGATCTTCCTTGTCAAGGAAGGGCCATCAAAATTTGTGGAATATCGACAAGGTCGAAGAAGTTTCCATGGGAAATCATTAATTACGAAGTTAACAAAAATGGTTCTAAAGAAAACAAGTAGCTGAGATATATTGTTATGATCAATTCGAAACGGCATATGGATCACTTGCTATGGTTTCAATGAAGGTTTTTTACCCTGTCTTTCCCTTTGAAGCTACAATCTATCCACGTAATAGAATAGTCCTTTTAAATTCAGCTCACCAGATTGAGGCGAGTCTCTCTCTCTCTTATTTTGTAAATGTTACTACCCCCGAACATATTACTAAGATAGGAGTGGTTATTCAAGATCAAAAAAACCAAACTCAACACAATGACGTCAGTTATATTTCAACTTCTTGAATTAAATCTTACTTTGACTATTTCACGATTCACTTGAATCATATTTTACAAAACTTTCCAAGTTTCCTAGTTAAGCTTGCGTTGTGGTGTTTGAAGTAGAATTTTCGCTAAGTTCATTTAGAATTCCTTGAATAATTAAATCATAATAGTTTTGTGTAACTCTTTACCCTGGTACATCCGGGCTGAGTTAAATTATTTTCATTTCCTATTTAGATCCTGATAAGTTTGATTTAAAATAAGGGGTTGATTGATTGTTCTCCAACTTCAACATAATTTCTTGGTTAATACCTCAGTTATATTTGATCTTTTAAGTTTCAATTAATTTTTTATAATTGTTTATTCCTTTATTATTATTAAATATTTTATATTTGTTTTTCTACCTAGCGTAATTTATAAATTACCCTCGATCACACAGTTCTTAATTTATGTGTTAGTGTCTCAACTGAAGAAGAGTGAGTATAACATATATCTATTGACCGTATTGATGCCTAATTTGCCTAGCTAATGACAACCCGTGATACGGGTCATTTCCTGGCTATCGGTACACGTACTGCTAATTATTTTGATATTAGTTAATCAAGGCAAATGATATATAAGAATGAATTTCATAAAATAAGTGAATTGATAACCTTTAGTAAACAAAATAAAACAGGGAAGGGCTCGATATTACAGCTATTAGGTTTTGTGTTTGAGAACAGTTATTTCAAATTCGTAAATAAATTTTATGAACAAATCCTTCATCTAGGTATGGGGAACTTCCTGTTACCAATTTGTGCTGATATCGTCATGTCTGAACTTCAGATTACTTCTGTCAAAATAATATCATCCAGTTCGCTTTTGAATTAGAACATAACCACAAATTACCTGTTCTAGATAACTTGATTAATAGAACAAAATAAAACAAAATTATCAGAAATTTGTATCATGAACCAACCTTCTCTTGAAGATTTTTAATTTTAATTCACAACATTCGTTTACTCAACAACAACATTATTTTAAACCTCAACTAAAGAGCCTACACACAAGTCTAATCTTGAAACAATACATCTTTTAAGAAAACAATTTCTCAACAAAGCTAATAAACAAACTCATTTTCAATAAAAACGAATAATATTGAACTACCAAGAGGAAACAAATTTTTCCTAAAAATCCCATACATATCTGGTCTCCAAGATGAGTTAAAGAAGATCACAGACGTGCCCTTCAATATTGCTTTCAAAAATGAGAACAACGTTAAAAAGTATTTAACCAAATCTTGAAACGATCGAAACCCATCTTTTAAAAATCAGTTACAGAATAAAACCAATAAACATACTCCTTTTCAATGAAAAAAACTAATAATATTGAACTGCCAAAAGAGAACAAATTTTCCCAAACATCCCATACATATCTGACTTCTCAGAAAAGTTAAAGAAGATTCTTACAGATGTACCCTTCAATATTGTTTTCAAAAATGAAAACACCGGTAAAAAGTATTTAATCAAATCTGGAAATATTCAAAATATATCTTTTGAAAACAATTACCCCACAAAACTAATAAACAAACTCCTTTTCAATAAAAAAAACAATAATATTAAGCTACGAAAAGAAAACAAATTTTTTCTAAAAATCCCATACATATCTGATCTTTCAGAAAAGTTGAAGAACATCACAAATATGCCCTTCAATATTGCTTTGAAAAATGGAACCACCGTTAAAAATTATTTAACCAAATCTTGGAACGATCAAGATAAATCTTTAAAAAAACAATTACTCAACGAAACCGAAAAAAAGACAATAATATAGAACTATCAAAACAAAACCAATTTTTCCTAAAAAGTCCATACTTACATGATCAGAAAAGGTGAAGAAGATTTCTACAAATGTGCCCTTCAATATTGCTTTCAAAAATGAAAACACCGGTGAAAAGTATTCAACAAAATCCTGAATCAATCAAAACGAATCTTTTAAAAAAATTATTACACAACAGAACTAATAAGCGAACTCATTTCCAATGAAAAAATCAATAATGTTGAACTACCAAAAGAAAACAAATTTTTCTCAAAATTTTCATAAATATCTGACCTTACAGAAAACCTAAAGAAGACTTTTATAGATGGTCCCTCCGAAATTGCTTTCAACAATGAAAACTACGTTAAAAAGCTTTTAACCAAATCTTGAAACAATCAAAATATATCTTTTGAAAAAACCATTACCCAACAAAACTAATAAGCAAACTCCTTTTCAATGAAAAAACCAATAATATTGAACTAGGTACAAAAAGAAAACAATTTTTATCTAAAAATCCCATACATGTCTGATCTTTCAGAAAAGTTAAAGAAGATTTTCACAGTAATGTCCTTCAATATTGGTTCCAAAAATGAAAACACCGTTAAGAAGTATCCAAACAAATCTTGGAACAATCAAGATATAGGTATCTTGTAAAAAACAATTATCCAAAAAAAACTAATGAACGAACTCCTTTTCAATGAAAAAACCAATAATATTAAACTACCAAACGACCTCAAGTTTTTCCTAAAAATCTCATATAAGTATATCTGACTTTTCAGAAAAGTCAAAGAAGATTTTCAAAGATGTGCCCTTCAATATTGCCTTCAGAATTGAAAACACCAGTAAGAGATATCATATCAAGTTAAAATCAAAAACACCAGAAGAACTAGCAAGTAGCATAATTTACAAAATACTATGTGGAGAATGTAACAAAGTGTATATTGAACAAACAGCACGACACCTAAAAACTAGAATATCAGAGTATGAACGTATCATAACACCCAAATTAGATTTTGGTAAAGACATCCTCACTCACGATATTTCGAATGATTGTTCGATTATCCATAGCGATTACTTAGGGACATCGGATAATTGCTATATATTGATCATGCACAACTCTACCCATAACAGCGATCAAGCTCATACAGTATTTGAATCAATCAACAATATACTCCATCATTATATTCATAGTTAATTCGTTCAGATTTAGATTTCACAGTTGTATTCACGGACTTGGATTATTTAATTTAAAATCATAAGAGACTAGACTTGACACAAAAGGTCTCATCAATCCTGGACCAAGGTCTCAAGCTACATTTATTCAGGGCTGTTTTACTTTTCTGTGTTGACTCACAAAATTTTAAGAAGCGATGAAGTTTACATAAACATGGCCAGTTTATATAGATTCTATTTTGATTCAATCGATTCACTACGTTTTCTACTGTTTGTTAGACCCACTTTCCGGTTGTACTAATAAAATTTAAACGATCAAGTTGAATCAGATATAGTTTCAAACGAACGAAGCGGTGATTCATTCGAGATTCCGTATTCAAATATTCAAACTTCTAAGGATCATTAGTTTCCAAACGTTTGAGAAAATTGTTTGTTTAGGTATCGACGCATTCATCATAACATATGTTATTCAGGCATTCTCGGCATATTGAGTAAGTTTCCTACCGCAAGAGCTTTGATGGAGTTTTCAAAATATAAAATATAAAGCAAACGTTTGATGTGTTCTCATGCAGAAGTTTCGATAACCGATAAACAAACTTCTGTTGTATCTTATACCCGAAGTTCAAGTTTGTTATTTTGTAGCGTCACTTGTCCTTTTTCCGATGGTCATGTCAGATAATAATTACATAACCCACATAACTCATTCTTCATGTTCGACTTTTCACTTGCACAACATTTTACTTCCCTCACTATATTATGTAGTATAAGGTAATAGGTCTCGAAAAAAGTTTCCGTAATATCTCGGAAACATCCGTTCTGAGCTTTCCTAAATCATTCTAGACTAGGTTAGAAATAATGAATGTATGAGCGGGACGATTGGCCGCTCCTATTGGTCTTTAACTCTTGGCTTGAAGAGGAGTGGCAAATTCCAAGCTGGACTGTCAAAGGGTACACTGTGCTGCTTCCAAAGAATGAAGATTTGTCTGATCCCAAGAACTACCGGTCGATCACTTCTCTCAACACCTGCTAGATCTAGCACTCAGGACTTCCTACTCTACAAGCAGAACCTTTTCACGGCCTGGATTGGCTACCGCAAGGCATTAAACTCAACATCACATGAGCGATTATTATTCTTGCTCCAATGCCTTGCGGTACCTACCCCACTAGCGAGATGCATATAGGACATCAGTTGCTACTCTGGAAGACTCGTTTTGCCATCACATCAGGCACACGAAGAGTCTTGACAGAATTGGTTACATTCAAGAGGGGTTGTTTCCAAGCAAATTCCTTGAGTCCCCTCTTGTTCAAAATTTCACTGCTGCTCCCTCCATTGCTTCAAGACGTACTCGTGGATAATACTCTGGATCACCAAACGACCAGAGGCATCAGATCAGCCATTCATTTCACATGCAACTGTATGCCTCTGGGGATAAAACCATCGATCAAACTCTCCACGTGGTTCAATAATATACACGAGCCCTAGGCATGTAGTTGGGATTGGACAAGTGCGCAGTGTTTCATTTGAGGAGAGGACGAGAGGTGACTCTCCGCGGCAAGTACAGAAACCTTGTTCAAGAGGTTTGGTTTTCCGAATTTTCGAGCGAGAACAAGGCGCCTGCAACAATATGCTTGCCGTTCCAGTCCTGCTTCACTCTTTTGGAGTGGTGAAATTGATGGTCGGTGAGCTGCATATACTCGACAGAGACACCCGGAAAATGATGCATATCCATCACAGTTATCATCACATATGATTGAAAATAAAATGAAAACCAAAATATTTCATTATCTTTGTCAAAAATTGGTTTCCATGTGATTCAGAAAACAATAGATGATTCCGAATAATGAAATGCGTCTGCAGCCGACTTGTGTTATAAGCAACACAAATAATTCGAAATTAATGGAAATGGAGATGAAACTATACACAAGAAATTGCACCAATGATTTTAAGTACAAAACGTAGAGTTATGAAAAACATATGTTGTCAATTCGAATGAATTATCAATGACAATGTTTTCTAACCGAGTGGCTTGTAACTCTCGTATCAGGTTCATACTTGAACAACTTCAAGTGGAAGGAACGGATTCAAAGATGATTTCAATCTAATGTTTATTAATGATTGTTTAAAAACTGCATTCAGTTAGTTGAATTGAATGTGAGAGAACTAAGCTTATGCTATCTGGAGTTCATTGAGTTCAGTTCAGAATTCGAAGCATTCCAATTACAATATCTACGATCTATTTATCATCCTCACTCTGAACTACTTATACTACATCTTTCCCCTTAAGGGAGAAAAACATTAATTGGTGCACGGAATTGTTTTCTTCTCTCTTCCAGTAACGAATCATTCATTCTAAACTGCTATTGCATAATGACAAGCTTTTTACTTCCACTAACATGTTTCCTATTCGCACCAACACGTTTGAGTTCTATCTTTTATCATTTATAATCATTAAGCGAGGCGCAAACTGGAGCGGTGGCGGGTGCGGTGGCGGGCACACCAGAGCGTTCGTTCGCCAACATTCAGTTCAGCGTTCGAAATACGTCAACAAATTGTTTCGTATTTTAATAATAATTAGAAACTGTTTTATTAGTATTGTTCCGCTGTTAGTCTTGAAAGGATACTGCAGAAAAACCATGAATTTTTACTTACCACTTGTACCATTTACAGAAGCAGCTATTTCGTTCTATATTTTATCTTTATGTTTTTATACACCGCATGAGATAAATCAAACAGAATTGGATACGGACGCACTTTATCAAATAGTTTCTCTGTATCACACATGTTTCTTCTTGCAAAATATCGCGCGAATTGACGGGCAAATGATGCATGCAGCGTTCTACCGCTGTCCGCAGGTGGGTAGCGGTAGAACGCTGCACTGGGCAGCGGGCACGTTTGTCAGTCCGCTCTGGTTAAAACTCTTCCATTTAATTTAATGGAAAGCGTTTGATCGCTACCGTCACCGCGCCCGCCACCGCACCCATGACCGCTCCAGTTTGCGCCTCGCTTTTTATTGCCTACATTATACAGTGCATATGGGGGTCGATACCGTTCACCTACGTACAGGTAAAATACCATTACGTAATCTGATCTGGTTACATATGTTGGTAACTGTACATATGTCATTGCAATTGGAACACATCCGCATAGTAAGCACATATTCTGTATATTTTTGTCTTTTATATGAAGTCCCAATAAAAAACGGGATAAGTACTCTCATAAGCAGTGTCCTATTGATAGAAAAGGCAAGATATTTTCACCAGAAATTGTGATAAAATCGTCATAAACTCATTGCCAGCGCAGGATGAACCAAAATTCGAAGGAACATTATAGAATTCGATTTTTAACAATAGCTGGCAAGGAACTGGAAGTTCCTTTGCAGTATAGCTTGAAACCTATCATCTGAAATTTCCCTAATGAGAACTATATATTCATTGGTATTCATCCCAAACATGTTTGCTCCCTCTGAAGTTTTACTTTCATAATTTAGCTTCATTAATATTATATCTTACTCTAGTACAATGTCATCTGATGAGAAGGTTTCGATGGAGAACCATTATTTATTCCCGCAACCGAGCTAGCTCCTTCGGCTTGGTCACCTTGGCATTGGTCCAGTTTGGAACCATTGTCTTGTTGAACATAACTAAGCCTTCACTATTGCGATACCCAGCACTACCATCACCACTACGACTACAAATATGTCGAAAATTGTGATCCCGATGTAATAATTTCCTTCTCGGATGATGAATTTTCCATTGTGGTTTTTACTCAACCATCATTTACAAAAGAATATCCATTTATTTTTTTTCACCAGGATCGCCATGTAATCTAGCATAGTATTTGAGCTTGTAACTCTCATAATAGGTTCAAACTTGAATAACTCCGGATAAGTAACGGAATAAAATTTGATTCCAATGCAATTGTTTTTGTCCATAAATTGCAATCAGTTAGTCAAATTGAAAGTAATAGAACTAAACTGCTAACCTATGTTATCTAAGGGTCATTGAGTTTAGTTCAAAATTCGAAGCACTTCAATAAGAACACCTACGCTTTTTCCAAACTACTTATATAATGCCTTGCCAAGTTTTTACCTATAACGTAATTGTGCTACTAGAGGTATTTATAGTATAGTAGGTAATTCATTTATATATACATATAATAATACGATACGGTTCTGATATTCATCGTTGAAATAGCTATTCATATACCAAGGTATGTTATAAGTATCATTACTGTCGCAGATGTTGGTTTGCAATTCGAGCTCGCAGAGCGAAGATTTTAAGTCTTCCAAGTCTGTTATGATTCATAACATCCGTCGTTTGTTCGAAAGTTTATCGGTTTCAGAAAATGGAAGCGTTATTGATGAACCTTCTTTTTTTAAATACTCTCAATGTTATGGGAAGATCAAGTCGGCATGTGGTGATTCGACGCTATGGTTACAGTTATCTTTTGTCATATTTGTAAATAATTTTTTCAAACGTCATTACGGATACATGGAAAAGGGATTGTGGTGTTGCTGTATTGCCTCAAACTGTTGAAGATATGACAAATCGTATGATATATTCAAGCAAGGTGGGAATCATATTGAAGTTATCAATGAAACTTTTCTTCTAGCATACTTCCAGCTACTGGTAGGTTATTCAAAATGATCCTGCTCGAGGTTATTTAATTCTTTCTTGTATTCTAAGGAGCGCAGCCCTTCCTCATTGTGGGTTCATTATTCTATGCTGCGAAACACAATTAGCATCGATGAAGATGTAAATATAGAAGCATCTCAAACTCTGTATGCATTTTTGTAAAGGAGGCATGCAAGAGGCGACGAATATTTAATATTCTAAGTTCTGTTTTGAGGTTGTTGTAATCCATTTGGAGCATGTCGGTGTAACGAAACATATAACCTGACAATGAAGAAGTGAAGGAAAACCTCACTAAGTTAATAATTTCACAACTTCGCTGTTCGATAGAAAAATGAAGTCAGATAGGAAGAAGTTCGGCAGGTCCCGAGCTTGACTATCAAGGGGTGACTAGCTTGAGCTCGTGTAGTCCGCCTATCTGGAATCTTTCGTGATGGAACAATAGACTAGATTCCTGATGAATACCCATCATTGAAATATCTATAGAAAAGGGAGATACCACCTTTCTACAATGTTCTAGACAGGTCAAGGAACTCGTAAGTGTGACATAATCAATCAGACGAATAGCTCTGTTCTGGATAGAATCCAAAAGCCTCAGCTCCTGTTTATGAGCCGAACACCAAACAGGTGAACATATCTCCAGGACGGGTCGAACCTGCGAGTTGTTGATTATGAGGAGCTGCTAGGATGTAAAATAGCACGGAATGGGAAAACTAGTTTTTGTTAAGCGGTTTTTGCAATGGACCTCACATAATCGTCTCATGAGAGGGTGATGTTGTTGGAGATCCCGGGCATGGATATGGAGAACTCCATAGAAATAGTTGTAACTGACATCATATTATTAGGAACTGTGAGATCCGCCTTCCTGGAGAAGATGAAAGCTTGAGTTCTGACTGCATTGAACTGTACTAGATTATCAGATTCCCATTCCAAAATATTTGCTAGATCTTCATCAATTGCGCCAGCCTGTCTCTGTGCTGCTCATCTGCAGGAAATTCATGGTGATTCAGGCGTACATTCCTTGACAACGAGAGGTGGGAAACCGTCTGGCCTCATAGACTTTTTGGTACTGAGATCAAGCAGAATGCGTCTAATTGTGCGCTGACGGAAGACAGTTCCAGGCATATGGCTATCTACGAATCCAAACTGGAATTCAGTTCAAATATTCCAGCTTTTTTTGTGGTATAGTAGACAGGTTGTCATCATCTTTGGTTGGGGGAGAGAATGACCTAGCAGTAGAATTTCTACCAATTGCTTTGGCCAAAGTTCAAAATGAACGGGAGCAATTCCGGCAGTCGCAAAGCTTTGATCTTATTTTGGCATTATATGCCTCTATCGAAGCGTTCATTGTTCCCTTGCACATGTTTCTAGCTTCAACATAATATGTTCTGGTCTCCAGACATGGATTGCCACGTCAACGATGATATGCTGATTGTTTCGAAGTAACGGCCTTAGAACAGATTTTATTGATCCATCGCTCACCAGATGTTGGTGATTTGTTGGTATGGGATATGTAAGTTTACATTCTTAGCCCGATAATATCCGAAATCTCTGTGGCACATTGCGTTGGGTCATCAGATTCAAAACATATGCTTCACCAAGGAAACTGGGATAAAAACATGCGGGGACCGACCCAGTCGGTAGTTGTAATGCCAAGCTGTACGTGGAGGTGTTATATTCTTGGAGTGATATAGGGACAGGTCGCAGTGATGAGTGAACTGTCAGAGTTTCTCAATGGTGCATGGACCTTTACTTCATGAGGATATGGATTGTTTATGAGGAATAAGTCAAACGTATTGACATAATGAAAGTTGTCATCAAGGATCCAAGTTGGTACAATAATTAACTGCGTGAGACCATATACAGGGTGTCCCAATATTGCTGGGACACAGAGCTACCACGTATTCTAGAGGTCAAAATAAGTCGATTGAGCCCAATTTACCTGTATACCAAAATGTACCGTTTGTCCGTGAGAAGAGTTCAAAGTTTACTAAAAAAAATACATTTTTGTATGTTGTTCCGAAGTGCTTTATACAAATTTAATGAAATTTGGTAAATGTGTATTCTAGATGATTAGCTTACTTTTAGTAATCAAAAAAACTCAAAGAAAATTGTAGAGGGGTTGGAACCACCCTCACCCCTTGGCATTTTTTCCCCCATTTTTGTAGGGGTGGGAATACGGTTTTAAGACTTTTTTATCTGGAAGGCCTACTCATTATCTTCATTTTCTTACTCTTGTAAAAACTCCGTATTCTGCGTAGTTTTCAAGAAAAAAAATGTTTTCGCAAACACTGATAACCGATTTTCGGGTATAGGTTTAATAAAATTATTAGACACAAATTACACAATACATTTACACAAGACAAACAATAATTTTTATAACAAGTGTTCAATGTGACCTCCACCTTCATTAATACAGAGGTCAATTCGACGTAAAAAATTGAAATGCACTCTTCTTAAAACATCGTCATTTTCTCGTAGCGCATTTACAGCATTTTGAATTCTATTCCACAGTTGTTCGATGTTATTTATTTGAACCTAGTACACTTGTCTTTTTAATTCTCCCCAGATGAAGAAGTCACAAGGGTTTAAATCTGGAGACCGCGGAGGCCATTGAATGGGTGCTTCTTGTCCCCTACCTATCCACCTGCCACCAAATTGTTCACCAAGATATTCTCTTACTGCACGTGCAAAATGAGGTGGTGCACCATCATGCATGAAGAACGTATTTCTACGCAAGTTAAGAGGCAAGTCTTCTAATAATTCTGGCAAATTTTGTTGAAGGAAACGGAGGTAACTATCGCCATTCAGACGATCAGGTAATCGTAACGGTCCGACTATAAATTCGCCAATAATTCCGACCCAGACATTAATTTTAAATTCACGTTGATAATGTCTACTTTTAATGGCATGTGGATTTTCATCTGCATAAACATGATCGTTGTGTAGGTTTGTCATACCGCGACGTGTAAAACAAGACTCATCAGTAAACAAGATCTTAGTATGGAATCCGTTGTCGACTACTCTGCGCTCCCGAATAGTTTGTAAAAAACTTAAACGTAATTCGTAGTCAGGTGGCAACAATTCTTGCACTGGCTGGATGTGAAATGGCCGAATTAATTGATCTCTAATGATTCGACTTACAGTGCTTTTTGGAATTCCAGCTTCTCGTTGCAATCTTCTAGTACTGGTATTAGGATTGTTATCAATCATTTGAAGAACAGCTTCTTCCGCAATAGGTGTTCGAGCTTGTCGAGGTCTTCCAGCGTTAACTCTTACTGGGGTCAACCTCCCCGTTTCTCGAAGACGTCTTTCGATTCGGGCAAAAGTTTTATGGTTTGGAATTCTCCGGTTTGGATACCTCTCTTGATACACGCGAACACTTTCGCGGCAGTTACCTTGACAATATCCAAGAACTAATAACATGTCGGTCTGTTCATTAAAAGGAAAATTCATAATTGTGGGACGTCAAAGGAACAGCAACAACAGCAATAACAATCAAACAAAAACAGTGATGACAATAAGAAATAATAAAAAAACAAGCAAAAGAGAACAAATAACTGACACATTTACTGTTAACAATAAACTATGTTTCCTGTCAAAATCATAACATTTGGTTTTGTCTTTGTGTCCGCGGCCAACTAAATTTTGTATTACAATTTTATTAAACCTATACCCGAAAATCGGTTATCAGTGTTTGCGAAAACATTTTTTTTCTTGAAAACTACGCAAAATACGGAGTTTTTACAAGAGTAAGAAAATGAAGATAATGAGTAGGCCTTCCAGATAAAAAAGTCTTAAAACCGTATTTCCACCCCTACAAAAATGGGGGAAAAAATGCCAAGGGGTGAGGGTGGTTCCAACCCCTCTACAATTTTCTTTGGGTTTTTTTGATTACTAAAAGTAAGCTAATCATCTAGAATACACATTTACCAAATTTCATTAAATTTGTATAAAGCACTTCGGAACAACATACAAAAATGTATTTTTTTTAGTAAACTTTGAACTCTTCTCACGGACAAACGGTACATTTTGGTATACAGGTAAATTGGGCTCAATCGACTTATTTTGACCTCTAGAATACGTGGTAGCTCTGTGTCCCAGCAATATTGGGACACCCTGTATAATGGCGAATGCCTCACCCTGCCACTCTGCGTGATACGTCTTGTTTGAGAACTTGATACCAACGGAGTTGTGAATGTTTAAATCTTCCATGATGATGATTTCAGCTACTGGATAGTTCTGCTGAAGGAGGTCAAGTTTCAGACGAATAAATTCAAAGAGTTCACCGTGAGCTGGTTCATTTGGTGATATGTGAAGACAACAGAGAGGTTTCGTGTGCTTGTGATTTTCAAACTTCTTGTGTGATCATTGTTAACTCGTTATTGTTCTCAAAGGGAGTACAAATTTCATAATAGTACAATAAATCTTTCGAATTCATCAGAAGGAACAGAGCTTCATTCAAAGTAAAACGCAAACAACATGTTTCTTAAATCGATAGGGGAAGTATTATTCCGTATGCCACTGCATTTTTCCACATATGCAGTCGAGTTGTGGTAGTACTTCAATTTGAAGCGCTTCGCTGACAGATTGCTGAATTCCTATTTCAGATGAGAAACTTGGACGATTACTTCAGGGTTTGGAATGAAGTAACACAAATAACAAGATCATTCATTGAGAGACATGTATCATTATATATAAATATACTGTGATCCAATCATCTGATGGAATAAAATTCAGAAGATAAAGATGAATAATACCTATTGTATGTGAATAATTAGTTAAAATACGTCTGATACTCAAAGAGTATGGATCAATGAAATTTTATTGATACAAAACTTTCAGAAGACAAGCTTTCATTAAGGAGGCACTAAAAACGCAGTATTTTATGACAATAGAAAAACATGAAGCGCAAAAATTTTATGATGAGTACATTACGCTTTTATCTTTAGCAATATATGCCTGAAGATCTAGCGAAAGCTGAACAAATTATATTTTACTTTAGAGTGCACTTCTCATAAAATCGTCCCTTCAAAAAGTTCTTAGAAGTATTTATCTTCATTTCTTGACTACTACCAGATGAATCATTCGGAAAAATCGGAATCTTGAAGATATGTATTTATGAATCTCATTGAAAATTTATGGTCGTTTCAAACCTGAATAGCTTGCAACAAATTATTATCATTAGATTGGTTCTCCGCTTGTTGTGGCCAACCGCTGGCGCTCGAGTAGTGCAACATTCCCTGTAACTTATTTAAAGTTCGAGAAATCTATCAATATTCTACATTGTTCGGATTTCTCAATTCTTAGTAAGAAATATACTAGTATGAGGCGTTCAATATTATTGGTTCTCCCCACCACTATCGGTTGTTATATCTTTGATGGATGATCGTTCAATAACATCGCAAACTTTCTTGTTCTGCTGATGAGATTCATGAGATAGCGGCACAGCTGTTCAGAACTATTAGTTTGTAATCGATCTAGACATGAGGAGCCTTGTCATTAAGCTAGATAGATTTTGGATTGGATTGTAAGGTTCGAGAAGGGCTTATCCCTGTTTATTTGACATTCAGACTTTTCGACGATTTCGTGACTATACGGATAGACACTAGCGTTTTGTTGAGTGCGTTTCAATTCGGGCTCTGCGTGCACGAGAGCCCAATCTCGCCTCTACCTCTGTTTAAATTGACTATTCACTTTCTTCTTGTTATTATTGGATATCAGTCTATAATATGAAAGACTGAGTGAAAAACCCTTTTTTCTCAGTTGATTCGTTTTCAATATTCCATAATCACTTCTCCCTACTTTCATCCTTGAATACTCTCATGTTCACGTATGTACACTGAATGGGAACATACGAACCTGGGCGACATTCTGAAAGATCTGGTATACAGATAAGTCTAAGACTGAAAAGGTGCAGTTACAGGAGCATACTCAAGTAACCCAAAGACTGGCTTCAGCTATTCATTGGGTAAACATATCTCTTCCGTCCTAGCAAAGGTATATGCAATTCTCCATTGTGTGAAGGAAAACAATCGTAGAGCCATCGAAGATAAGCAGATTCACATATTGAATGACAGTTGGAGTGCACTTGAGGCAATGAGAAGTCAGGAAGTGACATCTCGTCTGGTATGGACATGCATACAAGAACTTGAAATACTGGCAGACCGAAACCGCGTTAAGCTGATCTGAATGCCGGGACATCAGGGAATGACAAGCGATGAAAACGCCGAGGAACTTGCAAGAAGAGGGTCGGAGAACGCTCTAGATCCAGAACAGACCACGGGGGTACCGAGACGTACATACAGCACGAAGGTCTGTAGAAGATTGGATTATGAAAAACCAAAAAGAATACGGGGAAAAATCCCAGGAAGCGAACAAGGAAACAAAATACGTCAAAGCTCCGTGTAACAAAAGAACGACAGACCTATTACTACTAAATAGTGAAAAAATAAAAGTCATAACAGGGCTAATGACTGGTCGTGCAAACTTTCCGGTAAGGATGCAGAAACAATGACACACATACTGTGTAAATGCGAGGAATGCAAAAGACAGTCAATTTATGGAAAGCCCAACAGTAAACCAGAATCATACAGTTCCCACCCAGAACTTGTACAAACTCCTACAAGGTACAAGAAGACTCGAGTGGATACCGTAAAAAACAAAACAAAGGCGGGATACAATGTGTCAGTAGGCCTATGTGTCACCGGAGGCAATAGACAGACAAGCTCCCATAGGGGGTGAATTTTTTAGTGAGTATGCCTGGAATAGTGACTCTCACAGTAGAACATGAGACCCAAAGGCTCATAACCCTCACCATGAAGGGTTTTCTTCACCTCCCCAAAAAAAATGTACACTGTTTTGAGTAGAAATCATCATACCATTTGATTCAATCTAAGGCTTTTCCATGACTTTTCTGCTTAACAATTTGTGATATGCAGAAAGGTGATCATCCCGGGAAAAGAGCTTCCCGAATTCCCAAAGTACTAACTGAAAACAAAATTGTTCCACCATTGAGCTTGGTAAGGTATTCAGTATCATTTCTCAGAAAAATGGGTTTTACCCATATGTGTTCTTTTTGTGTCAGACAAATCAATTAATTTAAAGAAAATTTGGTCGCCTATTAAATATTGAGTTGCACACCCATAATATGATATACCTATATTATAACATTTACTTTTTGAATGTTAAAATGCAATTTCTTTGACAGAACGTGTAGGAATGTGTGAAAGTGGGTCACATTAAGTCAATTGTGAACAAATAAGCCGCAGCGAAATATTCAACAACTACAATAAGTTAGTATTGTCGCATTCATGTTCCCTATTGAATTGATTTTGAGAAAAACTCACCGCAGATCTGAACGAATTGGAAATAACCTTTAAAAATTCCATTCCCGTTTCTCAAGTCTCATTTCATTCTGCCTAATATCTGATTGGTTTCATTTTCATCTGCATAACATTAAGAAGTTCGCCCATCAGTATTATTGACAATCAATGTATGTCGTCAATCAATTCGATAGATGTTTGCGCTTCGCTGGGAATTTGCAAATTTGGCGGAGTCATCCGCACCAACGACTCAAGCTTCTTACCGTCGCTATGAGACTTCGATCGTTCTGATTTTTTTGTGCTCTGCGACAACGTTAGAACTGGTAATTTATGGCCTGAGCTCTGGATAGCTCGGTTCTCGCCTGAGGTTAGTCCGCTGCAAATTAAAGAGGATTTTTCAACGTACCGATTGAATCTACTCCTCAACTTGATTTATACATCCCTCTGAGCTAAGATATCGATGGCTTTGTGAAACTACTTTGAGACAGTACGCTCTCTTTAGCAATCGCTTTTTCCAGCCTTATTGCACAGATTATGAAAATTCTCGCTTCGGCTAAAATACACTCCACTTCATTGAAATCTTAGGAGAGAACACATCACTCAAGACGATTCTTTTCCAGAGATTTCCTTTCCCAAGAGCCAGAGCAATTGGAATAAATTGATTTAGAATATTAATGTTGACATTGGATAGGTTATAAGATAATGAAAATATTGCCCGGAAGGTATAAATAAATGACATTTCATTGAGGATTTGTTTTTTATATTCAGCATTTAACGTTAGGTACGTCCAAATAATCATATATCAGAGGGGTTAAATGCAAAAATAATCAACTTCTTAAAACATCTAAACAGAATAGAAGAAATAATTCTGATCACTCACATCTCTATGTCCTGATAGATTATTGTCTGTCTTTTCAATTGTATATAGGGAAGGAAATAATTGTCGTAAATAGGTTGTTATTTCAAAAATATCGATATGTAATCGAAGTGACGGGTTAACAAGTTCCTAATTCGAGTGCAATGTGGAAATAGAGAGAACTGATAATTGTAATGGAGCTCTTTCTTGGCTTCTTGGAAATCATTATTAGTTACCAATAATATGACATATGTGATATAACAATTGAAATTCAATAGATATTTTATTATTTCATTTCAATGATAAGGTCTCTCTAGTTTAAACAAAAGCCAACAAGTAATAAATAAATATATTCATTTATTTCTTTATTTTCACATTATTTTACTTCAATCTTGAGATAGACATTATCATCTGCGGTTGACAACAATTTGTTCACTTCTTACGACGATTTTTGCCTTGTGAATTTGTTCCTGAAAACACCAACAACTTTGGATACGTTTTTATAATCAGTGTTATTGATCATCAGTTAACACGGTCATATCATGGACTACCGTGCGTAGAGTAGACTCTGAAACTATATCAAAATACGAAAACATAACATTTTCTGTGTAGGTATGTGCTCTCTTTTCCGAACACCATTTTCTGAAGCGATTATAAGTTGCGTTATGCAAGATGATAATCACTGAAGGACCAGCATCAACAATTCTTCGGGGTTATTCCCGTCTTCTTGTTCCTTTACCGTCAACCATTCAAAAATCTGTATTCAAATATTTTAGTTCCTCCACAACAATGTCCTGTCATTTACGGTTGTCAATGTACGAGGGATCTATATTTTTCAGGCGAATTTGCCAAAATATGCACCTCAGGAGCTAGTGATATCTGTAAAATTTATATATCTCAAGAATGACAATATTTTTCTCTAATAGTCAAAAACGGGTCCAAAAAATTCCGATGAACTTTTTCAACGTATAAAAGGGTATTTTGGTGCGCTAAACACGATGATATGGTCCAAATTGAGCTACCGGATACGGAACATGCCGCAAATTGCTGATTTATGGCCATTTTTTGGTCATTTTCGGGTTTCTCGAAGATATAACAAAATGTATTCATTTTTATGAAAATAGTCAGGAGAGCAAAGTTCTAGTGCTTATCAACACTCATCAGCTGGTTCAAACTAGATGGCGCTAGCGTTCTTAGAACTCAAAATATGGTCATTGTAATTTGCCGAATCTATGCATTTTTATAAAAATAGTCAGGGGAGCAAAGTTATAGTAGTCAAAAATACCCGTAATGTGGTCCAAACCAGATAACGCTAGCGGTCATGAAACTCAAAATATGGCCGTTTTAGCGTCAAAAAAATTTATAACTATTTGTCTTTTTTTCACAATAGGACAAAACCTGCGTATTTTTATGCATATAGTCAGAGAAACCAATTCAAAGTATTCAAAAATACCAGTAATCTGGTCCAAACTAGATGGAGCTAGCGGTTATGAAACTCAATATATGGCCGTTTTAGCGTCAAAAAAATAATAACCAGATGACATCTAGTTTCTATGTCATTTTTTCCTCATGAAGTCTTGTTTTTTATTCAGAATCAACTATATATATGTTCGGGGAATGTAGTACATTGTCTGTTTTAACGAATTTACAAACTTCTTTCCTTTTGTTTTGGGGTTTTTTTGCTTCCGCAGAAATTAAAACTTCTGAAGCATCTTCAGCGCATATTATACAAAGCTTATCAAATTCAAACCTTGACGGTGATCGCTCTAATTCACTTGGTCTTTGTATCGGTTCGTCATCATCATTAAAACTTGGGTCGTCCGATAAAATAGGAGAAGAATCCTTCCCATAGATACTACACATAGAAATGTCTTCAGCGCACAATGACTCATCGATCTAATGAATTGATTAGGTAATTTTAATATTGATACATTAATTATCATAATTATATATAAATAAATATGTATTATATATATACCGTTTCATTGTTTGATTTTCCATATCAACATCTTGGCCCTCTTCTACTGATTCGTCATCTGGTGGCGAACGCGTCTTTTGGATTTTTTCGACCAGATTACGGGTATTTTTGACTATTATAACTTTGCTCCCTTGACTATTCTCATGACCATGCATAGATTCAGCCCTATCTTCGAAAAACGCAAAAATGGCCATTTTCGCCACAATAAAATGGCCATATTTTGAGTTCTAAGAACGCTAACGCCATCTAGTTTGAACCAGATACAACTTTGCTCTCCTGGCTATTTTCATAAAAATGCATAGATTTTGTTAAATCTTCGGAAAACCCAAAAATGGCCATAAATCGGCGATTTGCGGCATGTTCCGTATCCGGTAGCTCAATCTGGACCATACCATCGTGTTAGACGCACCAAAATACCCCCTTATACGTTGAAAAAGTCCATTGGATTTTTTTGGATTTTTTTGCTGAAGAAAATTTCCCAGGATGACTGGACTACAGTACCATATTCAATGAACATTTTGTAAGAGCTTGTAGCAGCACGGGATTTGAGCACTCAAATGCGAAAAACCAACCTATTCATAATAAGAGCTTTTTTCTTAATCCAACAACGGAACAAGAAATAATCAAGATAATCCAAAAACCTTGTTGTAATAAGTCGAGCGGAACAGATGGAGTTCCCGGTAATATACTAGTGGGAGTAAGAGAATTTTTGGCTTTTCCAATATCAATAATTATAAATAAAATTTTTACTGATGGAATCCCTCTGCATTAAAAACGTCCTAAATAATTCCCATATTTAAAGGCAAAGGTAATAAACTTGATGTTAGTAATTATAGGTCTGAAGCATTACAATGTAGTTCTGCAAAAATTTTCGGAAAATGTTTCAACATTCGGGTTAATAATTTTCTAGAACCAATAATCTTTTATCCCACTCTCAAAATGGGTTCAGATCAAACCATTCCACTATCACTGCTTTAGACCATACTTTTCAACATATATAGAACGCCTTTAAGGTAAAATCATTCAATCACCTATGGACTAATGTCTTGGGGCTTTTCTCATAATGTTGAGAGGGTTTTCATTG
Source organism: Endomychus coccineus (assembly GCA_958510875.1). Lineage (NCBI taxonomy): Eukaryota > Metazoa > Arthropoda > Insecta > Coleoptera > Endomychidae > Endomychus > Endomychus coccineus. The sequence goes on along the minus strand of OY294069.1, from coordinate 141,802,834 downwards.
CTCAAAAGAGGGCGCTATGATATATGGCAAAAGCATCAGGTAAAACACACTGTAGGAATATATTTATGGATTGGGGTATAATGACTCTCCCATCACTCTACATATATTTGCTACTTCTATATATTAAAACCGATTATCACAGGGAAAAATGCTCTGATATACATGATCATAACACCAGACAAACAAATCTTCTCCATCAACCGATGGCAAGATTGACAGTTTGCCAACAACTGTTGTGTATTAATTATGCTATTCTTTGTATTGTAGTTGTGTCTTAGATTAAGTTTTATCATGACATATCTCTCTAATTATGACTTGTCGCATAATTTTGCACTTAAATCTTATGTTACTTGTACCATTTTACGGACCAATAAATGTTATCTTATCTTATCTTATCTTATCTTAAAAATAATACACAACTTAAATCAATGACCACCCAAGCTGCCACGGTTTATTATATGTGACTTGGCTATATGATGCTGAAGCGATTTCTTTTTTTGCACTAGTGATCACTCCATATTTGTGTTCATTATTCTTCTTTGTTTGGATGTTCCGTCGACAAGATCGGTTAATATTTTGATGGAGTTATTATAGCCCACATTTGGATCTGTACTTTTAAACACATTTAGCCATTGTCCTCAATATTCTCATAATTCTCAATATACACACAATGTCTTCCAATAACTTCTGATTCAGTTTTTCTGATTTGACTTGGGAATCAACTACTTGACCAAAATTATCGGAAAGCGTAGTTCCGAAGTCTTCTGCATGACTTTGGTTGTTATATTTCAATTAATGTTGTCTGAGAGTGTATTTAATGTTTATGTAATTTCCTTGGGGTATATATTAGCTGCTATGAATTGAAAGAGTTTGTCGAATCAATAAACAGATTGGACATATTCTTGTTTACTAATATGCTGATGTTGGAATCGCCTAATAATCCGTAAGGTTGTTGTAAGAGTATTCTAGAATAACCCACATACTTTTTGGAAAAATTCTTCGGGAAAACGTGAAATGAATGATTTATTAAGTTTTTAGTTTGAAATAACTGATGTTCTTCATAAAAGGAATGAACTTTTGCAACCTATGTAAAGGGGAAGACCATCAGGAGACAAAGTACAAAAGCAATTCGAAGCTAGGAAAAACAGGACCTACTAGTTCAATACCGCCTGCGCTCATGAGAAAGGATGATTTAACAATAACTTGTTAGTTTTATAACTATCACATTTTATCAACAAATCTATATTCTCATCATTTAACTATTTGGTCCACAAGAGTTTAATTCCATCAGTTTTGTCTGGCATGTGAAAATTGACGGAATGCAGGAATCTTCTTTAATTTCATGATAAATTGACGATACCACGGATATTAGTTGTAAATATCAGCGTTGTGTTATTTGAAACATCCGAGGAAACATCATTATGATTGAAAATAGAGTGGGAAGGAGCTTACCTGTCATGATCTGTGGAAAAAAATGCCTTTGGCGATAAAACCCCCTTTGAACTCGCTATTAATAACTGAACACCGATTAAAAATGTGGTCTCATCAGTCACCAGCCACTAATTCGATAATTACCCATATTTGTGAAGTTACAGATTACGGTTGCAGTGCTTTAACGCAGCAGATTTTTACTGTTTTCATACATTTTCATCCTCTGAAATATTCTTTCAGACTCGACTGTTCAGTTGAAACTTGTTTCGTTATGTGCATCTGTGCGAAGCTGCCCTTGGTCGAGCTAATTTACTAATGACTTAGATTGATCTCATTGAGTTCCGTGTTTTTATGCAATAGTGCTTACCTTAATGAATGAAAATCGACCTAAAGCATTCAATGAGTAAAAAAACAATTTACCTGCTGCACCTCAGAATCAGATGTCTATTCAAATGTATATCCAACAATTTCTATTAACAAATTCAAAGTATTCATTCTTAAATATGAGGAAACTCTTGGGCATACGAACAGCGCCGTAATATCGAGGCTTAGGGTGCAACGGCCACATGCGCCTGACGAGGAAGAGCGCAGAAGGGGCCAAAAAATATAGATAAACAAATTCAGAAGTTTTTCGATCATGCACTACACTTACTATTCCAAATGGACTGCTAGTATTCATACTTTTTCACCAATCCCGAGAAATATTATAGTGATATGCAAAACTTGTAAATACTGCTAGCACACAGCAGCACAGGAATAAGCGCCATCTGACACCCAATACAAAAAATGAGGGAACGGCATCTGTACACGCCAAGGCCGGATGAGGGAATTTTAGAAACATCTGAATGAGGACTTTGTCAATCAGCAAAACGAAAAACAAAAGAATATCTGATAGAGAGGCCAACCAAAATACGCCATTTGGGAATGAAAAAAATTCCGAGGTGGTCAACAATTTGGGCGAAAAAAATTGCTTAATTGAGGAAAAACATGTATAACTCGCGTAGGAAAGTTTTGCCAACTATTCCAAAAACCAGAGACAACGCTTTGCAACAACTGAGGTATTTTGTATTCACTGATTTCTAAATTCTAATTTTTAATTTTTTCTCTTCATTTATAAATTTAAATATTCGAACAATTCGGGGAGAAAATGTCCTTGAATTTTTGGACGAAGCCTCTGATATCGTATTTTTAAGTACCATGACGAATTTGTGTGAGTTTTTTTCGCAATTATATAAATTATAATTTATGATTTTTAAAATTTAATTTTCTTTCATTTATGTGCCAATGATAAAATTTACATGGATATATTTGACTCCACTCCAAAACTGTGGTATCATTTTTCAATGTTTATACACTTACAAATGGACATTACATTCCACTTGTATTTTAATTCCTTCCAAATAAGGCACAAACAACATACGAAAAGCTTTTTGAAATAATCAAATGGAGGTGTCAACTTATTGGACACGAACCAAGTCCAAATCTGATTGTAACAGATTTGGAGCAAGGTATACTCAACGCAGGGCAAATTTCATGTCAGTCATCAGCTATGTTGATTTCACCTCACACAAAGCTGGTACCGCAAAATTCAAAATCTTGGACTCTCAACAGAATAGCAGAACCCAGCAAGCGAAGTTGGACAATGGCCTCGCCATACTATTGGTTTGCCATACTTGCATCCAAATGAAGTCGAGCACTTCTTCGTAGAAGATTTTATGGTGAATTTGCCAAAAGAAACGTCAAAGTTCGCCGATTATTTGGTTGACAATTATTTTGATGGCCAGTTCCACTCATCAATGTATGCAGAAGGAGATGTTTTTTTATCATTTTATTTATTCACTTCAAAACTAATTTATTATTATATTTATTCATTTACTATTTTTTCTGTTTCAGCTATTTGCCAAGAACACACTACAAATGTGTGCAAATCATACCACCCAAAATTCCGCAATTCATTCTAGGATTCGCACCCTTCCATTTGGATATTCATTGAGACTGTAAAGAAATTGCAGACTCAAACTTACATAAAAATTAACAGCATTCATGAAGATCGACGATTATGCAGTGTAATCAGCATCCGACGGCAACAGGCGCTCACGAACCGATTGAGCAAATATCATGCATAGACTATGACTCGCAAGAATTATGTAATATATTGCAGTTCTTTATCAAAAGTGAAAACTAGGAAATGGAACATAACGGAATGTAAATGAATAGAGTAACTTACTAGAGTAAAAAGATAGTTCAAAAAATAATTAAAAAACAATAACGAAATATTTTTTAATCCTGCCAGTTTCCTGTATTGTCTAAAGTCAATAAATGAAAATTGTTCTCTATTGTAATTGTAATCTATCCTTGATAAAAACATTCACCCTATTGGAAGTATGATGCGGGGGAGGCACAAAGCACAATAGTGAAAGTGAAGAGAGGGAGGCGCGACATACGATGCACGGCTTTTGTATACTGGACCAATTTTTACATACCTGACCTAAAAGTTCCCAGTCCTCTGCTCGATTCTATTACTTTTATTTTGCACTCAGTTCACCTACACCCCTGAATAAAAGTGGTTGACCTTATATTATATCACCAACTGGTGGTTTAAATATCTGCCGCATCTCTAGTATGAATTCAAATCTATTTCCGGGCAATCTGACCGAAACCTATTCGGAGAAATAAATGTCGAAGGTAACACTAGACAACCCGTAGAAGCAAGCGTCAGCTGCGCCGCCGCGATGTTCAATACTTAATATTTCTAATGAGTAGAAACCGCTTGAGGCATGGAGAAATGTAAAATTATAATCAATGTATAGTGCGAAAAATTATTTGAATAGTCTGGGATGTTTATGATATGGAATATTTTGTCACGGACATTATCTGACTGTCGATGTAACAGCTGTCAGTCATGTAAACGTTACAAGTCTTACTGGAGGGTTATGTGTTTTCTGACATAGTATAGACAGTCTGAACTCTGATAATGATCCGTTAATATATGTGTCTGTCTGTCATGTGAATGGTACGTGATTATATTAGTTACCACGAATGTCAAAATATATAGAATCCCTTTTACCCCGTTTGGGATTGAGTTTCGAAAAATCCGTTTTTCCATGTGCCTACGTCGGATGAGGAACCTACATGTCAGCTTTATATTTTCGGAGATTTTATGATAAGTCAGTGAGAGAGTCGGTGAGTGTATTTGCCTTCTATATTGTATATAGATTTGGAAGCTTCTGAATCAGCCTCAGAGGAGGTAAGCGAAAAACACTTTTTCCAATCTTTGAGTAGAAATGTTGTTAAATTGTCACATCTAGACATATTAAAGTTGATTCATTATCTCAGTTTAGTTACTAGCATTGGCTATCTCCAAAGCATTTGACGAAGTCTGGCAGTAAAGCCTTCTTTGGAAACTTTCTCATATGGTTTACCGTCTCAACCTTGTCACTTACTATCGAGCTTTCTCTCAGAGACGGAGATTCCTCCGATACAATGACTATCAACGCTGATGTTCAACCACCTGTCCCATCTACAGCTTAGCCGAAGATGGTACACTCCTTACAGATTTCTCATCTAGAGTCCCTATACCTTCCAATAAAGTTGAAAGTACGAAACAGGGACAAGTTGACGCAATTAATGAAAATCTGGGGAAGATTTTGAGAAGAGGATCTGATAAGCTAGTGGAGTTTAATGCAACCAAATCTCGAACTTGCGTCTTCTCCAGGAAGGTGGATGCAACAATCGTTAATATGATGATGTCGGGTACTACTATTCCTATGAAGTCTTCCATAACAATGCTTGGAATCACTAACAAGAGCACTTCTTATGGGACGATCATGTGCGGTCCGTTGCAAAAGGAACTTCACGAAAACTTGGTTTTCTATTCCGTGCCAAGAGCTACTTCATATCCCAGCAGCTCTTCATAATCTACAAAGTACAGATTCGACCTGTACTGTAGTACTATTCACGTGTTTGGAGTTCGACTCACAACCAAACGCTGAATCTTTTTGGATTCTATCCAGAAGAGAGCGATTCGTTTGATTGAGGATGTCACACTCACGAGTTCATTGACCACTCTAGAACATCGTAGAAAGGTGGGAGGTCTCTCCATTTTATATAGATATTTCCAAGGTTTCCTTCTCATGTTATCAAAGTATAAAAAAAAATCTACCCAAATTTAGCTTTTTTTCATCAATTTCAGTTACCTCTGCTTCATGCGAGAAATCCTTCCGTAAACTGAAGCTCGTGAAGAACGATATACAATTTCCGAGCCAAGAACGGCTGACAAATTCGGGAATGATTTCGATTAGAATGTCAACCAGTTTTCTCAGTTGGTATGTAGAAAAGTGAAGTTTTTTTCACTTTGTTAGTGAATTTTTTCAACCTTTTCATAATTGATATTGTTATTGTTCCATATTCAAAGATGTATAAATTGTTTTCAGTGTGAAAGGGGTCAGCCACAATTGAGAAAGTTGGCCCTTGACGCAAGATTTCCTTATTGTCAAAGCGTATAAGTATGTTTAGATACTACCATCAATTGATATATTCACGATTTCCGTCTGCCAATGGTTTTCTTTACTGTTCTGAACTAAATAACAATGACTGAACGATTGAATAATATCCATTATTCAATCGTTGTGTCAAATTAATTCCTACGCGGTGGGTGGTCGTCTGTTCTGAGTTATTTCCTTCGAATTGAACTCTATTTCTGTTAAGGTTATGTCTTATCGTAATGGATTTATGGAGACATAAAAAACCATAGAATTGTGATGACATATGTTTAATTGATTATATTATGTCACTTATATGTTCGCAATATATTTATGTTATCAATAGTTGTAGATAATAGTATATTAACAAGACGTGATTTTATCGCACGAGACCTAAATTAGAAAACGAGCCGAAGTCACTATGACAGTAGGTGTCAGTATAAAATATAGATTTGCAAAATACATTATAGTTTCAAAGTGACATAGCGATTCCTGAATCATTACAAACTTTTATTTGACTCTCCTTGTTTATTTATCGATCTATCTATTTGTAAGTTCGGGTGAAATTTTGCAAGTGAATATTTGCCCGCTTCTAGTCATCCGATTAACTTAAAATTTGGCACGTATTGATCAATCAGGTGACAATGTATTATGACATATTTATAAGAAAAACAAGATGAAGGATCCAAGATGACTGACGAGTCTTGTGATTATGGTCAGATTCTATTTAAAATCGGTATATGGGAGTCTTTGGGGTCAGAGATCATGATTGTTCTAGTAAAAATTTAAAAATCCGAGTGAGGACTTGGATGTCGGCCCAGTTTTGTGATTATGGTCAGATTCTATTCGAAATTATTATAAGGGGGTTTCTGGTTCGAAGATAATGATTTTTTAGTCAAAATACAAAAATTCAAGATGCCGGCCAAGATGCTGGACCAGTTTTGTGATTATGGCCGGTTTTATTCAAAATTGGTATATGCTGCTTTTCAAGGTCAGATATCATGATTTTTCAGTCGATAATTAAAAATTATAGATGGCGGGCGAGTTAGATGATTGATTGCGGTTCGATTCTTCCCAAAATCGGTATGTGGGAGTTTTTGGTGTCAAAGACCATTACGTTTCAGTCAAAATACAAGAATTCAATATGGAGGCTAGGGTAGCGGACGAGTCTTGGGATTAGCAAGTAGAGGTTACTACACGATACAAGAGTTTCTCTGTGATAAGATAGAAATATAATACTAGATTTAAGATATTCTGTGTACTTATCTGACATGTCCTACGCCAATCGACAATTCTTAGGAACTAATAAAATTATTACTTATAAAAAAAATTATTATTACAGTTTAATTCAAAATTGGTATATGGGGTTTTAGAGATCGGAGATAATAACTTCTTATTTCTCTTCAGCACATTTCATAATAGAAGCTTGTCTTCGAAAAAAAATTCCGCTTTCAATATACTTTCCCTAAATATTGTCTGTTCCTGCAATCATATACATCCGATCCGCAGGAGTATCCGTGAACTAAGTTGCTAACAAAAGTGAGGGAAGCCACGTGATCAATTGGTCACAGCTTTTCCCACATGGAATTATGATATTTTATTGAACCATGAGCTGAACAATGTATTTCTGGTTATGCATAAATATCACACGTCTTTATTTAACCTGCAGAAGTGTCTGAAATTTATATTTTGAAATTCAAGTGACGTCATCGATGTGACGCCACGAACTATTTTATCTTTATTTTCTTCAAGAAGTCTGGACTTTTCGATTCTGCGTTGCATTTTGATAGCTCAGGTGACACAATGTTAGCATAAAACAAGGTATGATAGTTATCCTAACAGCAGTAGACCATTTGTATAAGTTTTCAATGTAACATAGAGTATAATTTAATGTTTTTCATTAGCGTTTCATAAATCATTTCCAATGTATTTTCTGTTCCTACAATCCTTTATATTAGACTAGTTATATTTCCCATGTTGAACTGTCAGGATAACTGAAGTTTACAATAGTTTCGAAACAATAATACACTATTAATTTTAAGTATTTCTTTGAGAAATGCTGCATAACGAAAAAATAGATGGGAATTGTCTGACGCTAAAACTATATTCAAACTGCTGCTAACGGTTTTTCTACTTGCAACTTTATAAATAATCATTATTTACATCATGTCCTCATCTTCAAATGATGACTGTATCATTTGTATCCTTCAAAAGATACGTAACAAAATGAATGTTGTTTCACAATTTTGTTTTCAAATAATAATTTTATTGAGAATCACAATGAAAATCAAAAGCTACTTGTTCTTCAAATTGGAGGTAAGTATTGATGAATCTTTTACATGTTACAATGTGAATAACTCTACATAACACTGCTGTTCAGTTCCAGCTTCGAAGAGTATCTTATTGAAAATCATAATAAAAATCAGGAATCAAATTAGAAATATAAATAAATCTTTCAAATGTTACCATGCGAGTTATTTCACATAACACTGCCCTTTAGTACCAGGTCCGTAGAGTATCTCTCGTAGGAAGCTAGCTATCCAATGTTCTGTTTTTCTCATTTTGAAGAATTGGATACATCAGTTACTATTGTCCTTTGAGCATTTGGTGAGCACTGCCACTGTTAAGGAATCAAGATCACAAATAATTTGTATCATTTAATATAATAAGTAAGGAATACAATTTTATGTCCAACACAATTATTATATAACGATGCTCTAGATTTGCCATAGCATATAGTAGAGGATAGTAAAACTCCAATAAAAACAGCATCAAGAATTTTTGTTTCCACCAGCATGATATTTGAGAGTTGAAAGCAGTTGAAGTAAAGGAATAACGCAACCTCCCTTGGAATCAATTGAATATTATTTGATATTTCTCATATAGTCAGATAACTGATATCATACCATACCGTACCTGATTGTTGTTTATTTGATAGCCAGTTATTCCGAAAACACCACATACATTTTCATATTTTTAGTGTGAGGGAAGTATTGTAATCGGCCCAAAAAATGTGAAGTCTCATTTTATTTTATGAGTCTATTCTGTGGCAAATTGAGATAGTTCATGTGACAGCATATGACAGTATAAAACAATGTTATATTATGATGTGAATAATTTCGAAAGTCAACCTGGATGCAGCTGTCAGTATAAAAAACACAGTAGTGAAATCATATTGTTATTTATTAGTTGTTTCCAAATTACTTCAAATTTATTTTCTGTATCTGCAATCATCCATTTGAACCGCTGAATTGTTCGAAATCTATTTTGCTTACAACAGTTAGGGAAATCACGTGATCAATTGATCACAACTAATTTTACTTTGACACTATTTTTTCACATGAAAGTATATTCCTGCAAAAAAGTATCCGGATGACGTCATTACGTTCATTTTTTCCTCTTTTAGCTAAAAACTTATCTCATGGCATATTTTCGATCTTAGTTTCAGAATTATCTTTCCCACTTTTGCAGTAATAGGCATTGGGTGTCAACTCTGCATCATCCTGTACAACTTCTATTTTGAAGCTTGTTGCGGAGGCGCTACATCAGATTCATTTCATTCAATAACATGTAAAAGAAGCATACAATTATGTCTTGAGGAAATCTGAATGCGATACCCGAGATTTTATTTGCGACCGCCGTAATGTTGCAGTTATTTCACCAACGGGTACAGAATGTAACCTTGTTGAATCATGATTTGTAATAATACAGCGGGATTTATTGCATAACCATCTCTAATAGAAACATTTGAAAGCGCAGTTGAATCTTTTAGTGTATTAATAAACTTCGGATACACCGTATCAGAAAATAAACGTTAAGTGATATAAATAAACATTCCAGAAGACCTGCCTTATTTTGAAATGTAAACAATGACGTATATTTATAGGTTCCAATGAATAACAAACTTTCGCTATGGAAATACAGAAACTGAATAAACAAAAGATGAGTGCCTTAAAGCTTTATTCTCATGGAACGGCCTCCTCTTTTTGGCTATACCGTATGAGCTCCTCCGGATATACAGGTTGTTCCGGAACTATCTAGTGAAAATAAAACGGTGACCTCCGCAGCCGATTCAAAGGGGGGGTATTTCATGAGAACATTTTCGATTTGGGCCTCACATAAGTAATTATCTCTTGTAGTTTTTGCGTAAAATAATGAGACAAAGACCTACGCAACCATATATTTTTTAAATTGGCCATCATCAGAAGACTTATTACTTCAATAACCTGATTACTTAGAACTAATTGTATTAACACAAAACGTCCTTATCGCACCAATTTCGCTTAAATGCCAACGTTGCCGAAACGAACAGAAATATGAAATCGGAATTGTAACACAGTAATGTTACATCGTAATATTAAAAATCCACTATTCAGCAGAATTATCAACAAATACGACCATATTTCATAAATGTCTACGAGAGACTAACAGACGAGACAATCTCAAGTATTTGCTTTCGAACCAGATGTCATGATTTATTAGGTAATAAAAGAAGGTCTCTGGCCTCTGAGAAATACTTTTGACAATTCTACCTAATATAAACTTTTAACATTATAAGGACGCAAGTAGGAGTTTGCAAGAATATTAATTAATTAAATTAGTATAAACATGACTTAGTGTTTGAACGTCAGACCTATGATTTACAGATTTGGAGTAACGTTTTATGTGAATCATCTCCAGAATTGATCTTTTATAATAATTGGTTTCCCTAGTTAAAATATCAGCATTTTTGTACTCGAATCGATGGTTATAATCGAAGCAATATTCAGTAAGGGCGGCAAAATTTTCTAAGTTTTTGATTCTTGTGCTATACTTATGGCCATACATTCTTTTTTGTAAATATTGTTCAGAGATTCGAGTATAAGTCCCATCACAATCTAAACAATTTAATTTTTCTCCAAATGACATTAAAAGCGGCCTTTTAATGACACTTGGCAGGCTTAGAAGTTGTACTTTTGATGCCTAGGCAGAAAAAGTCCACTTTTACTGCCTAGGCAGAAAAAGTTCGTTGCTAGGCAACCTTCCAAGTAATAATTTAAATCAAACTGGTTATTAAAATTGACAATGACATTAAGAAAACTCAAAATGATGCTGATGATAATAAACTGGTTTTATTGCATTAAAACTACAAACTCCAACACGAAATTTTTATTTATTAGATATATTTATGGTCAATTGTGAACAATTATTCAATACAATTGAACTCTGTCCACTTCCCTCCTTTCCAGTAAAATTAACAACTTTAGTATCCACACTTGATACTCCGGAAACGCCAGAAAATATTTTATTGCCAATGTTCGACTTATTGGCTAGCGAGTCCTCAATATAGCCCTCCGCGACAGCGGAAGACTTCCATCCTCCATGTTGCTTCAACATTGTTATGTCCTCACCAGAATGCACCAGCAACGTGGCCGAAGTTCTGCGAAAGCAGTGCCCGGTATACTCTTTCGCATGGGATAGTCCCAGAAAAGTAGCAATTTCTTCTGGCATTTTACCGAATTTGTGAATGCCAATGAATTGATGATGTGCTTTACCGTTCGCATATTTATAGAAGACACGCCGATTATTTAAATTCGAGGGTCTGGAGGCTGCATATTTTCTGTAAACGCTTAAATATTCCCTTACTACAAAAGATCTTGATCTTTTGGTCTTAGTATTTGGTAGCATAATTAGCAATTTGTCGCCCATATCATTTATATCATCTATTTTCATTTGCAAAAGCTCATCACATCTACAAGCCCCAGCGACTGCAACAATAATTACAACCTAAAATATAAATTGAAAATTAGTTCTTTAATCCATAATAGATCATTTTCAATATATTCCTACCTTCGTACACAAATACAGTTCATCTGGGGCATCTGATAAAAATTTCTCGATTTCTTCTCTTTGAAAAACTCGGAATTCTTTTGCATGGAAACCGTCTGACTGGCGTTTCAAAAAAGCCCGTAACTTCTGGTATTTTGCCAAATCAATGTTATTTTTATGTTCAGGGTAGCTTTCAACATCGAATAGGTAGACCATAACGTTGAAAGCTTCATTTTCTTTGAAAGATCGGAAAAATAGACAATCAGCACATTTTCAGAGAAAGATCCTATATTTTTCTTCTGTCTATATTCCATGAATCTGCTGTATGTGAGTTCATATACAGTTCTTGATTTTTCCGGTAAAAGGTTAAATTCCACATCTCGCGCCTGGTCTCTTATCTCAGGTGGTGTTAATTGCATCAATTCATCCTCACTTTGCAGTAAATACATTTCTAACATGACAACTTTTCAAAATTGACAATGACAAAGTAAACAGTAAACAAACATATTCAACAAACGTCATCAGCGGTAAACATAGTAACGCAGTATGTGTGTTCCCATCGATAAAATTCAATATGTGATTAATAAATTTAACAATGTCCACTGTGAACTTCAATTTACATGTTAAACAGAAATGAACAAAAACATAAATTTCCTAGATATGAACATTAGTCATGATGCAGATGGAAGAATAAAAACTTCTTGGTTTACTAAAGATGTTTGGTCTCAACGTTATCTCCATTTCAATTCCGTTGCACCAGCTTGTTATAAAAAAAGTGTCATAAACAGCCTTACAGACCGCGCGGTTAAATTGTCCCACCCAGAGGACCGTCCCAAAAATTCAAAAATTGTTCGTAATACACTGGAAATGAATGGCTACCCAAAAACTTTCTTCAATCCTATTATTAAAGAGAGAATAAACGAAATCTATAATGGATCGTCATATAAAAATAACATAAATGGTAGTACAGACAATTATATAGCTTTATCAAACATTCCGGATACCTTAGAGAAGATTGAGAAATGCTTAAAAAAGTATTATATAAATGTTGCGCATAAGCCTACTAACTGTGTTGGAAAATATTTCTCAAATCTAAAACCTGTAATACCTAAAGATAAACAAACCCACACAGTATATAAATTAAATTGTTTAGATTGTGATGGGACTTATACTGGAATCTCTAAACAATATTTACAAAAAAGAATGTATGGCCATAAGTATAGCACAAGAAACCAAAACTTAGGAAATTCTACCGCCCTTGCTAAACATTGCTTTGATTAGAACCATAAATTCGATTACAAAAATGTTAATATTATAACTAGGAAACCTAATTATTATGAAAGATCAATTCTGGAGATGATTCACACAGAACGTGACTCCAAATCTGTAAATCATAGGACTGACGTTCAAATATCAAGTCATATTTATACTAATTTAATTAATTAATATTCTTGCAAATTCCTATTTGCGTCCTCGTATTGTTAAAAGTTTATTTTAGGTAGAATTGTCGAGAGTATTTCTCAGAGGCCAGAGACCTTCTTTGATTACCCAATAAATCATGACATCTGGTTCGAAAGTAAATACTTGAGATTGTCTTGTATGTTAGTCTCTCGTAGACATTTATGGAATGTGGTCGTATTTGTTGATAATTCTGCTAAATAGTGGATTTTTAATATTACGCTGTAACATTGCTGTGTTATAATACCGTGCGATAAGGACGTTTTGTGTTAATAGTGGAGTAAATCTGGCAAATGGTTGGCAGAAATCTTACGATGCTTAGCGACCCGATGGAAAATGTTTGTTGTGGTACCAATAACAACCAGCTGAAATTTCTATTTTTCGAAGTGGGGCAACCCCTTTTTTTGCCAAAAAGGGGTTTATTGACATTTTCAAGGGTAGTTTAGCACAAAAAAATTAATATCTCTGGTTGTATTGGAAATTAAGAAACCAAAGTGGAACCCTTCTATTTTCAATGTCCAAGGAACTTCCAGTCCAAATTTCAAGTTGATCCGACCACTCCCCTTCCCGTAATAGATATATATCAACTCATATATGCAAGGAATCTTGCATAACGGCTAACTCAGTGATTTACAACCGATTGGGCTGAAATTTGGACTGAAGATAAGCGTTACGGTCTCAAAACTACTTGACAAATTTCAAGTGGATACTTTGAATAGTTTTCCAGAAATACAACTTTAAATCAATTTTTTAGTTATTTTTCAAACTAAGATATCTCATGTCATTTACATCCGATCGGGATCTGCTTCGCGAAAAAATGTAGGTATTCGCATATGGTTTTATGTCATGTAACTCATTCTTCAATTATCTATTTTTTTGGCCTATATTGGCCATTTTCGTTAATTTGAGATAAATCGAATGACGTTCACGTGAGGAGCGCGTAGCCGGCTAGTTAGAAAAGTGGGAACTGGTTGTACCTAATACGGATTTACGACGACTTTTCGCGTGTCGTTTTCGCTTCATGTAGTTATATTAGGTATCGGACCATGTCCGACGGCCCTTCTTTTTTCGATAAATGTTCAATAAATAGGAAACTTTAATTAAAATAGAAACAGGTACTCTCAGGTCTCAGCTACTCGTGTCTAACGTGCGCCGTACCAAAGGGAATTTTCTAACTACTGAAATATACCCGAAGCGGGTGAAAGCTAGCGGCCCACAGGCGGAATACCATAATACAACTGGCGCCGCCCGCACGGAGCACGAAACGGCCCCAACATAACAAGAACGAGGTAAAATGTATAAACTCTAACTGACGCGTGGCGAGCTTCTCGAGGGAAACGTCAAAATGATTACGTTCGTAACTAATTACATAGGACGTCTGGCGTTCATGCAGTTGTGTTTTTATACAATTTGAACCTTCTAATTTCGATAGGTCACGTGAAAATCCCGGAGCCTAAAGCGCTGTCAACTGTTGAGCCTCATAATATTCTCATAACATTGCGAAATTTCGCACTTTTAGAAACTTCAAATTAATTAATTTGGGGATATTAATACCGAAAATGGCCAATATAGGCCGGAAAAATAAAATAAAAATAAGAACTGAGTTCCAAGACATAAGACTATATGCGAATACCTACATTTTCCCGCAAAGCAGATCCAGATCAGATGTAAATGACATGAGATATCTTAATTTGAAAGATAACTAAAAAATTGACTTGAAGTTGAATTTCTGGAAAACTGTTCAATATTTTCGATCGAAATTTGAAGGGTAGTTTTGAGAGCATAACATCCATCTTCATTCCAAATTTCAGCCAAATCGGTTGAAAAATAACCGAGTAAGCCCTCACGCAAGATTCCTTGCATATATGAGTATATATATACATATTACGGGGAGGGGGGTGGTCAGATTAACTTAAAATTTGGACTGAAAGTTCCTTGGACATTGACAATAAAAGGGTTCTACTTTGGTTTCCTAATTTGCAATACAACCGGAGATATTGATTTTTTTTTGCTAAACTACCCTTAAAAATGTCAAAAAAAAACTTTTTGGCCAAAAAAAAGGGGTAGCACCCTCTTTGGGAAATAGAAATTTCAGGGGGTTGTTATTGGTACCCTAACAAACCCTTTCCACTGGGCCGCTAAGCATCGTAAAATTTTCGCCAACCTTGCCTTTTTTCTCGCCAGATTTACTCCACAATAATACAATTAGTTCTAAGTAATCAGGTTATTGAAGTAATAAGTCTTCTGATGATGGTCGTGAGACCAAAACGTACGTAAAGACTAAAATATAAAGCATAAGTGACCTATTTCCCGAGAATTTATATGTGATGATTTGAATAGGAAAAACCTGGTTACCTACCAAGATTCCAATCATTTGATCAAGCATGAATACCTATTCAGAAGATCAGGACCGCGTGAGCATGAGTGAAAATGTGTTTTAAAACATGATGTAATTTACTATTATATAGGAAGCGTTAAATAGAATGTTCAGTGTAATAATTTTGCAATTTAGCAAACTCTGAAAAGCTGGCGGACTGCCAGGAGATTGATAGATATTATGATAGACAGACGGAATAGGTATAACAAATAACAGCCGGTGATATTCAGATGAATTTTTCTTTCAAAATGACCTCGAATGTAATTCCACATATCCAGCAAGGCAGTTCGGTATATGTTATAATTTACACGCGAGTTGCAATAATGTAACTGTCAAAGTCAGATTATAAGTTCAAATTTGATTTTGGTGATATAATCTACTTAACCAAAACAATAGAACTAGGCGATGCTGCTTATCACTCTGATTTCTTGATTCCGCATTTTGATACTAACATCACCAAGGTCTATGCAAAATACGGTTAGGTCTCTTATGACCCTTTCACCTGACACAGAAATGTGAAAATATGAACTGGAATGAATTCAGAAGGAAAATAAACTTTTTTCCAGAGAAAGAATCCGTCTTCAAGAACACATGTCTGTGACATCTTTGAGAATTTTGCTCTCAGCTCAATGATACAAGTCACTTTCAAATAGGTACATCGATATGTCCTGTGATTTTCCGTTTGTAAGGTGAATCAAGAACAAAATACTACACATATATTGAATTTGAGAAATTTGAGAACGGTAGGCAATAATAAGTTGGAATAAAATTATCGGAATATTTTCTGCAATCTATTTCTGCAGGCAGATAATACCTGTAGGAACAGTTGAGGTTTTGCGATGTGATTCCCCAAGTTTCACGACTTAATGCATATCAGCCAATTTTCAAGTCGCTCGGCCTTATAGTTTAGCCTTTTATAAGCAATCTTCTTCGAAAATTTTGCATCATATGAGTCTTGCTTTAAAACTTGAAAAATGACCACTCGGAACGTGTCACGTGCCTTTCTCTTCTCTCAAAATTTACATGTTTTCAAATAAATCGCTTATAATAGGTTTATTTGGTTAAATTTCAAAATTTTCAAGAAAAGTTGCGTCTCTCTATATGTCAAATTTGAACGTCTTACGCAAATTTTAGTTTTGCCCATTTTCTTAATGGGTAAATACGAAATTTCTGGGACATTGAAAGGAATTTAATTTCGAGAAAACTATTTCATGCTAGTAACTCTATCATTCTACTAACTTTCAATAACTAATCATCGGCAAAACAATGTAGTTCTTTAGAAAATGAGAAAACCGTTTCAAATTTCTATTAGGTATGTTCGGTTCAAGAAGAAATTTATTTAAATGAATTTTTTCAGTACGAAAATCGTGAACCAAAACTTCACCAACCACTTTACGTATCTCACAGAAGTTTATAAGTTTTTACTGAGGAATCTAATTGTTACTAGCTCAGCTATAAAGTTTCAAAATGACAAAAACTGAAAGTTGCAATAGAATGTTAAGATTTGAGAACTTTTCTTCCTGAAATTTCTGAAATTGGAACAAGTACTGCAATCTTCAATGAAACACTTATCAAACAAACTTGATTATATTCAACAGAACAAAAATAAGTGCAGACTTGATATCATTAATTAATATATGCGTCTAGCATTATCCCATGCCTAACACGCAATGCGCTTCCACCGTCATCACTCTTGAACTCCGCGCTTTGAGGGGTTTCCTCGGATCAAATTAGGGACTTCCCCGGATCATTCCTAACACAGGAACGGCCGTTTTGTGCAATATTTCTGAGAAATGTAAGTTTTGACATTTAACGGAACTCACGTGAGTAGGCCATTTTCCATATTTGAAAGCAAAACTCAACGCCTCAATCGACTTTCAAACGAAATTATTATTAACGACAACTTTTTGAAGGGCTCTGTATATAGATTCCTTTGCAGATCCCTAAGCATTCAGCAATGTGAAATTTTAGGTGGTCCTCTGGTACCGTTCATTTAAAAACGAATCCTACCATTTTTCAATATTTTCAGTTATGTGGTTCATGTCATTACGGCATGCTACTTCCTTGCCTTGTAAGTGGGTATTATAAAGATACGTGGAACATAGCTATATTCTGCATTTCCCTTCTATTGAATCGTGAAAGACAAATATCTACTGAAATAACTCATTTTTTTTAATTAAATTTTTTTTCAAATCCAATAACTCCATGAAAAATCACTGGCTCATCAAACTGTCCATAGAGATTCAAAAATTTCATGATTTTCCGAAACAAATAATTTGTATGTTTTGTATGTCATTCGAAATGAACTATTGATGATCGAAATTACTATTAAGCGGCTTATAAAACAAACGTAGTTACATTTTAAGAGAAATTAAATTATTCTTTGTTTGAATAAATCAAAAAGATTTGACTTAGTAAAATCTGTAAGGTTTATATGATTTTTTATCAATTTCACATTGAAATAACTGTAGGACAGTATATTAAAAAACGTCAACACTTGTCCTAATAGAATATTCTCTGTTAGTAATTGTAAGAAGTTCGATCAAGAAAATGCAGTTTCATTGCTGATCATAGTAATGATAGTTTATACGTCGAACTCAGATTCCAGCTGGCAAGTAGCTCAATTTTGCTACAGTTATCTAACCCTATTGCGGTGACTATTGTTTTCCTGAGAATGTTGTGAATTAGTCAATTATTGGATGGATAACAAGGGAAATGTCCAATTGGTTTTATTTTCAGTATCAGTGTATCGATAGAATTATTCTCACTATAGATAACAAATCTACAATATTTTTTAGAAAGAGATCATTGGGAAAATCGGCATTACGGTGGTTTCTTGTTATTGGTAAGTAGACAATGTCATGCTTCCAATATTGTTCATTCCAACAACACCTCCTAGGGTCTTGTTTGACTGACAAAGTAGTCGTAGCTGGTGTGAATTTACCAATGTTGATGGAAATTTTACAAAATGTTGAAGAAAATTGAAAACTAATTGAACAAAACGCACAAAATTATCTATATGTATTTTAGACATGACTTGCTACTAGCACACCGAACTTTGAAAGATGCAAGTGATCTGTTTTCACTACCAGAATATAATTTCAAGAACATCAGTTGATATTACAGGTTGGTCCACATTTGCAAGATGCAGAGAGAGAAAGACCAGTTCTCCCAAAGTCCCTAAAAATATTAATTACCATGAAATTTTTTGCTCAAGGTTGCTATCAAAAGAGTTGTGTCTCAATGTGTCAAGCGTCAGTAAGTGAATACCAGGTGCAATTGTTATGGCTTTGTATCAATTGGTCAAGTTTCCAGTGACGTTCCCCAACAAACCTCATGAATTTCCAGAAATTATTAGCGCAATCGACTGCACTCACATCGCGAATGTGCCACCAGCTCTAGATTCAGAAGCACCAGGATTTTATATTACAACCGACAAGGATTTTACAGTATAAATGCTCAGCTTATTGTGAACGCGAATCTGAAAATATTGGAAATAAATTTTAGGTTTCCTTGATCGGTCTATGATCCAGGATCATGGCAAACTACTCAAATCAAACAACACCTCATGAGGAATTTGGAAAACTGCGACCGATCTTCGTGGCTGTTGAGAGACTCAGGCTACTCCTTAGTACTCTGGTTAATGACACCAGTACCAGGGCCAGCCTTGCAAAAGAAAATGAAAGAGCATACAACAGAGCTCATATTCAATTAAGAAACATCGTAGAATGGTTAAATGGATTTCGGAAATCACGGTTCAGATGCACTACATTATAAACCAAATACAGCTGCCAAAATAATAAATAATTGGGAATACTTTGTTCTGCAACTATTGATAACATATACCTACTTCACGTTGAAAGATATTACCCCGAAATAGTGATCCATTCTCTTCAAATTTTCTGAAATTGCAATGATTCTACTGGTGTACTTGAATCTTGAATATTCTCCATCAAATTTTTTATTATTAAAAATTGATTTAGTTTTATTTTAATTAATTGTAAAAAGTAATAATTCTTCTCAAAAACGACATTTGCTCCATGTCTAATTTGAAACAAGATGCACCACTTTGTGGTAAAAACTATGTTATTCTTATTTCAATGAGATGTGGATGTTGAGATGAAAGAAATATTTTGATCTATTCAAATTATAAATCTAATTTTTGAACGTATTCATAGGGTATTAGTAATTTAAGATTGAGTTGAGTTATTAGCACAACAACTTTGAAGTTATTATGGTTATTAGGTACAGAAAACTGACAGAAACATCCCTAAATCTGTAATACTTTAAACCACGGTCGTACATACAGGTCTGAGAACTCGAGGTTGTTTCCTATGTGAGAAGTGAGTCCGCTAAGCGTCGACTTTCACGTAGTACCAAAAGACGCCCTCAAGAGTATTCTCTGACAACTGTCAGTTGACTTGTCAACACAAGGAATACCTGCGTTTTCAGAAACAAGTTACGAAATCATGCAATATGCCGAAATGCAAAACGGGGTACAATAGTGTAAAGCAAGAAACTTCTGTTTTTAAAGTGCCGAAAGATGCGGAAATGCGAAAAAAGTGGATGCTTGCGACTCCGGATAGAAATCGTTTTAACGAGGTCTTTTATGGAGTTATTTTTGAGGTGAGTTTGACAAGAGTAACAGTTATATTCCTCTCTCAAATCAGAATAGTGAATATTGCGTTACGAGAAAAATTGGCAGTGTCAACATAGCCGAGGTTTCCGGACCCGTCGAGTGTACAGTACCGGAGGTTTTAGTGTATAATGTATATATTGTAAACCTAATGAAAGACAACATACTGAACTAGCATACATGTATTTTGATTGTAATCCTAATTTAATTTAAAGAATATTTATATGCAATCGATTATTTTCATACATTTCCTTTTTAAATTAATACCAAAAAAAGCCCTAGATAATAAGTACATACTCCGGGAAGAATGTATTTTAACGAGGTCTTTTATGTGTGCGAAAAAGTTATTTTCAAGGTGAGTAATACATTTTGACAAGAGTAACAGTTCTATTCCCATCTCAAATCAGAATACTCAGTAATACTGCTTGCGATTCCTAGTCCAGGCAATGAACCGGAAAATAAAAAAAAAACATGCAAGTTCATATCGAAATTTTTTTTTGCATCAGCTTCAGGAGGTTCTCAGGATCATTCATACCCCTTAAAACCTCTTGGGAACCCTAACCTCACCCATTGGGGGCGAAAATGGCGCGAAATCTACAAGTCTTGAATTGTATTTGCTACAAAAAAAGGTATTTTGGCATTTCGAGTGCACTTTCGCCCCCAATGGGTGGGGTTAGGGTTCTCAAGAGGTCTTAAGGTGTATGAATGATCCTGATAACCTCCTGAAGCTAATGCAAAAAAAACTTTCCTATTCGAACTTACATGTTTTTTTTTTATTATAGCTAAAATCCCGGTTCACAGCCTGGACTATCCGGGGAGAAATCGTTTTATCACTTCGTGATCCAAGCGCTGGCTAGTGGCTGAGCGAGAGACGAGTTTGGCGACGCGTAAGAGACTCATGTCAACCATATAGAGTTTCCAGACCTGTATGTACGACCGTGCTTTAAACCTATAGAACATTTTTAAAAGTGGTTCTAAAATACTTCTCTTTGACTATTAATTAGCAACTTTCCTAAAATCCCCAAGTCAAATCCACTGTTGGTAGCTCTTATTCGTGAAGGTGCTTTGTCAACATTGGTCACGAATTGAATATTGAATAGAATTAGTTAATCTGAACAGTCGTGACCATCGCGATACCAATGCATTCCCATATTGCTAATTCTGATTGAGTATCAAACTATATCAACAAATTGTCAATGGCCACTGCAATAGCGCTGATTGGCATTTTCAAATTATCAAAGTATAACACTCTTCTCTGAATATTCGTAGGTCAGGGGAATTGCATTTGTGATATGGAAGTTTGAACGTGCTATACCTATCAGGTGTAATATACTTAAAGTGTGTCCAGCATAACTAATCTATTCATTTTGCTAACATAATCGGAATTACATATTTCAACTTGTTTCCCCACAATATGCAGAAGGAAAAAGTAGTTGAGAATCGGAAAACAAAATTTATTTTTACACAAATGCAAATATCCTGCATATGAAATGATGTCATTCGTATAGTTTTAGATAATAATAAAGATTCAATTTCGAGAAGTGATGTAATATAACAAACTTATATTGAGTGCCTGATTGGATTTGCTTCCAACCGTTGCATACGAATCTGAAAACTGGATGTAACTATTCTATTTTACGAAAAAGCTGAATCAAAGTCAATATCCACAGAATTGCCTATTCAGCTTGGTTACTTGAGTGTAAACCTGGGGCTCATAAGTGTTATTATTATTACATCGAACCGAAGGATCAAGAATATATAGCCAAAACCCTTTTGATAACTGGGGTAGAGAATGAGACGAACCATCAATAAATGAAAGTTCTACTATCAGTGACGGCTCGTGGTTCGAGGTAAAAGGTGATTTTACTCCAATTTCGACAGCATGATGTAGACATAAAGCATGTCTTTTATACGACATCCTCATGGGGATATCAGAATTGGTAACAGATATAGTTTTGGCTAAACGTGGAGAAAGTTGAGGCTATTCATAGGGAAGTATAAAATTTCCAATATCTTTTCCATTTTCAAGTCATTTTGGAAAAACTGAAATTCTTGATCGGAACACAATAAAAAATACTTCTCCGAAGATACTCTGTATGAGCTCACTTGTCTAGATCAGATCGAATATCCGAAGTTTCGTTTTAGATCAACCATCATCCTTTCCCCTTTTCAATATACGGGTGTTCTTTTTGATACAAAACTTAGGAGTATTTGTCCTACACCCATTAATGTATCACCACCATATATAATGGTTCGATTAAGTTTCAGTTCAGTTTGAGAACTCTTCAAGATTTTTTGAGAAATATGAACACGCATTAGCGAAAAATTTGTTAAATTAGGGAGCCTAAAGCGAGAGTCAGTAGGGAATTGTCACCACCACTTTCGGTAATTATAAATTAAAGCTTCAAACAAGGGGTTTATCCTTCACTCTTGAAGATTTCTAAAATAAAACTTATCTTCGGAAAAACAGGAAACCAAAACGACCTATCGAATTAAAGACTATTGACTCTATCATGTCATTCTACGGAAATCTTTATTTGTCTTTAATGCTGGATTTAAAAAAAATTTCAGAAAACAAATAAGATATCATTCAATGTGTCAAAATGGTTTTAGACATGACCGTCCCTTCAACTCAACACTATCTAGTTCTTAACTATGGATGTGACTCCCTTCACAAAAGAAGACATACATTAGGTATTTTATTTGATATGAGTGGAGCATTATACGCCGTCGATCACGACCTTTTGTTGAACAAATTATATTCTTCCGATATCAGAGGAGCTGGATCAAGTTATACCTAAAATGTAGAACACGGCGGGTCGTGATCGCCGGAGTTCGATCGAAGTCCCCAATAATAACAAGTCCTCGAAGGTATCCTGCGTATCTCTAACGCTATTTCCATCTACCGGGCCTAATGATTAATAAGATCGTGCTTTCTGTCGTTTACGCGGACAATATTAACGTACTAATTTCGTGTCCGGATAGGATTGGAAATGTGACGTTGTTCACGTTACTAACTCTAATTGCATGAGTGATCCTAAAAACGGTTTCAGCTCTGAATTATATGAGTGATTATACTTGGATAGAAACTATGACTGACATATGTGTTTTCAATAGCAAAAATTGATTATTTTACTAATGTGCAGAAACTCGAGAGACGTCTCGCGACACGAGACGAGAGAGGACACTAGAAAATGGAAATCGACAGGATCTCATCTAGTGTAAAGCCTTATCTCGGGTGAGTCGAAATATTTTCATTTCTTTATCCTCAATTAATTGAACATATTGAAGGATTATTGTCGACACACCTGATAATTTGATGACTAATTGTATCTAAACCTTATTGTAGACTTGTATAATTCTCTGATCGATGACATTTCTCAATAATTATATGAATACCGGCTCACCACGTGACCACACCAGATCACTTTTTCTTGCACGGATCTAAATTAGATAATTATTTACTTATAATCCTTCTCTTGTCTTCAATCCATAATTTTTCAAGTTAATAGCGTAGTACAGGGATCTTCCAACCCTATACGATATTACCCAAAATGCCTCAATTACAGAATACAACCTTATTTCTATTATTAAATGTACGTAATTCATATGTTCAATAATTCATAAGCGATACACAAACAATATGTTCAGTATTACGATTACCTTTTAATAGCATGAACATATTGTTCAGTATAAGCTACACAACAAGGGACCCTGACATCCGAGTGTCAAGGTAGTATTGATAGACCGATGAATATATATACTAAGATTAGATTAACTGGATCATTTGGATTTGGATTCATATTCATATTCATCAATCATCATTGACCGTATTATTATTGATTGTATCAGTATCATTGTTATTGTGTGGAGCGAGACATTAAGACATTATGACGTCGAGCTCTACGTCCAGTAAAGCGCAACCCTTTTATAAGTGAGTGTTCCAATTCCTATGCCCCCAGAAGGACCACTGATCAGCTTATGGCAAACCGTCCCCAGTCATAAAGAGCTGATCCCCACATGGCGATCTCTACCAGCTTTTTCCGAGGAAAAAGAAGGAGCGAACCGCAGGAACATATATGGAAGTGATTCCGACATGGCCGTTTCCTATCCACATGGCTATATGTGATACCCACATGGCTTAACAGAAAGACATTATGGATTTGGAATTCGGAATTGGATTTGAAAATTGGAATTGGATTTGAGAATTGGATATGGATTTGCAAAAAGGCAAGCAAGTAAGTAAGTATAAAAATGTATATTGACTATGATGACTAGATGGGATACGAGAGACCAAATATAGAAACTCAGCCTGGACAGCCAAATTTCCACAGGAACATCGCACATGTTCGTTATTCGTTATAATTATTATGTACTATTTCTTCCTAGTAGGAATGCAGAGAAGAACAGCATGCAAATATGCGCCGCTGTGTATGATTTAAATAGTGTTACCAGAAATTTTCAATCTATTGATTCATTAATTAAGTAGTATTGAACAATATTAAAGTAATTTAGTAGTATATAACTTTTGATAATTAAATTGAATATATTGAATATAGTATTGCCAGGGAAAATTATTCCACAAAACCATTAAGAATTGGTAAATGTTAAACCAACAATGATGTGGTTATTATATGGTTATTCCAGGACGGGAACCATTTATTATTATCTGTATAAAGCATTGATCATGCAAAATTTTCACAAGATGGTGTGCTAGTTGGGATCATAAGACCCAAAAGGTCTCTTCAAAACCTAACAAAATGGCAGAACCTGCAATGATTTGCATAGAGAAGGAAGCATCTTGTTGTGAAAACAATGCTATCAATCTAAAGTCTAATTAAATCACTATGGTAATATTCCATACGAGGAATAGAACACGATGACTCCCGAAGTTTTTAGGCTACCATACTATGACCGCATTGTCTTATGGATTGATCTTCTGGGAATCATTTCAGAACGCGTCACAAATATTTATATTGCAAAAGAGAGCAATCCGCATTATTATGGGAGTATCTGATAGAACTGAAATGATATCTATCATCTTGACGTGGTTAGCCATTATTAATTCTTCATAACCCAATTCCGGCTGGCCGAGTTGTGCAATAGTCCTTACCGTTAGTCTGTAAGTTATATTAATATGCCTCCGGATGTGCGTCGTTCTCTTTCAGAACTGCTTCCTCGTGTTAATTGTGGTTTGAATATTATAATATTTGTGATAATGGACTGCATACTTATTTCTACTTTCATTAATTATTATTTATGCATGATATTTGAGTTACATTAGGATGCATGTTCATCCAATAATTTTTAATTATATAAAAAATTCTCGGGAATTCACACTCTGTTATAAATGTTCGTCTTTACGTACGTTTCGGTCTCACGACCATCATCAGAAGACTTATTTTGTTAAAAAGGGGGTTAACTAAAACTAAATAGCACAAGCGTCCATATAATTTTTAAACTATAACTGACTTTTCGACTAGATGCATTTATCGTATTTGCACTTTGGTAATAGAACGTAACAAATATTGGAACCAGAAGTGTTCAATTGAGATTCTGGATCTAGGAATACAGGATAGGCATAAGGTCTATTATAAACTTAACACCTCTAATGCTGAATTTGTTAAGATCCAAACTTCCAATAGTGGAGAGATGAGTAATTCTCTTGGGAAATGTTGATAATTAAAACATTTTGCGTTAATGCTACTTCTCACGACAAATTATTCTTGCTTCCAATGTATTTCCAGCAGCTAGTCATATAATTGAATTGGTAAAAAGATCCGTCTCCATTGTGGGTGTATCATTCAATGCATGTTGAATATTCACCATACGATTTACCTACACACTCACTTGAAGTTACATACATTTCTGAAACGCCAGTTAAAATACAACAAGTGGTACATGAAAAAATGTTGGTAATTTTTGCATAATTCTGAGTTCGGAAAAAAAAATTGCCTTGAGTAGATAATTATGATACAAATTGAAGGAATTGAAATCGAACACTTTATGATCATCGCAAATGGTAAAAAAAAGATAGGAACGGCCAAAAGGATTGAAGCAAAAAAAAATCGGTTTTCGAGCAAGGGTTCCCGAGATATTGTTGTTTTTTAAGAGCCTAGCACGGCAGCTCTCCCTTTCACGCGCACCGCAAAGCCAAGCGCACGAAATACCATTATTCAAAATATTTGTTTTAGCAACTTTTACGGAAGATAATAGGTTGGAAATTTGGTAAGTTGTTCATTAAAAAAATAGCGCGTTACTGCACCACAACTTTTTTAGGGCTATTTCACAAAAGTGCTTTTTTTGCATTAAGCTGCGGTTTGCAAAAAGTATGAATCCGATCTCGCTGAAATTTTGTGTGGTACTTGATGAGCACAAAAGCTACAACATATCAAATTTCAGCTCTTAATCATCAAAATAACAAGAGTTATGAATTTTTGAAATTTCGAACAAAATCTATGTTTTTTTGCAATTTTCGGGGTCACCACTGGACCAATCGCATTTATCTGCAGCTCGTTCATTTCATCTTTTTAAGGCGCGTAAGCTCATTGGCAGATCAAAAAGTTTTCGATTTTAGTTTCTTCAATTTGTATCATAATTATTTACTCAAGGCAATTTTTTTCTCCGAACTCAGGATTAAAAACTCCAAAAAGCTAATTCTATCACACTGAAAACATTGAGTGGATTGGTGAATCTAAGTTACTTCAGAGAATTTGGGGTGTCATTAACAAGAGATCTCATTGAGGAGAAAGATTATCAGCTACAGTCACCAGGGGCTGTCAATGGGAGTATTGTCTCCATTGCTCTGGGACCTTTGCTGGAAGGCTAGGTGATCAAATTAGGAGGAAACGGTTTTAGCAAGAAATTTAGGTATTCGATGACATAGTCATCATTATAGGTTTTCCTCTCGTGTAGTCGAAGTATTAATAAAAATGTCGTGCAACCCTCCAAGAAACTAACATCCTACTTTCGAGAAATCTTACATCATGACTATAACCTAACCTGAAACAGACAGCTGGCAATAGGCCAGAACAAGGCAGTGGAAACATCAATGCAGACTACTATGAATACTAGCGTATCTTTTGTCTAGACAATATCTGCGTCTGAGTTGAACAATGTATATAGATTTCCTATCTCTGTATAACGTCTGGCGTCTGCTATGAAAACGACATCAACTACAGCCATGGGAGTGCATTGGACCTACACTCAATTTACAGAACAAACATGAGGGAGGGGGCAAGAATGGAACTTCTGAGATTACGGAACACAAGTAATAGATCCAGTCATAACAGATTGAAGGAAATCGTGTGAGGTAATTTTCTCGAAAACAACGAATTAAATAACTCCCAAGTTTTCCTTCAATACCAATTTCGAAGTAATAATGCTGCAAATCGTGGTGCCTCTCAGGTGCTCCTGTCACGTTTGAATTGGTTCAATTGAATAGGAAGAATTTCATGACATTCCTCTGGGTCTCAACGGTCACTGGGCTCCACGCCCTCAAGAAGCTACAGTGGCTCCTCGGTCTGGCGTGGTGCTCCCGGCATGAGACAAGCGAAGCTCCATATTAGGGGGTTCTTGCCTAAACTCTCTTAAACCCTACTCGCTATGAGCAGGAGAGGCCTAAAACTGGACAGAACTCCTCACAGGACACTGTCAGCTGGATAAACATCTACACACAATGAGCATTGTTGAAGACCCAGTGTGGTAGATGTGGAGAGGCGAATGAAACTGCTTCTTACATCCTTACAGAATGTCGAGACCTGGCTTCTCTTAGGCTACAACACCTCGGCAGCACACATATGCTGCTTGAAGTCATAGGAGATATCAGTCCATGCGAAACCTCAGCCTTGACACATTCTTGTGTCAATGTGCGTACAATGGACCCAAGCAAGTAGTCTACGCGCTCAGGACTTGTCCGCCCTCGTCTTGATTGAGTGATTAATTGATGACTTACCACTTGTAGTTACTTTTATAGGAAGAAGATAGATAAGACCTAAAATTCAAGTTTCTCCCTCTTGACAGATGTGAACATCTTCACAGAATATGTTGTAAGCATAGAATAAGATGATTACCAAGCTACTATTCTATAAGCCTCACTTGAATCTTCCAATAATTTCGTGCGTATTTGAGGCATTCATCTGATAGTTTACGAATAGCGTTAGTGGAAAATGCGCAGTATTTTTGAGAATAATATACCCTTCTCGAGGAAGTTTCGTGTTCAAAACATATGTAGATGAGAGGTAATCCAGTGGAAACAAATTAGAACTATATATTGTGGCTTATCGTATAACCCGCTTTGAAAATACCACTGTGTGACGAAACCAATGTCAGCGCAATTAAACCTTTGCAGTTCGCGTAAATTTAAATTCATAATCTAGATGTTTTAAGCTTTATAATGAATAATGATAACATCATTGGAGAAAAAGCAGATATTATCCGTATGAATGTGTTTCCCTCATTGACATATGAAAAAAGCTTCGTATTCAACTGGAATATTATGTCACTATAAATCACCCTTATCCACTGAAAATACTGTCACAGTACTGAAGACCTTCCAGCTACCAAGTAGCCATCATCGGAGTCAACTAAATGATGAATCAACATGTACCTGTTTAAATATTGTTTCGGGTTACCAATGCAAACAAGGGATTACCCTCAGCTGGAGATAAATCTGAATTTGATAAATTGCTTCTTCGCTCATACATTTCCATCCCTCCTAAATAACCTTATAGATAATTGTCCGTACTATGTTTCGGAAGTGATACACTTCTTTGAGAAATAGTGTTGCCTATATTTAAAATATGTTCGAAGAACGCTGATTTTTCACCAATATTTTTCTTTAAATATGCAAAATGTTCTTCATATCGTGTTGAAATATTCCTTTTCTGAAAACGACTCACAATCGATTTTGTGAATCCCGGATTTGCCGAAATCGGAAACTTCATCAAGGGTGCCTCAACGGTTTTTTTTAGCTTGTTCTCACATTTATAAACGGGTAGTATTACAAATTACGGAATTCATTAATTATTGAAGGATGATAAGTGAAACTTTTGAATTTCAACGAACTATTTGAAGGTAGTGGCTCTAATTTGCTTAATTGGTTGCATTCCAATTTCCTTTTTTTGATTAAAAATTGAATTATTGATTTGTCGAAACCACCGAACAACGCTATTTGCTGAAGTTGTAATAATTTTGCTGGCTCAAAGAAACATTTAATAATCGATGAACAAGACTTTCAAAAGGGTCTTTTTTATAATTAATTGGTTTAACTGAATCCGCAGGAGTATACCTATTTGTTTGAATGGATTTCTCGTATATGTTGAATTCAAAGTAACCATCATTTATGATGTTGATATCAAGGGAAGGAAGCTGCTTATCTGTTTCTATTTCGACAGTTAATTTCTGTGAATCAAATTGGCTATCGACCGTGTTCAAAAGCTATGTTAATCAGAATCTTTATTCATGATCGCAAAAATATTATCGACATAGTATACTATCCTATTCCATACAAATACATAGAAGATGTCAAATCAAATTTCAAGAAATGTTAGGGCAAAACATAATAAGAAGCGATATCTAATTCATCAGTCCTGTTGCTGACGCTGACATAAGAATATTCCTATAGAAGCAAGGACATTAAATACTTATTCAATTCCTCAGTAAGAAGCACCCTAGCAAATAAAGGCGATCTTTAGTAGGATTACAGGGGCACACATATTTTCGAAAATAGATCTGAAACACAGTTTTTGATAAATTCAATTACATGTAAGTTGCAGAGAATTTCATGATAGATGGACAAGCTTACAGGTTTAGAGTAACCCCATTCGGTTTTCAAAGCGCATGTAAGGACATTGAATAAAATTTTGAATAGATTCGAAACGTTACGCAACACTACATTGACAATGAACTTATCTTTACAAAAAATGAACAAGATCACGAAGATCATATTAGGCAAGTGTTACATGAATTAGATGTAGCAGAATTAGGGATAAATATCGAAAAATATGAGTCTTATCAAAAAGAGATAAAATTTTTGGGGTACCATTCAACAGAGGAGGATGAAGGAATTTGAGTTGTAATAAAGTATAAACAACCTGCAAATTAAAAAACCTTAACCGGATTTTGGGTTTAATAAACTATTTCGGAAGATTAATACCGGATTCATGTCAGAAGAAATAAAATTAGTGGAATTACTTACTAAAAGGTTAGATGAAGATGAACGCAGGAAATACAAGAGGCATTTCAGAAATTGGAAGAGGATTTAGTCATCGCCCTATATACGAACTACCATCAATTCTGAATACAGATGCATCACAGCAAAGATTCAGTGGGGTATCAACTCAAGTTCAAGAAGGTATAGAAGTACCAATAAGTTTCGTATCTAGGATGACTAAGCCACATGATTAAGTTGCAGGGAATGTACTGATTTCATTTCCGATATAAAATAAAATGGTAGAATTAGGGTTCACCGAGACATTAAGAATAGAAAAGTTTAAAAAGTATGTATAATATGAAACAGTGAAAAGTGGATAAACGTACAGTGCTACGAAAGATGAAAATCATAATAAAAATGATTTAAAGACTATCTGAAAATAGCAAACTATTATAATAGATTAAGAATAAGTAACAGATGTAAGATAGTATTAAGACATTTCAGTTCTACAAAGTTGTATAAGTTTTATTTATATTTAAAATCATGTATTAAATTTAAGCACTGACAACTGTCAAAATAGACATAATAATCAGAATTATTAAGTTAATTGGAACCTAATCATAGGTTATCATAAATCAAAATATGGGAAAAAATGTTGGTAACATGAATTCAAACAGTAGAATGAACAATAACTTTAATTAATTTGAAAATCTTCAATATATCAAAAATTTCAAAATACTAAATTCCTATTGGTCAATTTACAATAATACTAAAGAACTGTCAGTCTCAACAATGGGAATAGCTAACTAGATATTCAGAAGAATTACTTCATTGGTTGAAAATCATAAAACAAGCTCCTTTTTGGTGGGACCTATGAAAGCCAAATCAAAGGAAAACTAGTTTGCATCAACACCTAGAAAGAAGCTGTGCTTCTGTGCAACTTATTTATCTTACATAACCACAGTTTGTAGTAACATCGGAGCACTGAAAGTGTCTCTGCAGCTCCTCAAAGTTAACATAACCAAAGTTTATCAGTACTTCCTATGAGGCAGCAAATAGTATTCGTAAATCTTCATTTCAACGTCAGTTGAGGTTAACATAACCAAAGTTATTTAATTAAGTGGCATCGGCGAGAAACCAAATCCTGAATTGCAGTTCCAGTTTGTAATAAACAACAAAGTTTCATATCTTGAAAAACAATAAAACAATAATCAACAAAATATCAACAAGTTCCTAAATAAGAAGAAATATCAACAAGTGTTACCTG
Organism: Endomychus coccineus; assembly: GCA_958510875.1. NCBI lineage: Eukaryota > Metazoa > Arthropoda > Insecta > Coleoptera > Endomychidae > Endomychus > Endomychus coccineus. Next base: position 141,771,223 of record OY294069.1, on the reverse strand, counting down.
TGCATATAGTTTAAAGAAGAGTAAATGTGTTTAAAGTGAATTATCAAGTGAAATAAGAAAACATCAAAACCAAAGAAATATTACTAACATTTATTCCAATATTTGAAGGATATAAAAAGTGAGTCCATTTAAAAATTTCCTAATTGTGTGAGAGCATCTGAATTTGAAATTTGTTATTGTAGTTGTGTATTAAATTAAGGAAATTGAGGTTAACTTGAAAGATGGAGAATTATTTTCAAGCATAAAAGAAAATTTTGTAAGCATAGAAGATTTTGGTAGCATAAAGTTAATTTGTAAACATAATAAGATGGAGGGTTCATAAATAAATAGATTATGAAAGTTTTGACATTTTAAATAAAGTTTCTATTTCATTCCATATAATATAATAATAATATCAATTCAATCAAAGTAAAATAAAAATCAATAAAGAGCTAGCCGGAGGGAAAAAAATCATATAACAAATGTAATTCATTTAAAATTAATAAACTCAGTAGAGAGTTTGTTATTATTTCATAATAGATGAAGAAGTTAACAGGTTTAGAGTAGCCTCATTCGGTTTTCAAAGTGCATGTTCAAGTTCAGTAAGGGCATTGAATAAAATTTTGGATAGGTTCAAAACATTTGCATTACACTACAATGACGATGTGATCATCTTTTCAAAAAATGATAAAGACCATAAAGATCATATTAGGCAAGTGTGTAGCAGGGTTAAAGATAAATATTGAAGAATGAGAGTTTTATCAAGAAGAGATAAAATTTTTAGGGTTCCATTTGGCAGAGGAGGATGGAAGAATTGAAGATGTATCATATTATAAACAGCCCACAAATTTAAATACCTCAAGGGCATTTTTGGGTCTAATAAACTATTTGAAAAGATTAATACCAGATTTATTCCAGGAGACAAGAGGCATTTCAGAAATTGAAAAAGGATTCAGCCCAGAAGTTCAAAATTTATCACCCCATATACGAACTACCATTTATACTGAATACAGATGCGTCACAGCAGAGATTCAGTGAGGTTTTAACCCAAGTTAATGATGACAAAACCACATGAACGCAACTACAGTGCAATCGAACTAGAATTCGCTAGTATCGTTTTTTGTGTTAAGAAGTCACGATTCTATCTCCTAGGAAATAAAGTGTATATCAACACAGATCACACTGCGCTGACATCTATGATGCAAAATAAGTTCGTAAATAGTAGAATGAAGAGGTGGTATTTGTTAATGCAGGAATATAACTGCGAGGTAGAATATGAACCGGGAAAACATAATGTAGTTGCAGATACTATGGCAAGAGAGGGAGGAAATGTATGCCAAACTTTTGGATCATCATTCAGCAAAGTATTAACCAGATTGTTATAATCCTCTTTGTACATGATTACGATGGAATTTTCTACGTTCATGAAGGAAAACCAGTTTTTTTCCTTTCAATGATTTACAGATATTATTGAAAATAATTGGATGTACTTTTATGTGTTTTATTTGAATATTGGAGGATCTTCCTGCACTTATTAAGAATAATGGCTTTTATTGAATGTTGGAATATATGTATTGTAAGAGGAATTCACAACGAGATCCATTGCTATGATGTGCCAGTTTATTTCAGCAAATTCCAGTATATTCTCTCTTAGCATCGATTGAAGTTCCCCGACTGGCTCCGAAAATAATTGAATTCGTATAAATCATTCGAAAAAGTACTGGCAGAAATAGTCTCATTTCCACGTTGAAATCTAATATAATATCATTATACCTTCCTGATGGCTGAGTTGGGATCTGTAAGCAGGATATAAAAATCACGGTAACAGTATCCCCGACCGGATATCAAACAATATTGGGAAGATCAGTGTGCAAGTCTCGTTCCCCAATTGATTACAACTGCCAGTCACAAAACCCTGGTTAAAATTTTTGGGGTAGGAAACTTGCTCGAACTGATCCTTCTTTTCAATATGATAATCTTGAACGTGCTGTTATAAACTTTCGGACCGAAAACAAAATTTAAATCGTGTTCGTGAAATGCAATTATCTTGCGAAAATTCTTCTCTAAACCGAATTCCCTCACTTGTTTGGTTATAATGAAATGTTCTATTCAGAATTCATTATCAAACATATTTTGCAGGATGGTTTCTGTAGTATAATTTTTTTTCGGAACGTAGGTACAATGTTTCAGAATTAACGATTTCACTGATTCAGTTTAAAAATAATACGGGGAAGTAACTTGATAATTTTCCAGCAGTTTTCAAGATAATTCGATGAACTTACGGAGACTGTTTTCCAGTAGTTTTCGAAATAAGTCGATGAACAAATGCATCGAATGAATACCCGAGCACCAAATTGATATTTAGAAACCTGAATCCATGTTTCAGCAAGTAATTTTCCATCTTCAGTATTGCCTACTGAATTTGGCAACTGAGTTTTTGAATATTCATATTCCTAAATATAAAAGTAGCGCACTAGTATATCTGTTTGATGCTTTAACACAATTTTACAAAGTACCAGTGTAGTACGATTGAACGAATCGGTTATTACATCCACTCTATATAGTATTGAGCGACTGCCGGTAGTCGCCGGCTCCCATGACCTCCCACCCTCATCCTAGACTAGGGGTGTTAGTGCTCAATGTACTTCCACTTCAAATAGACTCAAGATACGTGCAAAATTGCTCTGAATGCCGAATAGGAATAACGAAGTACGGTTTCTAACCTGCCATGAAGACACATATACAGGGTGTTCCATCTCAGACGAGCCACCCCGTATATTTCTTATCCCATAGTCAGTGGAAAAATCTCACGAAACCCTAATAGGGGGCGCTTCAACCCCTCAAAATTGAATAGAGGAGAGGGGTTGAGTGATACGTCATTTAAAAGGTCTTGGAAGCCTATTTACAACGGTGTATGGAAAACATAAATTTTATAAACCGTTTCCGCCAAAAATTTATTTTGTTGCTCGAATGCGCCACCTTGAATATTTTGGTTATTTGTACAATGTACAAGCTGATTTTTATTAAGCCTTTTTTACAAACTTAAACAATCTTCAGAATATTACATTCGTAAAAAAATTGCATTGTGTTGTCATGCTTACAATGAAAAAAATTAAATCTACGTGTTTAAATCAAATGTTCAAATTGTCCTCCATTGACTTCTATACAATAATACAATCTTGACTGAAAACCGTCTCTAACATGGTTCAGCATAATTGGAGTTATTTGATGACACTCATTTACAATTCGTTGGCGTAGTTCGTCCAAATTTTCAGGCTGAGTCACAAAAATCTTGGACTTAAGATGTCCCCACAAGAAGAAGTCCAGAGGGTTCAGGTCAGGAGATCGGACAGGTCACTCCAAAGGACCTCTTCTTCCAATCCAACGACCGGGGTATTGCAAATTGAGGTATTGGCGAACTGGTGTGGCGTAGTGAGGAGGATCTCCGTCTTGTTGGAAATGCAATTGTTGTTCAAGTAGTAGAGGATCGTTTTCTAATTGTTCAGTTATTAACGGATCAATCGCATTCTCCAACATTTCAACTTCTCGAAATACATGAGGATTTGTATCGCTCCAAATTCTACAGTTATGCCGGTTAACCTCTCCATTAAGTAAAAAAGTGCATTCGTCAGAAAAGCAAACGTTGTACAAGAAATTTGGGTTATTGTTCATACGCTCGACCATAATTTCGCAAATCTCTTGCCTTCGATCCCAATCATCATCATTTAATTCCTGAATTAATTTAATTTTGTAAGGATGGAACTTGTGCTTATGTAAAATTCTGAAAACGTTAGATTGGCTAATACCGGAAGCTGCAGAAAGTTCTCGTACAGATTGCGTATTTGGCATAGTTGGACATGTCCCAATACCGCCACAGCTGCTCCTTCATCATTAACAATTCCAATGGGTGCCATTTTGTATCCATTATTAAACCCGTCTCCACAAATTTTGAAATCAATTCCATTACGTACTTATGGCGAACGCTACGTTCAGGATGGTTTTCGTTAAATATCCTTGCAGCCGCTCGGGCATAATTTTGATTTTGGTAGTAAAGGCTAACCAGCTCAACACGTTCTTGCAATGTGTACACCATAATTTTTGAAATTTTAAACAAATCAGCAAAGTAGTAACTCAACAGATTGATTAAAATCATGAAATGATCGAAGAAACGTTAAAACCAGATAAACACCTTCTAAGAACAAAAAATGAAGGCAACATATAGAAATGTTCTGCTGTTTTTTTATTTAAGGGCTAAGAATATAATATAAAACCCACCTGATCTGAAACGCAGTCCCAAACGGCAGACTGTGCAATTTCCTTAGCTACTCCAACAAGTCATCTTGTCCTCAAAGTTATGTTTCTAATGAAAAGTACTATGGTGAAAGAAAAAGACAAGTTGAATTGAATCTAGGACATTATTGAGAAATTACAGAAACTGCAAGCGCAATAGTAACTCATAAAAAAGAGAAAATTCAAAACATTTTTGTATACGTTTTGGCGCAGTATGAGAATTCTTTTTTAAATGTCCTACTATTTCTCTAGTAGGATATTTAAAGAATTCATCTCTATGATAAAATGAAATTTTTAAAGTTGTCTCTTTATTGCACAAAAAATGAATGACAGTTGAAAAAATACAACACAATATGTTTTTTTTTTAACTTCGAAATGTCTATTGGACCAGCAAATATAGCAATTTAACATTCAGAATATAAGATTAACTCGAGATTTCTTAAGTTGTCTCAGTATTGTTCTAGCACAGCGATTCATAAAACTAACAAGGTCAAAATAAATCAACGATCAATGATTAATTGAGATTAACGAATAATGTCGACTTTGAAGAATCAGAGAAGTAAGTCTAGTCAAAACTAATTCAAACTCAAATTCAACTACCATTTACACAATGTATTCTAGTGATTGGAACTCTAATGAATTGACTATCAAATTGAGTTCTATCCAAGCCCCAACTTTGAATTGAATATCTTAAACCACCAATCCTATACTTGTCCTCTATCAACAAATCTTTTTACTCGTAATTAACCTGATCACGTTATTGATTAGGAAACGAATACCAACTAATTTAATTACTATACTGTGATATTATCGTTACGATTTGAAAATCTCTTCTAAATAAAAAAAAATCGATGGTAGAAGCCGTTACTTTATGGCAATTAATCATCATGTTTAAATGAAGGAGCAATTACTTTGTTCTCATACCACCTTATTTTTTCATATAAAGTTATATAGAAACGAAATAATAGATCTTTCATTCAATCTTCTTGATAAATCGATTAAAAATTAACTGTTCCCCACAAATACCTTTGTTATATATGTAAGTTCAAATTCAAATTGTTTCTATCGTTTGAAAGAACGGTGACAGTTTCGTCATTGTGATTATGTACCTACTTGATAAGACACACATAACATCAATTCATTTAATCATGAACACATAGTTATTATCCAAGATAACATCATTAATTGATGTTATCGTTTAATTTGATGCAGACTTAACGTACAACATGTAATTACGTCTTTAATCCCGAAACGGAATTGAATAATAAATTAACCTTACTCGATTGACGTTAAGGTTTAATAACTTCGATTACGAATATGAAAAGCCGATGGATAAGAGAATAGGGGGAACCATTAAACGATTAGATGATATTTCGATTCAAATGGAATACACATTCTTCATAAAATACTAATAAATGAACGAGCATCATGAATATGATTATGAAATTAAGCTAATGTGTAGATTATTGCAGGAAATGTACTTATGGAAAACTACTATTGATGAAATTTCTTAGAATAATATACAAGGAAATAGTAGATTAACTCGTAACCATACGGAATGTTTATGCTACTGCACTACAATCTTTCCCATTCGTATAAACTTTAAAATGCGAAACATTCATTAGTATGATAACCAATAACACAAGGATTGATGCAATATCATATTTTTCGACCCTTTCCAATGTAATTCCATTCCGGAATAATTTTGAATTTATAAAACAAAATGGGTCGCTGAACACGAATCTGAAGTCATTTTCTCATAAAACTCATTCAATGGACTGAAAATCAGGGAAATTCCGTCATTTTCATCCTAAATTGCAAATTTTTCACGCGATTATCGTTTTATGCATAAAAGATGTTGTAAGCCGCGTATTTCGATCCAAAGTAGACCCAAACCAGGAAAATTTGCGGAAAGCTGGAAAACCTGAAAAGAAAATCTTTCCACGTCATTGAAACTATCGTGTAATAAGTCGCTATGGGGGTTTTGTGGTCGCTGATTTCGAATTTGATAATGTAAGAATTGAAAAATAGCATTTTCCGGAAAAACGTAGAAAATTTTTTTAGGAATTTGTTCAATGTGATTTTTTGGGTGTCGTGTTGATTTGCATTTGTGTTTTAGATATGCACGTTGAATTACAAAAATTGAAAGTAATGTAAGAAAAAACATGTCCGGCATAATGAAAGAAAATTACGATGACAAATACTCTAACGACATTCAACGATAATTATAAATTTGACATCAAAACCGTTTGAAAATAACATTACGATTATGTGGAAAATGAAGGAACATTGAAGAAATACATGCATTTTTGTTTTAATTTACACAAGTTTGTAACTGTCTACTTAAAGTAACGATATTGAAATTTGTAATTTTCTTCGATTTCTCCGGTTTTTGTTTGACATTACTTTTAATTTTCGAAATTCAACATTTAAGTACATCGAACACACACAAAAACTAATCAACACGACACTCGAAAAATTACATTTAAAAAAATGAGAATTTATGAAAAAAATATCTTAGTTTTTCCGGTAAATGATATTTTTCAATAATTAATGATTTTTAATTATCAACAAGGAACCTTTTTCTTAGGTGGTTGAGCTCTACTCAAAATTTTCTCTCAAAATCCAGATTTACTCCACTTTGACAAGAAAGTTTGGCTCATCTCACATTATCTTCACAAAATTTAGATATCACGTCAACTTCAGAGCCTCTCATTACTAAAGGAGGAAAATCTGTATAGCACTACTTTTATGGTGTTATTCATTATGATAAAGCCAATTTTTTCAATGATTATTTCAAGGCATTCTTGACTGAAAAGGCATTATTGAAGTTATGGGCCTCATCAATAACTGTATATATTGGAAAAATCTTCAGAAATCTTGGAAGTACGTAAAAAAAGCATCAAAGATTCCTGAGACCTACTACTTCAGATTGCTCTCATTATGTTGAAAATATTACTGATCCGAGACATCTATGCAAGATGTCCCCTCCTCTACATAAAACAGAAAAATTTAAAAAACAAAGTAATAGTGTTTTATTCTATCAATATGATAAATTCATCACAACTACCACAATCGATAATTTGCAGAATATAGGTTTTTGATGAGATTTTTATCCATTTTGGAATCCATAAAGTACAATAAATGAAGATGCAAATATAATAGAAAGTATTCCATGATTTAGGTAATGATGGTCAAGAATGTGTTGATCAATTTGTGCTGTATGCTGCTGTTGTTTACACTTCTTGTATGACTCAGTATGATGGTAGTTGGTTGAAGAAATAGCACTTGATGATTTTAAGTTATTTATTCAAACCTATTATACAGTTATGTACAAACTACACTAACAGAACTGAGTCGCCTTATTTATAAAGGCTAGTTTCCCTAAAGTTGTAATTCTCTAGGTCAACCTTTTGAGTTTAATATTGATGATATGTTAATGTTATTGCAAGTATCGATGTTGCTCGCTGGAGTGATATCGTTGTGATTGTTATAGTAATGTAATGGTGTTGCTCGTGGAATGAATTTGATGTAATTGTTATAGCAATGTAAATGATGTTACTCGATGAATGAATTTGATGTTATTGTTATAACAATGTGAATTATGTTGCTTGATGAATGATTTCGTGGTGATTGTTCCTTTTCTTAAAGACGTTTACTTCAGGAAAATTTAAGACTAAGTTGTCTGTAAAGAACGGTAGTAGCTGCTATCATTGGCTACATATCTGTTGACCAGAAATCCCAGGCAACACAACCATTCTTAGAAGTACCCATAATGAATAAGTCATGTCAACTCATCGATAACACTTCGTCGGCTGATGACAAATTGACACAAGAATCTCATTTACGACTGAATTCCAGATGTGTCGAGAATACATTCACAGAGGCTATAATAGCTAATATACAGAAAATAATACTTTAAATGACTTGTCATAATTATTGTCAATATGTATAGAAATATGAATAAGTTAAGCTTGAACACAATTTTTAATGTGTGTTTAAATTTATTTTACTGACAATTAGGCCGAATGTTATTATTGGTAATTCGTAATTTCGATCACTAGGATGAAAATATTACAATAATCGCACTCAACAGACTCAGAAACTATGTTGATTTCTGCAAGCAATTCTATTGGTTTCATACATTATTCATAATTTTGCAGTGTACGGTATGAGGATGTTAAAATATTAAATATTTCGGAACAAGTCTCCATTTTGTGATTTCACAATCTTGTTTTAGGTCAAAATGACTCTATTTTTCTCAAAAATTTCGTATTATAGAATTCGTATATGTTTAATAATACACTTTGGAGTTGAAACTATAAGTTATTGTTGAAAGTGCTATAAAAACAGAGTGATTTTTCTTAGACTACACGAGAGGGAAAACTATAATATTCGAAGAAGTATTCGTGTGAGCCGGGGGTGGAATGTTGGTAGAGGAGATAAGCATCCGGAGTTTTCCTGAAGGTTTGTAGGGAAGGACTTCACTAAGATTGTGACGTTTACGAGATATCTTGGAAAATTGCGATAAAGAGGAAAGTTTTTCATTTGCTATTCACGGGAGAGACCAGAGATCTTCCATGCAATATGTTTCCTGTAGGCCTCATCATATTTTGGTATGATAACAAATTGATTATTTCTGTTCTAGCCTCAAAATTAATGATCCATATTGAATATCCATTTTTATGACAAATGTAGGCTGAGGCCCATTAGATTACTGGTGATTGGTGTACCAACGATGAGCGAAGCGTTCCTCTGACCTGTATACTCGGATACGTAGAACAGACTTCCATAATTGTATTAATGTTTGGTCTGTGAAGAGAAGATTCCTTCAGTGAAGTTCTTTCCAAGCATGCTGTAATTGTCCGATTTTGTCATATGGGAAGAGCCGAGAAACTCTGGCAAATATTTTTCACGACCTACACCTGGTTGCCTTCTTTTCATTGAAATACTGTAATTTTTATCAAAGCGTGAATAAAACTTAATTAAAAAATCTATAAAGGTATGAAAAATCACGGCCATGTCTGTCAAATTTCAACGGCATATGCCTATATTGTTGTTTTATATATAAATTCTCGGGAAATAGGTCACATTAACACTTATGCTTCATATATTAGTCTTTACGTACGTTTCGGTCTCACGACCATCATCAAAAGACTTATTACTTCAATAACCTGATTACTTAGAACTAATTGTATTAACACAAAGCGTCCTTATCGCACCAATTTCGTTTAAATGCCAACGTCGCCGAAATGCCCTTGCTAAACATTGCTCTGATTATAACCATCAATTCGATTACAAAAATGTTAATATTTTCACTAGGGAAACCAATTATTATAAAAGATCAATTCTGGAGATGGACATAAAACGTGACTCCAAATCTGTAAATCATAGGACTGACGTTCAAACACTAAGTCGTATTTATACTAATTTAATTAATTAATATTCTTGCAAATTCCTACTTGCATCCTTATAATGTTAAAAATTTTATTTTAAGTAGAATTGTCAAACGTGTTTCTCAGAGCCCAGACCTTCTTTTATTACCTAATAAATCGTGACAACTGGTTCGAAAGTAAATACTTGAGATTGTATCGTCTGTTAGTCTCTCGTAGACATTTATGAAATGTGGTCGTGTTTGTTGATAGTTCTGCTAAATAGTGGATTTGTGATATTATACTATAACATTGCTGTGTTATAATTCCGTTTTCATGTTTCTGTTCGTTTCGGCGACGTTGGCATTTTAACGAAATTGGTGCGATAATGACGCTTTGTGTTAATACAATTAGTTCTAAGTTATCAGGTTATTGAAGTAATAAGTCTTCTGATGATGGTCGTAGACCGAAATGTACGTAAAGACTAACATATAAAGCATAAGTGTTAATGTGACCTATTTCCCGAGAATTTATATATAATTCCTACCTGGGTCAAGAATCTTCATTACCTATATTGTTGTCATTTTAATATGAAGGAATGAGAACTGAATCACACTAACACAATGGTTTTCTGAAAAAGTATCCAACCGAATCCAACTTAACCAACATCAACGAGTAAAGGAAATAATTAATTCATCACAGCTTTTTATTTTCTACCCTTTATTCAGATTTAAAGAGTACTACTAGACTATATTTGATTTGTATTGAAATATAGAAAAACGATCCAATATAAGAGATGCAGCAATTAGAATCACCAGTCTTGAGGAAAAAAGGATTCAAAACAAAATATGTAATATTTTTGTTCGTGAGAGTGTTGGGGTTGGTTGTTTCAATATCCAATTTCGAATATCAAATTGAAGTATATAAAGTTGAAGTTGAAATACAAATTGTACTAGAGTAGGGATCAAAATTATTGTTGTTGCTCTTGTTATTGAGTTGTTGATAATCATTCGTACGTTAGTAACGAAATCTTTTCGGTCACTGTATATAAAATAAAGATAAAACAATCTATAATAATCATAGATAAGATAGGAAATATGAAAACTATAAGTGAAAACTACCGATACTCCCCTTCCTGGAAAATAATCATAGAAATATTGAAAATTCGTTCATTAGAGAAAGTGAAAGTGACTAATTTTTTTGTTCTATGACTATGTCGAAAATTTTAATTTTAGATAGGTTGCTTTCAAATGTATCACAGAAACTAATTTCAAGAGGTAGGTGAAAATATTATACAATATTCAAGATTATTCTAATTAACTATTTCAGATAGTTATAAAAAGATAATAATACTGATGAAGAAAGGACATGTTAATTTGAAAATGTTCCAAATTTTTAAGTAGTGTAAAATTGATCCAATATAATAGTATAATGAATCAATGGAACTAAATGCGTTCCAAATTTGAATATGTGAAAACGCCAGCTTTGATGATTAAATTACTGTGAGTTGGAGCTAGATGTGATACTTAATTTGGTATAAATTTTTGTTCGTAATTGTGTTGGGATTGGTAGTTTCAATATCCAATTTCAAATATAAAATTAGGGTATATAAAGTTGTAGAACTTTATCAAAGTTGAAATACAAATTGTACTATAGTAGGGGTCAAAATTATTGTTGTACTCATTCGATATATACAGGGTATTCCACGAGAGCAGTTTGTTAGAAGTTTTCGTGGTTAGAAAAAAAGTTAGAATTCTGAAATTTTGGGTTCCAGAGTTATCCAAGATTTTCTTTCTTTTCAAAATATTTTCAAGATCGTACTACTTCCGGTTACACCGGAAGTCGTCATTAACTTCCTTATTTTAAAAGGAACACCCGGTATATTATTTCATTTTTAGATTCCTGAAAGAATTTCATAGTAGATTCCATCAGGTTTCCCTATACCTATTTTCAATTTTTTCTTAGATATCTTGATTTTTTTGAAAATTTTGACAGATGTAGCGCTGTTTTGAGCATTGCGCCCTTTAACCAATTTCGATTGGCGGAAAGCGCTTCTGGGGTAGACCGAAGCAAAGGAATGATTCTTTCGAATGCCATATTGACAACTGATTTATCGCATACAGGGTAATCAAAATTTGATGACCAATAACATCATTTTAAAGGTTGAAAAAATTCGTTTTTCCAGATAGGACACCCTGTATTTTATTAGATAGTCGGATACAGAATTTGATTCTGCATCGATTTGCTATAATATTCTCTATACCTATTTCCAGTGGTTTTCTTGTTAATCCATATTTTTATCAAAAGGTGATCAAACTCCAAAAGTTGCGGCAAGATATCTGGAGATACTGAGAGGGGTGGTAGTGATTTTCTGAATGCCCTACCTCCACGTGATAGAGCAAACAGTTGGTATCAGCTTGATAGTGCTCCAGCATATTCCACTATAGCTGTACACCGGCAATTGTCACTGATGTTTGAGGATCGGTGGATTGGCCCACGAGGACCTTGGAACTGGCCACCCAGATTACCCGATTTGACCCCCTTGGATTTTCACCTCTGGGGTCGCATAAAAGAACTAGTGTACTCTAGGCCGGTACAAACTAGAGAGGAATTGTTGAACCGTGTTCACCATGCGCTTACTAATATAAGTCCAGACGAACTTCGGAGGTCTGTTTCGCGAGGAGTATATGACCGAGTTATTCAGTGTTTGAACCAAACTGGAGGTCATATAGAACAATTATTGTAATTTTACATTCTCTTATGATTTTATGTCACCATGTTCCAATTTTTTGTTTTTATTTTATATTTCGTTCTAAATGTTATGCACTAATGTCATGTTCTAATTACAGTAAATTTTTTACCGTTTCATTGATGCTTATTTGGCTTCGAAAGGCAAGCGATGTCTCGGTTTCTGCCAAAAAACCACATTAAAATAAAAAATGTGGATTAACAAGAAAACCACTGCAAATAGGTATAGAGAATGTAATAGCAAATCGATGCAGAATCAAATTCTGCATCCGAACATCCAATAAAATACAAGGTGTTCCATTTGGAGAAACCAACTTTTCCAACTTTAAAAATGATGTAATTGGTCATTAAATTTTGGATACCCTGTATGCGATAAATAAGTTGTCAATATGGCATTCGAAAGAATCATTCCTGTGCTTCCGTCTACCCCAGAAGCGCTTTCCACCAATCGAAATTGGTCAAAATATTTAAATAATCAAGATTTCTAAGAAAAAATTGAAAATAGGTATAGGAAAACCTCATGGAATCCACTATGAAATTTTCTCAGCAATCTAAATAATATACTGGGTGTTCCATTTAAGATAAGGAAGTTAAAAGCGACTTCCGGTGTAATCGGAAGTAGCATGATCTTGAAAATATTTTGAAAAGAACAAAAATCTTGGATAACCCTGGAACCCAAAATATCAGAATTCTAATTTTTTTCTAACCACGAAAACTTCTAACGAACGGCTCTCGTGGAATATCCTGTATATTATATACTCTTGTTATTGAGTTTATAATCATTCGTTTCTCAGTAACAAAATCTCTCCGGTCACTGTATATAAAATGGAGATAAAATAATCTATAATATTCATAGATAAGATAGGAAATATAAAAAAATGTAAGTGAACACTACAAGTGTACCTCTAATTCATCGGTTAAATACTCCTGCACGTACAATGCTATTACAATATATTTTGCATCCAAATGAACTATTGACCCCTCGAACCCTCGAATAAGCCTAACAAGATCATTATCTAGAAGAAATGACATTTCCCGGTTTCCACTAATTCATTGAAATCATCTTCATCGAATTTGTTCTATTAAAATTCTCTTAGATCATCGCCAGATATCGCAGCGGAAGCAATATGAAAGATGGTATTGGGGAGATAAGTCGTCATGCGGATGTTATGCGGAGATATTTGCTTTTTTATAAAGTGAACTGTCCCATTTCTTTATTTTCTTAATCTTCCCTTTGTGTCGCTTATAAAAATTGTATATGCGTTCATTCTCTTTTTATCGTCGTTTTGGGTCCAATTCGGACAGTAATTCGGATGAGACTATCTGCACCTTACTGGATATGCAATTCTGCGCACTTTCATTTGCGTGGCCGAATTAGATTCATAAACGTAAGAGATACCGAGAAAAAAACGTTATCTTCCAACTCAATCTACTTTATTCAGTCCGGAAGCAAAATGAAAAATATAAATCCCGCTGCGAAAGTCATCACACTATCTCATCAATTCTATGTGAAGGAAGAATCAGAAGAATTCTAGAAACAAATCGGAATAGAAAATAACAAGCTTATACATATGATACCATTCAGAAAATCACCTGATTAAACGTTTCTGATACCTGCTAGGATCAGTTACATTTGAATATGATCTAGGAAGAGCGCTAGTTTCAAGATATAACCTTTCAAAGTTCATGAGGATATAGTATAGTAATCTGAAACATTTGAATTGTGTACTTTCTACGCATACAGTCATCTCCAAAATCGATATTATATTTCATTATATCACTTTCGGAGATGGTTGATCAGTGACTTCACGGCAGCCTCGTTCCACTGACGAGCTCTTGAGGAGAGCGAAACAGCTGCCTGGGACTGCAGGACGTGTTCAGCCTGGTGAACTGAAACTTTTTCCATTAATGGTGACACGAAACGTGTTTGTATACATGTAAGTTTTTATTCCTAATTTATGATTTACTGTTCATATTATACAAACCATGTTTCACTACCACCAACTTTGACAATTATACGAATTCAATAAGTAATGGCCCAGATACAAAAACTTTCTGAAGGTGATAGAAAATGAATTGAAGATTTTTGTAAAATCAAATGAATCTCAAAGTTGACATCGGAAACCTAGAAGGCAAAACTAACTACGACAATTATTATAAGAATTGGATAAGTTATGGACCCAGATACAAAAACCTGCTGAAGGTGATACAAAATTTGAAAAAGAAATGAATTTTGAATTTGACATCGAAAATCAAGAAGAGATTTATCTATATCTACATCTACTACGATACCACTACGGGAATCTTTTTCTGGTTTTGTTGTTACCAGATCACCTTGATGCAAGATGCAAATACTCGAGTATAAAGATGGGTTGAAAGCTTTTACAGGGACAGCTGATATCCATCGTCTCCGTAGTTCAATATCTTTAGGAAACCTGAAGATTTCCATTTTGGCTCATTGCTGTAATTTTCATTGCAGCCAGGAGCACAACGTTTGTTCAGCATAATTAACTAACAAATGTCAGTGAACTGTACATGCAAAAAAATATGGGAAGAACCAACATTGAAAATTCACTTAGGAAGCTATTTTGCAGCGCATTTTATGCAGCCGTTACACTGTTATACATGCTTATTTACAGGTTAACATGTTCAAATCATACGAAGGCACCTTAGGAACAGGCGCAACATATAAATTTTCTCAAGAAACAGGAAATGTAAATTCTATATGTATCAGCTGTCACACTCAATACATGGGCAATGAGCCATTAAGACTAAGCGGAACTGTCTAAGATACCTCTAATTAAAGCCTTTTGTTGAGGACGTCACACTTTCGTGTGTCCTTTGGCCAGGCACGTAGCCAGGGAGGGGGCTCGAGGGGCCAGCCCCCCCCCCACCGAAATCTCACAAATTCTTGCGAATTTATGTTCTTCTATAGAACAGTCTCTCCGAGAATGAGGAAAATTTTTGTAATCAAATTTCTCAATCAACAACAAGTATATTGTGCATTGATTCGACGGATCCCTGCATTACTATTTCATAAAAGTTCCGCCATCAAACAAAGCTTCTCCTTTCCTTGCGTCTACGCTTTAATACAAAATTTGACAGACAGATTCATTGAAAACGAAGGTATTCTACCAAGCTTTCAACTGCTTCTGCCAGGATTAGCTTCCCAAAAAAGGTAGATGAACTGGTACAGTTAGCTCCATACTTCGAAGATAAAATCCCGTTGTCTGCGGTTAAAACCAAGTATAAGTTATGGTGTGCAAAAATAGCATCAATTGATCCTTCCACTGAAGTTTTGGAACTATTGAAGTTATGTGATGGAACCTTTTTCGGCGCGATAAAACTTCTCCTCACGATTTTGGCCACTCTTTCACTTTCAACAGCTAGCGTGGAAAGATCGTTTCCTACTATGAAGAGGATAAAAACCCTACCTCGAAATGTAATGGGCCACGACAGGCTGAGTGCGCTTCCGATGATTTCAGTTCACTGGGATACGGTTGTTGATCCGGAAGAAGTAATCGACCGCATGGCAAAGCATAAATCGAGAAAATCACTTCTGTAGGTGCAGGACTCTTGAGTAGAAAAACTCATAATGCATAAATTTTTGTTATCCACACTTCTGAAATGCTATGACTTGAATAAAATGAAAGCTGTTTTTGTAGATTCTGTTTATTGTTTTTTCATCGCATGATAATGATCATTAATCCCATACCAATAAATTATCGAAGTTATGCCGAAAACTTTGTTTCCCTCTTTATTTATTGAGATATAATTACCTTATCTCAAGAATATATACTTTTTCCGGGATATTTGCCCTTGAGCACCATCGAAGCGAATTTCTGGCTAAGTGACTGCCTCTGGCCTTTCTATATAGAGGGTATTGGCTGAGGAACAACTGATACTCGTAGAAGCGGTCCAGACGACAGCAAAGTCGCCGCTATGTCATTCCCCCTTGATGCCCTTGATCTTGATGCGATTTCAACTGAGTACCTGGAAAGAACAGCTGAAGGTGTGAGAAGATGCCAAATTATATTCTATGTCATGTGAAAGTTTCTTCGAATTGATAGGAATATGTATGTTATGGAGTTATTCAGTGGCGGCTCGTGAACTTTTTAAGAGAGGAGGCTGGACATAAAACGTTCTTGTAAAAATATACTCTATTCAGCCAATAAATTTAACCTCTGCACAGCGACCGTACCAGCTACTTCAGTGACAAAATTAATTGTTGCCAAGCAAGAACCAACGTGGAGGTGTAGAGTTTCTCTTGACAAAAAATTTTTTTGTTCGTTTTTTTTCTTTGGATTTTTGATATTTTTTATTTTTTTTTTTTCCATATTTTGTTTTTTTTTATTATTTTTATCAACTTTTTTTATATATTAACGGAATTTTACGGTCTTTAGTTTGCGAAAAATGATCAATAATATTATCATAACATGTATCATTTTGTTTTAAGTGTTTTACTAAATCTTTTTCAATAGATATCAAACTAACATTGTATAAACGATTTTGGCCCATTGTATTTCGCATGTACGTTTTAATTCGTTTGAGAGTAGAAAATGATCTCTCCACCGATGCCGACGTGACAGGAATGGTGACTGTCAAACAAAGTAGTTTATAAAACTGAGGTAAAACTTGTTGCAAGTCATTGTCTATCATATATTTTATCATATCGGCGTGAATGTCGTACTGGCCTGAAATATCTTTATCCGAGTAGGTATACAACCCATAATTCATTGTGCAGTGCTATTTTATCAAAAACTTTATATTTTGGAACTAAGTTATCTAAAAGTGTATTGGGAAACTCTTTTGAAAAAGATTCGAAAAAGCATCTATTCGTCAAGTCGAAAAACTTCAATTCATGTAAATCGGAAAATCGAATCTCAATTTGACCTTTAATAGTATCTAAAATTTCATAAAAGAAGTTGTTTATAATGTAGTTTCTTGTCTACCAAATTATATATTTTCCTCCTTTAACAATATTCTGTTTGCCGGTTAATTTAAACTTAATACTCGATGTAATATGTTCCTGCGATTTTTCATGTCTGTCTATATCACGAGCTACATTTTTCAAATCATCATAACCCGAGTGCCCCCAACATGAAGTTGTATCAGATGTAAATAGCAAGCAATATAATTTATTGTGTATTTCGATTTTGAAACATACCTGTCATCGTCACCACTAATCCTTTCAAATCCGGTAAAGGCCGTTTATTTTTAACAAAACACTTTTCTATCATATGTTAATCCACTAAATGGATTTTCTAAGAACCCAGCAACTAAGTCACTCATCATTTTAACGTTCACCGATTAGATAAATTATAACTTAACTACTTAACCTTACTTCGCCTCGCGGTACAAAAACAAGAACTAACGACACGTGTCGCATTCTTCTAGCGGAAGGGCGGTAGCAAGTAATCGTATTTCATTTGACCGACGATTCCGTACGAGAAGCTAGCCTACATAAGGTGTTGCCATATTCGCTCTCTTAGCCTATCTGGCAATTGAACTGCTTGGAAAACGGCAACTGTGTTGACCACACGTATTTAGCGTTTAAGATATATAGAGAATCTAGCCTCTGACCACTGTTGCCAGATTAAAAATAACTACTGAGAACGGGGAATTAATTGTAAAATTTAAAGAATTATCAGAGAAACAGGAAATAAAATGGGGGATGATCATTAAGATAAATTGGTGAGGAGGCTGAGCCTCCTTAGCGTCCTTTGAGGAGCCGTCACTGGAGTTATTATCACACGCATGCTGTGTAATTGTTAATGTATCGTCTGTCTTTCATGTAAATATTATCTGATATTTTGTTGTGAGGTTATGTGTGGTCTATCATTCAGTCTAAAAAGTTGACAGTGATTCATCAATATAAGGAGCCTTTACGTGAATAAATTAGCTGTAAAAGTATTTCAAATTCTCCTTATCCCGTTGGGATTGATTTCAAATATCCGTTCTTAACATTTGCCTACGCCGTATAAGAAACCTACATGTCAAATTTCAAGACGGTCCACTTCATACTTCCAGAATTTCTGTGATGAATGCGGTAAATGGTATTTGCTTTTGTATGAATAAATACACATGTATAGATTTCTGTGAAGCCAATTACCGGCCTTTATATTGAACATTATTGGTAGATATCCCTCCTGTTGAAATAAACTGGCCCGCCTCTGTCCTTCTGTGATATTTTCGAATCTCCGATTTGTATAATAACACTCATAACACTTATGAGACCGAGTTTTCTCGATGGCAATCAGTGTAAATACCTAAGGAGCCAATTCTCGATACGTTGAAATTGATTCAGCTTATTCGTGAAATAAAATAGTATTACCATGTTCTCAGATTTGTATGCAATGGTTGGCAGCAAATCTAATCAAGCTTCGAATATAAGTTTGTTACATTAGACCACATTCAGGAATTGAATCATGGTATCGGAAGCTATATAAAAAAGGCAGAGAATATAAAATGTCAGACTGAGAATATCCTTTCATATGCAGAACTCCGAATATTTCCATTTTCATGTGGCGAATTGTTCTTTTTCTCCATTTTCATCAGTCCGTCGATTATCTTGAGTATTGTAAGACATTCGGTAATAGATTCATCGTTTCCTTTGTCATCCAATAAATTCCAATTCTTCGCAGTACTGATTACAGGTGCTCATTTGCAACAATTTCTTTAAATTATTATTACCAATCCTATATGAGATACTACTTAGGCATGTAATAATATTTATGAGTAATCATTCATTTACTATTGGGGTTATTGTTTACTGGGAATATTTGATGTTTATTTCATCCAGCTACATCGCAGTGGAAAAGTGCTTTGGATAAGTTATAATTTTAAGTTTGAAGAGTGCCATTTTTTTCTCTGTTGGAGATTTGATAAATAGTCTCGTCATCATCTGGACCGAAAATGTGTAACAATCTGCGTTAAATGATTATATCTTCTAAGGTTATTCGTGCTATATCCATTTAGATCCTCTTGAGGTACTGTCGCCATAGGTGAGACGATAATAAGAGTATGTTCAGGTTTTCGGGATCTTGGGATAAATGGGTAACAGAATGGGAGCTCAGGCAAGCCTCGATCCATGTTAGTAACATGTGTATCTCATCTTATATCAATGTTTTATTGTCAAATACCCTCTTAATATAATATTTTGCCGATTTAACGACTGATTCCCAGAGCCCGCCAGAGTGCAGAGTTCTTGGTGGTATAAGATTCCATCTCATCATGTTTTGCTTGAACCATTCTATGAATTCATTTTGAGCGTCAGGATGATTAAAAAAATCGTGAAGGTCTTGTAGTTCTCGGTAGCCCCTGCAAAATTAGTTTCGGTATCGGAATATATGTTTTGAATCATTTCCCTTCTGCTAATGGATCTTTTGAAACAGTTCATAAATGATTCTATAATAAAGTCACATGTCAGTTGCAAGTGAACTGCCCTTGTAGAAAAACAAACGAACGTGTACATATGAGCCTTCACAGTTTTTCGATCTCGCATTGTGAATTTTTATATCGAACGGTCCTGCATAGTCTACCCCTGTATTTGTGAAAGGTCGAATCAGAGTAACTCGCGACCTTGGTAGTTCGCCAATTAAGCGCTGTATTGCGGTTGGACGAGCTCGAAAGCAAATAATGCATTTATGTATGTTTTTTAATAATGCTGCGCCCTGATAGATACCAAAAGCTCAAACGTATGATAGCCAAATAAAGGTTTAGGCTCGGCATGCAAATGCTTGAGATGTAAATGTATAATAATTGAATTTGTTGATTTATGGCTATTCGGCAGAATGATTGGATGCATTTGATTATATTCAATATTTGCTTTTTTCAGCCGCCCCCTGAGGCGCAATATTCCCTTTCCATCTATGAATCGGTTTAAAGGTATTATTGTACTTGATAAGAAAATCTGATGAATTTTGCAATTCATATACTATTAATAGTCGCTTTTCACGTGCATTAGGTTGAAGTTTGAATCTGAGACAGTAAGCTACAACTCGTAATGTATGTAACCTTGAATACATAGCAAATAAATCTATCATAACATCAGCTACAAATGTTTGACGTATTGCTTCCCGTCCTGGCATTTCAGCAGATCCAACAACCTGGTTTTAAGGCCAATATTTCTCGTTCATATTTAGCCATATTGATCCATGCCACCAAAGCGAACAGGAACCTAATTTTGTTGGATGCAACAAGCCCAACGGCTGCTATAGAAGCAATCCTGAACTTCATACCTCTCCATATGATAGTAGAGAGTATGGTAATATGAATAACATATAGAATATTCCAAGATAAGATGGAGGAAGGTATAGCTTCGTGAGAGAATTCAATACGAAGCTAGGTCGCGAAGGCGGAAGGGAGTAAAACACCATCCCAAGACTTAGTGGAAAGGCCATCAAATGGTTATCTGATGGCTCTAAAACAACAGAAAGAACTGGAATAAGAGTATATGAGTCTGGAACTTGGGCAGATTCCCGAGAAATTCCCTAGCCGAAATTCATGGTTATAGGGAAATGTGTCCAATTCAATATAGAAAGACACTTCCGTGATAGTCATCATGTCGGATAGTCAAACAGCCATCAACGTGCTGAGCTTCCACATTATCAGCTCCAAGGTGGACTGGGAATGCTCAGAGAAACTAAACGAACTAAGCAAGAAATGCAGTTTTCCTCCTATGCATTTTGGAACACACCGGAGGGTAACGGAAGAAAAGTAGACTAATGCACAAAAAAAGGAGCCAAAGCACCAGTCCTGCAACCTGAACCCTTCTGGAGAACCAGAAGAGATCTTACCACTGCATCACCCTAAGAAAAAATAAACTCACTCAAAGAAATAGCTGAATCCGCCGGAGTATAGTACTCTGGCGGATTCAGCTACACCATTTAATTATAAAATAGCTCCATTTAATGTTCTTGTTCATAGATTATTTAGCGTCCCTTTGAACCAGCAAAATTATATCAACAAAGTCGAGACACTGCAGCAAATAGCGTTGGACAATGGTTACGACAAATCCCTGATCAATAATTCTATTTCTAAGCAAAAAAAGGAAATTGAAACGCAACCAACTAACCAAATTAGGGCCATTACCTTCAAATGGTCCAATAACAAAAGTTCCACTCATCATCTTTCAGTAATCAATAAATTCCATAACTTGTTTCCTAAATTTGCAATACAACCAGTTCATAGATGGAAGAACAGGCTGAAGAACCGTCTAGGCAGCGACTTTGATGCAGTTTCCGACTTCGACAAATCCGGGATTTCCAAAATCAATTGTGAGTAGTGTTCAAAATTCTATGTGGGTGGAACCAAAAGGAACATTTCAACTCGGTGTAAAGAAAATTTTGCCAGTGTAAAGAAAAATCAGCGTTAGCCTAACATATTTCGAATACACTTTTGAAACACAGTACGGTAATTTAGAAGGGATGGAACCGTATACTCAAAAAAAATTGAAGATAACCTCTGATTTTCATTATTATCCCTGAATAGTATTTGAACCAGCACATTTTTATTTCTGATTTAGTCGAATCTGATGATGGCTACTTGGTAACCGAAAGGTTCTCATTACTTCAATAGCATTTTAAGTGGATAAGGGTGATTATTCTTTATCAGTAGTGATTGATGGAAAATCTCATGAGTTTTCTGTTAAATACTTTGGTAGTTGAAATGAAAATTTTATTTCCTCAAAATACAACTAAGTCTTTGTTCTATTCAAGGTGTTCGTTCGAAATCACAAATACCAAATTTGCCAAAAATTATTTAGAGCCATATACAGCGTGTCGCAAAGAAGAATAAATTTAATATGTCTTAAAGTTAAATCAGGATCTCAAATTATTGAAAAACGGTGTGATAAACGATCATTCAAATATGTTGAGGAATTGAACGCTGTTAAAATGTTTATCAGCCAACTAGAAGGGAAAGAAAGCCCTTATTAGCTTCATTTACTACTAAATTTGACATTCATAACGCATTTTGTCCATCGAAGGCATACAAATTGCATTATGTCCAATTTATTTTTTTTTTGTTTTATGCATATTTTTCGTTTCTCTAGTACAGAATTTTGGAACCTAACACGTTGCATTTTCTAAGATTATTTCGAATTTAATTTTTCTTAGCATTTATAGTTATCTTGCAATAGTTTTTTGACTCTCCTGAAAATTTGCAAATATGGATAAAATGCATTCTGCAAGTCTGCTCCTCATATATAAAACTTGATCAATATATATATATATATACTCGATAGAAGTAAACCGTCAATAGGAGTTTTCATTGACTTATCGAAAGCATTTGACACAGTTAACCACTCTATTCTATTAACCACTCTAGAGAACATTGGAATAAGAGGGAACGCATTCAACTTATTACAGTCATATCTAACAGACCGGAAACGAATTGTAAGAATTAAAAATACTGAGAGTACTGAGAGGAAAATTGAATGTGGAGTACCACAAGGAACGGTTTTAGGTCCAGCACTATTATGTATACATGTGAACCAATTATTTTCTATAGGATCGTCCGGAGAAATAACTAGTTTTGCAGATGACACTGTGGCTTTCTATTCTGGTGAAACCTGGCTTGAGGTCAAAGAACAAGCAGAAAAGGATCTGGAAATGATTAAGGATTGGTTTGATTACAAACAACTTTCTTTGAATTTCAACAAAACTTTTTTCTTACCTTTCTGTAATTATAAATCTTCCTTGCCACACTACGAATTTATAACTATTCAAAGTGCGTTCAAAATATCTTCAACAACAAATATGAAATATTTAGGAGTTATAATAGATTCTCATTTGAGATGGGACTTCCATATAAACTATTTAGTGAAAAAATTAAGAAGCATTCTATATAAGTTCCGCCAACTCAAGAACAGATTGGACTTGAAGCAAAACAAAATAGTTTATTATAGTCTCGTACAAAGTCATTTAACATATTGCCTAATAGGATGGGGAGGGGTATCCAAGACTCACCTGCGTCCATTAAACGTGATACAGAGAAAATTCTTAAAACTAATGTTACACAAACCTCTCCGCTATAATAGTGACACGTTATATGAAGAATCTGGCATGCTCGACCTGAGACAATTATTTTATAAGATACTTGTGCTGAACCAATTCAAGGAGAAGGAAAAACTCAGTCGGTCGAGCCATGAGCATATCACACGCCATAAAAATAAATATATGATACCACATGCTTCCAAGAATGTAGGTCAGGGGTCCTATAATTTTCTGGGACCAACTGTACTCAACTCCCTACCAGATAGCATACATTCCCTAAAATCACTCTCACAACTGGAAAAAGCCGTAGATAAATTGACAAGAAGTCAACCACGCGGAAGAATTGCTCAAATATTTGATAATGCCATTTAAAAACTAAAAGTTCGTGTGAACAGTAATCCTAATTCATTTTATTTGCACCAAGAGTGATTAATTTGATATCCCCAATGTGTTTGATTGTTCTGTATGTATTTATTGTACAATTTTGAATCTTTTACTTTTAGATGTTGTTTTTTTTTTGCTACATAGATTTATATTCTAAAATTGTTTATTTTCAGTATTTTTAATTATGTTAATTATTATTAATTATTTACATGTCTTCCCCACGTACAAGCAACACCTGTTGCTTCTGTGGGTTTCCCAATGTTTATTTACACAATGGATAGTGTTACTATAATTAGTTGATCAATAAACATATATTTGATTTGATTTTTGATATATGGAAAGTTATTTGAGAGACATTGTGAAATTAAATATATATTCTAAGATGTATAAAATATAAATAAGTGATAATTATGGCACAAACGGCGCCTCATATTGAAATTTGTCGGGTATATTTAGAATCGACCTGCACTGGGTTCCCCATAATAGACTACTCATTTCAATATTTGAATAAATTTTTTTTAGTTAACAAACAATTTTTTTATTCTACTAAATTACAGCTAACTCTGTGGGATTCATGATAACTTATAAGTATTCGTCTAATTTAATTCTAACTTTTAAAAATCACGTCTTCTAAATGACCTCCACCTTCTTCAACACACTTTTCAATATTGGATAAAAACTGGTTCATTACACGGCGTAGCAAACCTTTGTCTATTGCTTCAACTTCTTCAGGAATTTTGACTTTCAGTTCCACGATTGTACCTGGACGACTAGCCAACACTTTGGCTCTTAAATTTCCCCACAGGAAAGAATCGGGTGTCGTTAATTCGGATCACCTCGAAGGCCAAGGCCAATCTCCGAATCGAGAAATGAGTCGGCCATTAATCATTTCTCGCAGGACCCTCATTGAGTTTCTGGCTATATGAGCTGTTGCCCCATCTTGTTGGAATAGTAAGGCATTGTTTCGTAATCCTCTTTTATTTAATTCTGGAATGAGGAATGTCTCCAGCATATTAACATAGCGCTCGGATGTTACTGTTACAGCGCGGTTATTTTCATCCTCAAAAAAATAAGGGCCAATAATATCAAATGATCCTACATCACACCACACAACAACTTTTGGATTATGCAGGTTCTGTGTAAAAATTTCACGAAGGTTTTCATCCGACCAGTATCTAAAATTCTGTTTATTGACCATGCCGTTTAAATAAAAATTTGCTTCGTCGGTCATTAGGAGACTGTGAATTGCTCCTTGATGTAAATCCAAAAATTCTTGACAAAATGCTGACCTTGCTTCTTCATCTTGATTGCTGAGGTGCTGTGCCATTTGGTTTTTATAGGGATGGAATTTTTAATCCCTTTGAAGAATTCGATCTAAACTTCCCATCGATATTCCTAGGATAAGGGTTTGTCGATTAGCAGACTTTTTAGGACTTCTCGTAAACGCAATTCTAACTCGTTCAATATTTTCTGGTGTACGAAGTGTTCTTCGACGTCCAGGCTTCTTCAAATTTTGTACAGAACCATTTTTCCACCAATGACGAACCCATAACTTAACAGTTTTACGATTTGGCGCGTAACCGCTATTGTTGTTATTAAACTGACGACGGAATGCACGCCTAACTTCTTCTATCGAATTGCTTCTTATGTAAGTTTCTACACAAAACACACGTTTTTGGACTGAGTAATCCATGAAAGTCAAACGGATGTTGGAATAATGTCTCAAAGCAAAAAAATTAAATAATTATTGATGAAAACTAACTAACTTCTCGTAGAAAAATGTCGTTCCACGAAATTATGAATTTAAAATTTATTTGTGACAGGTGCCTACTTGATTAATAATTTACTCAAATCCCAAAGACTACAGAAGATAATCCCACAGAGAACAACCTATTTAGTTATCTCGTAGGGAATTTATCAATAATATAAAATGGGTAGTCTATTATGTGGAACCCAGTATAAAAAAATCTTGGAAACTATGCATATGAAAACAGGGTGAATGAACCGATTAATTTGAGTTTATTCAGTACCCACAATTGGCTAAATATTTCATTTGTATTGGAAGAAATTGCTGTCGGCACAATTCACCTATTAACATACTATCTCGCGATATGTCATGATTGTCTAATGTGTGCGAATCGGTTAACTAAACAATTAATAAATCAATGGATATTCAGAAGACTGTGTTGCTATTGTCAGAGCGTTTGACGTCAAATTTCCGTATTGCTCGAACATGAATAGGCATCAGTGAGGTGTGGATTTCAAGTTCACTGTATACTGAACAATTAATCAGACAACCAGTATAATTCATAATATTAAAAGACAAATGGGCGGAATCTCATGTGTCGATATCATCTTCCTAAATCGAAATATCAATTTCCAAATCAGTTATTGCGTTTCACGATTCAGTTTGCATTATTCCTGGAGTGAAGGTTCACCAGTCATGCGAAATAACAAAATTACGGATATGGAATTTAAAATTAAAGTGCGATGGGAAAGAACGTTTTCAATACATCATTCCGTAATTGGAATCGCATCACCGTCGGGCACTGCTGTTCACTATTTATGCAGTTACAACGATAAACAATGGTCACATGTAGAATATAATATACAACATCCATCGTTCAAATCAAGACCAAAATCATAAAGAATGTTCTGAATAGTTATTGCAATTCCGTCACTTCCACATAATTTCAGATAATTGCACTTATATTTGTGGGGATTATGGGTGATAAAATCACAATGACTGAATCAAAATTTTTGATCCTAGATGATATGCTGGATCAAAGAGACACTATCCTTGAATGATTACATGCTGCTGAAGATCGCTTTTCTTTTAGTTTAGTTATGTTATGTATAAAGCCCGGAATGCAGGCAATCCTAG
This sequence comes from Endomychus coccineus, assembly GCA_958510875.1. Taxonomy (NCBI): domain Eukaryota; kingdom Metazoa; phylum Arthropoda; class Insecta; order Coleoptera; family Endomychidae; genus Endomychus; species Endomychus coccineus. The sequence goes on along the minus strand of OY294069.1, from coordinate 141,744,569 downwards.
AAATTGCAAATTAATTTTGGTGGTTTTCGAAGATTCCGGTCAATATTTGAAACACTTTTTTGTTTCGAACTTAGACTGCAGCTCTTCTAGACAATCCTAGATCTCCGATAAGAAGTAACGCTCGTCGGACTTTGACTAAGCGATCTTAGGTGAGACGAAAATCGGATACTGACTCACTGACCCCTCATTCGGAATGAAATGTCCGAAACTATAAGCACGCTTTTTTCGAAACTCAATTTCAAACGGGGTAAAATCATAGAGATCTTAGAATAGAGGTATTGAGGTCCATAAGGCCAATATATTTTATATGCAACTATGCTGTATGCTGATTACACTCCTTGTACTATGACTCAGTATGATGGTAGTTGGTTGAACAAATAGCACTTGATGATTTTAAGTTATTGATTCGCACCTATATACAGTTATGTACAAACTACACTAAACCAACTGAGTCGCCTTATTTTATGAAGGCTAGTTTCCCTAAAGTTGTAAGTCTCTAGGTTAACGTTTGATTATAAGATTGATGATATGTTAATGTTATTGCAAGTATTAATGTTGCTTGCTGAAGTGATATCGTTGTAATTGTTATAGCAATGTAATGATGTTACTTGATGAATGAATTTGATGTAATTGTTTAGCAATGTAATGATGTTGCTCGATGAATGAGCTTTGTGTGAATGTTTTATTTTCTAAAAGTCGTTTACTTCAGGCAATTTTAAGACTAAAATGGTCTGTAAAGAAGGGTAGTAGCTGCTATCGTTGGCTACATATGTGTTGACCAGAAATCCCAGGCAATACAACCATTCTTAGTAGTACCCATATAAATAAGTCATGTCAACTCGTTGATAACACTTCGTCAGCTGATAACAAATTGACACAAGAATCCCATTTCAACTGACCTACAGATGTGTCGTTAATACATCCACAGAGGCTATAATAGATAATATACAGAAAATAATACTTTAAATGACTTGTCATAATTATTTTCAATATGTATAAAAATATGAATAAGTTAAGCTTAAACAGCAACCCTTTAAGAAGGACCTCGGGACAAATAATCATAATGATCGACCCCCTCTTTCTCGGACGCTCCTTCCACTCTATAGAATGCGCGTAAATGAAGACTGAGCAGAAATCATTGACGCAACGCGAACCTGAAAAGAAAAAAAAGAGAGCATCGTGCTTCGAGTGGGCGGAAAGTAATCTCGAATTTTTTTCTTAAACGATTGCAAGAAAAAGGTCACTCAATACCTCTATTCTAAGATATCTATGGGTGAAGAGCATTCGATATAATTTGACGTTAGGACAGCTTATTAATTCACGTATAGTTCAAATGACAGGCAGTTCCATCGGATTAACACAGTTCAGACTACCTATGAGAAACAACATATAACCCATCAACAAGACAGGTAACGTTTACCAAACAGACAGCTGATACATTAACAGTCACATAATGTCCGGACATGCTCTAGAACATAGATTCAAATATACTTTCACATGACATAGAGTACAATTTCCTGTTCTCCCACGCTTTTGGCTGTTTCTTGAAATATGCATAATAAGCCTTGAAACTTGGCGATGCACATCGCGGGAGCGGAGCCGACTTTTTCTCCTACGGGTATTAGCTGTTGCGGCGGACGTAGCCTGCTGACCACAGTTGGTAATTTTTATAAATGTCTGACTGACCGACTCACTAATCATGAAAGTTCCGAAACTATAAGGGTGGCCGACTCGAAATTTGATATAAGTAGGTTTTTCATATCACCTAGGCACCCGCCAATAACGGATTTCAGGTACAATTTATATTACAGATAGTTTCATAGATTAATGAATCGTTATCACAAGTCATAATGTCTACGGCAGTTTCAGTTCAAGCCTCAAGCCTGCCCTAAAGGTGCCACCTGTATATGTTGTCATAACGTCGGCATCAAGTCTCGCGGAATCCATCCGAAGCGAATAATATTCAAGATTAGCTGTCCGCGGAAGTCTACCATTGAATATTACTTACAGTTAATCTTGGGGGAGCTGACGTCTTATCTATCGGTACTAGCTGACCGCATACAATTGACTATATCCATGATTTGCTCTATACTTGAGAGCTCAACTCTTCTTGTTGCGCAACCACGATATTATTTAGCCAAGACAGTTGAAATTATAGTTCGTGTTTAGCTATGAGTTTGAGGTTAGAGACATTTTTAACAATAATCGTCTTTCATCTTCGTTTCCTTCGAAATGTGGCACATGCGTTTGTTATTGTTCTTTCGTATTCGATCTGAAAATCATTATTTAATTTTTTACCAGTTTACAGTCGAGATGACAATGACTCAGTGTCATCAAATTTGGATAAAGATTCTTGACCCAGGTATGAATTATATATAAATTCTCGGGGAATAGGTCAAATTAACACTCATGCTTTATTTAAGACAAGAAAATATAAAGCATAAGTGTTAATGTGACCTATTTCCCGAGAATGTATATATAATTAAATTTGGACAGAGAAAAACAGAGTGTACAAAAGAGCTTTTCAAAACTACTTTGCATATCGAAAAGATTCTTAACGATAACGAAATAGAAAAACATATTTGAGTAATCCCGAATCCCTGAATAATATTCGGATTGGATTCACTAAACCAAGAGTGTGAAATTGATTGAATGATTTCATAGTACTTCCACTTCCATAGCCGATTAATTATCTTTCAACAAACTACAACGTGGAGTATCAAACATGCCTTTGATTTATTTTGTTTATATTGAGCGTAATGATTGTAAATTTCAACACATTTCATGTACCTTTTTAATGTGCTTTGATTAATGCATTTTCATATTTTCGCAACATTTTATTGAAAATATGCTATGAAAAGATTGTGGTCAGCCAAGGACGATGATAAATTTTCTAATAGTTGGCAAGTCAAAACGTCTTATATGCACTTATCAACGTTACTTGAGAGCAGTAATAACTTTAATTGCATTTCATCAGCGGATGCTTCTCTGGGTCCCTCAACATATAACATTTAAGTCAAACCCACGAATATGAAAATAATTTCTATTTATTATATGTAATGTATCTAGATTCAAATAATGCATACTACTGCGAGATAAGTATAGATTCGGAAATGCATCCTGATGTATTCAAATATTTTATCAATAATTCGTGGTATGGAAAAAACGATTGTCCCATGGAAGCTAAAGTGAAGGAAAAATACTGTGTTGTTGATCTTATGTTCTTTTTTCGAAAGACAGCGAAATAACATCATGGAAACCGAGTTATTCAGATATGAGAATTTATGTCATTCTCTAGAGGAACATAACAGGAGCAAGGAAGGACCACATCACTGCAAATTGTAAGTAACAAAACATTGCTAGAGCAATAGATAGCGCACGACAAACTGAAATTGGAAATTTTGATAGCAGAATTCGGGAAAATCAGGAAATTTCAGCGAGGGCGATCGATGTTCCGTTTTTTGTCTACACAAGAGGTACCATTTAGAGAAACGATGAGAGTTATAATTCCGCGAATCGAGTTCATTTGAAAAAACTCGTTAGTTTAATTAATAAACGCGATATTTACCTACGTAATTCTTCGGAGAAATATATTGAAACCAAATCTGTTTTATCCAACTCTTCAAAAACTTCACTGACTTGATTACCTTCGCAACGCTATTTTGCAGAGTAGACTGGATAATAATATGTTCTAAATTTATATTGAAAAAGAGCTACAGATGACCAATAACAAATTCCAACCTTGCTTCCATCATAAGTATGCCTTGCAGTTAGCTCTTTATTTAGAAATGATAATAAATAATGAAAATTGACTTATAATTGAGAAGTGTAAGAATGCATAAGAGGACGTAAAGAATGTAAGAATGCATAAGAAGATGTATATCAATTGGCGAGACATAGTTAGACGCTCAGGTTAGAGGTAAGTTCGGAGGTGAAGCATTTTTAGTAGAGTATTGGGGACACTTTAGAACTAGACATCAAAATGTGATAGAATATTATATTTCTGAAACAGTGTTGGGTTGCTTCTAGTTATTATTACTTACAGAAGCATTCAAAAAAAGAGTTAAATCGATTTCACATCTCATTTGCATAGCCATAAACAGGATGTTTCTTAAGTAGAACTGAAAAATTCAAGAAAGTATTCTTTGGGCAAATTCAAGGATTTTGTTATATAACCCTGGAGTCATAGGATAGCTCTTGTCGAGCTACAGGGTGTTAAAAATAAAAGATTTGGATTATAAATTTCTTAATCGCATATGGTAATTGAAGTCGGTACACATACATAACATTACCTGGCTTAGACATTTACCAGTGACGGATGTTCACTATTAATCAAAAACATATTAATCACTCGTATAATATCACAAATATTGTATTATCTCCATTTTTTGTCGCCTCACTTTTTTGTATCACAAAACCATCTAGCAAAGAAATTGATTCATTTGACCAAGTGCAATTTTAAGATACTCATTACATTACATAATTAAAATAATTCGTTTTTAGTGGTAGTATGCTGCTTTGGTTCATTATAATAACTGTTCAGATGGTGACCTTCAGTCAAAATAGGTATTTTGCTTCAGACCTTCCTAAAATTGAATCTCGAACACTTGTTAAAATGCCAGGAGTAGCTCATATTATCACATGGTATCACAACCAGCTATAATTTCTTGACGTGAGGGCTCCTGATGCAATGAGAACCTGGGAAACAAATGTCTTAAGATGTCCCCAAACAAAAAAATCAATAGGGTTCATATCAGCTGATTTGGTTGGCCAGGATTAACCTACAGGATCAGATCTTATTGCATCACAGCCAGCTATAACTCGTTGACGTGAGGGCTTCCCAGATGCTGTGAAAACCTGGTAAACAAATGTTTTGAGATATCCCCAAGCAAAAAAAATCAGTAGGGTTCATATCAGCCAATCTGGATGGCCAGGGTTGGCCTATATGCTTGAGATTTTATTGAAGTTGAAAAGCCAGGAGTAGCTATATTGCATCACAACCAGCTATAATTCAATGACGTAAGGGCTCCTCAGATGCAATGGAAAACTGGTAAACAAATGTTCCGGAATGTCCCCAAACAAAAAGGTTCATATCAGCTGATCTGGGTGGCTAGCGATTTACCTGATTTTCGAACACCTCGTCCATTCACGTCATTACCAAATCTTTAAATTCACGAGTAATCAAACTCAAATGTGCAGATACTCCATCGCGCATACACCACATTCTATTTCTTAGCGCATATGGACCATCTTCAAGTAGTGGATATTGAAACGTTTGCAAGAAAATGTCTGTAGGAGGCACCGGTCAAAGTTCTTGGTGTGATGTAAGTGCCAACAAGAGAATTTCCGATAATACCCAGTCTTACATTCAAATAAGACTGATGTTGATATCGAGGGGTTCCATGAGGGTTTTCTTCAGACCAACCACAAAATTATTGTGGGAGTTCATTATAGCATCTATGAAAAAATTTTCTTCGTCGGTAAACAATATGTCAGTCAACATTCTGTTTGATTATTTTGCAAAATTCAGTGGCAAAATTCTAAGTGAGCACGACAGTGAAGTGTACGAGTATAGCCTCTCTATTATTATGAAATTAAAAACAAATATGCTGTATTATGAGTGACAAATGATATAAATGTAGATTCATTTTGTGATAATTGTGACATTCCAGAATCTCGTAATAATGACGATTTTTCTCTAGAAATTTAAATTATTTTACATGACTTTGAAGAAATTCAACATTTAATGCCCGTTATTACTTATTTGTGTGGCTATTGCTCATATACTGTAACAACAAAAATTGAAATGTGAAGTATGTAAGATGAGTCTGGTTTCATCAGAAGATTTATCGGTTGAGGACTTCTATATTCTTTTGAAAAAAATTGGGTTGGGGTGGTTTATCTTATCCTAAGAGACTGTGATCCATTTGGCTATGGTAGAATATATTATTAGCCTTGAATTGATGAAAAAAAAACGAAGTAACGTTTTTTATAATTTCAAATAAAAGTATGCTTCCTTGTGATATAGTTTTGAAGCATATAACAGGAAAGAACTATCCTCAAAATTTTGTTGTTAAAGTCACATAGAGAATGATATTGCTTGACTAATTATGAATGCAAAAGTTAAACATTGTCGAATAATTATTAATCAAAAACTATTGTTCAAGTAATAATCTTCAAGTGAAAGGAGAAATCAAGTACATACAGTTGGTAATCATCATAATACATACGTAGAGTAGCAACTTTTACAATAATAATAACTCGTATTTTCTACATGGTTTTCGTTTTGAAATATTTTTTTTTCTATCATAAAAATCAAGTGAGGTACGACTCAGGACTCAGTTCACGTCTGACAACCCCGTTCAAACAGAAAGGCCCTATATATGCCCCAAAAACTGACAGAATAATACCGTTACGTACGGGTGACCAGTTGTAACATAGCCTCTGCTTTGTGACGTCACGATTGAGTGAGCAGGTCTTGTACTATAGATGGTGAAATAACGGGTGATGCTTCGAGACGAACCAAACTGATTTATGATTCACATTAAGATTTTCTGCGATTTTCCTAGTACTAGTATTCTACTTCTACTTCTTGTAGAATGGCTTCTTCCAACTCTAACACTAAAAGGTCTTCCAAGAATCTATCTGGAATGAGTCCTATTCTGAAAGACGTTGATATCCATTCCTGTACGTTCTTGGATTTGGAAGCTGAATGATTTGGAAATTTTTCGAATGAATTCGCTCAGCCTCACTACCATTTCCATCTGCAAGGCCATCAACGTAAACAATATTGACCAGTTCAGCATTTGCATCAGCCATAATTAAAGTATAACTTCATTTTAAAATGAGCTCAATTTGATAATACACAATGATTAAATAAGATGACGTCCTCTGATCTCCATTGTTGAAGATAATTACAATTACAATTCACTACATTTAGTATTATAACATTTTTTGGGTAATAAATCAATGTTGTTGTAAATCGTTTTGAGATTCAGAAGAATGTGAGGAGACAAAAAAAGATATTACAATAACGCATATGATGACCTTTTTCATTCTCAATGTTACATAGGGTGGTTTATTTTTTATTGATAAATAGTAATTGATGATACCCACATATCCGCCATTGGTGAGCTTCTAGAGCTGGTAAATTTTTATTCCATACCCAGTTACATGTTATGTACCCAGTTTGGTATAATCACATCAAGCGGCTACAAAGTTAAAAATTAGAAGCTGACAATGACTGCTGAGTTGCCTATATAATAAAAAATAACTTATTCACGGCCAAAGAATTCGCCCTCAAACTGTTTACCTCTACTCAAGAAACACCCTGTAAGTCCAGCTCATTGTAGTGGCAGGATCATTCATTATGATTCGAAAGCATCAAACATTATCTCACTTAAGAGAATTTCGGATGAGTATTGAATTAGAAGGAGCTGCGTAAATATTATTCCTGGGAACAAACACCTCATTAAACAATGATTTAGCAGACGGTCTAATTCATCAACTGACGAATTGTTTGCACATCGACCAATATTTTCTTTATGCCCACAAAAATACGTATTTCATCATTCGCTGATATTATGTATTGACTATATGACAGAGAAAACAAGTTAACTATGTAGAAAAAAAGTTATTCCAACCCCGTTTATGTAATCAATACAAGTCTGCCTAACATAAATTTCAGTTTATTTTCAGCAAGTAATAATAATGATATGATTGTAATTGTGACTTTAGCCTTGGAGTTATATTATGAGTTTATCCTCCAGCCCTCTTTATTACCCTTCAAAACACAATTTTGTTAAAATTACGCACACTCGACTTTCAACATAAGAGCGAAGTCACTTCACATATACTACCTCAACTAAGAAGTACCGACCTTGATGAAATTTCGCACATTTGACGTATGAAACAAGTTATACAACAATTATACTATCTACATACGATTTCGTGAAAACTACCCCATCTTAATTTCTCACCTCTCAAAGCAGATAACTACAGATCTTGATAAAATTTTGTACAGGTGACCTTCAAAACAAGAGACAGTCACTTTGTACATAAGATCACGGAAAAGAACCACCTCAACTCTACTTCTCACTTCTTGAAGCAGACAAGTACCGGACACCAATACCAGAGGACAGTCACTTCCTACATGAGATTTCGAAACAACTCTGAAGCAAGAGGAAAATTACAGTTTACATAAAATCTCCAAAAAACTGCACGATCTATCCTTCACAAAACGTGAAACCGATATGATACCCTCAAAGCAGACAGTCACCGATCTTTATGAAAAGTCGACCTTTAAAATAAGAGAAAAGTGTACTTGGAGTACTGCGTCATACCTCAGACATTTATTCTAATTCAATGAAGAATGCATCGAAAATGGTTACTCGGGGGTTTTTGTGGCCGATGAACATGAATATGACGTTTGACACTCTCCAATGTACCTGGTGCATGAGACAGCCTAGTGCACTACATCTAAAGAACATTTCTCCAATGCATCCGGAATGCATCGGAAACGGTTGCTCGGGGGTCTTTGAGGTCGCTGATCACGAATATCTTTTTAAAGTCACAGTGAAGAGTTGGATCTAATTTGAACAAATGTGGTGACAATTACTTAGTGTTCCAGGGCTCCCGACCTCCCGGTATATGGAGGGCACTTCTAAACATATTCGTGATCAGCGACCTCAAAAAACTCCGAGTAACCATTTCTGAAGAATTTCGGATGCAATTATAGAAATGTTCCTCAGGTATCATAGTGCTCGAAAATGACATGTGCATCAGGTACATGTAGACGTGATCAGCGACCTCAAAAATGCCCGAGTAATCATTTTCGATGTTATTCGCATGTAATTGGAGCAATGTTTCTGAGTAGTATTGCCTCAGGGTGTCCTGTGTATCAAGTACATTCGACACTTTTTCAAACATCAGATTCGTATTCAGCGACCCCAAAACCCCCAAGTAACGGAATTGGACTAATTTAGGATTTTGAAACTCATGTGGATAACAAATGAGCTCGTATCAATTGTAGAGAAAAAGAATAAAATGTACAAGCAATTGCAAAGAAATAAAAATAATTTGGAATTAAAACCTGAATACACCAAACTCACAAACAAAGTAAATAATCTATTAAAAAAATCAAAAAACAATTATTACAAAATGCAAATAAACAAAAACGCAAATTGTTCTTTTACACTATGGAAAGTTGTAAATGAAATAAAAAATAATAGTAACATAAAAAATCAGAAAGTGCAAATGAATAGTGAAAATAATATATTGGAGAACACAAAAGACATAAGCAATAAATTCAATGAAATTTTTACAAATATGGGAAAACGTTTAAGTTCGAAAATAAAGCCAAATATAAACCATAAAGAAAAGAAAACGATAAATAAAAACTCCATTGTGTTAGCAGAAACAGACTCAATTGAAATAATGTCAATTATTAAAAACTTGAAAAGAAACAAGGCGCCAGGAATAGATAATATAAAAGCTGATACTCTAAAGCAAATAGCACACCATATTGCAGAACCTCTGTCTCATGTAATAAATCAAATTTTTCAACAAGGCATTTGTCCAACTTTATTTAAAAAATCGGTGGTGAAACCTATTTTCAAAGCAGGTGATGACATGGACCCAACAAACTACAGGCCAATATCATTAATTACATCATTTACAAAGGTCTTTGAAATTGCTCTCAAAACAAGGCTGTCTAAATTCTTAACAAAGTATAAAATATTATCCGCAAATCAATTTGGCTTCCAAGAAAAAAAGTCATCACAACATGCAATAGCTGAGTTAACTGCAAAAATTTACAAAGCACTGGATAACAGAAAACCTGCGATTTGTGTGTTTACCGATTAAGCGGAAGCCTTCGACACTGTTGCCATCAAAAATTATTTGATTGTTTAGATGATGAAGGTATCAGAAATACGCCCCTATCCATATTAAAAAGTTACTTAACAAATAGGCAACAATGTGTCAATATAAACAATATCGTAAGTAATTTTGAAATCCTAACTTGCGGTGTTTCTCAAGGCACTGTATTAGGACCACTATTGTTTATTATATATCTGAACAATTTATTCAATGTAGATCAGTGGATACATCATTAGTTTTGCTGATGACACAGCCATTTTCTTTGAGGGAACTACATGGTTAGCATTGAAATCTATAGTAGAGAAGGACTTTATAGGAATAAAAAAATGGTTTGACAATAAACTTTTAACTGTTAACTTTGATTAAACTCTATTTCTTCCCTTTGCATCATATAAAAATAATCTACCTATATTTGATACTCTAGAAATACAAGGTGTAGATAAAAATATTTCTATTCAAGCGGCACTAAAGGTCAAATATTTGGGTGTGTATATAGACAGTCACTTACTGTGGGATGTTCATATAAATTACGTTGTACGAAAGCTAAGATACATATTATATACTTTTAGGAACCTGAAACAAATATTAAATCGCAATCAGCTTAAAATATTGTATCATGCACTAGTAGAAACGCACCTTATTTATGGTATAGTAGGATGGGGTGCAGTCTCCAAAACTTACTTGAAAACTTTGGATATAATCCAAAAACGAATTTTAAAGCTTATTTTCAACAAAAACAATAGATCTCCTAGTAACGATCTATTTAAAGAAACAGAAATGCTTGATATTAGACAACACTATTTCGCATGTTTAGCATTGAAATGCCACACTGAAAAAGTACTCACAAATCCTGGTCATGAATATAGGTTACGAAATAATAACTTACCTCTTGATAAAATTTCTAAAACCATTGGACAAAGATCTTTTGAATTCCTGTCTGTTAAAATATACAATTATCTGCCCGTTGAAATCAAATTACTTAAACAAAATCTATCATTTAAACGGGAATGTAAGAAATTATTACTAAATACTTCTCGTGAATTGATAAATAATATTACAGATTCGAAAAATGCATAAATATAATTGTTTTCATAAATTGTTCCTATATATGCCAACCTTTTGTTACTCTATTTTATTAGTTATGGCTTATTATTTGTTTGTAGAAAGTTGATATACGAATCCAAATTTATTTTTACATTTTTTTTAGATTTACATTTATATATACTATCAATAACAATATGCTATTGTTTTGATATTCTGTCCAATTTATATTTTACATTATTTTGTATAAAACCACGTTCAAGCATTACATGTAATGCTTAAGTGGTTCCTTTCTTTATTTGTAATATTATGAATATATCTTAAATTGTCCTTTATGAACACATTTGGTTACAAATAAATATTTATTATTATTATTATCATTATGTAGATACATGAGGTTTCAATTATCTATGACCCCCTTGATCACCCTTTAAAGCGGACAAGTACCAATTTTCATGATATTTTGAAATCCGGATCTTCAAATACACCATACCTCTTTCCCTCACCCAAAAGCAGGTAAGTATCAAGCTGATGAAAGTTTGTTTCTAATCTTTTGAAATGAATTTTTGGTTCGTACGAGTGATTAAAGTCATTTGATCAATTGATCGCAGCTTTTTCAATGACTGATCTTGAGATAGAAAATACAATTTATTATGAAAATCTACACATAGATATTAATGAACTCACCCTTGAATGAAACCAATATACACAAAGGTATATCATGAATATTTTAAATACAGAATAATTAAATATCAAAATAGATAATTCACATAGAATGCAGGGAGTAAATGAACCAACTGCTCATTTTTAAGTGTTTCATCAACCACAGAAATGACGAAATATATTCCATACTAACAAAGATGGCGATTTTCCGAATACATTTAAAATAATTTCCTATCTTTACTTTTTTCCCGCCACCCCAGCATTTAAGGAGAACGTTTTTTAAGTGATAAACTCAAAGTGAGCAGCTGAGAGGAATTTCCCTAACTTTTGGAAGCAACGTATGTTTCGAGTATATTGGAAACCGGTAATGAAGACGTCAAGATATACTCTTCTGGTATTGGTGTTGGTTGAGATAGTGGCGAGGTAAATATAAAGTTCAGTGCACTTAGCCAAAGACCATTCGACACTTCCCCCTGGTACCTTTTTCAGTGAATTTTTGGATACCCCCTGCTCGACAGAATCTTAAAATCTGTTTTATGCTTAGATCCTTCATGTCATCGGCCGTGATGGTCCTCGGGTCTAGCCAGGTGAACCTGGCTCGTTCATCCGAGGACATTCAAAAGAAAGTGGGGTGATGACGCCACTATGTTTCCCTTGCATCTCATACAGAAGGGAGTGTCGCTTCTCCTCACTGTATGTTTAAATTTCATCAGATTTCCGTCACCTGTGAGGACTAGGGTCCTAGCCAGGTGAACCTGGCTCGTTCATCCGAGGACATTCAAAAGAAAGTGGGGTGATGACGCCACTATGTTTCCCTTGCATCTCATACAGAAGGGAGTGTCGCTTCTCCTCACTGTATGTTTAAATTTCATCAGATTTCCGTCACCTGTGAGGATCTCGGAAATTATCCTGATGCTTTGTCTACTCAGTGAGAGTATCTCGCTTGCCCTCAGACCTACCTAATTTCCAACAGCGTTCTGGCAGTCCGGCCACTGTCAATGCTTATCCATGCTGAATCATGTTGATCTCTCAGTATGTTCCGCAAGATCTGAATACCTCCGTTTTAGGGGATACCAGCAAGAGAGTCCTCAGGACCGTTCAAACTGGCCCCCCCAACCTGAGTGACTGAGAATCTTCTTGGTATCCCTGACAAGCCTCGAGGACACATTCGAGCTTTTCAGTGGTTTGAGTGCCGCTCGACTGTCCGAACAGATCCAGATGGTCTCATTTATCTTACCATAGCCGTGTAGCTCCTCCGCACTACTATAGAAGGCAACCATCTCGACTTAGGAGACTGTGTTGAGATCTCTCATTCGTACAGACTACCCATTATTATTTCTAGAGGTGCAAATTTCTGTCCCGACTCTTGTGTTTGTTCTAAATACATAAGTGTACCAAATTGTGCCGTGGCGTGCGGATATTTTCCCATTCCTTCCTCGAGAGGATAGGATGAAAACCATGAAATGCTGCTCCGCGAACCACATCACTTTGATTATGTCCTGCGGTTCTAGTCGCAGCCTTTCAGGCTGTCTCTGAATAGTAGCCTGTAGACCGCAATCATTGCGAGATTCCTCAACGTCATTGTTAGGGGTGGCACGCCCAGCAAAGGCATCAATGCTGCAGTCGGTGTACTCTTCCTCGTGGATGTGATGCCTCCGAAGAGGAGTCCTGTATTCTGTTCAGAAGTTTCTGGGCTGTAACCAGTTTGGATCTCTTCCAACATACGAGGACTGCATGACCGAGTCTTGGGATAATAATAGCTGAATAGATCCGTATCAGCTGCTTAGGCCCAATTCATGTCAATTCCTCTCTTACCCTGCCAAAAGATTATCATAGCATTTTGGCACCTAGTCTCTAGTAGCTTCTACCAAAAGATTATCATAGCACTTTGGCACCTAGTCTCCAGTAGCTTCTGCCAAAAGATTATCATAGCATTTTGGCACCTAGTCTTCAGTAGCTCCTGCCAGAGTAGTTTTGGTCCAGAGTGACTCCCAGGTATACTCTATGTGACATTGAGATTTTATTCCAATTGTGTACAAAACGTATTTTACCAGTCTTGGTTTTCTACTGACACCTGCTGCCAGTTTGACTTCATTCACACTATAATATAACCTTGTTTCCTACTGACACCTACTGTCACATAATCTATAGAAAATTGTACAAACTAAACGCATAAATAGCCTGTGACATCGATGACGTCGCTTGAATCTTAAAATGGGAATATTGGAAACTTTCAAGTAGGGTAAATGTATACTAATACCATTCGAAACAGAGCTACCGTGTCCAAAAAGCTATAAGGTTTATATGTTCACCACTTTCAAGTGATTTGCAAAATTTCAAAACTAATAGGAGCGGTGTAATCTTTTCCATAGTATGTTACATACACACATTCCCCTTACACTATCTACAGCGAAGGTAGAAAAAATGAGTTGCTGATTTATATCATTTGAAATTTCTAATGCGATGAGACACAAAATGTTCTTGAAAATTATAAAAACCTAAATCAGAATTCCCACAGTAACAAGTACATGTTTCTGAACTCAAAAAATTGATGGAACTTTTTTATTCCGTGTAATTTATTGTCTGGATCGTTCATATCATATACGTTATCAGGCTTGGGAAAAGGAGGCAACTCTAACTGGGAATGCATTTTATTCGACAAAGTGAATCCTGAAAGTTTTCAATCTACTGAAGCTTGATGCTCCCAGAATATTAGATCTATCAAATAATAAAGATCCTTGGAGTGAGTTTATATATCCAAGTAACAATTTGAATAACTTTTTTGTATGAAAGCTCCTTCATCGATATAGAAAATGAATATAGAAAAGGGAGCAATAACTTTGGGATATGGATAGAGTTTAAAGAAGCTTTGATGAAGTTAACCTGTAGATCCGAAGTGTTCATCCATGGGCTGTCCTATAATCTCAAAGTGGTAAAATATGTTCAAGGTTATCACATGTGATGTTATACGCTGAGAAAAACGCAATTTTACTCGATTTGACCTATTATAAATTATTGGGAATGGATATTCTGAGAAGCTCATGATTAGAAACATTATAACGATAATATAATTTCTGTTCAATGTTCTTGAGTAATTTACTCCTTGTTGATTCACGAGGCCCTCAATATAAGAATTGGTTAACCGATGTTTGATATTCGTAAATCATGTTATCTATCTACTGACCAGAAGTATTCAAATAATATTGGTTATACTCAAAACTGAAGTTCTGAACAATTATTTCAATCACGAAGGCAATAATGAGAAACTTATTATTGCATGCATGCGTAATATTATATCCTTATCTAACTTAACTTCGTGATTCAGTATTATTAATTTAGTCCGACAAAAACAGAAGCTATGAAATGCATTTCCTGTTCATATCAGTAGTAGATTGTACTCATTAGCAAATGGTACAGTAAGTAGGGAACACTATATTTTGATTTCCTATTTGACGAAATTTAATTTGTTACATACAGAAAAATTTAATTCATTTCGTCGTTTATCTATTCGCAAATATACACACAATCAGGAGAGAAAGATGCCACGTAGGTGTGAAGGTTGCTATTTGTTACCATATCTGTTAGTATCGCTAAAATTACCAAAAGAAAATATCGCGTATAAGATTTCTTAATAAATTAGATATTCATTAAAATGTGTTGAGTGTTGTAATATTTCACACGAGGAAAAGTTGTTTATGTCATTAAGGAAAAAAATGCTTAACATAAGATTGATAGGAGCACTCTACCTGGCATTTGGGGTATTGTTCATCAGGAGCTCTTTCTACTTTCCATCCAAGTAGCGGAGGGATGCAAATGAGGGCAGACAAAATCCACACGGCGGTAATCATTACTACAGCTCTTACTGGCGTTCGCTTTTTAAGATACTCCACAGCTTGAGTAATGCTCCAGTATCTGTCCAACGAAATCAAACACAAGTTCATTATCGAAGCAGTACTCAACAATACGTCCATAGCGGAATGAACGTCACACCACCATATACCGAAAATCCAGTAACCCAACAGTTCGTTGGCTAACGAGAAAGGCATTATAATTAACCCCAAGAAAAAATCGGCCACGGCGAGAGATGCAATAAACCAGTTCTGGATATTTTTAAGAGCCTTCTCGGTGGTAATTGCGATGATAACAAGCATGTTCCCAACCACCACAACTATCATAAGGATAGTTACAACAATGGAAGCTACCACTATCTGTGGCAATGTGTATCCACTTGGATAATGCGGCACTGAGATTGTTGCATTAGATCCGTTGGAAGAGTAGTTGTCGAAAAGCAGTAACATATCTTCGACGGCCATCGCGGCATGGGGTGTTATATTGGCGAGGGCCATAATAAGGAATTTAAATTTACATTAGCTTATAACAATAAACACGTTTACACGTTTAAAAGAGTTTGGTCCCTAGTCACACTATATACAATAACCCGTTTAACCCGAATCAGCCTGTGTCGGCGTAAATGTAAAACTGAAAGTACCAAACAATCAGGCTATTAACACTAGCTAGTTTAGAATATTATATTGGAATTATGAAGTGCCACCTCTGTGGCCCATGTGCATGCCGGCGTCCTCGTCGTCGGCGGAGCTTTGAACGCGGAGCTTGCAGGGCATGTTAACGCCTTGCTCCACGACCGCACACTGTGTATCAGCCGCTCCCGGTGCCGAGCATGCGTCGCCCCAACTTACACTTCGTCCTCTTTACTCGCACCAGCCTCGAACCTAATTACGGATTAATATTAACCATCAATTATTTGCGCCCAGCGATCGGTCCTATCACATTTATCTCCTTCTACTTCGCAAGAATCTCAACTTTGGGACATATTGCCATGTTGTCCGAAATTACCTTGCCAAATAAATAATGAAATGATAAAGCGACCTAGAAATACTCTTGGAAATGTACCTAACCCTATACAGACAGTATTATATTAATTTTGTTCAAATAATAGCAAAATATGAAGAAAATACAAATGAAAACTTTATTCATTTTATTAACAATATAGTTTTGCCACATATTAGCATCCCAGGATGAGTTATCAATTGCATACAGCCAAGATGAACAGTGTGGCTGAATACCGATGTTTGAGATTCTCTATAAATATAAGAGATACCATAAAATGAGCTCACCCATCCTCGATCTTTTTTTTTAGGAATTGTCAATGTTAAAATCAAAAATTGGCCATCGTCTTTTGTTTTCAAGTTGTGATAAAATTCGATTTTCGAGTTTTCCTCCTTCAGGCGTATCTCAGTTATTCATGGAATTGGAATAAAAATAATTTCTACGTTATTGAGGCACCTTTACGAGTGAAATGCAGTGTCGCGTTCACTTTTCCTAAATAATTTCAAAATATGAGTTATTACATAAAGTTATAATTTTTTATATAGAACTCATTGTAGGCTTAGAAGTCATTGCAAGGAGAGTTTTCAGAATTCCAAATATAAATATTTAACCGTTTTTACTGAGAATTGGATAATTCTTGAAATTCTTTCACTCTAAATAGTACGATCATGTCATTTAGAAAATGCCCAATGTTAAATTGCATTGCTTTGCAAATTTTAATCAATATAATGGTAATTCTACGGTTGTTCATAGTTTTCAGCTAGTGTAATTCAATTGATGAAAAGTAAGAAACGCTTCATGTTATAAAACGTTTTGATTTTTTCAATACTACTAATAATGCTTGGGCTCGGGTCACAACAGAGTCAGCTTGAATTGGACGACTTGAAATAGAGGAATTTGAAACAGCCATAGTAATAACTTTCATATAAAGTTCTTCAGCATATTCAGTGTTATATTTCTTAGTTCTTGGTTTGTTAGATAACTCCTTATTGAAAAATGTTCATCGAATCTTCCTCCTTTCTAGGTATCGATTAAAGTATAAATCACTTGCAGCGTCCGAGTTATTTTACTCAGTGTAAGACTGTCATTTTATAATTTTCGAAAGCCATATTGCACTGAGAAATACTAAAAAATAGAAATTAAGTATCTAGTCAGACTGTCAATTGTGATTTTCAAATGGCGTAAATTCTGTATTATTTGTTTGATTAGACATTTTCTAAATGATATAAGCTCACTATTTGGAGTGAAGAAATTTTAAGAATTATTATTGAATAAATAGAATTTTCTTCAAAATCTAGTACAAATGATAAAATTATATACATATTTTTGGATTGTGACAAAACTCTCTTTTCAATGACAATAACCATATAAAAAAAACTGTATGTCATAGCTCGAATTTTGACAATTTTTTGGGAAAAGGAACCACTACACTGCATTCCGCTTGTGAAGTAACTAGGAATGTATGTATTCTATTCCAATACTATAAATAACTGAGATATACCTGCGAAAACTCGAAAACAACAGACGATACCCAATTTTTCACTTCCCCAAAGAAAGAGAACTAGGATGAGGATTGATTTTCTTGCATCTCTTATACTTATCGAGATTTCTCATCGAACATAAAAACTTAGCCACCCCTTGAATACTGTGGTATAGGTACAGTATAGCTATCAAATCTATATATAGTGTGGAATAGATATGTATTTAGGGCTGGGGTAGGTATGGCAAAGTCTGTAGTTGAGATGACGTTCATGAAGATGCATTTTGAAGTTATTAACTTTAATGAAAATGTGCTCGATGATATGTGACCAGGGCCGGAACTACAATAGGGCAACCGGGGCAATGCCCCTGAGCGAAGGACAAGAACAGAAAAAATGTTTCGAAGTGCAAGCAGTTTTAGCGCTGTCTCATTGTTCTTCGTTATGTGAAAATTTATTAACTGATGAATTTATTTATTTAGAATAATAAAAGCTATTGCGAAAAATCTGTTTAATATAATTACCTCTAAACCTATAAGATTCTGTACAAATCTTGAGCTTAGGAAAAAAACGGTATTGTTAGAAGTGTGAGATTTTATAAACGTTAAGAATTTATCATTTTATGGAGCGTTTTTTCCAAAGTTACCCTTTTCTCAGATATACATGTCGTCAAACAGCTAGCTCATTTTTTGATAATTGAAAATGCGTTACTGTCATCCAGCTACCCAGATGTTTGTACAGCCCTTCTCATGTTTCTGACAGTCTCAGTCACTACGCCAAAAGCTGAACGATCGTTTTCCAAATTAAAATTAATCAAAAGTTACTTACGGAGCTCGATGCAACAAGAAAGGCTGAGCAACTTATCATTGTTATCAATCGAAAATCTGAGAGCGCGCACAATTGATTTCGATAAAGTCATTGAACAATTTATCTCTTCAAAAGCAAGAAAAAGAAAGTTCAAAATTTTTTTCCTGAAATATCGAATCGTGATTATGAGCATTAGTTCAATCTTTTAATACTAAAATCTTATCGAACAACTTCTGCATATTAGCGAATTAAAGGTGATTTATAATGACTACTCGAATATCTCATCCTTCTCTATATAATTCATAATTTTGTAATATAAGAGATGAAAGTACCGTATAATATTATAGCTAAGAATATATTACTACTTTACATGATTGATGATGTTATAATGTCTGATATTTTAACTTACAAATTAATATGTAATACAACGTGAAAAATGTGTAAGACAAATCAAACAAATTATTTATGGATAGAAATAATAATGCCTTGTTCCTTTTTTTTACAAAAATTTTGAAAAATTGAGTTGACAAACTCAATAGAGAAATAGGGCCCCGAACTTAGTCTTGCCCCGGAGCCCCTTAAACTCTGGGTCCGGCCCTGTATGTAACTATTCTAATGATTATAATTTAATGATACATTCGAAAGAATAAACTAAATAAAAAGTTTGTGAACGAACAATATAACAACGAAGAATATAAGAAATATAGGAATAACCTGAACAAATTGATAAAAACTCGAGAATTAATTATATAGAACGGAAATTCAACAAAACATGGATAACAATTAGGTGGGGAATCAAATGATACTACCAATGTTATGAAGAAAATGGAGTTACCGAATGGTTTCAATTGAAGTGACAAATCGTGGATAGTGGAGCACTTCGACAAATTATTCTATTAAATTAGGTGAACCTATAACTTCAAATTGCACGAAATCTCCAGCTTATGTATACCAACAATATCACTTGCTCTTAGAATGCAACGACTACACGAAAATTGATTCCGTCAATGATGATGACAAATGTATTAATTATATTATCCACGACAACTATAATAAGGGAAATCTAATACGTCTGTTTTCCGTGGTTTAAAATTATTCTGATACACTAGTAAATTGAAATTCATAATACCACCCTTCGATTGTATAGCTTTTTGTTCGGGAACAATATTAATATTAACATTAACATTCACCTCAACAACTCGATTCTCCACATTGAAAAAGTAACATAGTAGCACCGCTTCTGTAATTGCTCCTTCTTCAATGGTCCTGTTTTTTCGCCAGTAGTCGAATTCAACCAATTCCTTCTCGTATACACTTTTGCTTTTCGCTGGTTATAGACGTAGTGTTACTTGTTGAGCTTCTTGCTGGATTTCAGCTGGAGTGAAGAAGTTCTCAGCATTCTCACACATTTTTTCTATCAACTTTACATGTCATAGAAACGATTCTAAGACTTTCTAGTTTTCAGCTCAAAATCAATATTCTTGATCAAAATGAATTTGCCAAATCTGACGTTTTTCATAACCTGAAATTTTCACCTGCTGTCACACGGCTCGTACTCACCTAATTGACCGGTTTTGGCCAAGGTCGTGGATAAAAAAGTGAATTACATTCGGGAATTAACAGCCTGTAATGAATATTGAAACACTCAGGTCATGGTTTGGTTGATTCTTTTCACATACATGTCATTTTTTATGTATGAATCAAGGATGAAGAGAATACAATTCTATATATGGAAGTATGATTGAATATCACGATTCCGCCAATTACTGCGAATAATATTCTCCAGAAATTCTCACATTTTATTGCGAAAGCTCATCATCTTAATAATCCATGAGCTAGAGCGGAATAGTGGGCCTGAATGAATACACCTTGGCAGTACTGTATATTGGTGGAGAAAGCTTCAATGTACAAGAGCTCTCACATGTCGAATCGTGTATTTCAAGGCGTTTCCAAGCTACAGCCACCTCAAATTTTGAACTTTTTCATATTGAATAACATGTAATTCTTATACATTTGGGCCTAGGCCAAGCTTTTTCATCGAGGCAATTTCTTGGAGCTGATCAGTTGATTTTGCATGCTAAATGGAATGCACGAATACAGTTTCTAACCTGGAGTAAAATGTTTGTTATTGTTGCCAGTTGTTGATAAAACACATCTCAAGGATTTTATCCGGGCATTTCCGAGTAATTGACCATTATTTGGACCAGAAATTAACTTTTTGAGCACTTCACTGCTAAAACAGGTGCATTGCTACTTCATATCTTGGCATCGTGTCAAATACGTTAATTTGGTGTCAAAGAATAACCAATATGAGTGCCAATATTTTTTCTCAAGATAACCCCTCCCAAAACCTCAAAAATCGCCCTCCAGAAAAAAAATCTGTAATTTTGATATTAATAATTTTGTTGTTGAATTACGCAATTATTTTGACTCCGACAACGGCTAAATATCAAAATCAGTGATTTTTTTTTGGGTGAGGGTCCGGGGTTGAGGGGGAGGTTACTTAGGGAAAATAACATTGACACTCATATCGGATATACTTCGAAGGTATTTCGTCACAATGCTCCCGTTTTTACCGTAAAATGGTCAAAAAGTCATATTTTGGTCCATATAATGGCCAATTACTCGGGAATGCCTAGATAAGAACCTTACAAGGGTTTTCCAATAACTGACAACAATAACAAACATTGCCCACCAGGCTAGAAAGTGTATTCGTGCATCCCATCTAGCCTATCAAATAGCTCCAAGAAATTGCCTCGATAAAAAACCCTGGCACTAGGTGCAAGTGTATAAGAATTGCTTTTCAATATACAACAACTCCGAAAAAGGGTTCGTGCAATAAAAAAGTACAAAATTTGAGGTGGCTGTAGCTTGGAAACGCCTGACAATACACGATTCACACGATTCGTCCTGCGGGAGCTATTGTACATTGAACCTTCCTCCGTCAATATACAGTAGTACCAAGGTGTATTCATCCAGGCCCACCATATCGCTCTACTTCCTAGACTATAATAAGACGAGATCCTGGGAAATGATGAATAATCTGTTCTCAGATGGGTTGATATACATTATTTATTTCTGAATCCCTCAATATGATCTCTCAAATTATCAGTTTCATCATCAAGTCATGTTTCATTCAATTTCATTCAGCGCTCGAAGAAATTTAACTCTCGGCTGTGCCTCAAGTACCCATTTTTTCTCGGAGATTAAATAGTCGTTAATCCCCTCATATAATTATTAACTATAAATAAACGTTTAATATCATTATATATGTAGAGAGCGATCGCACTGACCTCAGTCACTATAGGCATTCGAAAATTCTGAAAATATAATGAGAGAGACAGAGGGAGAGAGATAGTGGTGAGAGAGGTAGGGAAGAGAGAGGTATGTAGGTTATAATTTGACGTTTCCATGCCTTTAGCTGTTTCCAATCGTTTGCATGCAAGTCTCGATACTCGGGGAATGACATCGTAGAAACGAAGCCGCCTACGTCGCGGAAAACAGCTAGTATGAATAAAATTGAATGAAACTGATAGTTTGAGTGTGATCATATTGAAGGATCAAGAAAAAAATAATTTTTTCTTAACCAAATAACAAAATTGCTATCAACCCATTTGAGAACAGATTCGTCATCATTCCCGAGAGTCTCGCCTTATTAAGCTTATAAGCTTTCTCAATAAAATCTGAGAATATCTGTAGGATATTATTCGCAATAATTGGCGAGATCGTGGTATTCAATCACACTCCTATATATAGAATTGTATTCTCTTCACCCTTGATTCATATATAAAGAATCACATGTATGTGAAAAGAATCAACAAAACCATGACTTGAGCGTTTCATATTCATTATTCAAGATGGGAATGAAGATATACGGATATATTAATGCAACAGAGATTCCCTCTGTCGGATTTTATATCACTGGAAAGACGTTTTAACAGGTAGAATGCAATTCAGGCCGTGAATTTACTCACGGGCGTTACATCTGAATTTGATAATTAAGTTTCCACGTACCCATTAATGTTGTAATGCCAGAACGTTGAGTTGATGTTACACCTATTGAATTATTTTGGTGAAACATCGAAGCATAAAGACATACATCAATACATTATACGCTTGGATCACTATACAAACCCAGTGTGGAGTAAGTTATTGATCATTAGTAGAACAACGGCAGCAACAACTTGTTAATGATAAGCCGTGACACACGTCAATATTACTTTACAGGGTGATAAAATATTCTATCTCTTAATTCCGTAAGTAGAGAATGAACAAACTAAGCTAAATTAATAATGCATGCATAGTTCCAACGAGAAGGCGCTGCTTTTACCACTCCCATACAATGTTGCATTAACATTTCAGCTATTATGAAACCGTTCCCAAGTAACGTTATGGAGTGAATATTACATTAATGTTTTACACTATTTAAAGTGCACACTACAAACTGAATACACAATGGGGTGTCTAGTGATTTATATATGCACTTCCATGTGCAGTAGTTTCATAGTAGGTAGTAGAGAATTATTGCTCAGTTATTTCTTCTTTCGATGGCGGTCTAACTGTAGTAAAGAAATAATTTTCCTAACACCAACAAGCTGGTGACTCTAAAATATGGTGAGGCAATTATTATGTACCGAATGCAAGGGCTAATTTGTTTCTCAGCTAATGATGTTGCAATGTTTTGTTTGCTTAACATGACGAACTTACAACTTAAAGTGATATGGTCTTTGCTCCTGTTATGTTTCCCTAAGGTACGACATACATTTTTCATATCCTTCCACCATGTTTTTCACTACCTCTTGGGAGAAGAACACAAGACCAACACAATAACTTCATCAGTAATTCACATACTTCCCGTGAGCCATCATATTTTTCATTCCACAAACTATTGGATGCACAATTTGGTATATACATTCATCTACATTTTAGATACAACTCATCTCCATATGAATGAATCAATCAAAGTATGGGCAGAAGAACCACAGCACATAGACCGCTTCATTGGGTTCATCGTGCCCTTCTTGTACAAGAATCAGTTCTCAGCAGGCCTGAGACAACACTAGAGGCTTGAATTCTGCGTAGTTCGGAGAGTTGTAACCTCGACAGTTTCGTTTGCCTCTTAGCATCTAAAACAACCTGGGTCATCAACAATGCCCATGGAGTGTAGATGATGCTTATCCAGATGACACTGTCCTGTGAAGTGTCACCAGCTTTAAGTCTTTTTTACTAGTATATAATAAGGTTTCCAAGAATTTGGACCAGGACAATATGTGAAGTTCGGCCTTTATCATATCTGGGGCATCATACACTGTCTATTCAGTGGCTCTATGGTTGCGTGGGGTCTGGTGGTCAATGGAATTCCGGCCAGGGATACCTATGGATCTCCGTTTGGCCAATTCATCGGCCACTTCGTTTCCTTCCAGGCCAGAGTGTGCGGATCTTCATACTAACTGAAATTTGTTCCTTCTGAGTAGTTTATTCAGACCCTGTCTGCACTCCAAATTGATGCTGAAAGTTAATCTACGAGCACGAAGTACGCCAAGGACCGCTTGACTGTCAGTGCAGATGTTGAATCGCCTACTTCGGTAGTTCAGTCAGGTTTTCTAGATAACAGGTCCGGTTTGCACAGAACTCGGCCTAGGAAACAGTTACGTGAGCACCTAAGGGAACTAAACTCTCAGACCCGCCGGAAATCACGAGAGTCGCCTTGGCGGAAGCGATGAATGGTCCTCATTCTCCCAGTCCATCGTCTGGGGTATGAGAACGCCTGGTGTTTGGAACCTGACAGCAAGCGCTACCGCATCCTGCTTTTGTCGGATCCCCTGGCATAGACCAGCAATCTGATAAGCAGTTCACCCAACCTTCAGCCATAGTGGGGAGCGATTGTTCTTATTCCCAAGCAGGCGAGTGGCTGAGCCTCGTACAGCGCCAGACATGACCGTCCACTAGACAACGGCTGCGTAGGTTATAATTAGACGGATCATGGCCGTGTGGATCCAGTGCAGAACCTTTGACCACAGACCTCATGTGCATGCGAAGGCACTCCTGCATGCCCAAAAGGATGCAACGGCCTTCTTCACCCAGGTTTCCAGATGAATTTTCCAGGTTAGTTCAACATCATGGATATCTGAGTCCATCAGGTGCAAGATCCTACCTAACAGAAGGCAGTGGCGTTTCCTCATGAAAAGAACCACTCCCCTATTTTCAGGATTCACCCTGACTACCTCGACCTGACACCAGCGAGCTACACTGGCAAGTGCAGTGTTCTGCAGTTCACACAAGGTAGCCACATACCGACAGTCGTAGTTGTCATGTCGTCTCATTTAGCTTGACAATCAAACTGAGATAGAACTGGTCTATGAGAACACCTCCTGGTGACATACGTGCATGCAACGCTACCATTATGGTACGCCGTTCTCAATAATAATAATAATAATAATAATAATAATAATAATAATAATAATAATAATAATAATAATATTTATTTCGTCACAAAATCATTAAAAATGACATAAGACACGTCATCAACATAAATACATTAATAAGCTTGATTTTCTAAAACACTTCAGTAGTTAACAGTAATTAAGAGATAAGATCAAATTTTCAGTTTCAAAAACATTAAATCCATTTGTAAAATAAATAATTTGAGAAACATAATTTCAAAAGTAGCTTGAAAAAATAATTTAAATTAAAATGTTGAATAAGTTATGGCAAGATATTGTAAAACAATTATTCTAAAAATTCTCTAATTGAGTAGAATGATTCTGTAAAAAGAAAGTTTTTAAGCTATTGCATATAGCCGATCAAGAAATTCCGTAACGAAAAATAACAGGAACTCGTTTATGTTGCGCTCTCTCGGGTGACTAATATTGAAAAATTGTATATCACGACAAAAAACGATAATTCTAGATTCAAGTTTTATAATAATCGAAGGCAAGCTGCATCGACTGCATCTTTGTTGCAAGAATTCAAAAGACTGCCTTTAAATAGTGTTCAGACGACAGCTCAAAGTGTCTTAGATTTCCTTAGTAATAGAAATGGCATTTCAATAATGACTTCCAATTGCCAAAGTCTAAATAGTCACAAATACGATTTACAAGATTCAGTTAAGAGACAAACAAATGTGTTACTTCTTACCGAAACTTGCATGGCGCATGATAATCCGATTGAAATACCCAATTTCAATTGTATTGTTCAATTCAAACGAGATACTGTTCCAAAAGGTGGGGTAGCTATTTACCAAAATAATAATAATGTAACTAATATTATGACCCCGAATATTGAAATAAATATTGCACACGTTAGCGATGTTAATGTTAGGCGCTCATTTTTTGGAGATATTTGTGCGTGCTTATGCAAACTTAGAAATGGCCTACACACAGTCATGGTAGCAATTTACATTTCTCCGAATCCAAAATTGGACGAGGTAGAGCATTTTATTCATCGCACTTTACTGGAGTACACTGAAGAAGGGTCGAAAATACTTGGTACAAATGGTAATAAATTTCCACTTATCTTGGCTGGCGATTTCAACATCAACTTCGCTGATATAAAATCAGAGCGGTTGACAACTTTTCTTTCGGAAGAATTGAATTTGAAAATGAATAATGATCCACAAGAATCCACAACAAAATATGGGGCCACCATTGACGCGGTATTTTCCAGATATTTAGAGGATATCAAGTCTCAAACTTATGTCTCTTATTTCAGTTACCATAAACCTATAGTTTCAATGATGACAAATTCCTGAATAACCTACATGTATTGTAAGATAATTAAAATATTTTAAACGATATTAACTTCTCATTTATTCAATAAAGGAAAAAAATTTGTTTTCTTATCGGTCACCACGCTCAAAAAGTGTAACTTGAATTAATATCAAAGGAAAAACTTGAATTAGTATCAAAGAGAAAAAAATACTGCATAAATTAAAAATAAATAAATAATTATAATTGCATAAGTTGAGAGCTTCACCGCGGCAGTCCCCGAGTGCCATGCGTTTTTATCTTTCTTTTAAAGCTTGTCATTGACCTACATAGTTTAATTTCTCCTGGTAAATTGTTAAATATTGTCAGACATGAGTATGATTGCGATTTCTCGTACAAGGTACTGTTATGGACCGTGACCCTTAGATCTGCAGCATGTCGGGTATTGTATTCGTGGTTAATATTGTTTCTACTAAATAAATGCATATTTTGATAAACAAATACTGAACATTTGTAGATGAGTATAGAGGGAAAGGTTAAAATTCTATTTGCGAGAGCCTGGTCTTGATCCACCTAACCAAGGTATGATCCTCATGACAAAGATTCCTGAAGCGACATTTAATTTTCAAAAAGTTAAGAAGCAATATGTATAGGTTACTGTGAATGTCCGAAGCGGAGTGTATCTTAAGATACACTGGTGTATGTCAACAACCACCAAGCTAGCTGGTGATTGTTTGTTATTTATTCTGTTCTTTATGTTTTCGGTCATTCACCAGTGAATGTTATCATACACCACGACGACTTGGTTAATCTTCATTCTCTTCATGATGAGTTAAATTATGATGATTTAGCAAAGATATCTGCAAAACAGAAGTTCGGGTCTGATTTAAAATGAACTCACAAATTGTTACAATAAATAAAATCATAGAACTATAATAAATAAAACAAATAGAACTTGTTTATCAATCAAAATCTTAAATCAGTAATACAAATAGCATTACTTGCCAAGTAAGGTGAACAATAACGTAGAACTTGTTTATTAATTAAAATATTAAATCGGTAATACAAATAGCATTACCTGTCAAGTAAGGTTAACAATAACGTACACTTATTATTAATGCTATTGCCCTATTGCCTATAGAATTTAAAAAATACCCATTCTTTATAACGTACCTACTCATAGGTAATTGGGTATTACAGCATTTTTCGCTATAAGATTTAAGAAAAAAATTATTTATTAGTACATGACAAACTGTTATGGCACTTAGAAATACAAATAACTCCACGAACTTCACACTTACATTTCTTGGTGTTGCATTTTTGTGCACAATTGGAACGCTTATATCATCGTCCTCCAAATCTTGATTCCAAAGCAACAATTTCACGCATTGATATTTTTGTAGAAGAAGTTTCAGATATATCGATAAAATTTTCCTTACAGATGGAAAACTGATTTCTAGTATACATCTGTGATTACGTCCCATGTTTTGTAGCCAGTTGATAATAGTCACCATCCACATTTGTAACACATGTAAGGATATTTCTGGCGACCTCTGTCAACATCAGGAACACGAAACCACTACCGGATTTAGGGGAGGGCAACCGGGGCTACAACCCCCGGGCCTCCACAAAAGAGGGGCTCCCACAATAGACTTCGGAGAAAAAAAATCTTTCAAATTCCGACTAGTAAACACTAGTAAACAACTTTTTCTTTGATTTTTTTTTTCGCTAATTCTTGTTTCCGATTATAGTTATATATGTTTGTTAAATACTAAAAAAATTTACTTGTTTTCACAATAAATTATTTATTGAAAAACTCGACTGAAAAAATTGTTCATTTTATTTGAAAAATAATTTGGGGCCAGGGGACCTTCACTCCTTTGTTGCCCCGAGGCATCCAGACACTCTAAATCCGACCCTGCACGCAACCTTACAGTATCTCCACATTTTGCAGGAAAAAAATTTTCCTGCGATACTTTAAGCATTTTTCTTCCTTGATCTTGAAGTCCAAGTTTCGCTAATTCTATATTTCTTCTAGTTTCCTCTTTTCTGTTGCACAGTAAACATATTTCGGATTCTGATATTCTGCCCTATTAGCGGTGCGGCGAGGGGTGGTTGGCGTGGAAAAAAAAGAGAACAACAGCACTCTAACTTTCTCACTTCATTTCGAACAAACACTCGCGTGTGTTAGCATTCCCGTAATTAGTAAATTGCAGTATCTGAGACACACAAAATCGCCTTGGAATATGTTAACATTCACCGGTGTATGTCCAAAACACACAAAATATTGAAATAATTTCGGACTTACACCATTAATATTGGTGATTGTCGACATACACTGGTGCATCTTAACATTCACTAATATCGGACATTCACAGTAACATATACAATATCACAATCTACACGGCTCATCACATCTGTCGTGGTTACCTAACGCCGATTCCATCTTTACACTGATTCATTATTTTAGTTTCATTTTTTTTCCAGCATCGTAAGAATGATAACAATTTATAATTACAATAATAATAGTATTGTCAGCACTGAAAAACGATGATCTCACAGATGCAGAGTCAGAATAGAATACATACATTTTATATCTGCACCTCAACAGTCGTTTTATGCAGTTACCTATTCACTTATTCGTGCGACACTTTACTTTGGAAAACAAGTACTATCCTTTCGAGGACATTGTGGAGATCTGTTCTTCAATAATCATAGGAATTTTGAAGAACTTTCGGATAGTTTGTACCAATAAATCGATAAGTAGGTACCGATCGGTATAACAATCAATATTGCGCCTATGGTTTGTAACTCTGCAAGTCCATTTGTGGCGGAAAATCAATTTTTGTTTAGTTTCTTCTTGTTTTATTTATGTGAACAACCTTGCAAAAACTCAAAATATACATAAGAAATGTTACGTTCTTTGGCTGCGATTGCTTCACTTTCTCGAACCCACGAGCTGCGAGTATAGATAATATCCCAATTTTTAACTGCTCCCCGCAATTTCGTCATTCTCGTGGAATACCTATCTTTCATTCCTCAACTCACACAGTTTGTGCTGCGAACAGTGTCTCAGGGGGGATTTCCCTCTCTGTTCAGTTAATTGTAATATCAACAAAACGTTCAGCATATTCTTAAAAACGAATTCGATCGAATATGATTGGTTGGTGATTTGTTGCAGATTTTATGCGTGTGAACTGAATACCTCACCTACCCTCTCAGCATATCCAAACCTATAGGTACTCCTCTCGCAATGCTCTCCAATATTTCAATCTTTTCAAATTAGGTATGATTAAGGTGAGGCCCTGATTTCATACCAATTCGGTGATGGAGGCGTCTCTTTACACACTCCTTTCAAAAGTATGTTAATCGTTACCCAACATTCCCTGATAGATAATTTTCCGTAATACATAATTGAACTACAAATTATATTTTCTGTCTCATCTTCCGGCATATAATACTATGTGTTTTTCTTTGAATGGAAAAAATAATCATGAACAAATGAAGTTAGTTAGTTAGTCACTGTAGGTGTTAACTATCGATAATACCAATAATGCATTACTATCGATACTATCGATGTTTGGCTATAACCAATCTGAGCTAGATAAGTTTATTCTATTGAATTATTAGGCTTCAGTATCAAAGTTATCAGTTAAACAACTCAAGGAAAGATAACAATGAGATTAGTAGCAGCGAGAATCGAAGCTCTTCCAGAGGTATAATGAATCCATATAACAAATCACATACAAATGGCTTAGTAAGTTGTTGAAGCCATTAATCATAATGTTCTGATGTAGTTTTGATTTTCCACATTACACATTTCTCGAATTATAATAGGAAGGTCCTTTTGTTCTTCATGATTCAAACAATTAAGTGATCTAAAAGTCTAAAGAGGGTTTCTAATATAAACTTTGAGAAGTCGACGGCAGATATTACGCAAGCAGATGACGTTGACCTATCCCAATGACGTCGATATTCTAGCACTGATGACGTACGCGATCTGCTCCCAACACGGTGAAAATGGGCCACCAAAACAATAATGTTAACTAGGACTCATAACTACTGAGAACGGTATAAAACTTAATGTTCCCTCAAGTTTCGAAGACCTTCTACCCTCAACTAGCAGGAAATTACCTCGAGATTTACGAGATTGTTTATTACTTATATCTACTACAGGTTCCAAATGCGACACTCCCTGAGTGTAAAAGCTTTCACAACGCCATCAAAATTCAACAAACACGATGAATAAAAACAAGTGTCTTGAATATTGAATGATAATATTTACTATCATTGTCGCAGCATTTTCACCATTTCGTTGTCTGTTCACGTTACAATTTGCACTAGAAAAGTTGTTCAACAGATAACAATGACTAGATTTTGGTTACATTCACACTTTGGTATTTCGAAAGAAGGATACATATGTTATTATCTGCTGAAAAAAGTTTGGTAATGTCCTGGTTCTCGGAAGACTAGACTGAGTAATTCATCATATATTGTAGCAAAGAATTCATCCAGATATCAAAAAAATTGCTAAAATTCAAGCCGGTTCCAAGAATACTGTGAATGTAAATAGGAATAGGATATTCTTTGTTGCCTCTTATTTCGGACAAGTCAAGTATATGACTTTATTTTAGAGTACGACCATCCCATCATAAATTAATACAGCTTATTTTTTTAAGCCTGTGAAATAGAAACAAGATATGCAGTCTCTGAATCCTTGTGAAGGAAGGGTCATCATAATTTTTAAGATATCGACGAAGAGGTTCCTCAAATTTTCAATAGGAAATCATAAATTACGTATTTAGCAGAAATGGTTCTAATTGAAACTACTTTTTCACAGTATATTTATTGTTAAGACATATTTCTATGATCTAATTGGAAACGGCAGGTTGATCGCCTGCTATGGCTTGAAGAAAGATTTTTACCCTATCTTTTCCTTTGAAGCTGAAATCTACTGACGTAACCATAACATAAGACGTGCAGGACGTGGTCGTTTCTTATTAAACATGTAGTTGAAATATTAACTTCATATAATTTCTATTCACATCTAAATTCAAGGAAGTCTGAATGAGGTTATAAAATCAAGGTCCCTATCAACAAAAATAGAATAGTTCTATTGTATTCAGCTCACTGGACTGAGGCAGGTCTCTCTTATTGGGTAAAAGTTACTACCTCCAAACATATTGCTCAAATAGTAGTGGTTATTCAAGATTACAAACTCACCACACTAAAGTCAGCTATATTCCAACTTCTTGAGTTAAATCATGCTTTGACTATTTCACGAATCACTTAAATCATACTTCAGAAAACTTTCTAAGTTTTCTAGTTAAGCTTGCGTTGTAGTGTTTATGGTAGGATTCTTAATCGTATCTCCTGTTGCACCAATACTACGTTTGATTTTCCTTCACAATTGGGTTCTAACTATGAGCCAATTCAATGCTCCAAACTACCCCTATGCAAGCTATCTACAGCTACGGGTTCCTTTCTTTTATAATACTACAAGCCAAATTCAACGTGGGCATTTAAATAATTTCTTCGTTGACTTATATCAACACAAATTAGATAGACAGAACTTGATGAATTAATTCAACCTCAATATGGTTCCTTCAATTTAAGCTAATAGACAGGATATTAATTGATTTCGAAAAAATATGATGTTAGGAACAAAACTTGAAATGGATTATGATTCTACATGACTTGACTGGAGAATAACTTCATAGATATATTACCTCAACAACAATGAAAACAAAATTTAAAATATTTTAATTACTTTAAGTGTGGAACCTAGGTAGCATATATTTGACTTGAATTAATGCGAATAATGTATTGATTAAAGATCCCTTATTAGGGGTAAAAACAGGCTGGACAGGAAAAACTAGTTCACCGAACGAGTAAATGGTGAAGAACACTCCTTTTTTTCTAAAGGTATTAGTTTTTATGCAACCATTGAACCGGGGGACACCCCACGCGTAAAGCTTAGGAAACATGTTTTATTTAGAATACCGTGTGCAAGCCCCACCCATTACGTTATCAAAACGATCTATAGGAATCTGACTAGGCGCAAGAACAGTTCGTGACGGATTTCTTCCAACTCCACGTGGATTTATCCTGACTCGATGAAAAAGTACCACTGGCCTCGTGCTGTGCTTACATGCCTGCTGGCCTAGAAGTCGGTGGTTCAGAAAAGAGATATCGAGTTATGAGCGTCGCTAGGCCTACCTGACATATCATATGTTCTATCAAGAAATTATAATTTATAAAACTTCATTTCGAATTGAACTGAATCATTTCAAGGGACCCAGAAGTAATCTCTCGGATTATTACATCATGGTATCATGGAGGTAAGGTTATTAGCTAAAAGTCTGGAATGACAGGAGATCAAACTGCCCTGAAATTTGCGTCTCAAAAAGTTATTTAGAATCTAGTCATATTTCTGAATACATAAAATTTTTAATTCTTCGAGTAATTGAATCTTAATAGTCTTGTTCAACTCTTTACCCTGTTACATCCGAGCTGAGTTTTATTAGTATTCACTCCGTATCTGGGTTCTGATGAGGTTAATTGAAGATTAAGAATTACCTTATTGTTTTCCATGATTTCTTTATCAATACTTTAGTTGTACTTAATCTCTTAACTTTTAATTCCTTTTTATAATTGTTTCATTCCTTTATTATTATTGAATATTTTATATTTGTTTTGATTGAGAGTTTTCCTACTTGGGGTAATTTAACAACTACCCTCGGTCACACAGTGCTTGATTAATGTGTCAATGTCTCAACCAAAGAAGATTGATTATTACATATATACAGGGTGTCCCAGGTTTTAGTAGCAGAATTTCAACAGTCGATAGAAAATTCGATTTTGAGAAAAGTTCCCATTAACATATATGCACAGACGCTCAGTTTTTGAGATACAGGGTTGTTGAAATTTAAAAAAAAATATATTTTTCGCAAATATCTCCGGAACCGTTCATCGTACAGAAATCAGCTTTTGCGAACATTTCTTACTCATAGTAAGCTATGTTCTGCGCGATAAAAATTTTTTTTTTTTAGTCATAATTGGTGAAGATTTTGAAGGGGTAGTGTTTTTCCCCCCAACTTCTACGCCACTGAAAAAAAACGGTTTTGAGACAACCATTAGAACCACCAATGCTTTCTACACAAAGAAGGTACTCCTGATCATAAGCTCTAAAGTTGACCGTTTTCGAGAAAAATCAATTTTTATGTTGAAAAACATAAAAGTTAATTTTTCTCGAAAACGGTCAACTTTAGAGCTTATGACCAAGAGTACCTTTTTTGTGTAGAAAACTTTGGCGGTTCAAATGGTTGTCTCAAAACTGTTTTTTTTCAGTGGCGTAGAAGTTGGGGAGAAAAGCACCAACTACCCCTCCAACATTTTTATCGCACAGAACTTAGCTTACTGTGAGTAGAAAATACTTGCAAAAGCTGTTTTCTGTACGATAAACGGTTCCAGAGATATTCCCAAAAAACGAAATTTTTATTTCAATTTCAACACCCTGTATCTCAAAAACTAAGCGTCTGTGCATATATGTTAATATGAACTTTTTTTCTCAAAATCAAATTTTCTATCGACTGTTGAAGTTCTGCTACTAAAACCTGGGACACCCTGTATATTGACCGTATTATTGCTTAAATTGCCTAGCAAATGAGGAACCGTGATAACGGGTCACTTCCTGATTATCGGTACACGTACTGCAAGTTATATTGATATTATTTAATCAAGCCCCATGATATATCTGAATGAATTTGATGAAATAAGTAAGCCTTCAGAAAACCAAGTAATTCAGATAAGGGCTCGTTATTACAATATTGACACTCCTCATAAAACCTTTAATTTTGGAGATATGAAAAAAAGTGCAACGATCAAAGCTATCTACCTTCTGGTGACGAAAAATGAAACAAATTGGCATCGGGGATTCGAACAAAAATACCGCTCGAGTTTTATCAAATGGAATATCCTGTATATTATTACATGTATCTTGAAAGATCTCCTTTTGCTGATATCAAAAATTCATGATATGTTGAAATTTGCTCCAACGGTTCTTGCAGAAGTGAGCATTCTTGTGAAGGATCAATCATTAGATCATGGATTACCATGGGAGACAAACGTGAAATAGTCTCAGTAATTACTGATAGCTTGAAAGTACATTTGTACTGTGGAGAGTAATAGATACACCCGAAATTAGTATATTCTGAAATAGAAAAACGTGAAAAACGCATTACGCTCTTATTATATTCCAAATATTCGAATATTCCCTTAATTCAAGTGGTGTTCCATGAAATTTACCCGTACCTTGCAGGAGCACAATCAAAAGTATTGTGAAATTATTTAATCATACAAGTTCTGTTGAATGGAAATCAAGGAAATGTGTATGGAATAACAACGAAGATCAAAAAATATTATTGTTTTTCAATACCATCATCTCACTATTTATTCTGAGCTTTCATAATCCCTATATTATTTCCGTTACAGAAAATCCATATGCAAAAATAGTGTATAATAAGTCACAAGCAAAAGTGAAAAGTGTTTTAAAATGTTATAAGTTCCACCCGTTTGGAAATTTTGCCCATGCATTGTCTCACAGGGGATCACGACAAAATGTTTGCCGGGAAGCGATACTGGGCGGAAATGGTGCTTTTCAAATAATATTATTTACGGATGAAGCTACATTTAATACGGCAGGAATCTATAACCGAAAGAATAGGCACTGCTGGAATACAGATAACCCTTCGACAGCCTTCATGAATGAAAATACAAGGGCATGTCTACTTATGATACAGCATTATTCGAAATAAAATAATGGTACCCATCTTTTTGAACATTCATTCGAATGGTAATGCATATTTAAATTCATTACAAAATTAAAGTGAGAATTCGCCACTTTTTCAATCTAATAATTTATATTTGGCAACATGATGGGTCCCACCAAATGATAATCATTCAATCACACAATATTTGAATAGGAAATATGATTTTTGGATTAGAAGGCACGGTGCCGTGCTCAAGTGCTCACTCAATATCCCCGATCTCACACCTCCCGACATATTTTTGTGGGGTTATTTGAAAAACAAAATTCATTATGACATACCAGAAAATACGGAAACATAACAATGGGTTCAGGAGGGAATTTATATAATAAATAATGAAAAACAAAATATTATCGTGGATACAATCAATAGCAAATAGCAAGTTACTGACAAATATCAATAAATGCATTGAGCAAGGCGGCGACCACATTGAGCAATTATTGTAGTTTTAGAATATAGATTCTTTATAATGTTATTTTGTTGTCGAAAAATAAATACAAAATGTTAACCACCCAGTATTTAAATTCCATAGCAGCCCATGATTGATCTTCCACAAGAATATTCACTTCTGCATGAATCGTTGGAGCAAATGTCAATATATTTTATACTTTTGGAATCAGCAGAAGGAGATCTTCAAAATATGTAATAATATAATAATAATACAAGTTGTATTTCTTTCTCAAATTTCCCATACCCATTTGTTTCATTTCTCGTTACCACAAGATAGGTAACATCAAAATACACTACTTTGATAATAACACTTCTTTTCGCATACTTGAAATAAAGGTTGTATGGGGGATGTCAATATATGATGAATCC
The DNA here is from genome assembly GCA_958510875.1 of Endomychus coccineus. Classification (NCBI taxonomy): domain Eukaryota; kingdom Metazoa; phylum Arthropoda; class Insecta; order Coleoptera; family Endomychidae; genus Endomychus; species Endomychus coccineus. Next base: position 141,708,500 of record OY294069.1, on the reverse strand, counting down.
TCTGTACAGTTGTATATACTAGACTCATCATTTCCCGAAATTGCCCCTTTCACGCGATATGAGCATAGCCTAATTATCGGTTGCCGAACATTTAGTCTATCTCCGCATTTGTGTGAGGTAAATTACAAACTTTGCCTACAAATCAATTCGTTATTGCTCAAATGTCAAATTTACAGCTATTTTGGCAAATTATCATTCCGTTTAAATATTTTGGTTCGAAACTCCAAGCGGAAAACCTTTCGCCATGTTCGTAAAATGTTTCCCTGGAGAGTTTGTTAAATTTTCATACATTTTGGGGAATACTAGGTAAGTATATTAAATTTGGCATTTGAGCAACTTTGGATTGCTAAGTCCGAAGTAGAACATGTTTATTCCTTCATTCGGCTATGTTCATATTGGGAACTGAGTATTTATTCCTGCGAATGGGCGACTTCGACAAGTGGTTGTAACATATATACATATAATACCTTATTACGAAACATACTTATTTTTCTCTTCTTCGTCCATACTCCACTTCCTTGTTGCTCCCATATACAACCTACAACGATATTCGTATAATGCTATTACAGTAAAGTCTCTGAATGGTGGCCACAAATGTAAACTGTAGAAGTAGCAGCTACAGAGAGGAGACTGTTATTGAGAGGGTGCGAAAGAATGTGGTTTTATTCAAGTTCGTTTTGCAAGCAGCTATATAATGATTATATTACATTGGATGAAATACTTGCGGCAACACAAAATCATCATACTTTAATGGATGTATACATAAATGTATAGATTAAAACGACTGGGTCAATGAGTGAATCAACATTTATCCATTTTAAGTTACTTATTGTAACGGGCTGCGTTACGTGATTATATATAGAACTCTTTAAAGAACAGAGTAGAATTCTTTCCGGCTAGGAAACTTGTCATATGATATTTAAAGATATCTGCCGGTCAATAAAACATAGATTATTGATACTACCATTCCTGATGTGGGATGTCACTATATATCGCGAAGTGGGAGGTAGAATAACGGAAGTCGAAGAGAACTCATTGTGGTGTGTTCCTTTGCCTAGGTAAGTCGAGATTTCGTAATTCATTGTCGTTAAATACATTTTCTTAATTTTGCTTCCGAAATATTATTATTCACATCAAGCTGTTATTAAACGTCTGGATGTACAAAGCCTGATTGTGATAGTATTTCGGCGGATTTTTTATCTCGATTTGCCTGGGGGGCACACCCGATCATTTTGCGGATAGCATATTTCAGAGAATATCATTTCCATCACAGCATTGATTGTTGTAACTCTTGTAGGAGAATAATCTATCGGAACGTAGGCAGGTTCTCATGATAATATTTCTGTAGTCCTTGTCAGTTTAATTCCGCATTGGCACATGCTATTTTTTTGTGATTCGTAAGAGTCGCCATTTTGTAATCTGATACGTAGTATTCAGAGCTGTCTTCGACTGCATTGTGCTATAAATAGTATTTGGAATTATCACAAGGTATTATTCAATTATTACTTATTGAAATTTTAATTATCAGGACTGCTGCGTTTGCGTGATTTCAGAGTAGAGTAATACATCAATTCGATGCAAATCAATTCAAGTTTCTAGATTTGTGCTAACTAGCAAATTCAACGTTTTGGTTATTTCCTTTCAATCACAATTTGATTATTTTTCTTTCTATCTCATTTTTTGTATCGTTAATTCAGTCACATATTATTTATTGTTTAAATTTAAGTAATTCTTGTAATTAGATAATTCTTGCAGATTAAATTATATTTTTGACTAAATTGATATCTCTTCAAGATATCAATTTTGTTATAGTGTATTACATATTGGGGAAGATAACATTATCGGAGGTGGAATCATTTGGTTATTCCGGCCGACGGTGTTACTTGTCCTTTGATCTCAATTCAGGTACTGTTCGTTCTTTGACATTACAGGGTTTGAACGTCTGAGGTTCCTCACTCCTTCACTCCAAGACGATTCAGTGACTTTCCTGACAGGACCAGCTTCCAGTTCCTACGAGTTCCAAGGAGGGTAACATTTTCTTGTTGAGTGACAACTATTTCATTTTCTGATTTTGTTGTTCACCAAAATTGTATTTCGCTAGATTTTTTTAGAGCCATTCGTGGTCTCTTTACTATTTAACTATCCATTCTTTCAATTAAGAAATTGAGTTAATTCCATAACTATTTACTCAAAATTCTTCATATACAAATTGATTTAATTTTGTAATTGTTACTTCAAAAATCATTTTATTTATAAATTAATACATTATATAAACTGTAAATTTATTTTTGTTAATTACCAAATTCCATCTGGAATAAATCAAATTGTTAAGTTGAACTTGTATTGTTTTTCTAATTTCGATCAACTAATAAACCATCCCGTGGTGCTTGTATTCTAGGCTGTGAATTCATTTATTTTTATAGTTTTTCTTTAAGCAATTGGCGCTCAAGCAATTCACCAGTCTAGAATCACAAGGCACGTTTCACTACGAGCCCTGAGATTAATTAATACAAATTGAGCTAGTTGGGTCAATATAAACCGACCCAAGCGGGTCCGTTTACATACACAACTGGTTATGTTTTTTTGTTAATTCTCCCGTGATATTTGTCTTAGGTTCTCCAGTTTTATTTGAGAGCTTGAGTCACATTTTGATAAAAGCTGAACAGCTCCTAAGGCAATTTCTGTTTTATCTCTCTGAGATGACTACACGATACACCTTTGATAGGAAGTATCGTATGAGCATACCCTCCAGTTTGGTTAAGCAATAACCAATCAGCCCTACCAACTGAAGGTGCAATGTGATGATGAGGGATATACCGCAAGGGTCCAGGTAAAAGTACTTCTATACTTCTGGACAAACCCACCACCAAGCGGAGACTCTGGCAATAACGCGTTGTACCCAAATAGCGCTATTGAAAAGAATGCAAACCCAAATCAGCTTATCCACAGACAGCAAGACCTTGCTGCGATGGGTAGCAATAGAATAACATCGAAGCTAGTATGGTAGTGCATCAACATGCTAAACAATCTTGGCAAAAATGAAGATAATCTCACCGTATTCTGGGTCCCCGGTCACTCGAGAATAACGAGAATGAAAATAGCCAATGAGCTAATAGACCTCGAACAAGCAGCGAGCATCTCGAAGAGTAACATCAAAGATACAATCCACTGCTGAGTCAGAACACAATATTCAGAAGAGTGAAAACTAGTGAACGGTTGCAGGTAGTCGGAAGCATTGAGTGGTCCGCACATCAGGGAAGACTGGTCTCAGCAAGTGGTTAAAACCGAGGCCATACTGCTGACACAGATACTGACAGGACACGGACCGTTTAACTACTACCTCCACAAAATAAACCTTAGCGAATCTCTCTTGTGCAGGTGGTGGAAATGAGAAAACGAAACATCAATGCACATTTTATGCAGATGCGCAAGACTGAACCCCTTAAGACGCAGTGCACTCTCGGTAGAGCTATGAGACACTGAGGAGATTCAAAAACTAGATACGAAGATGGTGCTAAATCTTTCCAGGGCTTGAACCACCTACCCGGTTCCAACTGGTAGTTGAGTAGGTGGCTGTTTGTCCCCCTCGGACACCCGGTGAATACTCTGGAGTGCGAACTGATCTCGCCTGCCTCTGAAGACAGGTGAACACCTTCCAGAGGGGACCGCTTCACTAAGACGAAATTCAAATAATATATCACGAAGTTGGTGTTACCGTCTTCAGGAAACGTTCACCTGGGGGAGAATGGTGAACACTGTTGTGCGGGAACCGCCCCTCTGGGTGATAGGTGAACTCTCGTGGGTTTGACCCGCTTCATTAGGTGACACGTTAATCGTTAAACTGGAGAGCATAGTGAACACTCTTGGGGGGGTACTGTCTTTTGATGCCCTGCTGAATACCTGTCGATGGGAACCACTTCACTAGACGACACGTGACACGGGGTGCAAAGGGTTTCAGCCTAGGCATCAAGGGACCCCAATGGCAACACTCAATTTATAATAATAATGCCACATTGAAAATTTGTAGGTATATCAATTGTGAATACATTATTGAAAAAGTAGATTCATTCATGGAGAATTAAAATTTTCTTAAGAATATCATAAATAAAACCAGATTGATTAACATTTTACAAATTAACCTGGTCGTCAATTTAAAAAAGTTATTGTGAGAAGACTCGTTCGAAGTTTCAAGGATTCTGAAGCAGGTATTTTGTCTTTCCCATACTATCAACCTTTACCCGATATTTTGCAGTGATACTTGTGTGAAGCGCTCGTACAAACTTCACTATCATTACGTAACTACCTTGAATGTTGGTTTAACATGTTGTAGCTGATAACTTGAGAAGGTGCTTGCGGCGTTGAATAACATTACATGTTATTTTGAAACTTAAGCTAATAACTCTCTACAAAAATAACAAATTCCAAGAGTTTCACGAATCTGTTTTCATTCCATATAGCATGACAAAAAATTGATATGAATAACACTCACTTTCGGTTTTCCGTTATGTATATAACCAGCACGTAATATAATCGTCCAATTTCATTATTCATCCCCACAAATTGGTAAATTGAGCTCATATTATGCCATAATCGTCAAATATGCCAGTAGGTAAGGAATTTCAACTATACAGCACAAAACTGGATTCCGTTCATTTATGTAGCTTTCAAAATTGATGAAATTTTGAATCAATGAAGTTCACCGGTTTTTTGTTATACATTTTCTTTAAACCGCCCAGAAATTAGTACTTTCCGGTTTATTTTTAGGTCAGAAAATCTCATTTTGTCGGACCGAGCCAGAAAATTATTGTGATAGTCCGATAAAAGCTTTTACCGAACTCATTTTTATTTACTTTCCGGCCTATCTTTAATGAAAAAAATAATAAATAGTTAGTCTAAGATAGCGGTCAATTGGTTTCTATAGTAACCGAGTTTTCTATTATTTAAAACTATAAAATAACTTGACATATTTTGACGTTTAGTTGAAAACGTGACATTTATTATGGATAGCTAACGGAGGTGCTGACATCATGAACTTAAAACGACATGGTGGTTGGAGTTCATCTCGAATTGCCGAAGGTTACATTGAGGATTCAGTACAGAATAAGATTGATGTAGCTAACAAAATTCAAAAAGCAGGTAACTCAAACACAGAAATTGTCTTAAAAACTAATTATAATGTAAACAGTTCAAAAAATCTCACGTCAACGAATAATTTTGAAATACCGTGCTTACAGATAAGTAATGCTGATAATTGTACGTTCAATATAAATATTCAAAAATAATGTATATATTTGTAAACCAAAAATTAACGATTGTTAAAAAAAATTGTTAAAATTAGTTAATGAAGAGTTCTTGTTATAAAAATGTAAACTGAATAATATGAAGTTTATGGTACAACAACGCCCGTTTTGAAAAAAATATTGTACGTAATACGTCCCAAAAGTGCTTTTACTGGACTCGCAGACTCGCAGGCTGCAATTTGCCCACTCGTCCAGTAAAAGACCACTTCCGGGACTTGTTACGTAAACTACTATTGAATGCACATAATCAGCAAAAAATCATACGGTGATAATTCTTCATCATTCTCACCATTTTGTGTAGGATAGATACCGACAACATGTTTTGCTAGCACATTAGTCTGGTAAAATTAGCATTTCATATCGTGATTTTGCTACTATTGACCGATTTGGACGTTATTGAAGTCAAAATATTCGAAAAAGCGTCCCGAACCAGGATACCTCATTTTGAACCAGCGTTTCTGTTATCCCTATTTGTTAATTAACAATAAGGCCTCTAATTAATTGTTGATCTGAACCTATAATTAACTAATATATTAGACAAAAAAATATGAAAGGAAATTGGCCGCAAATCGTTTTTCGGGGGTTTTTGAGGTGGCTGATCATGATTCTGTTGTCAGAATCGAACTATTCGGAACAACTCAACTTTTTTATGGAAATTTCAACCAAAATCTACGAACTATAGTAAAAAAAAATCACTCGGGGGTTTTCGAGGTCGCTGATCACGATTATGTTTTCAGAATCAGGAAACTCCACATATTTAACTGGAAAATTCGGCATTTTCATGGAAAATTTCTAGAAAAATCTGCAAATATTGCATCACGAGCATAAAAAAAATTTACTCGGGGGTTTTCGAGGTCGCTGAACACGAATCCGTTGTCAGAAACGGGAAATTCTGCTCTATTGACCAAAAACACTACATTATCATTGAAAATCACAACCAAAATTGGCAAACGATGCATCACTAGCGTAAAAAAATCCAATGAGAGAGATTCGAGATCGCTGTGAAATAATAAGATTCTTGACCCAGTATGAATTATATGAAAAATTCCCGGGAATTAGGTCACATTAACACTCTGTTATAAATGTTCGTCTTTACGTACGTTTCGGTCTCACGACCATCATCAGAAGACTTATTTTGTTAGAAAGGGGTTAACTAAAACTAATTAGCACAAGCGTCCATATCGCACAATCTTCAATCAAAAAGCTCACACCGTCGAAACGAACAGAACCACGAATAATCGAAAATTGTATCGTTAATATTAAAGTAGAGTAAAGTGCCCTAATATCAGATAGTTGCCTAATATCGGATAGTTCTGTTTTGAAGAAATCTGTAATCTGATTACTAAGAAACCTGTCTACAGTTTAGCATCGAGCTAAACCCAAGCCACCGAATAATATTTTAGTGTCTCTGCTAAAACATGGAGGGTTCTAGAGTCACTTATACCGAACTGAAACATGTCGAGTTTTTACACGTGCTAGTGGGAAACGTAATTTTTAGGCATTCAGGTAAGTTTTTAAATTTGACTCTGTAGTTTTAGTCAGTCTATAATATATCTACTTTAATTTAGTGCATGTGGACAATGGATTATTATAGTTTTCTTTGTTCCATAAACTTAACCTTCAAAAGAAGACAATTTGCCTAATATCAGATGGTCGCACTGTCTTAATATCAGATATCCGATATTAGGACAAAATATTTCCTATTTGACTACATATAGAATACTATCATCATTTCTATGTAGCGAAGGCCTTAGCAATAACTACATTTTGATGTTTTCGTCGACGAAAAGAAAGACTTATTTCGAGAACTTTTAATGTACCCAAGAGCACGTTGGAAGACTACGTAAAACATAAAATAAAGTCACCTGAAGAACTTATTCAAACCAATTTAGGACGTCCACCAGTGTTGCCCAAAGAAATTGAAGCGGATTTGGTCAATTATTGTTTAGAAATGGATAAAAGATTTTACGGACTGCGAGCTTCTGATATTCGGAGATTAGCCTTTCAATTAGCCATTCGGAACAATTTAAAACATAGGTTTTCAACTAAGCAGGACAGAGCAGGTTACAAATGGTTGCGTTCATTTTTAAAGAGGCATCCTGAACTAACGTTTAGGAAACCACAGGGCTTATCAACTGCCCGAATTAAGGGATTCACAGAAGAAAACGTAAATCTTTTTTTTTAATTTTGGAACCTGCGATGGAGAAGGTAAAATTCAATCCCTGTCGAATATACAACATAGATGAGACAGGTTTAACGTCTGTACAATCTAAGCATACCAGGATAATCACTTTGAAAGGTAAAAAACAGGTAGGGGCCGTTACCTCCGCACATTTTCACCAATTGATTACAACATTTTATTAACCACGTTAAACCAAGTAAAGCTGATCCAGTTTTATTAATCTTGGATGGTCACTACTCCCATACACGGAACATTGACACGATAAACTTGGCGCGACAAAACCATGTGGTTATTGTATGTCTCCCGCCGCATTCTACTCACAAAATGCAGCCGCTGGACCTTGCATTCATGGGGCCCCTTAAAACCTATTACTCACAGGAGATTGAAAATTGGCTGAGAAACAACTCTGGAAGAGTGGTCACTAGCTATCAAGTTTGCGAATTGCTTGGAAGAGCGTATGTAAGATGTGCTACAGCTGAAATCGCTATAAATGGTTTTCGAAAGAGCGGTATCTTTCCATTTAATAAGCACATTTTTCGAGACCATTCACCATCAAGCGGAAGGTGACCGAATTCCAGCTCCAAATCTACCCGTTGCTGAACAACAAAAGCAAGTGACTCCTCCAAGGCATGTTACTCCTCCAAGGCATGTGACTCCTACAAGGCATGTAACTTCTACGAGGCATGTGACTCCTCCACGAAGTATTGATACGACCAAATGTGTGGAAGATTCAACATGTAAGAACATTTCTAATTCCGGAGATCCAAGAGTGCGGCCCCAAGATATTAGCCCTTTACCGACCACTTCGTTTTACAAGTCTTTTGATAAAGAAAGAAAGTCCAGAAAAGGATCTGCTGCCGTGATTACAAGTACCCCATATAAAGATGCATTAGAAATAAGTTTGTCAGAACAGAAGAGAAAGAAAAGTACTTCAAAAGGAATTCCGAAATTGAAAATAGACAAAGATAAGCCTTCTAAAACAACAAATAAAAAGAAAGGAAAATCTATTGCTAAGAAGGCAACGACAACCAAGGTTAGAAAGAAGAGTGATAAGAACGAGGAATCTTTTAGTTCATCTGAAGAAGATGAAGTACTCATTTTAGATGATGATTCTGACATGGACTGTGACATTGGGGAAGAGGAAGCAGAATGTATGTTTTGTTTTGGACTCTTCTCTGAAGATACCTCGGGTGAACAATGGATTCAGTGCTCAAAATGTTTCAAGTGGGCTCATACCGACTGTGCCAACCTAGACAAAGACACATATATTTGTGATTTCTGCCTTGATGGCTAATTTTATATCGTTATCCTAATATCGGATACCCTATCCGGTATTAGGAACATTTTTTTTGTCAACTTAAATTGACCATTTTTCGAAAAATTTAAATTTTATTTTTTAACATGTGGCAATGATTTATTTTGGTTTAATATATGATTCTCTATAGTCTATTATTTGTTTTGCTCTAAAAACTTCGTAGATTTATTAACGTATTGAAATTAATATTAGGGTTAAAAAAAAGTATCCGATATTAGGGCACTTTACTCTATAGATTTTTTTGTAACAAGAAACCACTGTTAAGTAATATTCTCATAATGTACAAACGCATATTGCTATGGTCTCAAAGCAACTGAAGTTCTAAGCTATTTGTTTGTAATAACACGACCCAGATGTAGTTTTATGACGTACTTGAAAAGGTTTTAGACCTGCATTGGAATTTAGTTTACTTTAAGCGTTCTTCCTAAAATATACTTTTAACATTATAAAGACGTATGTAGGAATTTGCAAGAGTTTTAATTAATCAAGTTAGTATAAATCTGACTCAATCCTTGAATATCATTCCTATGATTTACAGAATTTGAATCCCTTTTTATGTGAATCATCTCCAGGATGGATCTTTTATAATAATTGGTTTCTTTACTTTAGTTAAAATATTAACATTTTTGTAATCAAATTGATGGTTATAATCAAAACAGTGCTTAGCAAGGGCGGTGGAATTTTCTAAGTTATTATTTCTTGGCCATAAGTATAGCACAAGAAATAATAACTTAGAAAATTCCACCGCCCTTGCTAAGCACTGTTTTGATTATAACCATCAATTTGATTACAAAAATGTTAATATTTTAACTAAAGTAAAGAAACCAATTATTATAAAAGATCTATCCTGGAGATGATTCACAAAAAAAGGGATTCAAATTCTGTAAATCATAGGAATGATATTCAAGGATTGAGTCAGATTTATACTAACTTGATTAATTAAAACTCTTGCAAATTCCTACATACGTCTTTATAATGTTAAAAGTATATTTTAGGAAGAACGCTTAAAGTAAACTAAATTCCAATGCAGGTCTAAAACCTTTTCAAGTACGTCATAAATCTACATCTGGGTCGTGTTATTACAAACAAATAGCTTAGAACTTCAGTTGCTTTGAGACCATAGCAATATGCGTTTGTACATTATGAGAATATTACTTAACAGTGGTTTCTTGTTACAAAAAAATCTATACTTTAATATTAACGATACAATTTTCGATTATTCGTGGTTCTGTTCGTTTCGACGGCGTGAGCTTTTTGATTGAAGATTGTGCGATATGGACGCTTGTGCTAATTAGTTTTAGTTAACCCCTTTTAAACAAAATAAGTCTTCTGATGATGGTCGTGAGACCGAAACGTACGTAAAGACGAACATTTTTAACAGAGTGTTAATGTGACCTAATTCCCGAGAATTTTTTATATGATCGCTGTGAATAAATTCTTGATTTTTTTTTCAAAAGGTATGCACATAAAATACAATACATTTATATAAAATATAATCTTTTTGAAAAAAAAATGATTTTGAAATGAAGTTTGAGACAAAAGAAGAAAAAATTTAAATGATAGATGTTTATTTAAACTTTCCATTCGAATGTCAAGATGTTCTGTCAACAAAGTCGAATTCCCTGATTCTGGCAACCTCGCAAAGCCTCGAGTAGATTTTTCTACGCTAGCAATACAACATTTGCAAATTTTGGTTGAAATTTCTCATGAAACTGTCGAATTGTTTCGAATTTTCCGATTATGACAACCCCCGAGTGATTTTTCACGCTAGTGATGCACCGATTGTAGATTTTGGTTGTAATTTCCCATAAAAATGTCCAGTTCTCCAGAATTTTCCAATCCTGACAACGGATTCGTGATAAGCGACCTCGAAAACACCCGGGTAATGATTTTTGAGGGTTATTTTTACAGGACTACATTCATTAGAACGATTTTAATTAATGCGGTGTCCAATGTGGCACAATATTTATAATATCAGTACAAAATTAGCAGAAAATCATAACGTAATTATTTTCGCCTCTGTCGAAGTGGGGGTGCCAACTATAAGTACGTAATGAAATTCATAACCGGAGTGACAGAATATAATAAAAGCATATACTCCTGTTAATAAATAAACTTGTACGAAGCTCATTCCAGTGAGTCGTTCCTTTCTAAGGAAATATTTATCATCAACAGTTTATCATTACGTTCACTGTGATAAATTGTAGAAGACACTGCTGACATAAGAATTGGTCTGAATTATACACAATTCAATTATCCTTGTGATGGGAAATTCTTCTCAGAATCACATTGGCTCTGTTCTTTGTGTGATCTTCTCCTTGATAAATGGTTAATACAAGTTCTGAACTATAAAGAGATGATATCATTATATTAATACTTCCTGCTACTCATTCTCATATCCACCAACTTTGTCGTCTAGGAAATTAAGTTTCTCAATAATGAGTGATATAATCAGTAATAATATAACAAGAGAGTGAGGATAAATTGAAAATAATTTGAGAGAATTTTTGGAAACTTTTTGCCAGCTTGAGTGGCTATTTCCAAATGGCAACAAGTTTGTACAAAATCTGTCAAATTATTTTCTAATTAATTCTCACTCGCGAGTTATATTTGACTAGATTATTTTCTGATTTACAAATTTTTACAATAAAAATATATCAAAACATTCTTAACCTTAATTTTTGATTACGGCTTCTTTATAATCATTTCCGTTCTTTCCTTTCATGTTATAAGCACAATCTTTCAGAATCAATGCCAGAGTAGCTGTTGTAGTAGATTGATCCAGAATATAATTTGTTTCTAAGGTGAAGGTCTCAAATTGTCTTCATAGCGACTGATTACTTATTAGAGTGTTTTTCGAAGTAGTTTCTAAAATAATTTTTGTTATTTCTGCATCAGAAAGGGTACTAAACCGAAGATTTGCACTCATTTTATATAACGCGTTGACACATTTAGGTAATTATTTTGACAACTATCTGACACTTGCTAAGCAAACAAAAGCTACAGTGATTATTCCCGAGAATAATCACAACAGATTTATTCCCATTATAGTCGAGGAAGTAAAGCATTAAAATAGGCCAAATCTGGGAAAGTTGGCGCAGTTGGATGGATTGAGATGCGGTTTTCTGCATTCGATTCAGAAAGTGATTTAGAAACTTTGTCCGTTATTTTTGTTTTGCGGAAAAAACTTGTTGCATTTCTACAGCCAAAAATGCATTTTTCAAAGATGCACTTTTTGAGGTACCTAAATAAAAAAATAGGCTCGAAATGGTTTCTTGGGGGTTTTTTGGGGTCGCTGAACACGAATATGATATTTAAGAAATTCCCTGAGGTCCCCTTGGACCTCCTCGGGGTTATACTAGCGTCCTGACGTCCTGGATATCGACGAAATTAATGAAAAAATTATTTTTAATGTTTGTCAACTGTTCGAAAGGTGATATGAAGGTTGCTAGTGATGATAACGACATGAAAAAACTCTTCTGCAATGCCTGGTGTAGTACCCTGCGTCAGGGGGGTGACGACGTCATCTTCTAGGAATTTGTTAATTTTTCTTCATAAAAGGTAACAAATTCTAGCTCTCGGGGGTTTTCAAAATCGCTGATCACGACTGTGACACTCACTCACTCGAGCCCTGTGTATACACGTCATCTTCTAGGAACTTGCACAACATTGTGAGTATCATAATCGTGATCGGCGACAATAAAAACCCCCGAGAGCCAGAACATGTTACATTCTATGAAGAGAAATTAACAAATTTCCAGAAGATGGCGTAGGTAAACAGGGCTCCAGAGACCCGAAAACACCCCCATGTAATTTGCAGCACATTGCGGATGTCATAGTCGTGATCGGCGACTTTGAAAACCCCAGAGAGCTAGATTTTATTACATTTGATTTAAAAAAAACAAGAAATTCCTAGAAGATGACGTGGATACACAGGGCTCGAGTTTCCCGGGAGTACCCCCAGGTAATTTGCAGAACATTGTGAGTGTCACAGTCGTGATCAGCGACTTTGAAAACCCCCGAAAGCTAGAATTTATTACGTTTAATTAAAAAAAAAACAAGATATTCCTAGAAGATGACGTGAATACACAGGGCTCGAGTGTCCCGGGAGCACCCCCAGGTAATTGTCAGAACATTGTGAGTGTCACAGTCCTGATCAGCGACTTTGAAAACCCCCGAGAGCTAGAATTTATTACATTTAATTTTTAAAAAACAAGAAATTCCTAGAAGACGACGTCGTTACCCGGACGCAGGGTACACCAGGTAATGCAGAAGAGTTTTTTCATGTCGTTATCATTACTAGCAACCTTCATATCACCTTTCGAACAGTTGACAAACATTGAAAATAATTTTTTCATTAATTTCGTAGATATCCAGGACGTCAGGACGCTGGTATACCCCCGGGGAGGTCCAAGGGGACCTCGGGGAATTAAAATATCATATTCGTGTTCAGCGACCCCAAAAACCCCCAAGAAACCAATTCGAGCCCATTTTTTTATTCACATCAAAAAGTTCATCTTTGAAAAAAGCATTTTTGGCTGTAGAAATGCAACAAATTTTTTCCGCAAAACAAAAATACCGGACAAAGTTTCTAAATCACTTTCTGAATCGAATGCAGAAAACCGCATCTCAATCCATCCAACTGCGCCAACTTTCCCAGGTTCAATGCTTTATTTCCTCGACTACTATAATAATGACATAAATGGTTGAAATTTAACCTTGCGACAAATAAAGTAGCATTTCATTGGTTTTGAGAAACGTCAAAAAATAATCTCAATAATTTTTCACGTTGATTTTTTGATGAGTGAAAACTTCGAAAACGTACTTACCTAAAGCTGCAATACTGTAATCAATATATCAATAAATATATTAATTAAAACGACTGGGTCAATGAGTGAATCAACATTTATCTATTTTAAGTTATTTATACAAATGGTTATGGTTTTTTTTCAATTCAGTACTTAAAAAAATGAAAAGAAACGTCTCGTGTTTTGATAACCCAAGTATTAATCCATAATAAACATTAATCGCATAATTAATGGGTTGAGAAAAAATAGAGTCGATGGCTTTTCACAGATGCCAATTAGTTCAGTCCAGTGTGAATAAATAGGGGTCATTACTAAAATCTTATAGACCACACGAAAACGAAAAATTCTTTTTACATAGTATTCAGGATAGCTCACACATCGTTAGTAGAAAAAATGGAAGCTCGTGATCATTACTATTAATCAACAATGGAAAAACATTTTTAATTAACAAATAAAGAATGCCTTTTATAACAAATGGAATATCTCGGGCTCTTTGGAAATGGAAAATTCGGTATGTTTGCTGGAAAATTCGGAAAATTTCACCAAATCTTTGAAAAAACTAAAATTTTGTCTAGGACTTTGGTAATAAAACAATAAGATGCCGTATGTGTCTTGGTACAATTTTTATTGAAAGATGAAAATTCTGGAAAATTGGTGGAATATTGTGTCGTATTTCCTTCATATTCCTATCTCGGTTCATGTCCAACGTCTAACGTGTCTAATTATATGTTTTCCTGGTCCATGAGTATTTTTTTATGATCAAAAAATCAAAACCGACGATAGGTTTCCGCAAATTCCGGGAAATGAAAATTTATCATTCCTACACGACAAACTTTGATTACATTGTTTTTCGGAGAAATTTAGGTTCGGTGTTAAGTAGATAATAAGGTACCGTGATTGTTCTCAGTACAAATGAGTAGATAGCATGGCTTCAATCCACCGGACCAATGTGGGATCGATTACATGCTTCTCAGCGGCTGACGAAATAGACTCGACGGACCTGCTATCGAATGCTTCAATTTACATGAATACCCCCAGAGCGTGTACCTCTCAGGCCATAGCACCATCAATTTTTGTGACTAGATGATGCAAGGCCATTTCAGTTGACAGGCAATATTGGTACGCGTGTTGACGACAGTGTAAGGGATAGGCCTTCAGTGAGCGATCTCTCAAGTGTCTGTGAATCAGTCTCTCCATTGCCTTTAATAGGAATGAAGTCAGAATATTTTGACGATAGGATCCTGGAAAATGTCCCTTATTCCTTTTGAGGGGAGTTTTTACATTCATTAATTTCTTCCAAGTTAACATAATACCTTTACTACTAATTTACAAACTACGCTGTGTAGTTGTAAATCTCTATATTTGAACCAAATTGAAGTAGAACCTGTATAACATATATTCATTGAATACCTTAAGAGTTAATTCAAAATTTTGACCAGCCACATTTGTAGGAAAGAGAACTCTCAAATTCAAAGAATATCCAAATTTTAACAATTCATCATGTTCTAGTTCAGGCATTTTTTTAAAAGCATGAAATGGGGCAATGTTCTCGACTTCCGCTTAATTGAATTTTGAAATCAGTCAATTATTCCTCACAGGTGTCTGCAAAGAACGAAGAGAAAAAAAGAGGGGAAAGGGGAAAAAGGAGGAAAATGAAAAAGGAGGGAAACGGACAAGGTATCAAGATCTCCTGTCCGAGCTCCGCACGCTATACTCAGGCAGTGTAATCTGTTTTGATTGAAAATGAAAGTGAGAATTTTCATCATCGATATAAGCCATTCAGTCGTAACACTCAATACATGCTTATACTCTTTCCAATCATACAAGGACACCTAAGAAACAGGTGCAACATTTAATTTTCTACAAGAAACGTAGTCCAGTCTGTGAGCTGAGGAATTTGCATCATATTCCATGAACCCCTAAGGTCATTCGTAACTCTCTATCAACCTGCCAAGCCCCACGATTACCCCTGTACTATAAAATACCCCGAATTCTCACCCACATTTTTAGACTTAAATTTAATTTTTGAAAAAAATGACAATTAATTCTCGAAAATGGGATCTAGAAGACTTTCCGTGTCCGATCATGAATCCGGTGTCAGCTTCCCGGGAAATACATACCACGGACGGGAAAACGGGAAAATTTGGTCATTTTTGCGGAAATTGACTCATTTTCCACGCGACTTACGTTTTCTACGTCATCAAGGTTACCAGTCATGTATAACGATTACGAATAACGAAAAACCATGAGAATTCTCGGAAAACTATGGAAAAATTGGAAAGAACGTTTCTCAATTTTGTTGAAATGATTGTGTGATAAGTCGCTATAGGGGTTTTTGGAGTCGCTGATCACGGTTTTTATATTTAAAATGTTTAAGAAAACATTTTCCTGATAAACGCGGAAAATTTTATCATGAATTACCTTAACTTTACAATGTTATTGTTCCAGCTTTGTTTTCGTTTACTTTCTCAATGTTCATTTTAAAATGTCAAAATTATAACGCCAGAGAAAATATTGTTTGGAAATTTCGGAAAAATCAAAGAAAATTTCAATAAAAAACATTGTGAAGCCATTGGAATGACCTTGCGATGTGCCTTCGTATGAGTTTTTTGGGGCGCTCATTATGAATTTTATATTTAAAATGTGCAAAAATATCACGTTGTTTCAAAATACTTAAAAATGCTGATCCAGATGATGAAAATGATTAAATTGTAAGTACATTATGTCAAATTTGAAAATTTGTATATTTTGGTTATTTATAACATTTCTATTTGAAACGAAGTATATTTCAAACGAAACATTTTGCAATATTCAGGTTTACAACTATAAACTTTTATAAAAGGAAAAAACCTTGGATTTTTTTGAAACACCTTCATTTTATCTTCAATCAAATCTTAATTTCAGCAAATTTCTGATATAAAATTCATAATGAGCGCCCAAAAAAACTCATACGAAGACACTTCGCAAAGTCATTTCAATGAAATGTTTTTTATGACCAAACTTTCATGTTTTCCCGGCCGTCCTATGAATTTTCCAGGGAAATGCCACCGGATTCATGATTAGTCACAGTGACTCAAAAAATCTCCTAGACCCCACTTTCGAGGCCTAATTGTAATTTTTTCCAAAATTAAATATTAGTCTAAAAATGAGGATTAGAATTAGATCGGGGGGTGGGGGGGGGGGTGGTGAGGTTGGTAGAAAGTCACAAGTGACCTTGAGGGTTCATAGAATATGATGATGTCTGTACCAAACTTAGTTAGTCTCCGAGCTCAAGGACTAGACTAACAAGAAACACTTAAATTCTAATTTTTACCACCAGTCTCACTCAATACTGGCCGTGCTTCATTAATAGTAGGCGGTGCTGTACGGTTTGTCTCTACTTCAAGCCTTTTGTTGATGAGGTCACACTTACGTTTGTAGTCAGTCAGCGTTCAGGCTTTGTCTTACAGAGTACTGTACTTTGGTACATTCCTCCCGACTCATGTTGTATAATACAGATGAATGATTCTAAAAAGTAAATTGAACATTACGGACTCGTTAATCTGCTATGTTCTCCTCCAATATTGAGCTTGAGCAAAAAAGGTGCCACAAATAATTGACAGACGTATTCATTGATCAAGTTCCTCAATGAACGATTCAGTGTGACATTCTTATCCTCATAATCATATTTCCTTATATTCAATTCAATCAGAATTAATTCAGCAAGTTCCACTATTTCTACTGTGAATAATCGAGAATTATTAATCTGTTCTGCTTTAGTAACGTAGAAGATACCCTCTTTTCATCAAATGAAATAAATTTGCCTGATAACTTCCCGATAAAGCCACGACTATTGGAACTCAATACGCATACATTTCAGCCTTCGACATAAGTTTTAGATGTTTGATTATAACGACGATAGAGTCAACATGACACGTATTCGTTGTTAGCATCCAATATTGAATATTAGCAACAAAGTTACGCCTCCTTTTTGATCAATACTGCAAGTCGATGTAAATTAATGGTTTGTATGATGAATTTGGGAATGTCTCTTGATAAGTGCTATTCTCCAATTCTTAACGAAACTTCGTTGTTTGAAACTTTACGAAACATTGGAACTTCCCAAATTTTCAATAAATTATATCATCAACTGCATGTCTCTTGATACAATGCTGATGTATTTTATGGATTCATGAGCTTTACGATTTTACTTAAGGTTGAGACATCAAGCATAGTAAACTGACTTGTTGACACTCCAAATACAACATCGAACCGGTCGTCTTAGGACTTTCTTATTCACAATTGAGTTCAGAAATAGATGGAAATCTTCAATACCAAATAAATTGTTAACAAATCAGCAAACTGATTGTTAGATATTACTCACTCTAATAAATTCTCAGGGTGCAACCTTTTTTGAAAAACATCGTGACCTTCCTGGTCCAAGAAATAGCTAGCAGCTATAAATACGAGTTTCCGATAAATAATTTGGGTCCTAAGCTTTTATATGCTTTTCGAATATTATAAAAAAACTAAGTTTCCTTATGAAACTGTCACACCAACAAATGTGTAGATTTTATAGCGTAATCATGGCAACAAAAGTGTTTTCCGGATTTTTTTTCTACAGGGGTACCCTGACGCGAATTGTTGCGGAAATTTTTTGACATGATCATGAAATAAATGTCTACCAATTGTAGTGGAGCAGAATTAATGTAATATATAATGATGTATGATGTTAAGTCTTAAGAGATATTTCTGTGCAACTATATTCTGCAAAGAGGAATAATCTTCGGAGCAAACAAACATGTAACAAAATACAAATTTCTACTATATTTATCAATATAAATCGAACCTATTCTGTAATTATGGCTACTTCATACCTTAGAACATTATTTATATACAACCACAGTTGATAGAATAGATAATTGGAGTCTCATGATAACATCTACGTATTACTTTATAAGTACAATAATAATTGAAAAATGTAATGTTCTACAGGTTGTAGTAACTTGGCACATGATGCATTATAAAAGTATGTACTGTGTTAAATCTTGAACTGATATTTTTGTGCAACTCAAAAATATTTTTCACATATTTCATTCAAATACAATATGGTGTGAGATTTTCTTACCGAATACTATCCGTTGTTCCTGGGATTCTATATTGGTGACGAACATTTTGAGAAAAGCATCCCGCGGCTCGGGATAATTTTTAAAATATTCGTGATCCGGAAAAAATTTTCGAATATAAGTTAAGCACTGGTGGTATTACAGTGTTAAGCTAACTAACTATTAACTAATAATTCTCATTTCTGTCATCTGTCAAATTGATAAAAAACGATAAACATTCACTTTAATTTTTGTCTTTGTAAAGCGTATAAATAGCCTAAAATTCCTATGTAAATGTGTATTATTTTTCCCAATTTTGGAACTACATTTTCATTTAGCTGATGATGACAGATATTAGAATCATCAGCTAACAATTAGTTTATCATAACAAATTTTTATCATTTCAATATTCGGAGAGCCTATAATTCAGGGAAACAAATTCTTTGCCGGAAATACATATTGATAGGTGTTTCTGCTAATATCTGAACAAAGGTATTATCAGCTAACAGGTTCGGTGCTGGTTTATGGTACAAGTTTCATATGGAACTTAGACACAGGGGCAGATAGTGATGTATGGTTTTAATGTTCAATATATGGTACTTTCTAATACTGATTTCTCTAGGTGAACTTACTGAACCTACTTCTTACTATCATCTATTTTCAAGGAAGAAGCCTTGCTCCTCTGATAATAGTCGGAACCTTGTCGACTCATCATTTGTTATGCTATATAATACAAATAACGGATATGTTGTATGTTTATAATCAATAAACATTATTATGACATGAGAAAATGGATTATCGTGAGTTATAAGAGTGAGCATGAATATCTTCGGAATATCACACCTTTATCGCAAGGTGAGAAAAAAATGTGAACTTACTTGTTTCCTCAATATTCGATTTTCCTTCATAATTCCTATTGGATACAATATATCACACTTTATTCATAACTATTGGTCATACATGTCATTATTATACTTTGGAATTTGCGGATACTCTTCAGTTTCAAAGCTTCTTACCTGAAATGATCTGATTGCATCTTGATGTTGCTTTCAATTTTCATTCAAAATTTATTAGTTTTATATTAAGTTATCTGATTTTCCCAAATTATTCATTTACTTACTGATAATGAAATAAAAATTCTGTTTGACGTTTCGACAATGTTTATTGCCTTTATCAAAATTGTTAATTGAATTAGTGTTTCCATGTAATTTAGAAAAGAATAGATGATTTCGATTAATGAAACGTCAAACAGAATTTTTATTTCATTATCAGTATATATACGAACCAATATACCAAGAAAACATACAAATATTACAAATGGTTCAAGAATATCAACAAAAGAATATATATATATATATATATATATATATATAGAAACATAATATCTTTCTACCATTTTTATGTCTTTCTTTACTAAATTCTTGCGCTGTACCTCTGGCTCTCGCGGGCTTTCATCTTCCTAATTTTTCAATTTTGATCCACGCTTACATATCCCTCGATAGTTAGGAATATACTTTGCAGGATCTATCATCCTTACTGCTGTGAGACTTCTCCACAGTGTACCTAAGCCATATGTTGATCGAAACTTTCAGTCTTACGTCAATTATCTCTTCTTCATCATATATGAAACCATTTTAATAGCTATTTGTGTATTAAGAGCGCAAAGTGATATATTGTCGCTCGACAAAGAGAGTTACCGCGCGACGCAAACGGAGCGCGGTAATCTTTGGAGAGCGACAATGACACTTTGTGCTCGAAATACACACAAGATTTTTTCTACAAACGCAGTTTTCAGAAAAAAAAAGAAAAAACACCAGATGCTTTATTCAACAAAAGTACATCAAGTACAGTTTATAAATTCCTGATTAATGTTGATTTAATTTATCATTGACTTTACTAAAATTGAATGTACAATTGTGACACTCTTTAATTATTATTCCTGAACCTGATGGACGATCAGTAGATTTATCTAACATTGATTCCCCCGAATATTGGAAATCTACAGAACGAGATGTAGATGGTCTTGAGAATATTCTCTTGGTAGTTTCAATCTTATTGTTGATTGAATCATCTATGTAGCCTTCTGCTACATTGTTACTTTTCCATCCACCATGTTTTTTCAGTTGTATTAGGTCACCTCCACCATTCACCAATAAAGTAGCAGAGGTTCGTCGGAGACAGTGTCCAGTATATAAATTATGCTCGGGCAATTTCAAATATTCAGCAATGTCACTGGGAGTCTTGCCGATTGTATTCATACCCACAACTTGTTTCATACATCTACCTTTTTCATAACGTAAAAATAGACGTTGGACAGTATTGTTATTCAGACAATGTTTTCTGAGTGCAATATATTTTTTACAAATTGAAAGATAATCAACTGAATTCTCTTCATTATGACCAACAATCGTAAAAACACGGCTTATTCTCGTTTTTGAATCGGGAATTCGGACTATTAAAATAGAATCCTTATCTTCTATGTCACCAATCTCCATTTTGACCAACTCATCGCGCCTGCAGGCACCAGCAATACCCATAATTAGAATAACCTATAAAAAAACTGCAATTAATAGCTATTCCAAATGTCTATGCTAACCAAATTGCACTAAATTCAAAAAAATACTAACCGCTTCTCAAACTACTAAGAGCATGAAATATTAAAATTTACCTTTTTTAGTAGATATTCTTCATCGGGCGCTTCTTGTAAAAATTTGTGAATATCTTCAGTGGTGAATGTTTTGGATTTTTTCGCTTTATATCCAACAGACTGTTTCTTCAGAAATGCGATAAGTTTAGGATACTTATTGATTTCGATGTTATTTTTAACATTCAAGCATGTCCGTATCATCGAATACGTAGACCAAAGAGTTGATGACTTACAAATCAATGATTTTTCTCCAAAATAAGCCAGAAATACGTTTTCTGAATACTTATTCACCTTCTTCGACTGGCACCACGTCATGAATTTACCGTATTGTAATTCATATTTCTTCCTTGATTTCTCTGGTAGGAGATTCAAAGTAACAATTTTTGCAATTTCTGCTACATCAGGAGGACTGTTTGATAATTCACTGTCACTATCATCAATCATCATGCAGAAATACGTTGGAGAAGCGAGCGTTTTCGAAATATTTCCGCTTTAGAGCGCAAATGCTGTCACAAAATGACATTTCACGGAAAACGTCAACTTTGCGTTGAAATCTGAAAGCGTCAAAGGCTACTTTGTTAAGCGTTTGTAGAAAAAATATTTTGTAGGTAACTCATATCACTGCTGACAGACTTTTCCACAGTGTATCCAAGTCATATGTGTGGACCAATGCAGACTTACGTAATTCTACACTTCTTCTCAACTATAACCATTATAACATCTTTGTCGAACCTCTTTCGAACTAAATCTCGATTACTTCTCCTACTACTGCGCCTTCATTTAGCTGTTTACTTCTTCTTCGATTTATCCTTAACGTATATTCGACTGATTCCATTTAGTAACATATTCCAATTGTCCCATGACGTTATGGGTGATCATTCCAATAGCCATATACATCGGATAAAATATTCTCTCGCAATTACTTCGCTGATTCAATTGGTTCTATGTTTACCATAATATTAATGAAATATGCTTTGTTGCAAATTCTGTATTATTGTTATGATTGACTGAGGGTGTTTTGTTGTATGCAAATCGCATTTCCAAATGATATATTGAATATTATGGTAATCCTATATCAAATTAATTTAAAGTTCCATCTCATCATCATAATCATAATATTTCAATAATTATAATCAGTAAAAATTATTAATAATAATAAATGACTTTTATCGCTCTAGTTATATGACCTCTAATAAAATGATTCTGCATACCCAATGCTTTATACGCTTCACAATAATATCTGGTTCCCATCCTGGAATATGTTAACCACATTATTGTTGGTCTAACCTTCACCACTTGTTAATGGTTTTCTGGAATAATTTCTAATCAGTATATATCTGATTATATATAACTACTGCCTTCGGTTATGAATTATTTAATTATTAATTGAGGTTATTCTTAATAATATTCTTAAACTAATATGTCAATACCTAATACTTCCAAATGTAATAACTACGTTTAATATTCGATAATTACCATCATGCCTTGACAATTTTTTTTCTCAGCATGTCCCATCACTTTCTAATTAATTCCAATTAATTTTGAAAAATGGATGCTATTTATATACTCAATATATTTATATATTTGATGATGTAGTTATTTCCTGATTATTTTTGTAAATAACTCAGTTTAAATCCAATGTATACTATTAAAATTATATATAACTAAATTAATTTAATATTATTCAATATCGTTAAATGTGATATCAAAGATGTGTATTCAGCAATTTATCTGATTGCGGTAGATCTACCAAATTGATAAATCAATAAATCAATAATTTCTCATAATCCTATATAATATACACTGTTCAGCACGGCATTATTACAACACACTAGGATGAAGTAGTACGTAATACATAATCGAAGTAAATAACGAACGTATATGTTGTTCCTGGGGAAATTCGACTGCCCAAGCTGAATCCCTCCATTTGGGTGCTCGTGTCCCATAATGCATCACATAGTCCATATAATTTTTGTATTTTGATTAACTTGCGTTTCCTTTTCCAACTCGATTCCATATCCATTTCCAATTCCTATTGCGTTTTCCACTGTCTGACAAGAACTAATTTCTCTAGCTGAACTTACTTAACTTACTGCACTTACTTCTTACTCTAATAATAGTCCTATAGTTCGGCTAAAGATGACCTTCGTGCCGGTATTAACACTCATGTCATACAGTGGTTCTGCTATATAGTACAAATAACAAGTATGGTGTATGTTTATATTCAATAAACATCATTGTGACGTAAGAAAATAGAATATTATGAGTTATTCAATTTAGGATGAATCTCTTCGGTATATCGCTTCATGACGTTTTGCAAAAAAATGGTACCAAGAACCAATATAATAACGTAGAAAAATCATCAAAACTATTAGATATCTGCTCTTGGATATTGTACAGTTTTACTCCACTAAATATTCTCCAGTACCTATCATATATGATTTTCTTTATCTAATTAATTATGTATAGTTTGAACAATTACGTATAATAAAGATTCTTGACCCACGTATGAATTAATACACAATTCTCGGGAAATAGGTCACATTAACACATATATTTTTATTTTTACCCTCGTCTTTACGTACGTTTCGGTCTCACGACCATCATCAGAAGACTTATTAATACAATAACCTGATTACTTAGAAATACTGTAATAACACAAAGCGTCCTTATCGCACAAATTTCGTTTAAATGCCAAAGTCGCGAAACGAACGGAGACATGAAATCGGAACTATAACACAGCAATGTTGCAGCGTAAAAATTAAAAATCCACTATTAAGTAGAATCATCAATAAATACGAACACATTTCATAAATGTCTGCGAGAGACTAACAGACAAAGAGTTCTATCCTCTTTGCTAACAGACGAGACCATCTCAAGTGTTCATTTATAAGTTCATTAGATTTTCGGCCCGTATTTTTTAAACGGTATGTAGATGATTGCCTTATGTGTGTTCCCAATGACAAAATTCAATACGTGATTAATAAATTTAACAATTTCCACTGTAAACTTCAATTTACCTGTGAAATAGAAGTTAACAAAAACATAAATTTCTTAGATATGAACATTAGGCATGATGCAGATGGAGAAATAAAAACTTCGTGGTTTACTAAAGAAGTTTGGTCTCAACGCTATCTTCACTTCAATTCCGTTGTACCAACTTGTTATAAAAAAAGCGTCATAAACAGTCTTACAGACCGCGCGGTTAAATTGTCCCACCCAGAGGACCGTCCCAAAAATCTAAAAATTGTTCGTAATACACTGGAATTGAATGGCTACCCAAAAACTTTTTTCAATCCTATTATTAAAGAGAGAATAAACAAAATTTATAATGGAGCGTCATATAAAAATAACGTAAAAGGTAATCAGACAATTATATAACTTTACCATACATTCCGGAGACCTCAGAGAAAATTAAGAAATGTTTGAAAAAGTATGATATAAACGTAGCGCATAAACCTACTAACTGTGTTGGGAAATATTTCTCAAATCTAAAACCTGTAATTCCTAAAGATAAACAAACCCACACAGTATACAAATTAAATTGTTTAGATTGTGATGGGACCTATACTGGTATCTCTAAACAATATTTACAAGAAAGAATGTATGGCCATAAGTATAGCACAAGAAACAAAAACTTAGAAAATTCCACCGCGCTTGCTAAACATTGCTTTGATTATAACCATCAATTTGATTACAAGAATGTTAATATTTTAACTAAGGAAACCAATTATTATAAAAGATCTATTCTGGAGATGATTCATATAAAACGTGACTCCAAGTCTGTTAATCATAGGAGTGACGTTCAAACACTAAGTCATATTTATACTAATTTAATTAATTAATAATCTTGCAAATTCCTACTTACGTCCTTATAATGTAAAAGTTTACTTTAGGTAGAATTGTCTAAAGTATTTCTCACAGGCCAGAGACCTTCTTTTATCACCTAATAAATTATGACATCTGGCGCTTAAATGAACACTTGAGATGGTCTCGTCTGTTAGCAAAGAGGATAGAACTCTTTGTCTGTTAGTCTCTCGCAGACATTTATGAAATGTGTTCGTATTTATTGATGATTCTACTTAATAGTGGATTTTTAATTTTTACGCTGCAACATTGCTGTGTTATAGTTCCGATTTCATGTCTCCGTTCGTTTCGCGACGTTGGCATTTAAACGAAATTTGTGCGATAAGGACGCTTTGTGTTATTACAGTATTTCTAAGTAATCAGGTTATTGTATTAATAAGTCTTCTGATGACGGTCGTGAGACCGAAACGTACGTAAAGACGAGGGTAAAAATAAAAATATATGTGTTAATGTGACCTATTTCCCGAGAATTGTGTATTAATTCATACGTGGGTCAAGAATCTTTATTATAATTTTGGCTGGGATATAAGCCTTAATATGGAAGGAACAACCACCTATCCTGGAGATTTGAAGGAATACGGAAAATTAATGAAGATATTAGCAAAAGAGAAGAATCGCAGAATATTTCTGGTAAGATGTAGGAGTTTGCAAGTTTTCCCAAATTTTATTATATCTAAATCAAAGGAGAATATGTTTAGCAGGTTGCAAAATAAGAAGGCTTACACAAAATTATTAAATTCGCTTCATAAAAGCTGTTTAAATTTATGCATTAAAGAAGCATGCGCGAATGTAACAGAGGTTGAAAACAAAATTAAACGCATTAAACAATCCTGTTATTTAAACTTTGATAGCAACTTTATCTCGCAATTTTTTCAAAATCAACAAAATAATTTCGAAAAAAATTTCAACAAAATGAAAGCCATACAATCTAAAAAGATAAATAATCTAATGAAAGGCGTAGCTTATGAAAAACAAAATATCAATGAACAATGGTTGAAAAATCTAACCGAAACAAAAATTCCGGATGAGGTGCAGCATACGTTAAGCTTAGGTCCGAAATTTGCATTGCCTAATAACAAAAAACTGCCTATCGACATTATAATTGCAAATTTAGAATGTGGAATCAGGAATAAAAATTTAGAAGAAAAGAATGAAATTAGAAACAAAATTTGTAACATCTTGACAAACAAGAAGAACAAACAGAAAGCAGAAGTAGGTACTGCAAAGAATCGTCTTAACTATCATACAAAAATAACAAAAGAGTTCCTAAATGCTAACCCTGAAATTTTAGTTTTGAACGCGGATAAATGTAATAAAACCGTCATAATGCATAGAAATGACTATGAAAAGAAAATAGAAAACCTTTTAAATGATGAAACAATTTATAAAAAATTAAAATCTGATCCTACTTTATCAATACAAAATAACATGAATAAATTGATAAATAATTGGCACAAAAATAAGATAATCCCTATTGAATTGAAAAATAAATTAATTTGCCATAATGGACTAGCACCTTATATCTATGGGCTTCCAAAACTACATAAAATTGATATACCTCTAAGACCCATTATTAGTAATATAGGAGCGCCTACTTACAATTTATCAAAATTTTTATCAAAATCGATCAATAATATAATAGGAAATAATGAATTTTATGTGAAAGACTCATGGCATTTTAATGAATTTATAAAAAATCAATCCGTACCCGTAAACCATCAACTAATTTCCTTAGACGTTGTTTCTTTATTTACAAATATACCAGTCGATTTGGCATTGAATAGCATCAAAAAACGTTGGGCAGAGATTAAAAACCACACACCTCTAGATCAATCGGAATTTATAAATGCTGTGAAGTTTTGTTTAGAATGCACTTATTTTCAGTACGGTGAACAATATTTTGGACAAATATTCGGCACAGCAATGGGATCTCCTATTTCTGCTACCATTGCTAACCTCGTTATGGAATGCCTGGAGGAATCTGTTATAAGTTCATTAGATTTTCGGCCCGTATTTTTTAAACGGTATGTAGATGATTGCCTTATGTGTGTTCCCAATGACAAAATTCAATACGTGATTAATAAATTTAACAATTTCCACTGTAAACTTCAATTTACCTGTGAAATAGAAGTTAACAAAAACATAAATTTCTTAGATATGAACATTAGGCATGATGCAGATGGAGAAATAAAAACTTCGTGGTTTACTAAAGAAGTTTGGTCTCAACGCTATCTTCACTTCAATTCCGTTGCACCAACTTGTTATAAAAAAAGCGTCATAAACAGTCTTACAGACCGCGCGGTTAAATTGTCCCACCCAGAGGACCGTCCCAAAAATCTAAAAATTGTTCGTAATACACTGGAATTGAATGGCTACCCAAAAACTTTTTTCAATCCTATTATTAAAGAGAGAATAAACAAAATTTATAATGGAGCGTCATATAAAAATAACGTAAAAGGTAATCAGACAATTATATAACTTTACCATACATTCCGGAGACCTCAGAGAAAATTAAGAAATGTTTGAAAAAGTATGATATAAACGTAGCGCATAAACCTACTAACTGTGTTGGGAAATATTTCTCAAATCTAAAACCTGTAATTCCTAAAGATAAACAAACCCACACAGTATACAAATTAAATTGTTTAGATTGTGATGGGACCTATACTGGTATCTCTAAACAATATTTACAAAAAAGAATGTATGGCCATAAGTATAGCACAAGAAACAAAAACTTAGAAAATTCCACCGCGCTTGCTGAACATTGCTTTGATTATAACCATCAATTTGATTACAAGAATGTTAATATTTTAACTAAGGAAACCAATTATTATAAAAGATCTATTCTGGAGATGATTCATATAAAACGTGACTCCAAGTCTGTTAATCATAGGAGTGACGTTCAAACACTAAGTCATATTTATACTAATTTAATTAATTAATATTCTTGCAAATTCCTACTTACGTCCTTATAATGTAAAAGTTTACTTTAGGTAGAATTGTCTAAAGTATTTCTCACAGGCCAGAGACCTTCTTTTATCACCTAATAAATTATGACATCTGGCGCTTAAATGAACACTTGAGATGGTCTCGTCTGTTAGCAAAGAGGATAGAACTCTTTGTCTGTTAGTCTCTCGCAGACATTTATAAAATGTGTTCGTATTTATTGATGATTCTACTTAATAGTGGATTTTTAATTTTTACGCTGCAACATTGCTGTGTTATAGTTCCGATTTCATGTCTCCGTTCGTTTCGCGACGTTGGCATTTAAACGAAATTTGTGCGATAAGGACGCTTTGTGTTATTACAGTATTTCTAAGTAATCAGGTTATTGTATTAATAAGTCTTCTGATGATGGTCGTGATACCGAAACGTACGTAAAGACGAGGGTAAAAATAAAAATATATGTGTTAATGTGACCTATTTCCCGAGAATTGTGTATTAATTAACAATTACGTATGAAATTGAAAGAATTTGCAATGTTTGGGGCGATTCTTTCATGACTATAAGGTAAGTACATCTGATGTGATGTGAAAAGCAAATAATTATCTCGAACTACATTGTCTCCGTATCCTTTCTGAAAATTCTAGAGCGGAATTGAATCTCAGCAAAACACTCAGTTTCAGCGCTAACATTTCTTATGGGAATAATTGTAAATACCTTCATCGCTTATTGGAACAGTGAAGGACATGAAAAATTGGGTGATTTCCAACTAGACATATTATTCCGCGTCGTCAGGATTATAATTTATAATTGGAAATGAAATTCTGGGATTCCAGTATGCTGAAATTAATTGTACGTATGCAGCACAACGAACCAGTTGAGGCTTCTACTTTATGCTGTAGCAACGTGTATTTGATAGAGATCTTTGAAACATCCCTTATACCAGAATTATGCCAGATTTAACCGTGGATAATTCCTTTGATAAATTTACATCCATATGTATTACTCCTTTAGCGTTTAATGTCTGTTCACGTGGTTTTTCTGTGCAAATATTCAATTTATATAGGGTTGATCGAAGAGGATGTTATTAATTGATACCATATAGGGTTTAGATGATGGATTAGAATGGAAAAGCAACTCTAAGGACTGAGGGAATTTTAATCATCTACTTTCTACTAGTATTAACAAGGAAAAAGTGTATGTAACCAACATACATTTGGAATGATCCTTAAGTTTGGATGGGCCTTTGGACTGTTTCTTCAGTGTTGAGAACACTCATAGAATCCTATTTCATCGGAGTCACGGCAAGTTCAAGACTCACCGCAAATCGACCAGTCACATGACGAGGAGTGGGGGTTATCAAGACAAGTATCGCTCAAGGAAGCGCTAATTGGAATCGAGCAGACTTCGTCGGAAACTAAGTGACGTCATAAGCCAGGTGATCGTGCAGCTCACTTATCTGCTGGTTCGTCATATATGCGAATAGATCGTCTTGAGAATACACAAAAACTGTACGCTATAAATTTCACTCTTGGAATGTATCTTTATACATTTTAAAGAAAAAAATTAGATTGTACACAAACATTAGAAAACTAATATATAGAGAGACCAAAAGGAAATGTTGAATTACGAAAGGTTTGATAAATTCAATAAGTAGAAGAGAATGTACGAAAATTGTCAACAAGATCCTGACAATATTTACTTAAAACAAGAATTTAACAACTATCGAAACAATTTGAATAAGCTAATTGAATTAACAAAAATGATTTATTTTAAAAGTATAATGAATAAAAATAGGAGCTATTATGGAAAACAGAAACTACATCAATGACAATACTAAGAACAAAGAAAACAACTTACAGCAAATCAATTCAATGATCGTTTTGCTGATTTTGGAAAAGTTTTCGCAGATAAACTGATAATACCACCAACATCATCCCCCTAAGAAAATCTCAAATACATTCTCCATATTTCTAAAGCCTACAAATGAAACAGGAATGATAAACAAATCCTCAAAATTAAACAAGGCACCAGGCATTGATCTAACAAAATCTGGAACTCTCAAAGAAATAAGCGAAGAAATAGCAACACCATTATCTTCACTTATTAATAGAATACTTAAGAGCGGATATTGCCCTTCAACCATGAGAGGCTAACAGTGTGTGAATTATTGGGAAAATCAGATCTCCAGCGAGGGTTATATGGAC
Organism: Endomychus coccineus; assembly: GCA_958510875.1. NCBI lineage: Eukaryota > Metazoa > Arthropoda > Insecta > Coleoptera > Endomychidae > Endomychus > Endomychus coccineus. The sequence goes on along the minus strand of OY294069.1, from coordinate 141,678,147 downwards.
GAAACAATATTCAAACAATAGATGGCATGAGATTTTCATTTGAATAAAGCCTAAATTCCTTTCACTTGATCTAACAAAATCTGGAACTCTCAAAGAAATAAGCGAAGAAATAGCAACACCATTATCTTCACTTATTAATAGAATACTTAAGAGCGGATATTGTCCTTCAGCCTTTAAAAAAAGCGTAATAAAACAAATCAGGTGACAAAATTATAGACACATTTCATTGATTTCAAAGATGGCAAAAATCTTTGGAAAGTTTTAAAAACTGAAAATATTAATTATACCAACTAATTTAACTCACTCTAGAGTAAACAATATGGTTTTAGAGAGGGAAAATTCACACAAGACGCAGTAACAGATCTAAGATCTAACATCAAACGTATATAAAGCAATAGATGAGAGTAAATATGACTGAAATGAATAGAAACTCTATCAAAAAATTTTGACCTCCAAACCTTCAAGAAAAATACGAATGTCTATTTCCTCTCCCTACATTCCACTGCTGGCTCACCCGATGTTATTCCAACATTATCAGTTTCCCTCTCGTGTAGTCAAAGTATTAAAAAAGAAGGTCCCGGTGAAGATGAATTGCAACCGGAAAGCATTTGATGATATAGATTTTCATCTTGGTAGCTCTGACAGGAATAAAATGGTGTATTACGACAAACAATAATGAAAAACTGTGTCTCAAAATTTGGTATACTCAGTTCAAGAACACCATAATATTAAATCTTAATCGATAATCACAAAGAATGTCAAGTATTTTGGTGTGTTAGGCTACTGCTATCGCCAACAATCTTTCAAAATTTTGTCAACACTTATATTCCATCTTTTTAGTAAGTCGTAACCACACTTATACATTATATCAGCTCACAGGGTGTCCCACAGTGACAATACATAAGAATATTTTTCTGGCACTTCTTAAATTAGAAAAATGAGAATTTTTGAGCATCTATATTCTTTTTTCCAATGAAAATGATACCTTTGGGTTACATACAGGAACCTAAACTGATCAAAAGTCAATTTTTAAATAAATTTCCAAAAAATATGAAAATAGTGATCGAATATCTTATAAAAACAATATCGATGAAATAAAAAAGTCATAATAATACCCACATTGGCGATGTTCTCAACCTTAGAACAAACAAATTCAGAGCTGACAGGAACAGTATGAAAAAAGTCTTATTTTGAATCATGATATCGATATATACCATGATAAAATTATTTAAACGATTTCGGTAATTTTCGTATGGTCCCAATATGGGCGGAGGGTCCATTTCCGTTCCGTCAGTTTGAATTTCCATATTTTTCTCCAACGGATCCATAACTAGGGAACAACAAACAAGAGAAATTTGGAATTTCGTAAGAATCGAACTAATAGAACGCGATTTATCGTAATTTTCCTTGATGGTGCCAAATTTCAAATATTCGCTGAAAAATCGTTACTATCTCGGAAACTATGCGTTTTTAGAATAACTGTCAAGAATAAAAAAAATTCCATTTGGGGTCATTCTATGCGTTCAAATTTTTAGGATATCTTAGAAACATCCCTGGCTACTTTCTCACCCCTTGGACTAAAGGTTTTTTCCGTTTGTTTTGGAATATCTCTTAAAATATTGATCAGGAAGAAAAGTTATGATAACAAATTTTCATTTTTTTGTAACAACTTCCAATTATAAAATTTTCAATCATCCCGTTATTGGCCGATTTATGTTTTAATTGCCTTTTTTTCAAAGCCACCTAATTCGAAAGGGCTGTGTTTGTTTTCAATTTCGATTCTATTTTGGGTGTTTTTTTCAGGGGAACGTGAAAGCGGTCATCCTAATTATATATAAGCCATATGGGACACGCGCTGAACCTACACACCGAGTTTCGTAGATAAAGAAGCACTCTCAAAAAATCCGTGGGTGAAAACCTTAATATACTAGACTATTAGTGAAATTTTATACATTAAATTTCATCAAATAAGTCATTCGCGATCTATATCTAATTCTTGACGTGCTTCATCTTCCAAACTCAATGATAAATTTCCGAACCGGGTAGTGTTACATGCTATATAGCAGGTGAAACAATTGAATTATTGGGTGAAACTTTCGGCTATCAAGTTATTCTGAGAAATGGTTATATCAATTGGCCACCTAGATCTCGCAACTCGACTCGTCGGAATTATTTTCTGTGTGTAAGATAACCAAGTCTTTGGAGTATGTGGATGAATTAGCAACGTTGAACCATGAGAGGCTAACAGTGTGTGAATTATTGGGAAAATCGGATCTCCAACGAGGGTTATATGGACGAAACAATATTCAAACAATAGATGGCATGAGCTTTTCATTTGAATAAAGCCTAAATTTCTTCCACTTGGTCAAATTGTAGATGTTTTATATATTTCTAAACTTATAATAAAGTGTGTTAATGTGACCTATTCCCCGAGAATTCATATATAATTTCTTCACCCTAAAAAAGCTATTTTTATAAGTGTTTTAATTCCGCATGAGATCTAGGATATACGATCGACAAAAGAGTGACAATCACTACCAACATCATTGAGACTGTCTGGTCGATGAACAACATCTTTTCATCCGATTTCTTAGAAATGTTATCTACAGGTTCCCGTAGATTGAACATCATTCATCAATATGAATAAAATGATGAAATTGATGGAAGAGGAACATTTGAAACTTGACTCCAAAATGTAAATAATTTATTTAATTTTCCATGGAGAGGAATGATGAAAATGCATTGAATACATCAATAACTGTGATTAGGCATCCTGGTATTTTTAAGAATATTCTATATTTAATGAGCATAAATTATGGAATCATATGCACGGTTCGTTAGATAGACACGTTGGTAATTATTATTTTATATTATTACATCAGCCAATTAATTATAATTTGTTTGTTGATTCGGTAATTCAATATATTTCGTGTACATTTCACAAGTATTATCCAAATCTCCATTATTAATATCGCATTTTGTAAAATGTTTGGAATTACCGTTTATATAGTTGATAACATAGGATTGCGTACATCTAAAACCTATGATAATTTTTATTCTACATTCACCTTATTTATGATTACGACTCTATCATTCGAATATTCTGCAGTACAATACCTCACTCAATATTAACGATCGTTTTATCAATTTGTATAAGTTTTCGTTGAGCTAATACATGGAAGTCAATGTGCAAAATCATGAATTTTATATTGTCAACCTTGTCGATATTGGTATTGGTTGAGATGATAGCGGAATTAAAATGAAATTCAGTGCACTTAGCCGAAGACCCTTTATATTATCTCCTGCTAAATTTTGCAGGGGGTATTTAGATACCCCGCTGATCCACAGAATCTAAGATATGTTTTACCCTCAGGTCCTTCATGTCATCGGTCGTGATGATTTTCGGGGCTAGCCAGGCAAACCTGGCTCGGATAAGCGCAGGACAATATGATGTCATCAGAATTCCCTGACCTGTAAAGATCTCGGAGATTATCCTGATGCTTTGCCTACTCAGCAAGAGTATCTCGCTTGCCCTCAGACCTACCTCATTTCCAACCAGCGATTTAGAAGTTCGGCATCCGTCTTTATGGTAAGTCATGTTGATCTCTCAGATGGTTCCGCAAGATATGTATACCCCAATTGATGAGATCCCATTAAAGAGGTCTTGAGGACCGTCCAAACTGGCCCCGCTCTGACTAGTCTGTCCGCTCTCTCATTCCCTTTCAACCTGAGTGACCCGGAATGCAGGTCAGGTTGACCCTGTTTTAATCGGCTAACCTGTTAATGATCTCCCTGATATCCCTGACAAGCCTCGAGGACACAGTCGGTCTTTCCAGTGCGTTGAGTACCGCTTGACTAACAGAACAGATCCAGATGTCTCATTTATCTTACCATAGCCGAGTAGCCTTTCTGCTCATTTGTAGATGGCAAGCATCTTGCCTTGTAAGAGTGTGTTGAGATCCCCCATTCGCACGAAGTACTAATCAATATATTTAGGACAGCAAATGCCTGCCCCGACTCTTTTGTTTGTTCTAGACCCATTTGTATACCAAATTGTGCAGTGCTTTGGCGGGCGGCCATCTTCCCATTTCTCCTATTTTTCCCATTGCGGACATTAGCAAATTTCAGTTTCAATTCAATATCATCTGAAACTTGTTCATTTTGATTTCTCAGAACTCCGAAAATTTGGTCCTGTTTCACCTTTGTATTTAAATCAGTCATGATTTTCATTTCCTTCAATTATGTTCCTTCATTTTTGCCTTTGCGATATTGTCAACTAGGTAATAGCTAGTTGTATGATTTTCAGAAACCAATCAATTGATCAGAGATAGATAGATACGTTTCTATCTCGTTGTAAACTTCTCTTAGACATATGGGTGTTATTATGGCGGAAAAATTCACTATGAATGTTAATTTGAAAATAAAGTCGCACATTGAATATAACTGTTGGAGCTACTGTTCAAGTTTTAGCTTGCTGAAGCGCGAACCACCATTTGTATTGACCGAAAAATATTTCCTCGATTTGGATTTTTCCCTGAACTGTCCTGACAATCCTTGCAATTTTCCTTATGAAGAGTAATCCTCTCTGGATCCATTGCCACATTTTGGTCATCTAAATTCATATACATCATAATTTATTCGCACAACCTACATAGTCGAGGGTAAAAAATATTGGTCATCGCAAAGATTTTATAGACCACTAGAAAATGCAAAAATTTTTTTGCTTCGTGTTCAGACTGGCTAACACATAGTTAGTCAGAAAAAAGGAGGTTCGTGATTATTACTATTAACAAACAATGAAAAACAAATTTCAATTAACAGATGGAAGGTCTTTTATAATAAATCTTAGCAGCAAACAAATTTTTTCCCTCAACTTGTGGTATTGGAATAGTAAGATGTTGTAATGTGTCTGGGTATAATTGTCACTAAACGAAGGGAAATTCTGGAAAATTGGTGGAGCATTGCGCTTTTTTTCCTTCATATTTCTATCTCAGTCCTCCTCCAACGGGTCTAATTATATGTTTTCGTGGTCACTGAGTATTATTTCATGATCATAAGATCAAAACCGACTATATTTTTACGGAAAACTCCAGAAAATTAATATTTACAATTTCTGCAGGACAAACTTCAATCATTTTGTCTTTCGAAAAATGTTTGCAATGTTAATGGAAATAATAAGGTACCGTGATGGTTCTTGGTACAAATTTCACATAAAAGAAGGAAAATTCTGGGAAATTGGTGGGAAATTGCGTCGTTTTTTCTTCATATTTCTGTCTCCGTTCCCGTCCAACGTATCAAATTATATGTTTTTATGGTCGCTGAGTATTACTTTATGGTTATCAAATCAAAAACAACTATAGTTTCCTGGAAAATTCCGACTTCAGATTCGAGTTCAGCGGACTGAAAAACACCCTGATACCAAATTTCAGAAACTTTGGATTAAAAGAGCCCAAGATATTCATCTGTTATAAAAGACATTCCATTTGAAAATTCAAAATGGGTTTTCGTTGCTGATTAATAGTTAATAATCATGAGCAACTTTTTTTTTCTGACTAACGATGTGTAGCCATCCTGAACCCGATGCAAAAAACTTTTACATTATCGTGAGGTCTATAAAATTTTAAAAGTCTTTCACACTTTTGACTGAACTAACAAATCGTTGTGAGGGGTCATTCACAAATTACGTAACGCTGCTTTTCACTATTTTACCATCCCTCCTCCTCCTTTGTCCCGAATCGTAACAAACCATTGAGTCCCCCCCACCGTGATATTACGTAACGTATTATGAATGTACCTCCCTCAAATACTCATTTTGTTGTATCAAAAACAATTTGCTATACGATTTTTTGTTCTTACCAGACATTGTTTCTTAGTTGTAAAAGTAGAGAATCCAATCATCACACTTGTGTCGAGAGATATTTGATTATTTATATGGATACTAAAACGGTAAATAAAGACAGATGATTTATTGAATCGCCAAGAATTCTACTTTATCGGCTGCTCAGAAACCGGGCTTAAATTTAAAATACTTCACGTACGCCCGTTTATTTTACATGCAATATTCAAACCAAAAATTTATTTGTATTTACATTTTGTTACGTAACGCGACCGTATAAGCCCCCAGCCTCCCTGGGTCACAAAATGTAAAGAATCCCCCTCACCCCCAAAACTGCGTTACGTAATTTGTGAATGACCCCTGAATATACAGAATTAAAAGGAATCGATAATTGATTAGTATAATTTCAACGGAAGAAATATTCCCATCATTGGACCCAAGCCACGCGTAGTATTTTCTCCCTGTTGAATAACCTAGAACTGACCTCACACACCCACGGGTAGAATAGAAGTGTCTTTCCTTTTCCTTTTCCGGTGTCTCCCACAGAACACCCTCGAAGAGAAGCGGTCACTAACACCGAGCAACCAAGATCCATAGAATATCAGTACGGTCCATCTCTTTTAGAATCTACAGAACATGATTCTTCGGATATACCAAATATACGGTCTAACATAGCTGACCTCACAGGAGTTAACCGATTGCCTTACAGCGGCCATTTCTAAGCCATAAGGTGGAATTTACACATTACAATCTGTAACGGTTTATATGTCCGTTCACTTGATTACTATAAATAGAAGCCACTGGTGAAACATTTCTTCACTGGAAATGATATAGACCAATCTAGTTGCCATGCGTGACATGCGTGATGCATCTCAGCTACGCGTTCTGCTTAAAAATAACTGTTCTTTTTCGATTTCAACACCTGTGTCTGCAATATGCAATTTAAAATGCAGTAAGCATTTGCTAATTTATATGAAACACAATAATTAATAATTATTAGTTAAAAACGTCTTGGAAAGAGGCGATAAGTCTTTATAATTAGCAATATGTTTGATTAATATTGTTCTATAAATTCAATGTTCATTATAATACAATTTTTATCTGCAAGCCACATGCTTACCTCATCATTTTTCAATTAATCTACTGATATTTCAGTGATCAATGATTAAAATATGATAATTTGCATTTACTGATCAAAAACATGATTACTACTAACTATGTTCAAAATTATTTCTTTTGTGATCTCTTAATATATCGTGAAATCGAAGTATTCTATAATTTTGATCGTAGCCATATTCGAGTTAGAGCTATACTTTATTTCTCCTTCTATATTAAATTCAAATAGTATAATACGTTTTAGGAATATTCAGAGATCGTAAAAGAAGAAGAAAACAATTTAAATATTCGCAAAATTAATCAACCTGATTTCTTTCAGTTTTTTTTTCCTTTTACTTGAAAAGAAGAATTTCTTTTTTCTTCTTTTCTTGCGTATGAGTACGTAATATAAATTCCGAAATTGAATATTGGATCATTTCTGTATCTACTTAAAACTTGGACTTTTCATTCTCAACTGAATATTGGCTAGAATGTGGATCATACATGGTATATATCGAAGGATATAATGGAATCAATAAGAACATAAAACTGCCTGGATTTTGATAAGTTAAGTTATCATATTTGTTTATTTATAAGTTGAATTTTCAATAATTGTTTCGTCTTTATTGAATCAATATTTGTAAATTGTGCATATGTGTATATATGTGATTTTTGGAAAAAATTCGTGGAGTTCCACTCTTTCATTAAAGATTAATTTTATTTGATCCGATCCAAGAGAAACAATAAATATAACCTCATCATCATCATGGTCGAGCATACCAACTTCATAATTAGATGGATTGAAGGTTATAAATCCATAATAATATCCAACGGTGAGTACGCAGAGGTTTAACAATTTATTTGATTTACAAAGTGAGCCTCGATATTTTGAACTAAAAACATGAATTTTTTTATATTATCCCAAGGAATTGTTATGGTTTCGCTACCGTTTTTAACTTACAATGAGAAATTTTTCGAAAATAAATAATTTTTAATAAAATTCCGTTTACTAAACAAATATAACGGAAGGATAAGTATTTCTACCTTCACATGTTAACATTCACTATTTGCCACCGCTTATTCTTAGATACATTTGTTGTCTTCTTGAGTACTTTTGAGTAGAACACTATTTACCGCTTAATACCAAGTTCCATGTTATTCATGTACAGGGTGTCCCATTTTGGGTACTTTTGCGGGGTATCTCCTTTATTTTTAAAGATAGAGAGTTGCGGTTTTCGCGACACTGTGCTACTTTTTCATAAAACTCAAGATGCCGTCAACAGAATTTTCATAGCCCTTTTAGTTTTTAAGATACAGGGCATTTCTGAAAATGTTGCATTTTGTGACCCCCTCGTATCTCCGTTATCCTTCAACTTATCGAAAAGGTAAAATAACATTCTAATAGATTTTTTTCCGTAGAATGCAGTGGTGTAGATAACTTTTGTTACATATTTACTGTTTTTGAGTTATAAAGTAAACTTACGTTTTTTTAAATGGAACACCCTGTATATTTATAGACTATAAAATTTGTCTTTTTTTTACCTTTTCAAAAATATATGATAGTATAAACTTTTTTTCAGAAACACGCAAATAATTGACAATTTTCAGAAAATTAAATACATATTTTAATAGTAGGCTATGGATAACAATAATAAACAAGGGCAACTTACATATTACTAACAAATAATTGGATACCTTGTATATAGGTCTCTATTAAAAAAAATTCCCATAGATCTTTTTCTAACAGTAAGTTTGTAACAACAGTTTTGTGGCGTAAAGTGACTATAACAAAAACACAAAAAAATAACATTATTAAAAAAAATTAAATGTGATGTTCAAATTGACCACCATTTTCTCTAATGCAAAATTGGCACATCTTTGAGATTCTTTGAATAGCGTTCAAAAGAACCATTGTTCTCATTCGCAGATTTCGAAAAGCTAAATGAATTGCCTCTCGAAGTTTTGCAATGCCGTCATATCGAGTTTTATATACTTCATTTTGTATATAACCCCATAAAAAAAAATCTAAAATTGAGAGATCTGGTGATCGTGGAGGCCATCTAACAGGTCCGTTGGTACCTATCCATCTTTGAGGGAAGTTATTATTTAGAAAGGCCCTTAAGAGCCTAGAGTTATGACTTGGGGCACCATCTTGCTGTAGGTAAACAGCATTATACTGGGCTAATGGGATGTTTTCGAGCAGTTCTGGAATAACTTCCTCAAGAATTTCTAGGTATCTACGTGCTGTAGGACCTCCTTCAAAAATCCTATAAACTATATGTCTACCCAAAATAAAACATGAAACCTCAACTCCAAAGCGTCCTTGTTGTTCCCTTTCAAACATTAAATGCAGATTTTCACTACGCCAGTTCCTGGTATTGTGACGATTGAAAATGCCAGCACTTGAAATAAAGCATGCGTCTGACCAAAAAACAAGTCTGCCAAATAAATCGTTAGCATCGATTTGTTGCAAATACCACTGGCAAAACAGTGCCCGGCGCTCGGCATCGCCAGGATGCAAATGTTGTAGTATATTAAATTTGTATGGATGATACTTATATTTCTTCAAGATCCTCTGAGCGTTAGTTTTTGGCACACCAATTTCCTTCTAAATTTTTCTACATGAGGACGAAGATGTTGCTTCTATATATCCTAAAGTATCTATCTCTTTTCTTTTCCTGTTCTCTTTGTTGTATGTTTTAGGGCGCGGGTGAACAAATGATCCGTGCTCAACTAAATTTGCTTTTAAACGGGCAAATATCCCAAAAAACGGTTGCCTTCTTTCTGGATATCTAACAAGCAAAAATTAAAATGATAATAGAGATTTTCATAGCCATAATAGCTTACTCACCTTTGGAAATATAATTCCGAAGCTTCTTCAGAATTTTCATTACTCTGTATAAAACATACCATCATATCATATTTCTCATAATTTTCGTAAACTGCCATTATTCGAAAAAATTGATAAATATCTATTGAATAATGATACCAAAAGAACGAAAATAAACAGCTTAAATGCGATAGAGATTTGATGTTTATTTCTGTTTCTTGTCATAAACAATATCAATGGCCTACAATTAAAATATGTATTTAATTTCTAAAAATTGTCAATTATTTGCGTGTTTCTGAAAAAAAGTTTATACTATCATATATTTTTGAAAAGGTAAAAAAAAGACAAATTTTATAGTCTATAAATATACAGGGTGTTCCATTTAAAAAAACATAAGTTTGCCATATAACTCAAAAACAGTAAATATGTAACAAAAGTTATCAACACCACTGCATTCTACGGAAGAAAAACTATTAGAATGTTATTTTACCTTTTCGATAAGTTGAAGGATAACGGAGATACGAGGGGGGTCACAAAATGCAACATTTTCAGAAATGCCCTGTATCTTAAAAACTAAAAGGGCTATGAAAATCCTGTTGACGGCATCTTGAGTTTTACGAAAAAGTAGCACAGTGTCGCGAAAACCGCAACTCTCTATCTTTAAAAATAAAGGAGATACCCCGCAAAAGTACCCAAAATGGGACACCCTGTACATTATCCATTATAAATTGTCGACTATGTTGCGTTGAGATATGATAATTCTATATTAAAAGCACTCATTTGCTTATGTGGAACAATTGTGCAGCTAGACTAAATTCATATTAACCCAGTCCTGGAAATATTGAGTTAAAATCAGTTAATTTTGTAAGCGTAGCAAGGAGGGTACACCAATTGAATTGGCATATAAATTCAGAGATAGAATATAAGATACGTCTTGAAGCATTTACTTCAAAGATAGATAGCTCCAGTAGCAGAATTAATATCGTCCGTTAGTGACGTACGCCTCCAGAAGTCAAACTGATAGTAATTGACTCTACTGCAATTAGTTAACCCTACGTTGTATTCTTCGGGATGAAATCATCGCTGCTACTATTTAGCCTCTCATTCGGAACTAACTCTATATAATTTTGAAACAATAGTATATTCTCATTATTAACCAGAATCGTTCCAAGCATGAAGTTATCTCCCATCCGTTTCTGATGAATTCGGGATATTTTGTTATTAATTAAGGGTGATTCTAAATTAACGGAGACGGCCGAGGGGGGTGGGGTGGTATGCGGAACTTGTCGGTACAATTTTTTTCGTTTCTACATCGTATTTGAACTCGTTTACCAGCATTCAGAGATTAAAATACCCTTTAAAAAGTTTTTCATGAATTTTTTCCATATTTTGGGTTGTTTTTCAACGAAAATGACAAAAAACTGTTTTTGACACCAGAAAGAAGTCATTTCCGATTGAAAATTGTCCGCTGGATTCGAAAATTGTATCAGTTTCCTTCCATAATCCTTACATAACACATCATTTTCTATCCATTGGCTGATTTTCGACAAAATTACGGCTTCATATCGGTGTGAGCAGCCACTTAAAAAAAATTGTTGTTCAGTGAAATATGCGTGTTTTCACCTCAGCTTTATGATAAAATTTTGAATTCTTCTGACTAAATGAATTTTAAGCGTCGAAAAATTGAAAACGACAAGAAACCGATATTACTGTACAGAAATCTGTCGTCCGGTCGCTGACAAGTCTTTTTTGGGACATATGACACGCAGATTCCGCAAAAAAAAAACAAATTTTCCAAGTGGCTGCTCACATCGATATGACGCCGTCAAAAAAAAAGGTATTTTGCCGAAAATCAGCCAATGAATAGAAAATGATGCGTCATGTTAGGAAACTGACAACATTTTCGGATTCAGCGGCCAATTTTCGATCGGAAATGACTTTGCGGATGGTTATTTACTATAAAATGTCGATTTCTGGGGTCAAAAACAGTTTTTTGGCATTTTCGTTTAAAAACAACCCAAAAAATTGAAAAATTCATGAAGAACTTCTTAAATAGTATTTCAATCCCTAAATGCCGGTAAACGAGTTCAAATACGATGTAGAAACGAGAAAAAATGCCCCGGCAAGTTCCGCAGACCCCTCCACCCCCTTCGCTGTCTCCTTTAATTTAGAGTTGCCCATAATGAATTTCGATTTATAGCACATAACCGAAACGGTTTTATAACTGAGTATTAATTTAATCTATACGCCTATCCATCAAAGGTGTACCATCCATGTGAGTGAGGATGGACTGCAACCTAGGGAATTCAAAATCTCATTTATTCACTGTAATATCTAAGTTAACGGATGAAATAGTACTCAAGGGACAGAAACGTAACATTTGTGAAGAATTAAATCTCATCCCCTCAGTATGGCTTGAGATAAAGTTGATCATGTTCATAGGATAACTGGCCACCATTGAATAATAGAGAGAAAAAAATAATCTGATCAGTCATCTTCTTTAGAACCTAGGATTCCAACAAATTGTGCGTACAGGTTCCGGAAATGATAGGGCATTTTTCTTGCCTCAACAATATTAACGATTGATGAATCCCTACCAATGAGGTTAGATGATGGGGTGCCGCCATATATTGTTTCAAAACGGTCCCGCCATATTGGTGCTGGCTTTGCGTCAAGTTTATGTTTCCGTCCGCTGTGGTATGGCTTTTGATACATTTCAAAGACTACATTTGTTATTATTTGAAATGATTAAAAATTTGCAGGGGTAGGACAGCAGAGAAGAAGTTGTTATCTGTTCAGCGACGTTTCGACCATATATTTTTGGGTCCTATTGAGGCTAAAAATATGGTATACACATATGAATTGGCACTTTACTTTAAATTAGAGTGTTATTCATGTAATAACAATATTCAAGTTTACAATTTCACTGAGAAGACAACTGAAATAAGTGAAATAATAATCTGGAGTACTTACCTTCCAAATATAACATCATTGCTAAAATGTTGAAATTACATATATGACAAATGAAAACATAAAAACAAAAAGCTGAAAAATACGTGATGAAATTAATTAAGAATAGCAGAATCAAGTCAATCTCTGTGAACCTCTCGTCACTACAGTCCGATTAAGGTCTTGGTTTGTTTTAGTATAAGATTCTTATCTTCCGAAGTGAATAATTACGATGGACACTTGAGCAGCATGATTTCAATATGTTCAGAGCCACGTTATACAGTTTTGTTCTTTGCTTTATTCAATAAATTACCATGAATATATTACTATGAATATGAGGTTGGTAACGTGAGTTCTTAGATTAATATTATCAGTAATCTGTATATGTATGATTGCACTTATACATCGCTTCACATAACCGGCCCCTTTATCATTAAAATTAGTGGTATGATTAGTTAGAAAATAATGTTGTGCTCTTTTTTGCTGTCCTATTGCCGCTAATTTTCTACTGTCCAAAGCAGGGACGATACCACGTTATTGAATTATTTCAAATATTTAACAGTTCTAACATGTCCTCATGAGCAGTGTGCAGTGATTGCAGTCTCCAAGGTGTTGGTAAAAATGAATTCACTGAAATTTCATTCCATAGGTAAGTGTAAACATAAGACTGGATCGGATTTTATCATTTCATTTAAAATGTGGGAAAACTTTAGACTATAGAATCGCATTTGTAACATCAAATATGGTTAGAACCTTCTTGTCATACATAGTTTGAACCACGGTCGTACATACAGGTCTGGGAACTCGAGGCTGTTTCCTATGTGAGAAGTGACTCCGCTAAGCGTCAACTGTCGCGTAGTACCAAAAAGGGTAGCGCAGTAGTCGAAGATTGATCTCTGACACTATACACCATGTTCTCTAACAACTGTCATTCTTGACTTGTAAACACAAGGAATACCTGCGTTTTAAATAAAAATAACGAAACTGTGCATTGTGCCGAAATTCAAAATGAGGTTTAACGAGGTCTTTTATGAAGATGTTTTTAAGGTGAGTAATACATTTTGACAAGAGTAACAGCTCTACTCCTCTCTCAAATCAGAATAGTAAATATTGCGTTACGAGAAAAATTATTTTACTTAAAATGTGCGGTTATTATCTATCAATCTTTGTATTGTGGGGCTTGAAATTTCAACGATATGACGCCTAATCCTGACATCAAACTTCGATCCAAGCGCTAGCTAGTGGCTGAGCGATGGACTAAGAGTTTGGCGACACGTAAGAGATTCATGTCAAACATACGAGTTCCCAGACCTGTATGTACGACCGTGGTTTGAACCAAGCTCTATTGGATAATCACAGAGTTTTATTGATTGAGAGTATTATCGGAAGGGATCTGAACATACGAATGATTGATCTATCTAGGAATAAAACAGATTAAAATGAGACAGTAAGTATAAGGCACACTAGCAACAAAATTATATCATTTGATAAGCAATAAATCGTAAAGAATACAATTTGTATTATTTTAAAATGAATATGTTACTAGGTATTCATTGTTTTTCTTCATTCTTGAAATGCATATTTACTCTATATCCATGATACCGTTTATATTTGATTTATTGAATACTAACAGCGTCTACTTCTAATCTCACTCAATGATTCCTGAACATCAGAGAGATTCATTCTGGGAATAAAGTTAGAGTATGCTCATTCTCAGGTGAAAGATATTAGAGTGAGGGTACCAAAGGCAGTGTGTAGGTCTGGTTTCGATTTATAGTCATACGCTATTGCCACGTTTGCAGAAGGTACCACTATAATCTGTAGGTGAAACTAATGGAGAAGCTGTAAGTAAATTGCAAGTAATTTGATAATTGGACTAAACAATGGCAAATGGAACTGATTAGGAGTAAATCTGATGACATGTACTTTTCCTATGAAGTTCATCAATATTTACATGTCATCCAAAATAGTAGCATATGCTACTTTGGTAAAATATCTATGACAGGTGGTCACTTTCTACAAATCGTTGATATGAAGCAGAGACAAAGTTGGTGCCAAGATAGATCCCTGGGGAATATCAGCTTTGAGTATCAATGTATCGGAGGATACTTCGTCAACCACCACAGGAAATGATCTATCTGAGAAAAAACTCAATATAAGCGACAAAGTTGAGGCGACAAACCATATGACGGAAGTTTCCCATGAATAAGGCTTTGCTGCCAGACTCGTTCAAATGCTTTGGGGATATTCAATGCTACAGCTAGAAATCTCACCTTTTGATCTCTGCTTAGGAAAGCCATGTTGCCGGTCATTCAAGATTTTGGACCTCGATGTTAATTGTTTTCTCCATCACTTTAGATATCACAGATAATAGTGCAATGGGTCTGTAGTTATTAGGGAGGGCTTTCTTTTTTGGAATTGGTTGGACTCTAGCTGTATCCTAGCTGGGAATTAACACATCAAGTTTGTATTAAAGGGTAAACAACCTGCAGAAAACTGGTATTAATTCAGGAGGTGAAGGGAGGAGTCGCAGATGGTCTGAACATCCAGCGTTCTATTTTGCGAATATTTCCTGATCAGTATGAAATTAAGAAGGTCTACACTGAACACAATCTCGATTAATATCATTCTTCGAATATCATGAAATGTAACACTGTATAACTGCTAGGGAGTGGCTGAACATCATGATTTGGAAAACAGGGAACCACTATTTATTTGGCTATTGCGATTAATATAACATAATTCATGTAGAGAGATTCAGTGTCTTTTCAAGGTCATTTTCTGTGCCTATTCATGTTCCATCTTGAGCACGTGAACTTGCTTTTATTACTTCCCATTTTATAATATAATACAAGTTGTTGAGACCCTTAGGAGCAGTTAACGACTTCAGCTTCGCCGCCGCTTAAACTAATATATTATTAACGATTAGGAATAACTAAAGGCGTAGAAAGACGGTAAATTGAATTCTCATGAGATTGAAAGTTCATTTGAATTGACAGAGACAAATTTCGAGACTTGCGTTAGATCCGGGCGTTGTGAGCGCCTGTGCCAGTATCTTATTGCCTCGAGATTTTTTCAAGGCTGATGATTTTTGGAGAATGACTTTTGATCTTGAAACTGTCGATTTTCTTCATGAAAGGTATACTTGATACATGTCGCTAAAGTACATTATTTTCAGAGGAAACTGAATTTGGAGAATTTGTGGAAAATCATACATTATTGTATGTTAAATTCATATTGTAAGATTAGACACTACTCTGTAGATATCACTTCTATTTTTAACTTTGGTTACTAGAGTTGCAGCTTTATTATGCCATGAAATTCGATTCACGGAAGTGATATCAACATAGTAGTGTTTAAATTTACAATATGGATAAAATTTGGGATCACATAGTAAAGGTTGTAATGATAGAATTTTTTTAATTATTTACTATCGTTCTTATAACATGAGTTAGAAGTAGCAAACAAGGAAAAACAACAAAATGCTTGACCATCCAAACCTGAAACCAATAGTTAAAGCGAAATTTTTATTTCAAATATGTGTATTTCCGTCATGTCTACCATTTGCTTCAATGCGTTTCTGACATGCTCATTACGCGAAATTACAAAGAAGAAAATAAAAAAATATATATGGCGTTGAAATATGCAATCCGAATCAATACATGCAATTATAAAAACGATAATTTCAACAATTTACAAGAAAATACAGGTAGGTCCATATATTTAACCTTTTTTGGAAATGAAATTTTGATAAAATTTACAAAGTTTTTCTTATTACAGTGTATAAACTAGTTTTTCATCTAGTGTAGTATCATGTCTTGGATCCGTTAAAATTAATACGAAGAACTTTCAACATCACAAGATCACACCTAAAGTAAGTATTAATATTATTGAACGTTACCGAATGATGGACGGAGTTCCTGAAGGTAGATTATTATAGAAAATATTACTTTAACTGGCAATTTTGTGAATTGAAAATAATTTCAGTTATTTCTTAGGGAGTATGATTTAATAGTTAACTTACTATTTTTTCACAATTTGACAAAAACACATTCATCGCCTATAATTTTAAGTTCAGTATTATCACCAATTCACACTTCACGAAAAGCTGAAGTTCGGCATTTTCACAAATAACTGTACATCCACTTCAAAACGTTTGACTTGTTTATTGACAACACAATCCCTGATGATTGAATAGTAACTGAACTATGAAAGGAAATTAAGTTCCAAAGAAGCGGTGCACCATAAAAGTAAACGTAATCTGGAATTTCATTGTCTATAACAAGGCCATAATAACTGTCGTTTCAATGTCTTTCATGTTCATTTGATAAGAAAATACTCAAACATGTCATAATATGCTCCAAAACATAGAAATATGCATACAAAAAAGTTCAGATAAGCATTATTATATAAAGTTTACATGCAACTCACTATTTCCTACAACAAATCATTTCTGGAATTAGCAATAGGGCCAGAATAGACTAGAGATTCAATATATCCTCAGAAATAAAGGTCTCGTATATTCACTTCCTCCTCCGATCCACAGATAGGCGAATAGGTTATTCAAATCCTGTCCATTCAATTTTACTTGGAAGCTCAAAAAAGTAAACGTTTGATTCAAATTCGTGCTGAAAATGATGCATCCTCTCCTTCCATATTCAGAGAGGTCATATTTATCAGATAATGTTGCAGCTTACCTATTCATCAGATCGATGTATAAGCTATCCACAAATTTTCTACATTTAATTCTATATTCATTCGCGTACGAATGTTGTGAAACTCAAGCTTCACATCAGCCTTACCCTCGCTTAAACTTTTATCCCGGACAAAGCTTCAGGAAATTGAATCTGTTAGTGTTGCAGCTATTTAGTTCGATGTTGTAAAAGCTTGCTAAATTTGAATAACATTATTTCGCGAATGGCATTCGGCAAACAACATGTAGAAACGTAATCGAATTCTGAGAGTAATGCCAACCGTTCTCAAAATGTCAATGTGGGGTTGTTCCTGGTTGAGCTGGAGGCGAGCGGCTCGAGCTGCCGTTTGATGATGATGTATGCGCGGTATTCATCTTCCTCTAGTCGTCTAGCTGGATGCTCTCATTAACACCGCCTCTGGCCAGCAAGATGCCTCATTTTTCATCATTCTCGCTAGTGAGTGACGTCTGACGTAGTAGCATACTTGATTGTGATTAATATTCTCCAGATTTGGACTTGGCGCCGAGATTAAGGGTTTCCTTTAAAAGGAGATCCGTATTGTATAAAGTGGCGCTACTCTGCTATCGCGGAAGAGCTTTATCTGGTAAGGATTTCCTTCATGGTTAGTTGATAAATAGGTATGTTCTGTAAATCAGCTCCTATTTGTATAATATTTTCCATGAATACCGATTATATTATACATTCGAATCTTCACCAACAGACCCGTGAAGATCAAGTCTTCAAATATCATGAACACAGTTTGAAAGGCAACACTCAACAACACTCTGCGAATTATGTTGGGTAGCTCCAATAAGAACCTTCATGAAAATTTGATGATACTTCAACAAATCAAAATAATCTCAATTAGAATTTCAAGAAGGTTGATATTGAGAACCTAAGGAATTATACTGACATCAGTAGGTTCAAAATTTTCGTGATGCACCCAATTACAAGAGCATTGAAGACTTAGATGTAAGCACCTTCCTCCAAAACAAAGTAGCACAGCAAAAAGCCAGCATGATCATGACTGGAATCAATACCCGAGTATTGGTCGATCATCGTACATAGCACCGACAGCTGATACAAGGATTCGAAAATGTGTATCACAACTATACCGGAGGCAATATCCTCCAGAAGTGCAAGAAGGACTCGGCTGAATCATGAAAGACAATGGAACCCAAAACCCATCGAGCTCATTGAAATTATTGAATTGCACGTCATTCAATTGTCGTTGATCAATAACTTGATTGAATTAACCTGAATTGGATACTAGTTTCCTAACATTCTTCACAAACTTTGCAACTGAGAAGTTGTGAATTCAAGCACCAAAACAGCCTATTTTGCTAGGCTAAAATGCACCAGTACCAAGTTCTTTTCTCGTGCCAGCAATAATGTTATTAACGCATTTGGTTATTCATGGAATATTTTCACTGAGGTACTATGGCCTAAGCAGGGTCCAAATTTGTGACCTGCAGATTGATTGAGAAATAAATAATTCAGCTATTCCATCTCGAATTCATATATTGTATAACCGGCTAACAAAATAATTAATATCAACTCCCCCATAGTAAGACCATAGTGCTGCTAGGGAAAAGTTAATGAATACTGACCACCTAAGAACTATCTGTAACTATTAGTTCTAAATATTTCCAGACATTTTACGGGAGAAATGATAGCTGTTATTTGTTTTATAAGTTCTCTATTGATAATTCATGCAGATATATGTTTTATGCGTACATTTGATGTTATAAAAACACAAAAACTGGTTGATTCCGACCGCTGGTGTAATGTCGACCATTGTGGCAGGTAAACTCGATAATATCGTGCAATTAATTTCATATCTGTGGTCATAATAAATGTCGCAAATTTAAATAGAAGCTTTTTGAGCATCAGTATACGTCCATCAGAACGGCATATCCACCATACTTCATTATAAGAACTGAATTCTTCAAATAAAATACATTATGTCTTCTCTACGTTATTTTCGAGTTTCCTTTCCCTTCTGTTTAATCATGGCAATGTGCTTCTTTTTCTGTATTCGAATTTCAACTTCATTCATTGATATTTTTCACGACTTTCTTCAACCGGTTTCCTCTGTCTTTATAAGATCTACTCTTATTAGATTAGATTGTAGAACGATATCGATGGAAAGACTTCACTAGAACAGAGAATTTCAGCAGGTCTCGGGCTTGACAATAAAAGGGTGACCAGCATGAGTTCGTCTAGTCTGCCTACCTGGAATCGCTCGTTGTGAAATGACGAGTTTTCTATAAGCACCAAAAATGGCAATATCTGAGTGTAGGACGGAATCACTCACATTCCTTCGATGTGACATCACCAACCTGCCGACAAGCTCATTTCTGAAAAAAATCCATGAGTTCAGCCTATACTAAGGAGCTGAACTCCAAACATGCGAACAGTACTCCAAGACAAATCGATGCTATGATTTGTAGATCATGAGGTGCTGCTGGGGTTTAAAGCTCTTAATAGGAATAGTCGTACCTGGCATCATATTAGGGATTGCAAGATATATTTCCATATTGAAGATTTGCAAATTTAAGATATGTATTTCTCTTCCTTCCCAATACAATTAAAGATGGCGTTATAATCCAGGAATTCATACAAAGTCAATTCAATCCTGGCCTTAATAATCAAGAAATCTAATTACATTTAGCAAATAATATTACACAAATATATGAATTCAAATATTCGTACTAGACAGTTTTTGTCTATTTTGCCATTTTTCTTAAGCTCCGCCTTTTGTGCTTTTTTGAAATTTTATGCCACCTACCTACACGATATTATCCATATTTCTATTACTAAGCCTTCCTGTAATAAAATTTTGGGTCAATAATAGAATATCAATGGTTTGCTTATTAATGGTTTCTTATGAAAATTCACCTGATCGCGGTTTGAGGCTTAACTATTGGGAAATCCCTAACCTTTCGCCCTTTTGTACTAAACAATTATCAGTTGTACAGACGGTTACTGTATAAGAGTTAAGTTTTGTTGCGTATGCTGGAAAAAGAAGAAAACACATTTTGAAAAGTTTTAGACGATTCTTGGGTTTGTTTAGAAATATGACTTATGAGTCAAGTGCATGGATCCGACCATATCCGGGACTTTCTCTAGAAGGAGATGGCGCATTTTGTAAGCTGTTCGGCAAATCGGTTAATTTTATTCTTTCTTCCTCTTTCACCCACCCCTAATAAATTCCAGAGTGGTATTAGAATTCTAATTATTGTTATTTTCTTGAATTCTCAGATTTAAAGTACTAAAAAGTACCTTATTGACCAGCATTGTGGAACTCCACTTCATAAACGGAATTCAAGAAAATTAAATTCCTCAAAGTTAGTTTAAATATCTCTGTTTAAGCAGTGCAAAAAGGGGAAGGGCACATTTGAATTTGATTTATGCCAGATGATGATTGCGTCCAACATTCCTCTGTATAAGGTTAATGATCCTAGTTTCAAGTTATCTTTTGAATAACATTTTACCGGAGGAGAGTACATTGAGCAAAAAAATTATGGGACAGATGCCATATGGAATGTATCTCAAAATTTAAACAGGAGTAAGAGGGCAATTTTTCTATATCATCGTGAATGAAATGACAGATGTATGCGGCAGATATATAGCTAATTTCACGATAAGAATTTCGAATGAAAACTTTATTTAGTTGCCGTTACAAAATTAGAAAATCAAATGATTCAACTATATGTAGATTCATACAAGATAGCTTAACAAACCTCTTCTTATCCAATGCTGTCAATAAAATAGTTCTAATGCTTTCAGATGCTGCGGCATATAATATGTTGAACGCTGCACATTGAGCAAAAAAATTATGGGACAGATGCCATATGGAATGTATCTCAAAATTTAAACAGGAGTAAGAGGGCAATTTTTCTATATTATCGTGAATGAAATGACAGATGTATGCGGCAGATATATAGCTAATTTCATGATAAGAATTTCGAATGAAAACTTTATTTAGTTGCCGTTACAAAATTAGAAAATCAAATGATTCAACTATATGTAGATTCATACAAGATAGCTTAACAAACCTCTTCTTATCCAATGCTGTCAATAAAATAGTTCTAATGCTTTCAGATGCTGCGGCATATAATATGTTGAACGCTGCGGTTAGCTTAAAAAAATTTTTTATCCCAACTTGATTCATTGCACTGTGTGGGGGTTATTCGAATTTGCAGAAGAAATAAGAAATCTGTTTCCGTTGGTGAATGATTTCATAAATTTTATGGAAATAGTTTTTTTAGGGGCTCCGTTGAGGGTGCAGACATATAATTACAAGATGAGGACGTGGTTCGGAGCAGTTTTCTTCTACTGCAATGAAATGGAATTAGTAATGTCAGAATTCGATGATAATATTTCCTAAGTCATTCAAGATGCAAAAAAAATATTTAAAAATCCGAAATTGAAACATCAACTCGCATAATATATCAATGGCAATAATAAATAGCACAATCACCTTGTAGGAAAACCAAAACGTAGATTCATGTGAGTCAGTTAAGTTAAAAGATAATTTAAAGTCAAAAATTGAATCAGCACCTAGAAGTAATGATCAAATAATTCCTAAAAAAATTAAGTATGTTTTCGACAAGAATGAAGGTTTCTCGTTTTTATCTGATGTTGCTGAAATTTTCAATGGAACATTTTCAGAAGAATTATAAATAGAGCCAGATTTATTATCCGCTCTCAAATATGCTCCAATTCCATCTATCGATGTAGAGCATTCATTTTCAATGTACAAATTAATTTCAACTGATAGAAGACATAGTTTTAAAACAGAAAATATAGAATAGCTTCTAGTTGCAGCTATTAATGATAAAATTTTGAGTGATTAGAATGTTTAATTATTAATTAACAATATGTTATTAATATTATTTTGTGCAAATATATTTGTGTTAGGTTCATTTACTTTGTATAATAAATAATAATTTATTATTAATAATTGATTAATTATGGTCTTAATGACATTTTGCTGATATTGCCTATATGTTAAGATTTCTGCCTTTTTCAATACAAATCTTCGCCTATATAAGAGCTTTTTTCTTCAATTTATGTTGCCTATAAATCCGAGCTTTATCAGCAACAACAAAATTTTAGCTAATTCAATCACAATTTAATAACGGGAATCATGATAGAAATGTCTTGTCTTGAGGTATTCCTCAAGTTCGCATCTATCAAATTCGCTAATGTTTGTAAGGAGTGACCTGCGTCTTGAGACGCGTTTTGAGCTGCATCTTTTCAGGATGTCCCATCATACATACTATGTGGTGTAAATGTCCAAACAGCTACGTACCTATTCAAGTGGTCTCTTCCAAATCGGCTTTGTTCCGTTGAATGACATGGAAGTGACAAAGGTACTTTAACGGGACGCCTGGCATTAATTCTTAAAGCCTCCTGCCAGTTTTCCTGCTTACAACTTGTTCCACTTTTCAAGCTCTGATGCAGTTGCAGATCGGTTTCGCAACGATGCCAAGCATATAGTCATATTGTGCCGTTGTACATCTAAGTCTCCGTTTTAAACTGTCAGTGTCCCTATTTCGTTGAATAATGCTTAACACGGTTGACTGATGCATATTCAGCCGTCGAGCTATCTCAGCTTCCGTTAAGCCTTCCTTACTAAAGTTGCCTACACACGCTGATGCATGCATCGCAATTCTCGCAGCTGGTCTCCACAGGCTGCTTTCAATGCATCATGATCGGCTCAGTGAGGTGACTAGATGAATTCGGTACTACCAATTTTATGTGATGCTCATTAAGAAAAATGACCGGAATCAAAAAGGAAGTGGTCTAAAAGTTGGCTTGCAGAGAAAATGTAATCTTTGGGAGATGTGAAGCTATAACAACTGTCTACTCATGAATGAGACAAACTGTGATTATGTAATTTAATAAAATTAAACAAAAATATGTCACTACATATCTAACGGCTATAAAAGTGAAACTTTTTTTGGGAATGATGTCATTAAGCAAACAAAAAAGTAAAAAATCAAAGTGAAGCATAATCAACTTTGACATGTAACGATAAGCAATATAAAATTTGTATGATTAAAAAATTGAAAAAAAAATTCACAAGGAATTCAAAGGAAAAATCACAGTTTCACTTGTATATTTCCGTATCATAATTTCATGATATCAGTAAGACTGGGATTTGTTTCATTTTTATCGAATTTTTCCATTACACAATGTTCATCTAACATGTCTAACGTTACATGAAAAATTTTATTTTGTTTCACTTCAATTTTAACCTTGTTTGTTCCTTTAATGACAGTTTCCAAAAAGGTTTTCACTTCATTCGACATTGGATTTGTACTGACACATTTTCTTTTTGTAATTCACAAACTGTAGTTGCTTACAAAATATTTGGAGAATAAAATAAATGCATGTAATACTGTCGTATTTTCTACTTATCAAACAGGTCTTAGCTGTATGTTATTAATTCAACAAATATTCAAGTCGATTTCAAATTCAAAAGTAACAACAAATGGTTTTTGTTTTTCGGTATTAAATTCACTTATTAAATAAGTAAAAACAAGTGAATGACAAAAGGAAGTATTTTTCATTAGATTCCTGTTACAAAATGCTTAATTTTGTTCGATTATTAAAATAAAACTGATCCTACACCTCAAAGATTATGATAAAGATATAGAAAATCAATTTTCAGCTTCAAATCAACTTTATTATCCATACCATTTTTAATATTATGAAGTTGAAGTATTATTATTCTCTAAGCTAACACACAAGATACCCGATTATCGCAATTTAAAAAGAAATGAACGATTTCCAAATCTAATAAATAACAATCTCAGTATTTAACACTATTATAGTAGGATGAATATATTATTTGAACTAATATTCAAGTCCAGTCGTTTTTTTATAGAACCAAATGAAAACACATTAGGTATTCATATAATCATAAACAAATATAAATATTCTAAAAAGTTTATTTTTAAGCTATTGCATAGCTTTTATCGTGGGCTTTGAGCGCGGCGACCGAATCAAGAAATTCCGCAACGGAAATAACCTAACACCCCCCACTCCGCCTACCATGTAGCTCGGCCGAGCGTTCGCTTAACGTGTATGTATATGGTACGACTGTACGAAGCTCGCACGGATCGAGACGAGCTCCTTCGATATCGGACGAATACAAAAGCAGCTGTTTGTGAGAAAGTATATAGGTGTATAGGTATCTACCATATCTTTATAATGCCACACTCACCGCATGTGCGCCCCGTAAGTATACATGTAGCTATATATACTGTTGTAGATAGTGTGCCAAAAGGTGGGGTAGCTATTTACCAAAATAAAAAATACGTGTGGCACTCGAGGACTGCCGCGTTAAAGCTATCGCATAGCATTTTTTATCAACTTATGCAATTATAATTATTTATTTATTTTTTACTTATGCAGTATTTTTTTTTCTTTGATATTAATTCAAGTTACACTTTTTGAGCGTGGTGACCGATAAGAACACAAATTTTTTTCTCTTATTGGATAAATGAGCAGTTAATATCATTTAAAATATTTTCATTACATGAAGGTTATCCAGGAATTTTTATCATTGAAACTATAGGTTTATGGTAACTGAAATAAGAAACATAAGTTTGAGACTTGATATACTTTGAATATCTGGAAAATACCGCGTCAATGGTGGTCCCATATTTTGTTGTGGATTCTTGTGGATCATTATTCATTTTCAAATTCAACTTTTCCGAAAAAAAAGTTGTCAACCGCTCTGATTTTTTATCAGCGAAGTTGATGTTCAAATCGCCAGCCAAGATAAGTGGAAATTTATTACCATTTCTACCAAGTATTTATTACCATTTCTACCAAGTATTATCGACCCTTTTCCAGTGTACTCCAGTGAAGTGCGATGGATAAAATGCTCTACCCCGTCCAATTTTGGATTCGGATAAATGTAAATTGCTACCATGACTATGTGTAGGCCATTTCTAAGTTTGCATAGGCACGCACAAATATCTCCAACAAATGAGCGCCTGACATTAACATCGCTAACGTGTGCAATATTTATTTCAATATTCGTAGTCATAATTTTAGTAACATTATTATTATTTTGGTAAATAGCTACCCCACCTTTTGGAACAGTATCTACAACAGTATATATACCTACATGTATGTCTTACTACAGTATAAAGATATGACAGATACCTATACTCCTATATACTTTCTCACAAACAGCTGCTTACGTATTCGTCCGATTTCGGAGCAGCTCGTATCGATCCGTGCGAGCTTCGTACAGTTGTACCATATACATACACGTTAAGCGAACCCTCGGCCGAGCTACATGGTAGGCGGAGTGGGGGGTGTTAGGTTATTTTCGTTACGGAATTTCTTGATTCGGTGGCCGCGCTCAAAGCCCGCGATAAAAGCTATGCAATAGCTTAATAATAATGTTAATAATATCGTGACTCCGAATATTGAAATAAATATTGCACACGTTAGCGATGTTAATGTTAGGCGCTCATATGTTGGAGATATTTGTGCGTGCTTATGCATACTTAGAAATGGCCTACACATAGTCATGGTAGCAATTTACATTCATCCGAATCCAAAATTGGACGAGGTAGAGCATTTTATTCATCGCACTTTACTGGAGTACACTGAAGAAGGGTCGAAAATACTTGGTACAAATGGTAATAAATTTCCTTTTATCTTGGTTGGCGATTTCAACATCAACTTCGCTGATAAAAAATCAGAGCGGTTGACAACTTTTAATAATGATCCACAAGAATCCACAACAAAATATGGGACCACCATTGACGCGGTATTTTCCAGATATTTAGAGGATATCAAGTCTCAAACTTATGTCTCTTATTTCAGTTACCATAAACCTATAGTTTCAATGATAACAAATTTCTGAAAAACCTGCATGTATTGTAAGATAATAAAAATATTTTAAACAATATTAACTTCTCATTTATTCAATAAAAGAAAAAAATTTGTTTTCTTATCGGTCACCACGCTCAAAAAGTGTAACTTGAATTAATATCAAAGAAAAAAAATATTGCATAAATGAAAAATAAATAAATAATGATAATTGCATAAGTTGATGAAAAATGCTATGAAATAGCTTTACCGCGGAAGTCCAAGAGTGCCACACGTTTTATCTCTTACTGGAAGATGAGGAGGATGAAGAATCGGAAAGTAGAGGGAGAGGTACAATAACCCTACTAGGTGATGTTGACTGAATAACTTTATTTAATTTAATTTTGATGTATTTCCTTGTTATAGTGTTACAAGTGTAGTAATTACACATTTATTTAGTTCTTTTTATTATTCCAGACCTGAGGTTAGTTATAAAGAAGTTGTACATTTTTGTATATATGACACACTTATTTCAATATACAATAATTATTTAGCATTTATGACAGTATTTTAGAGTTTGTTTCTACATATTTATAAATTCACAGTTGCATCTTAATGTATTAATAAGTTTAATAAATTTTAAATTTAATTTTACATTTCGAAATTTTACCTTTCCTAAAAATAAGACAACGTGGTGACAGTTCTATGGGAGAATTCACTCGGAAGTTGAACGAAAGCTAAGTGGAACCTGAAAATAAACTTTTTTGACAAAATTCATTTGAGGTACATCTTACACGATGTTAACAATGGGTTGATCATTCAATAAAAAAATGAATTTTCAGAAGAGGAAGCATAATAGGCATATAGTCATTGATTTGTCTGCTCAATTACCATTGTCATCCCTATAGTAGTTTTAGTTAAGCCTCAGAGTATTCAATGGATTTGAAAATGTAATGTTAAGAGTGTAGATGAAGCACTCGATGTCCATTTTTTCAGTTATTAGCATATCAGCTACTTATTCCGGTTTTAGAGGCAGCAATTGACATTATTCTTTCATAATAGTTTTGTAATAACTAGCATTATCCAAAATGATGGTGGACGATTCTTCTAATTTCACTAAAAATTAAAATTCAAACTAATGCAGGAAGTTGTTCTGATTAATTTCCCTATGATAATCAACATATTTTGTTTTCGAAGAAAATATTAATTTGACAACAAGAATAGAACCTGCTGTACTATCAGCATGCAGTAAAATATACCTTGCGGCACCAACTTTCATCGTTTTCACAGATCCATGTTTCCTACAGATATTTTAAGTTTAGAAAAACTGCACTCCAATAAAGACGTAGGGAAATTGAGTTATATTGTATACATTTACACATTTCTCCGATTTAACCGATAAGCACCGAATTAAGATTTTCGATATTCACCGCATGGTAAGTCTACATCCACTCTAGCTACAAATCAACGGAGAAATCACAATCTCGAGTCACTCTGACATCTGACATTAGTTTGTGTTTCTGAGATTAGGTTAACTTGTTCAACACTCTGAAGTTCACTCCCAATATTAGAGTCCCATAAACAGTTGATGCATGCATCCAAATCAGTGAATCAGCTTCAATGATTCTGACAGAAACGGGATGTTAATGCGTGCATTGATTCAAGATGATGCTGCTCGAACCTGCTCACCGTGCAACTTGCATTGTGAAATTCGCAAATTAACTATAAATAGTTAATTTGTGGTAGAATGACAGTCTCGATGCATGCATAAGCGTGCGTGTGTAGAGTGCTTAAGGATGATAGCTTGTGTCCTTGAGTTTATTTTTGTTCATCGTAATTTGGTCACTGTAATACATTAAACTGATTAAGATCAAGCAAAACGATCATCAGTATCATTTTCTGAATTACTAACAAAAAATATTGGTTATTCCCGATATAAGTGGGATATGACCTTTATCAACGCATGCATGCGAAATTTGCAAAACGAGTGTATCATGATTTAGGTAATCGCATAATTGCGTTAATAAAGCATTATCTCATTATATTGTGCAAATTTACATCTACGCCTGTAATAGGTGAAAATGAACTAACAATTTACGATTTGTTATGATTTATCGGGAAATTAGACCATTGAAACTCATAATTGAGAGGTTTGAGATTTAGAAAAAAGAAATAGGATGAAAACGCTTTGTCGATGATATACGACATGGAGTACAAAATTGACGAAAATGTCGATAATATTTATTATGTAAAGTAAGTAAATATGTGCGTTAGTGTGTATTTATAATGAGCAACTGCTAAGGTCTGTAGAATATAGAAAAAGGAGCAAACGCTGTAAGATCCCATTTCCCTCAAACTACATTCTTTCTGTAACAATTTAACCAAACACAGGAAATACTTTTATAGTTCTTTGTTCCTCCAAATAATAAGAGAAATATATTCACTTGCTGTTTTGGCGGGAATCATGGTAATTTTTGTAGATGGCTTCCATGTTTTCAGATCAGAATGGTTACAAAACATAAGCGCTCATAAAGTTCTCCACGGTACAGAGATTGTAGTGGAGGGAAACTACAACTTGTTGTTCGCGCTGTTCAAGACACGGGCTTGAGATATCCAAGAAGTACCGAAATATGTAATATTCCAAAGAGTACTATATACCGGGATATCAAAAATTATCTTGGTCGAGGGTGGTTGTGGAATCTAAAACGTGTGTCTTACTTTACGTTTGAAATAATTATGTCACTGTCACACTGACATCATCAATAACCTACAAAGTTCATACCTATTTATTTCAGTTGTAAAACAATAATGAACTACAAATTATGAAATAACGGTTTTAGTAACAAGAAAAACTGAATTACAGTAATTGTTGGAAATGTCACCCGTTTTGTTCGATGCACAAGTTTACGCGCATCCTCATGCTGTGAAAACCGTTTTGCAGAATTTCTGGCATTATGGTTGCACATTGCTGAACTATTCTTTGTTGAAGTTCTTGCGAATTATTTACCGGAGTTGCGAAAATCTTCTTCCATACGTTGACGAACGTTATTGACAATTTCTTCTGTACGAACTCTTGGTCTACCAGCACCTTTTTTATGAGTCACACAACCAGTTTCGCCAAACACTTCAACACAATTTGTAAGGCACGCATAAAAATTGTCCGGTAATATTGCCACGTTTGGGAAGTGCTCTCGAAAATAGTCCAAACACAAACGTTGACTGTATTGCCAATTTTAACTAGCGCACCCGTTCGAAAATAGGCTTCAATCATGAAAATTTTGTGCTGTGTGGTAAGAGGCATGATTCAAAAACTGGATTAGAAAATTTCAGCACTATGACTCAACAGATTCTGACACAACAAAACATATTCAAAAATTTAAAGTGAGACACACGTTCTACATTTCACAACCACCCTTGACCAAGATAATTTTTAATCTGTAGTTCATTATTGTTTTACAACTGAACTAAATAGGTATGAAATTTGTGGGTTATTGATGATGTCAGTGTGACAGTGATATAATTATTTCAAACGTAAAGTAAAACACACGTTTTAGATTCCACATAACCACCCTTGACCAAGATAATTTTTGATATCCCGGTACAATAATGTCAAGAACCTTGATGAAAGATCTTTAGGTGCGCCATGTTAGTGTCACTCTATTTTTCTACCTTTCAAACGAAAACAACAGAAAACATATTATAAATTTTGCAGGCATTTCTGGCAAATCTACAACAAGTAACGAAACATCCTACACGGCAAATAGGCTCCCTTATAATGAGTTAATAAGCAAAGTCAAATTAGCTTCAAATGCGGGGTAACTTCGCCAGCTGAATAATATTGTTCTGTTCTAGATATATACTTTTTTGACTCAAGTATTATATGTAAGACAGTTTTATAATGTTGTGTGTTGAATGCAAATTCCTACACATTTAAAAAATAATTACTACGTAATATATCCCGAAAATGTTGCAAAGTAGCTTCACCTTACGGTACTAGTGTAAAAACTTTTTCCAATAATTGCTCTTTCACTCAATTTTGCAAAATCATGATGATTAACAACCCAATAGTTAAATACTTCTCATTTTAAGGAATATGGAATGAATTTGTCCATTTGTGAATGTGTGACGTTATTCATCAAGTTTCTACTAGTTTATCCCAACATATAGAAAAGAATAATTTTTGGACAGATTCCCCTTTGGCTACTACCTCGACAAATTTTGAATTGAATCACGAAGAATGAAGGACAAAATTTCCAATATAATGCAACGCTGCTAACTACAAATGTCAACTGTTTTTTTTTCCGGCTGGGTCTCCCAGAACTTTGTGGTAATCCTTGTTTTCATGATTCTTAGTCAAACATATCAGCATATTATCTATACTTTCTTTTCGTTGAATACTATCGAAATGATATGACGCCAATAGACATATTCAAGTTCTTGTAGGTAGAGTCATACTGATTAAACAGGACTGTCCTATTTTAATCGCAATAAAACCGGATCATCGTATTTCACCTAGTTCCTAAGGCAACGCAATGATCAAGTGAACTGATGTTATGCAATATGCCAGAAACTCTAAAGACGCTAAAAATAATTATGAAAATTTTTACACTAATCCCTGTACTATTATCACGGAAAATGATATTATTATGTCAATAAATAGAATGAAAAATTCAAGTTCGGTTGGTTTTGATAAAATACCCGTGTTTTTTATTAAAGATTGTAAACAATTATTAATTAAACCTTTAGTTGAATTATTCAATCTTTGTATGCAAACGAGCTCATTTTCTGATGTTTGGGAAGGGTGTAAAATTTGTCCTGTACACAAAAAGGGTGATCGGTCAGATGTCAGCAACTACAGACCTATAAGTATATTATCCAATACATCTAAGGTTTTTGAAACTATACTTTATAATGAAATTTACCACTGTGTGCAACAAAAAATTACACCATTTCAACATGGATTTATGAGCGGGAGGTCCACTACAAGCAACCTAATACATTTTACTCAGTACGTGTCTGAATCGTTGGAGCAGTTTCGTGACGTTCATGTAGTCTATACTGACTTTTCTAAAGCGTTCGATAGAGTGGATCATAAACTGATATAAGATAAACTCTTGCAATTTGATGTTTCTAGTGATACCATAGCTTTAATAAGTTCTTATCTATTCAACAGGCAACAATTTGTTGTGCATAATAACTCCAAGTCTGAGTGCTATGACGCGCCATTTGGTGTTCCTCAGGGATCTAACTCAGGTCCCATCTTATTTTTGATATTCATTAATGATATCGTAGATATTGTTGAATATTCCAAAATGATATTTGCTGATGATATTAAAATTTTCAGGAGTATTAATGACTGCCTAAAACTTCAATCAGATGTCAACAAAATATTTGAATGGTCGGAAACGAACTGTTTACATCTCAACATTGGAAAATGTCAGTTCATGATCTACTCAGCTAATTCAAATAAAGTGACTTTTACTTACCAAATTGGGAACATCAATTTGAAAGAGGTGGATAATATAAGAGATTTGGGTGTGCTATTTGACAAAGAACTTAATTTTGATCTTCATATAAATAAAATTGTTAAAGAAGCACTTAGCCTATTGGGATTTATAATACGTTGCAGTAAAGCATTTACCAATATCAACGCTATTAAAATGCTCTATAACTCTCTGCCAAGGAGCAAATTAGAATACTGTTCAATAATTTGGAGTCCTCAATATGATAAATATATTCAATTATTAGAAAAATGTCAAAATAGATTTTTACGATACCTACACTAAAAACAGCATGGGTTTTATCCAAGCTATCCATTTCTAAAATCAAGTAATGAGTTAAGACAAAAATTCGACTATACTAGTTTAGAAAAGCGTCGGAATAATTCTCAAATAATGTTTATTTATAAATTATTAAATGATAAAATTGATGATATGGCATTACTAGCCCAAATTAAATTAAGAATACCTGATATACGTACAAGACATTCTAGTCTTTCTTTATTTCATATTCCAGCTAGTAGGACGAGCAGACACAGTAACTCGCCATTAATAAAAAT
This sequence comes from Endomychus coccineus, assembly GCA_958510875.1. NCBI lineage: Eukaryota > Metazoa > Arthropoda > Insecta > Coleoptera > Endomychidae > Endomychus > Endomychus coccineus. Next base: position 141,645,838 of record OY294069.1, on the reverse strand, counting down.
GTGCATTTCATGCAGCAATCGTTGCATAAATTTTGACATTTTTGCTGATACTATTACTGTATTCAGACTAAAATTGGGTGATTAAGAATCGTTATATTTTATTTATCACAATTTGCATATTGTACACTTCTTTATATCTATATATGTATATATGTTAGGTTTAGTGAATTCTCTGTAATTGTTTTTTTTCTAAGAACTGTAGGGATATTAAATGAATAAATAAATAAATAAATAAATAAATACCACTTTTCTAGGGGGTACTATGACAGCTGCACTAACTGAGACTGAGCCATAGTGAATCAATTATTGATTTAAAGCAGGTTCCTCAAACTTTTTTACCTACTGTGCCATTTAAGAGCAAGATTTTGAAAATATTAATCAGTTGGCTCTGAAATATGATATAAATTGAACTGAATAAAAATTTCTTTGATATATTCTCCTATGATACCAATCGTGTTTCAGGATTTTTTCCAAAACAATTTCCAATTTTCACCGTTGATTGAATTTTGAATCAACATTTTCACTTGTTAATTGTCCACGTTTATATATTGCATTCTATTTCTATTTCATTTGTTGAATAATTATCATAAATGTGTGTGTGCCATTTTTATCTCTTCTCTATTCATGCTATACTTATTTTTCGTAAACTTATTTCCAATTATTTTATATGACTATTATGTACAAACTTTCTAAACCATGAAATGAATTGATTGATTGATGCATTAACTCCATTATTGAATACACAAAATAGACAATTTAAAGTCCTAAAATTTCTCGGCAACAACAAATTTTTTCATCGATGAAATCCCAATCCTGATGATATTACATACGATAATGTAACCTGCCTCCGCTATGGGAACTGATACATACATTATTTAATAGGACGATATTCTATTAAAAATATAATATGTATTCTATCCTGGGCTTTGCATAGTCATTAATTCCAAAACATATAGAATGTTAACATCAAATACTACATCAAAATGCCAATTACGTAATCCCCTTCATATTGGTTATTCAAAATAAATTACTGATGAACGATATTTGGATATATAATGTCATGTAACTATCTGTTCATCAAACAACGTCCCAAATATTTATTTCAAAAGTTATTATTCGATTTTAACTCATACTGATTTTCATAAAAATGCAGACACATGACACATGTGAAACAGGGTATGAAATGATTGAAACGTGTATTTTTTTTTATCCCAATGTTACCGTACTTTTTTGTTCTTCTTTTATCATTTCATATTATCAGAAACTAAGGAGTTATTCATTAATTATGTGCATCCCCTTTGAGTTAATTCAAATGTCGTTTGTTTTAAGTTAATTAATCGGAAGAGGTCGGATTATTTGTATGCGGGAGACTGGTTTGGTTTCTCACTGAGTCTATTTCTGATTGTATCGGCCGTAGTGTTTCAACAGTTTTACAATGTTGGCCTGCGAAAGGGCAGGAAGAATGTATTCGCGGATCTGCTCGTCCAGAAAGTACCACAACATTTGAAAACGGGCACTTTTTCTCGGTTTTTTACAATTCGAGCAACTGGAAATGATTGAGTGGAACTCTTTCAAATTAGAAAATACGTGGCATCTGTTTACCGCGGAATAAAGTGTTTTTGGTTTTATTAACATGTAATTCCTGTGCCTACCATTGAAGCCGATACGTGAGCACCCGGCTCAGTTACCGATCAATTAGGAAGATCTCAGCTTCGCATTTGAAAAGCCTGGGAATCCAGTACTCAAGATGAAAACAATAATCTCCTTTCAAGCAAGCCCCGCCGACTGAATGAATGCATGATAGATCTCGGCGAACCCAATTCTTCTTGGAAAACTTTAATATTCTAGCCCGAGCACTAAACTTCTATCAGCGAAGAATTCTTGAAACGATAGAAATCCTAAAACATCCAAATAATCTGATACGTTACTCAGGATATTACCCTCCCAACATTCAGAAACTCATCCTCGAAAATTCCTGCCGTTGTGTGATCATGTGTGATGATCACACAACGGCAGGGTCAGGTACCAGAATGGAGTGAACCACCGGCAGTGAACTGTATAGCGTGAAGGTTTTTTCCTACAATAAATACCGCTACAGAAACCAGAATAATCAGTTTCAGTTCAAGCCTCAAGTCTGCCTTGAAGATGCCACCTGTAATGGTTGACGAAACGTCAGGATCAAGTCGTGCTATTGTAGCGCGGAATCCGTATGGAAACCAAGAATTTTGAGCATATTTTATAACTCACTTGTCCATAACTATTGATTACTCTGAATCTGAAAATAAGGTCAAAACATGTCTATTATTCTAAATGCTTTTAGTAGAATACAGTAACATAAATATTCCTCCTGTCTATAAGTTCTTCTCCATCAAGCTGCTTCCTTATTCCGCTGATGAGCTGCCGAATTGTTAGTTGATCTAGAGAACCTAATAATTACCTTCGTAGATGATATCTAATGAGCAGTTTGTTCAAGTATTTTATTCATGACTATATTTTTGGTTGGTGTCGCCATATCTGCACCAGATTCAATGCCGCATCAACCCTTGCCCCCACAATGGTACCCTGGTCACATCAGCTGTGGGGGGCCTATCCCACTTCTGCAGATACAAAATAATGCAAAATCATGGACATATCCATTTAGTCAATGTTTTACAGTGCATCAGGTTATCTTAGCAAGACATCTACTCTTGAGTATATGGCGTTAGATGCTCTGGTTCCTCTAGAAGTTTTTCCAAAGGGCTATTTATTCCTCGGAAAAGATACAATAGCGCTGCAGCTTTCTCGCTCCACTGATGGGCTCGAGAGAGTGAGATAGCTGTACAGAATTATTGTGGATAATATCCACCAAGCTAGTTGTTCAAGTATTTCGTTCTTTACTTCATTTGTTGTTTAAGAGGAAAATTCTTGAATTCCTATGGTACAGGCAAAATATGTGGAACCCAATTTTCTGAGTCTGAAACATTTTGAATAGGGGTTTAATGAATAAAATAGAAAATAGTAGAGTGAGCCTAATTTTATAATTTACAGATCATTAGATTATTCAATTTTTATATCGAGTCATCATTTAGATAATTTTTGAAAACATAGATATAGCTGGATGCATCTGATAGTATATGAAATCAGAATTATTCTACGTCTAAAAGCAAAAAAAATTACAAGCTCTTTCAATTGTTAAATCTAAGGAGAAACAATCAAATGATTCATTTCAATTTCTTCATCATCTATCCTGGAGCACAAAATATCATTCACATATTATTGAAATGGAGAAAGTACCCCAATTGATTATTTCATTTCCCAAATCTTGTTCACAGTACATCTACCCACCTATGCTAAAACACTTTATGGTTCAGTTTAAGATTTGATCTTCAAGAACAAGAACATGAATATTTATGTTACTATCTCATAAACCAACAAACGAAAAGACGATTCACCCCTAATTACCAGACAAGTTCGATATAATGGAGCTTTTTTCGGATAATACTTCTTCTGAAGTGAAGGTATAACCTACTGTTTGTTACCTTGCCTTCCCAAAAAGACGTTAATTTATAAGCGAAATGTATCATTCTATATTGGTTCCATCAATAATATAATAAATTCCCCTCTCAATCCGTGTCTAAGACATATATATTCTGTTAATATTTGAAGCGCAGCGAGCGGAGCGGTTAGGCATCCGCTGAAATTGGACGAGGCTACATCCGGCTTTTTTCGCTCTTCTTCTAACCGATCTTCATGAAATTTTGTAATAATTACAACACGACTTCAAACTGATCGCAACAAAGCTGGAATTTTGAAATGCATCTGTTGCTTGAGATATCAGACTTTTCCGGTACTAAATTGCAATTATTTTTATATATTAATAATATTCTTAATATTACAGCACTTGATGACAGGATACATATAAACCAATGGTTATAATCTGAAGTACATGCTGACCCATGCATGTTTGCGGGCACTTTCAAGGTCGCTAAAGAGCTCCCTGCCATATCCACGAAGAAAGCTCAACTTAAACGAATCGTCGAAGGCTTGAAATTTCACTTTAGTGATCCGCGAAGTGCATCGCTTACAGCAACTTAGAAATTATTTGCAAACATCAGTTGATTTACGGCGTGTCAATTAAATTCATTGTGTTAGAGGTTATCAAATCATACTGCCCTTCTGTTCAGGAAATGAGTTTCAGCCTAGTTATTGTGTTATACATTTTGAATGGTATCCCATTATGACGTCTAAGAGATAATAAATATTATAGTGGTGCTTTGATACAATATTATGTACAGTGAGGGATGGAATGGAGAAATTCAATTTCGGAACACTATATTTCTTACCAGAAATTGATATTAACCTTCAGTGTCTTTGGATAATGATAATAGCATGATGTATCAATACACAAGGTAATTTTCACAGTATGTAGAGTTCATGATGTTATACAATAATGACGAACATATTAATGTTTCAACATCATGTATCAAATTTCCTATCATGAAGTGGAGGATGAATCAGAAGAATTTATTTTTCAAATAATATTTTCCCTAGATAAAGTTTGATTTTCAATAGTTTATCGAACTTAATAGTTATATTACTCAAGTTTACAATGAGTTTTCATTACGTTATGGCTGCTTCTATTCACTATTCTTTCCCTTACAAATTCCTTTCAGTTCTTTTTGCGAAGCCTCACAGTAATAATACAATTCACAGTGTTTACATGTTGGCTCAAATTCCAGCCTCATCTTTAGGATCTCGGAAATAGTAGGAGATACAGGGTTGGTTAAATCACAAAGCAACAACACTTAATGCTTAACAATATACCGTACTGTGATTTGAAAAATACTGGATTACTTTTCATCTTACCCGTAGAGTTATTATTTCTTACGTTATATTTTGACGTAGAATGTCTATGTCACGTTGGGTATCTTGAAACGAACGATTTGAAAATCCTTATAGAAAAAATCCAGCGTGGACAAATCGGGGTTTCTGGCAGGCCAGCGTCCGCTCTTGGTTATTAATCCGCCGATTGAGAAATGTTTTTACTCGTCCCCATATGCATTTCGGAGTTAACTACAGCCACCAAAAATACTCAAATTTCTGTTCGAAGTATTAAAATAGGAATAATGAGGTGAGGACCCTCAGAGTCTTGTTCTGAATATCATTCACATTAAATTTGCAAGTTCGATGGATAGTATGAAAAATCTGAAGCACATCACGTTTTTCTGAGTGGGAAATTTCTTTCAAATTATTCAAAATCATTATTGAACTGTCATATTTTAACGATCGGGTGCGATTTTTTGTTTTTGAATACCAAAGCAGTCTTTTTTCATTTCCGTTAATACTGCAAAATAAACCCAATGTAAAGGTGGACAAAATTTTTCACAATAAATGATGTAATCTTGTTCCTTAATATACTATTATTTACTTATTTAACAGTAAGTTCTCCAGTTATAATTAGTTTTTATTAACTTTTAATATCGAATTTCATAAATTTAGACATTTATTTCACCAAAAGATTCAATTTTTGACATCTAAGTGGTAAAAAATCAAAAGCTGTGATATGCCATGTCATTTAGGAAATCCAAAAGTAGCAAAAATTGGATAAAAAATGCAGGTCCGTATTTAAAAAAACATATAAGTTTATGTTGTTTCTGAGAGTTTATTCATTCATTGTACTCGCTATTTAGAATAAGCTATCTATTTGATTAATGACGAGTGAATTACTCATATACCAATTTTTTAAAAGTTGATAAAGTTTCCGAGAGAGTTTCCTGGGGAAATTTCATCATCGTCAACTTAAGATTAACAGTTCCCAACTTTCTTATTTAGTATTTCGGTTCGAGAATGGATATCGTGGAATATTTCACTGGTCAGTATTGAAAGAGCTCGTGGACAATGATCTTCCAGACACAAAGGATTGCGTGGAATGTTGATATTTGTTCATTGATTAGAAAAGGTCTTATCAAGTAATTCCCACAGCCTGATCCAGAGCATGCTGAAGGTTCAAAGAGTAGAGCTTAGAAAAGCTGATTATTACCCTATAAAACAGAATACAAAAGTCTATACAAAAGATAGAATCACGTATTGATCTTAGTACAACTCCAACTGTAACAGTCCTGTTCTGATTGAACATGGATTTACTGAGATTTTCGAATTATCAACATAAATTATACTGTGTACCCATACTATGCTATCAATATCGGGATAATAATCTTCCAAAGCCTTTAAATCACTTATATACAAGTAGATACAAAGAAAATGTAGTAATACCGAAAAAAAACTGCGGGTCAAAAATGTCATACTCATCCAGCACCAAAATTATATATGTAACTTCCACCTATAATTAAGGTGTCAAAATCTGGGAAACGTTTCAAACTTTTAATAAAAAAATGGATATTGAATCAAAATACACAAAAAATTCATCAACTCATTTCTTTGGAATGATAAAAATCATTTGAATTCTCTAGTTTGCTCTTCTTTTTATACATCACTACTTAATATGTCATTATATTTATTATGTCTAGGCTTGAAGCAACTAATGTAATAAATTACCAAGCTATTTCAAAATAATGTTCATATCAACGAATCGTGAATTTATTACTTTTCTTTATTTTATAAAAATATACCAAGTGTGTATATAAGTATATGTATGTGCATATGCTTGTACCGGGATATCAAAAATTATCTTGGTCAAGGGTGGTTGTGGAATCTAAAACGTGTGTCTTACTTTACGTTTGAAATAATTATGTCACTGTCACACTGACATCATCAATAACCTACAAATTTCATACCTATTTATTTCAGTTGTAAAACAATAATGAACTACAAATTAAAAATTGTCTTGGTCAAGGGTGGTTGTGGAATGTAAAACGCGTGTCTTACTTTAAATTTTTGAATATGTTTTGTTGTGTCAGAATCTGTTAAGTCATTGTGCTGAAATTTTCTAATCCAGTTTTTGAATCATGCCTCTTACTACACAGCACAAAATTTTCATGATTGAAGTCTATTTTCGAACGGGTGCGCTGGTTAATGTGCATCGAACAAAACGGGGGACATTTCCAACAATCACTGTAATTTAGTTTTTCTTGTTACTAAAACCGTTATTTCATAATTTGTAGTTCATTATTGTTTTACAACTGAAATAAATAGGTATGAAATTTGTAGGTTATTGATGATGTCAGTATGACAGTGACATAATTATTTCAAACGTAAAGTAAGACACACGTTTTAGATCAACCACCCTTGACCAAGATAATTTTTGATATCCCGGTATATGTAAGTACATGTGTATGTATGGATGTGGCATGTTCATATATATGTTGGGTATATCCTTGAATTACTTCATACGCACAGGGCTTATACCTTTATAGTAAGTATATCAAAGTTTATATAAAACTAGCTTAGGCATATCATTGTAAAAATTCTATAATAGCTGTAAATGTTTTAATAATCTAATCAATCTATCTATCTATCCAAATCACACTCCCAACTATGAACATCCTCAGTTTGTTCATTCTAATAAACTCTGGTACATCCAACTCTCGTCGAAGAAGTTGATCATAAATGTGGATGTATTTTCAAGAAATTGGCTAACTAAAACAAATAAGTAAAAAAAATCATTTTGAGTGTGCATGTGCTATAAGTAAGAATATTATTGTACTGTTTCATATACTATGACTAAGCGAGAGAGAAACCTATAATGTTCGAAGAACATCATGTGAGCCGGTGGTGTAATGTTGGAAAAGGATATAGGCGTTCGAAACTTTTCTTGAAGAGAAAGAGTTTCACAACTTCGCTGTTCGATAAAAAAAATAATGTCTGGTAGGACGAAGTTCAGGAGATCTCGAACTTGACAATGAAGGGGTGACTAGTTTGAGCTCGTCTAGTCCGCCTATCTGGGATCACTCGTGGTGGGACAACATACGAGATTTCTGATGAACACCGACCATGGAAATATCTATAGAAAGGGAGATATCTATCAGCATTCTTAGAGGTTCCAGAGAAATCAATGAACTCGTGAGTGTTTCATTATCAATCAAACGAATAGCTCTTTTCTGAATAGAATTCAAGAGCTTCAGGGTATGTTTGGGAGCAGATCTCCTAACATGTGATCAGTACTGCAGGACAGGTCGAATATGTGCCTTGTAGATAATGAGGAGCTGCTGAGATGTAAAGTAGCTCTCCACATGGTCTAGAAAACCAAGCTTTTGTATATGCCGTTTTCGCAATGGACCTCACAAGATCGTCCCATGAGGGGGTACTGTTGGTAATAGTTGTACCTGACACCATCATATTAGGGATCCTCCTTTAGTTATAACTAAACACTCAAGATACCCGATTATCAAGGTCTTCGAATGAATGCACGATTTCTAAATCTATTTCCGATAATATCAATAACACTATTTCAGTGGGATGAATATAAAATTTCAACATATATTCAAGTAGAATCCTTATTTGGAGGCAAATAGGCTGGAATATTATCCTTCATATTAAATAGCTTTAATCATGTGGATGTTTATTTGATTTAATGATTTCATGTTGCATACTAATATATTAAACGATGTTGATATAGGTTAAACTTCTTCCACATACTATGAAGTATAGTGCTAACTCAATTCGTAGCACCAAATGAAAACACGTCACTTACGGTACCTCAATTGACTAGTTAGTTGAACGAAATTCGACTGGGAGTTAAAAAATAATGTTGAGAAAGTTCATTTCGGTTACATCTTGCACATATTTTACAAGAGGTTCATAAGCTATATGAAAAGATAACTATTCTGATAACTTACAGCTTCAAATACAGATATAAAAATTGAACTTCAGAAAGGGCATCGTGTAGCTTTGAATCGATATCATTTATTTGTATTGAATTTGCTGTTGTAGAATAGCCCATATTTCTGGTGTTTTTGCTGCCAAACTATCATTTGTGCCAACTTGATCGTAGTTAGGTATAGCCAGATTGTGTTGAATGGGTAAAAATATAATGGTAAGGAGGCGGACGAAGCACTGTGTTGACCATATTTTTCAGATAACATGATAATCTACTACGTATAATGTTTATGACTTATTCATGTTCACCAAAATCGAAACCACAGTGTTATATTATTCCTACCCAATCAATCTCCATTTCTAGGGGTTTATTTATTATACACAACGATGATGAAGGGTTATTCTAAATTCACTAAAAGTTGAATTTCAAACCAATTCAGTAAATTGTATAGATAGATTTCATCACGCTAACCCATATCCTCCGTTTCATGAAGAAAATATTAGTTATGTACTAGGAAAACAACATGCGAGCATGAGGTACCTACAATATGCACTGTGAGATTAAGTTCCATCGTTTCCACAGTTTTAATGCCAAAATGTTGCCAGGAATGCCCAACAATACATAACATCTTCGAAGATTCATGTTCCGTCAAGATAAACAAATAGAGCTTCATTTTTCCTTTCAAGTTACTGATGTAAAGAATGTACGTGCAATTACATTGGAGGGAAAAACTATTACTGTTTTTTTTTTAATTTAGATTGAAACGAATCAACCTACTGTCAGGTCAATTTAAGAAGTCAATAGCTTATATCGGCAACTCTGTAGTGTGTTGCCAATTTTTATGATGGAATACACCTGGTTTGAGGAATATGGAGCGGCAGTTAGTTACGGTAATTGTTGATGTGAGTTGGTTATAAAAGTAACCAACTATGCCGTCATTTCTTCCTTGAAGAGAACAGCGTTTACCTCGGATACAATTCAATGTACATAATCTGAAGTCCAATAGAAAAATTGTGTGAAGATCTGAGGTTACTCCGATTCTGCCTTCCGCTTTTCCTTAACGCACCTACACTATATCAGATTTGTGAGCCTCGAGCTGTCAACTGCAATCGTTGCAATTATGTCATATTCGGAAGTATAGTTAAAGTTAAAATAGATTAATAACTTGGAATACAAATAGATCTTGATGAAATAGTAATGACAAATGTGGCTGCCAATAACTGACAAACTTGAGTTTATTTCATTATTCTCCGAGAACTAACTCATTCGGAACACCATAAACGAGAATGCGAAAAAATGTAGCACGGTAGTATCGCCACTACATCCTCTTGTGAATCCCTTGAGTTACCAAGCTGGTCCTCCAACTACTGCAGTGAGCACCGGTGGAATAATTGAACAGGTATAGAAATATAACGAAACCCTTCTATTAATGAGATCAATAAAAACTAATAACGGGGATATTTATATGTCAAAATTAAACGCAATAATTGCAAACGCAAAAATTGCAAAATTTACCCGGTTCAATATTCCACTTGGCCAAAAGACCAAACGGATACATAATAAAACTTACAATATCTTGTGTGGATTTTTATTCAGCATAACAAATTCATTCAGAATATATTCCGATATTATTTGAATGCAAAAGTTAGCCAGAAAAGTGAACCTTATGTTGATAGCTCGATTGAATCGGAGAAGGATGTAAGTGATGAGCGGTTTTGTTGCGTTTGTACATTCATATTAACATCTTCCGGACTACTCTTCGGGCTCTATGCGCTGTACTTAATTATTACTATGTATACGGCTCGAAGGACCATATCAAAATAAGAACACGTATCAATAGAAATTAATTAATGCTCTTGAATAAAACGAAAACAGCATACCTATTGAAATTTCGCCAATTCAGTATTCAATAATCACAGAACGTTCTAAAGTGAACGTCTATCATTATTGAACACAGAATTGGAGAAATTTCAATAAGTTAGTATATTCCGGGATCGTTTTATTATTAATTCTCTCTATCTAATGGGACATCATCGCTGTGTAATAACTGGTAGACTGAATAACCTTTTGGTACCTGCTGTATAATATGTCACACTTTGTACGTATGAATCTTTATTTCCTGAATGTTCTGATATAAAATTTTCAGCAACCAGTTGTATACTTTCTTCCACTTCGTAACGATAAAATGACGTATTTCTAGTTAAGTATCTATTTATTTCAATGAGGAAATGAAAATGATATCACCATCCAAGTCTTGATTTCGTTCTAGAAGTGCGTATTCAACTAAATTGCTAGGACCAAGTTTCAATTTAGTAGTATTTGCATCTGTAATTGTGCATAGGTGTGATCTTCGAGGAATTACACAAAGTTTGAGGATTATTAATTAAATTGTGTACTAATCAGAAGTTTAGCTCAACTATTGATTCTGAGATTATCCAGTGCCCTATAATTCAAACGTACTTCTGGTCTCTCAGGAGAAGCACTGCTTTTCCCAAATGTTTGTTCAATAATTGAGGTTCAACTAACTATCTAAGATCGTTGTCATGAATTACTGACACTTTCCAATATCATTTCAGGTGATCAAAAGCCCAATGTTTCTTATTATTGAGTAACATCACATGGACATTAAATTTATCAAATAGATCTTCAAATTCCTCAATTGCAGGAATTCAACGACTGCTATTAAAAAAATTATACAATTCATATATCCTATCATCGAGGGGCTAGGTAGCTCAGTGGTAAAAGCATCGATTTCCTGATCACTGTGGCTGCCTGTTGCGGGTTCGAATCCAGCGACTGCGGAATTTTTCCGATGGCCTGAGAAAGTGGTGAGGCAAGATACAACAGGCCGTCAAGCCTAAGTGTCATCAAGACTGCCCTGGTTGCAGGATAGAGCCTACCACACGAGGTGGGGTGTTTAGTGGGTATATCTGAGGTGATTAAAATTCGGACTAAGGAACTCCCACACTATTGTTACAGGACTATAAGGTGCTCATTAAGTATCTCAACCACCTCCCATCTAAAAAAAAATGTCCTTCTATCATCAAGTGAAACTTCTCGCAAATATCGAACATAGCACAAAGTTTATAACCCACTAAAATAATCAGGATTAGATCTCTCGTATCTCACCTGAAACGACCGTGATAGAGTGTTTCACTATCTTTGAGCTCAGTATCTTTTGAAACAAGCAAGAAAAACATATCGGCAAGTACTTTTCCTCAAATAATGGCTCTCTCCAGTAATAGTTCAAGACCATCTTCGAAAAATTTTAGTAGAGTGCTTTTAGCCAATAACTGAGTATGTTCAACTATTGTTCATTGTTGAATCAGAGAGTTACCCTAACATCATGATGCCAAGCTATTCCGTAAATATATACGTATTATATATAAAAGCTCATTCACGACTTTGATGAATATTCAGGCTCTACACCGATCTACAGCTGTACAATAATGTAATGTACCCCAAATTTGGCCTCTAACTTCATCATGGTAAGCCCTATGGTACTTGAATCAATGACACGTTATTTTTTTCTCACCGAGCAAAAGCATGGCAGGTGAAGGCTTACCGTGTGAGAGTGATTTGTAAAACTGTCGTAGTAGCAGCAACATTTCCAAAAATCATTTTTTGAGGAACGCAGCAGTCTCATGGGACCTAGCTAGATAGCTGCATTTGAATTGCCTCTTCCTCCAACAGGCCGACTTTTGGTGCACCATTGTCTGACCCGCCTTGTTTTTCCCCATTTTCCACAAGACCCAGAAGAGTTATCCGAGCCTTGTTACCCTTGATGTATAGGTGAACGTCGATATCCTTCAGAAGGGTCATAAATTGTTGGTGTAAAAGTACCACAAGTCTTGGGCCCAGGGGTTTCTCCTCTTTTTCTAGACTCCCCATTTGGGATGAGGGTAGCCAATAGGTTTTTCCTTCCATTCCATTTAAGATGGCCTGGTTTGGAAGGCGCGTTTTTCCTAGGCACCCACAACATAGCCTCTTTCTTCCATTTGGTTAGACCAGAAGGCACTAACTACTGTTCGGAGACGACCACATTACCCCATAGTTTTATGACGGTCACTGTTGCAGCCACTCTTTAGAAGCGACGTATGCCGCTATCTCTAGCAGACACCTGTTCCATGCCTTAGTGAATTGGAATCGTGTGGGTGGAATTTCCGCCGGAAGGACGAAGAGAACTCCATACTATCAGTTTGTTGAAGACAAGTTATAAGTCTTTCCACGTTCAATGTAAAAAATTCCTCCGAATTCGCCATTATTATAAAAGGAATAATTTTACCTCCTGACTACGTCCTGGTATCTTTAGATGCAGTTTCGCTATTTACGAATATCTCTGGAGAGCAAATTACGAAAATAATTGAAAAACGTTGGCATTTTATAAAATTCTATAGTAAAATGCCACAAACAACTGTAACAAGCTTAATCAATTTTTGTTTTCGCTCAAGTTATTTCAAATTTGATTATACCTTCCATCAGCAAATTGATGGGACTGCTATGGCCAATCCTGCAAGGCCTATTTGAGCTATAATTGTAAGGGGAGATTTAATTACTGAATTTATTATACCTTTTATCAATTTTACATTGATGACACAATCTTAGTAATTCTAAAAAACAAAACAGACTCCATATTACAATATTTCAATGCCCATGATCCAAAATTGGAATTCACAATTGAAATAGAACCATACTATAAGATCCCCTTTTTAGATGTCATAGTATACAGTATATGGGATGGATCTTTAAAATCAAATTGGTATAGGAAACCAAGTTCAGGCAGATTATTAAATTTTTTATTCAACAATCCAGTCCAATGCTATCCATAATCTTTGCCATAGAGCCATATAATTAAGTCATACATATTTCCACTCTAAAAACTTGAATATTATATAGTCCCTCTTACCTCACAATAATTATCCTAGTTTCTTTATCAAACAGTGCATCAATAATTTTCTTCCAAAACGCCATAATCTTTCAACCAACTCACATCGAACATAATATTACAAAGCAAGTTCTTGAAAATGCCTTTTATTCCTGATTTATCAAACAAACTAAAAAAACGTTTCAAAATTGATGAATTTTTGTTAACGATTTATATTGTAAAAACAGTATCTATTTTGTTCTGTAGGCTGAAAAATAAAACACCAATCTCCAACCAGTCGACCGTGTGACTGTGGCAAACAGTATATAGCTCAAACGACACAAAAATTAAGTAACATACCCAAACAGCACCAATATGCCAAGAGAATAGAACTAAAGCTGAAAAAACTGCGTTAGCACAACATCATTTTCTAATTATACATACCTTTAATTTCAATGACACAAAAACTCTTGATAAAGAGGCAGGTTATGTGAAGCGATGTATAAATGAGATGATACATATACAGATTACTGACAATATCATTCTAAGAACTGACGTTACTTAGTAATATTTGTAGTAATTTATTGAATAAGGCAAAGAGCCAAACTGTATAGCACGGCTATGAACATATTGAAAGCATGCTGTTCTATTGACCATCGTTATTATTTACTTCGAAAAATACAAATTTTGTTTTTGATTATACTAAAACAAACACCTTAATCAAGCTGTGATAACCACTTTGGTAGTGGCGAGAGATCTACAGAGTTTGACATGTTGTAAACTTGTGAATATTGTTATTACATGATGATATGAATAATACTCTGATTTAGTGTAAAGTGCCAATTCTTATGTGTATACCATACTTTCAGCCTGAAGAAGGCCAAAAAAATTGTATGGTCGAAACGTCACTGAACAGATAACAATAACAACGTCTTTTTTGCTGTCCTATTCCCGCTAATTTTCTACTCTCGTATAAAGCAGGGACGATACCACGTAATGAAAACAAATAATAATATTTATTCGTCAAAGATAATTGACGTGATGTGTAAACTGTTCTTGTATCACGCAATTAATTTGTCTGTAAGCGATTGATTTAAATTTTATAACCTTTATTTCAATTTCAGCAGTAATATAGTACAAAGAAACTAACATTTAAGTTGCTCCTATGACTTTAATTAGGAATAATCTCAAAGTTAACATATGATCTTCTGAATGAATGAATTTAGAAGTTTATTGGGACGATGTGCCTGATCTTCTTCGTCCCTCTACTTCACATTATTGCTACCCAAACTTCCGCCAATTGACTTTTAGGTAATAAGATGTTGTTGCTTATGGCATCCTGTCGATTTCTGGTAATAAACAAGATGAATATGAGATCGACTACTACAAAGTACCTAATACAATATGTTTATCTAGGTGAAGGATGTCGGCACAACTTAAATATTGGCATTGGCTCATTGAGTATTTATCACTATTAGCTATGTTGACGGGGCTTGATGAAACGGCTATCTTGCTTTATGACAGAGACCAATCAAACGGTCAATGCATTTTCTTGACGACTTGAAAATGGATATTATTTTCTGGAATTGACACTTACCAAATATTAATCAACATTGAATCAACAACGCATTTGAACTAATCGATTAATAAACATCAAGAATAAGGCGTGCTCTGAATATTTTCATATAATCTTTTCAAGGGAGTGCAGAGGTCCTATTTATCAGAATGGTGATTCTGATTGTTCGAGCGATTCCATTCGACTCTCAATTACCTTGTGACAATATGAGCTACTTCCCCAGACTATATACATTCATATTCGCAGCATTCGATGATTTACGATTTGATAATTCGTCATTATTTTGAGCTTTGAAATGTAGCAATACTGAATATTGTAGTTGAACTGTGTTTATATAACATGGTTGGATATCTACAGTCTCGATTGATTACATCTATAGACGGTTTTCGACCGATTCGATGTAATTAGTTCTGGGAGTGATTAAACTACAGTTTCACACTACAACTATTAACAATGGCTTCATAAAGTTTGGATCTCAATGTGGTTTGAGATTGGTAGCAAGAGTAAATCTCGCTAGAATATCAACCATTTATTTTACTCAGATTGGCTTAAGTTAGTTTGAAAGTCAATTAATAATCCAACGTAATTAGAGTTCATGGTAAGTGGTGTTCAGATCGCTGCAAAGTTCTGGAATCATCAACAAGGTTTACCAAATACACTTTCTCTGTACACGTAATAACATATGTGGTATTAATATCTGGGATATTGATTACATTTCCGACATTAATTTGAAGAGTTATGTTTGAATTTCCAGAAACGATTTGAACTAATGTTGATTTCACAGGCGTCGATCCTTCATTTGAACACGGATATTGCAGGCGCGTATTGAGCAAATTATTTGAACGTTCTAAGTTGCGGTATGTCATTAATACAAGTCAAGATACTAAAATTTTAATGTTCGTTAGCCACGTATGAACCATTATTGTTCAAGGTATCAATCTCTAATGACCTCATAACAACAATGGAATGTATTCATAACAAATTACATAGTAAAACAGCTATTTATAGATTTCCAATATATTATAAAACAAAATTGTGTGACACGTTTCATCAACGATGTGACTTTATTAAACATTACTGGTAATGACCAACAGCTAACAATAATGGGCTGAGGTCAGCTTTAAAACTGAGACACGTATTAGACTTTGATATATTCACTTCATGTTTCGTTGTACAGCAACATCATCAGAATTATTTCAAACACTAAACAAATCTACAGATGTACAGGGTGAACCAAATTGGATGTCCTTATAGGGATCTTCATTAATATTCGAGCTGGAAAAAAACCGACCACCTATCTTCGATCTCTTTTTTCCAACAAAGTTTAGGATGCCTATGAATTTTGACTCGTGTCATTTGTTTAGGCGCTGTTGCCAAATATTTGATCTTTCAGGATTTCAACAAAGCCTCCTAACATGTTTAATGTTGGATCTATCGCTATGTGAATAGAACATTGTATGGGCACTTTTTTGCGTGCAATTCCATAGGCGGAATTTTTGATCCCTTCACATTCTCAAGTTATGACACAAACTTGTATTTTTTCAAATAGAAATCATAGTAGGCTGTGGTTTCGTTCAAAAGAGGATTTTTTGTTGATTTCAACAACATATATTATGATGAGTCTGAAATAATTTTTTTCTTTGTTTATTTTCGATTCCTGGCAAATTATAAATTTTTCCGTATTATAGGCAAGTTTCTTCAGAGAGAAACAATTAACTATTAGACGTTGTTGTCATTGTGATGTGAGTCTTCCAAACTGTTGAGTCCGAAGTTATCGGATTATATCAGTTTTATAAATAAATTATGGTGTACGAAAACCCCGAAAAATGTAATATGATTGAGTGTTATACAATTTGTAGCAAAAATGCAGAAGCGGTGGGAGAATTGTATTGTCAACGATACCCAGATAGACGCCAGCCGTGTTTGAAAACGTTCACAAGGTTAGAGGACAATTTAAAGACTTATGGTTCATTTAATCAAACTCGGCCCAAGATATTCCAAAAGGAAGATGAATATTTATGTACTATTGAAGTAATAGGGAATGTAACGATCAATCCAGAAATATGGACTAGAGAAATAAGAGAAATTACGAATATTTCACAATCAACTGTGGTTCTTATCTTAAAAAAAAACAAATTTAAACCCTACAATAATCGGAAAGTGCAATCCTTGAAACCGGGAGACAATGTGGAACAATTAGATTTTGGCAATTGGTATTTGAAGCAGCTACAGAATGACACAATTTTTTTCTGAACAATATATACTGATGAAGGATACATAAGTAGTGCTGGCGTTTTTTATAGACCTAACCATAGATTTTTGAGCAAAGTTAATGCTCATCAAACTATCATCATGAGTAGTAATATAGAATATAAGATTCCATACATGAAGCTGGTTATACTCTCGTTTCATTTGTGATATTGTTCCACTATCCACGCAACCCCCAATTCTTTCTAAAGAAATGGCTTCGAAATACAAACTGTACAGAATATTGCATCCTTACATCTTCATGTAATTTAGCAGAATTATTTTATTTTCAACAAGTATTACTACAATTAAACAATCGAATGTACAATGGTGAATCTTCTTTTGTTTGACCTACATCTTTCTGAGCAAATTTGAAATCCCCAAACATTTGGCACATATATTTCCATGACATTTTCGCCATTGTAAGTAAATATTTTAATCTAGATACATGGTTTTTGAACACGCTTTAGCCAATTCGATTTACTCAAATTCACTGTAGACATAGAAAGAGATAACCGGCTTCGTTTATTTGACGTGAACATTATCGAAGATGGTCACCATTTACAATTCGACATATACAGAAAGCCTGCACAAACCAATAAATATGTTCTAGCGGATTCAGGTACCCCATTTAATTATAAAATAGCTCCGTCCTATAGTCTTGTTCATAGCTTATTAAACGTTCTTTTGAGCCAGAAAAATTATAACAACGAAGTTGAGGAACTTCAACAAATAGCGACTATAAATCTATGATGAATAAGTTAATTTCTAACCAACAATAGGAAATGGAACATAAATCTATCAATTAAACAAATTGGAGTTATTATTTTCAAATAATCTAATGAAAGTTGCTCTTATCTACCATCCTTCAATTATTAATAAATTCCATATTTTGTTTTTAAATTTCCTGTGAAATCCGTTTATAGATGCAAGAATAACTGTTGACGCAATAAATTTAATAAAGTGTGTGACTTCGAATAATCTGAAACTTACAACAACGATTGTGAGTTATGTTCAAAATGTTTTGTTGGTCAAACTAGAAAGAATATTCTAACTCGGTATAAAGAATATTACTCCCAGATAAAGAAGAATAATAGTGAAAAATTAGAATTACAAGAACACATTTCAAATACAGGTCACACCATTTCTCAAGAAAGTGTATCACTTTCAAAACATAGTAAAGACTTAAAACATAGTATCGACAAATATCTGGGTGATTCAGAAGAGATGGAGATATATAAGCAAAGAAGCTAATCAATGAATTCAGATTCATCTCCAGCTGAGATTATCGCTATCAACGTCAACATTTAGCAGTTTTTACAAAAAAACTACTTACTACCAAATGTCCTGAGTACCTACACAATAAGTTAATTACTCGTGACCAGATTCACTCCCGTAATATTAGGTATCTACAAACTCTCTCCATACCTGGTTTTTCAACATGTTGTTCAGAAAATCTTTCACTTATCCTGCATGCTATTTGTACAATAGGATCCTTGTGAACATCAGACTGACTTCTATTCTGAAATTCAAAAAACAAATATCACAATACCTAGCAGCGGTACAGACACAAATGGGATATACAAACTATGCAACCTAAAATCTCTGTAATTGATATATGATTAATCCACATATCTTTGTTAAGTCATATTTTTTTTTTCATTTACATTTTGTGGATATATTTAAAAATGTAATCAAAGCATTCTTAAATCTTTGTAAAACTAGTGAGGTTGAGTGGAAGAACACCACACTGTTGGTGAACTCCGTCTAATTATGCCGGTATTACAATACATTTGCATTACTAATCTTAAATAGTATTCAATTATTTTGTTTTCCAATTTAGTTCAATCTGATGATGGTTACTAATAGCAGGAAGGTCCTCAGTATTTTAACAGTATTTTCATGAGAAAAGGGTGTTTATTTATTATTTATCAATGTTAGATAGAGTATTTAGTTTCTCTAGCATTTGTTAGTGAGGTTATTCATACTCTGCCAGATTATCGTTCGGTAGTATTGCAACTCACTCGTTGTGTTCATGAATTCGAGAGAGCGAAACATCTTTCCGGAACTATAATTTCTAATGTTACAGTTTGATCTAGAGAAACCTTACCATTTTTCAAAAATTCAAATGTGGAAGCCGTTACTTTGTGATAGTTTATCATTTTAACGAAATAATAAATAAAATTACTTTACTATCACTGATATTTAATATAGTCGTTACTATAGTTTCAACACGTTTAGTGTTGAAACTATAGTAACGACTATATTAAATATCAGTGATAATATAACAAAGTAGTTTTATTTATCATTTCTTAGCATTTCTATGTATCTGGGAACAGCTAATAAGAAATGTCAGTTTGTTTCTTAATTATTGGGTAATAATACTATGAATTCATCGAAATATGAGCTATAACCATTTTCTCATGGTAATGTGCAGTTCTTACCTTCTGGAATATTTTCATATTTTTTCTAATCTGAAATCTGGAAATTTGTCTTTTGGGTATTGACGATATCTCACCTGGGTCTTTGCCCCATACTAACTAGCACCTACAATAATAGGCATGTCACATTCGAATACTACAACATCTTGAAGCTTATAGCATTTGATGGGAGATTGTATTAATAATATGTTTTGCTTTGGCTACAGTTGAAGCTACAACATTTTTCAGATGAGGACTTTTCATTTATAGAAATTGTGCAGAATCTAATTAGCAGCAGAATCAAAGGAATAAACTGTATATTTGGTATGTTACCTACGTTTCAATAACTACGTATTTGAAACATAGGATATGTGTCCTTCGGAACTCTTGTATTGTTGATTAATTTATTTGCACTGTATAACTTCGGAAATGATTCTAGTGTTGAAACTCCAATCAACTCCGACTATAATTGAAACTAGTAAATCATTCAGTTCAAATGAAGATGCTTCATCCAAGGGTATGCATATATAAGTTAGATTTAGTTCTGCGTGTATCAAGTTACTCCAATTTGTGAATCAAATTCACCAAGACGAATGTAAATAGCTAAGAGCTACTGGCTACTTGTTACAGTAAGATACTGGTGGTTCTTGTTGTAGTTTCTCTGTAATATTCTGGGGAATCAGATGCGGCATTCATTAATTGGTCTGGGTATTACAAATTCATCGAGGCAATACGCTATTGTGCCACGCAAACATATTCAAATCTTATCATTCAAGCTAATAGAACAGTTCAGCTACCTTATTCCGGGGGATCAGGTTGAGGTTAACGTTTGTATGTTCAATTTGCATCAGTTGGATTCAATTCATATGCCCAAGATCACACATGATCACTTGATGAACAACAGGACTTTGAATTACTCAAAGAATTCTTGAATTTCTCATCAGTAAACAAAAAAGGCGATTCTTCTTTATTATAGTTCGAATCACAACTTTCTGCTTAGGTCTTAGAAAAGTGTAGATATATAAGTAACTAGACCATTGAACGAGTAATTAAATAAATTCGCAGTTAAATATTATGTGAAACTGGTGAATATAGAAGTATTGTACAGTGTACAAAAAGTGTTATATACATTGATAGGTAGAATAAAACTACTTTTACTTTGATTTTTTTTTATATTCAAAGACTTGATTATATGGACTAAAAATGGTCCAAAATATGCATGCAATATGCACTAAAAAAATACGAAAATATGCTGCTAGAATATACAATATGCATTAATTTGAGGTCTTTCCTTATGCCTATAACCTATAAACTCCAACCCTTCAATAAGAATTGGAATTCCTATCTCCTTTCCCAACATTTCCAACCCAAACGTTGACTCAATTTCATACACAAGACTTTCAACAATTTACAACAAAAACAGGGGCCAACATGTATCCAATCTTCTTTAAAATGAATTTTATTATTTGAAGTTTTCTAAATTATTACAGATTTTTTACAATCATGAAATTTCTCTATTTTTTCAATATGATCTAGTGTAGTATGATGGCTTTGATCTCTAAAATTAATTTATACGGAGAAAAAATCTTCCAACGTTACAAGAGACAGGAATCGGTACATACTTGGAGCTTTGAATTGAAGCCGGATCCATGTTAATGACTACGTCAAAATTTCCATTTTCCATATTATTAACTTGTCTCATGGAATATGTAGAATAATATAGAATCGAGAATAACAGCAATAGTATTGAATGTTTCCAAATAAAAGGAAGTTACCTACTCAAAGTAATTAATTATAGAAAACATTAATTTAAGAAAGTTAAAATAATAATTTACTAGGCTCCTTCTGGTATTATTGGAAAATTGGAAATCATTTTAGCTATTTTCAACAGAGAAAATTTCTTATTCAATGGTTGATTTACCACCCTTTCATCACAAATAAAAAAAACACTTTCATCGTCTATAGTTTTTCCAATGGTTGATTTACCCTTTTACCAGGAAGACAAGCTGGGGCAGATACATATTGTCACTCAGCGAGGCCCTCAAGATAGATATGATTCGAATAAAAAAAAAAGCAATACTTGCATACTACCAGGAAAGCTGTTCCAAAAAACAAGGCAACAGAACAACAAAACAGACTGGTGGAATGTGTAACGTGCCGCGTTACGTGATTATATAGAACTATTTAATAAACGGATTAGATTTCTTTTCGTTAGTAATCATGCAACTGATTAATTAAAGACATCTGCTAGTCAATGTTATCGATTTCTGAAACTACCGCTCATGTCATGAGATGTCACTAAATATCGCGAGTGGGGAGATACCTCGGCGGAAATCGAAAAGACGGCATTGTGATTTGTGCTTTGATCCCGGTAAGTCGAGAACATTTGTTTCATTAAACTTTATATATCTTTTCTTAATTTTTCTTCCGAACTATTATCCACAACAGGCTATTTAATTTGATTTAGATTTGTAATTAGCGTCTGGATGTTTTGAGCCTGATTGTGATAATAGTTCAGTAGATTTATCTCGACTTGCTTGGGTGCGTGCAAATCCAATCCTTTGCGGATAGCATATTTTAGAATATCTTTTCCATCGTAACATCGATTGTTGTTATCTCTCGTGGTAGGATAATCTAACGTAACGTATGCAGGTTCCTTGATAATATTTCTGAACTCCTTGTAAATTTAATTCCGTATTGACACATGCTAATTTTTTTGGGACTCGTCCGAGTCACCATTTTGTAACTCTGATACGTAGTATTCAGAGTCGTCTTCGACTGCATCGTGCTATAATTAGATTTGGAATTTTTACAAGGTATTATTCAATTCTTGCTTATTGAATTAAAATTATCAGGATTGCTACGTTAGCGTGATAGCGAAATAGAGTGAAACATCAATCTGTTGCCAAATTAATTCAAGTTCTACTTATGTGCTAACCGGCAAATTCAACTTATTATTTACTTCCTTTCATTCACAATTTGATTAAATTACGTTATATTTTCTTTGTAGCATTCATTCAATTACCTATTATTTATTGCTTAATTTTAAGTAATTATTGTAACCTTCCTTCAGAAATTATTGTATTCAAAATAAATTGATATCTCTTCAAGATATCTATTTGTAATAGTGTTTTACATTTTTGGGAAGATAACCTTATCGGAGGTGGAATCATTTGGTTGTTCCGGCCGATGGTGTTACCTGCCCTTGTTCTCAAGTCAGGTACTGTTCGTTTTTTTTGACATTACAGGGAATTGAACGCTTGAGGGTCCTCACCCATTCACTCCTAGACGGTTTAGTGACTTTCCTGACAGGACCAGCTTCCAGTTCCTACGAGATCCAAGGAGGGTAACATTTTTTAGTCGATAGACCATTATTTCATGATCTGATTTTGTTGTTTACCAATATTGTATTCACTAATTTCACTGAGCCATTCGTGGACTCCTTATTACTTTCATATTCATTCTATCAAGTAATACATGTTATGAACTGTAAATTCATTTTCTGGTTAAATACCAAATTGTAATTCTTTACTTCGAATTTCACCTTTATTTATAAATTTATACCTTGTATAAACTGTAAATTCATTTTCTGGTTAAATACCAAATTGTAATTCTTTACTTCGAATTTCACCTTTATTTATAAATTTATACTTTATATAAACTGTAAACTTGTTTCCTGGTTAATACCAAATTCTAACAGGAATAAATCAATTTGTTAAGTTGAATTTATATTGTTTTTCTAATTTCCATCAACTAATAAACCATCTCGTGGTGCTTGCATTCTAAGCTGTGAATTCATTTATTGTTATAGTTGTTCAGTAAGCAAGTGGCGCTCAAACAATTCACCAGTCTAGAATTACAAGGCACGTTTCACTACGAGCCCTGAGATTAACTATTTTAAATTGAGCTAGTGGGGTCAATTTAAACCGCCCTAAGCGGGTCCGTTTCACTGGCGCCCAACTCTTAACGTGGTCTCGAACATAGTTGATGGTTATTGAGAAAAAGATAAATTAGAGGTGAAAAATTGGTCATTGTATTATTTTTTTTTCTCAATTTTTTTTTTGATCTTCTTGAATTTGCACGAAGTGATTGGCAATTATTTTTGGAATTATTATTCAATTTTATAAAGTTCTTTGATAATGGAACCGAATTTTTTGAAAACTAAAGAATTATCATATGAATTAGCTATTAGGGGTCAATCTACGGATGGTGATGCTAATACTAGACGAAAGCTTTTAAGGGGTTGTTTGCACAGAGAACAACATGATAGAAGTTTAACTTCAATTAATGATGAATTCGATTTTGAAGAAAGTATTGTAGAAATTTCAGAGTCTCTTAAAGACATTAAAGAAGCAATTAATAGATATCAGGGTGAACCAGGGGATAATGCTAGAAGAATTGAAACTAGGTTAAACCACTTGTCTGGTCGCATAGACAGACTCAATCCCGAAACTGTTAATGACAAGATTCAAAAAGATAAATTAGCAGCTGATGTACTTGCTCTAGAAGGAGATTATGCTGTTAAACTTCGGCCTGTTGGTCAAGTTCCAGGAAGTTCTACTCCGCAAACTCCAATTAACCAAGGGATATCATCGTATCGTCCCAAGGTTCCTGTTTTCAAATGGGACTTATTTTTTGATGGGTCAGGAGATCATCAAAAAGTTTATGATTTTTTGGATAGAGTAGAAGAATTGAGGGAGGCGCGAGGTTTGACAGAGGAAGACCTTTTTTCTTCAGCAGTTGATCTTTTCAAGGGTGATGCCTTGGATTGGTTTAGATCCGTGAGATCTTCTATTTCATCTTGGATGGAATTGATAGAGGTATTAAAAGCAGAATTCTTGCCTAAATACCTTGACTTTGGAATATGGAATCAGATCAGAAATCGCAAACAACTTGCAGGACAAAAATGCAGCTTGTACATAGCTTCGGTAGAAAAATTATTCTCCAGGCTTAAAGTTTCTCCTAATGAAGAAACGAGATTAGAACAAATTATGTCTAATTTACAACCTCACATATTGAATCAATTTGCATTACTTAATTTAACATCAATAAAGGATTTAAAAGCGAATTGTAGACAAATAGAAGATTTCGAGTTTCGTTTTAAAAGTCAAGAGGTAGTACAGGAAAATGTACCTAAATTGAAGTTTAGACCTACAGTCAATGAATTACAAACCTTTTCTCCAGTTGTTTGTTGGAATTGTCGTTCCCAAGGGCACAAGTATACTTCTTGTTCGGCCCCTAGGAAAACTTTTTGTTTTGGATGTGGAGTACCTAACATTGTTAGCACATCTTGTAAAAGATGTAAGTCAAAAAACGTGGCGTCGAAGCCTGCAGGCCTGGCTACAGCTTCGACTTCAAAACAAAACCCAGGTACTTTCACAAATCAAAACAAAAGAAAGTAAGAGGAACCTTCGACAGGGTTGAATGGGAAAAGTGGTTAATCAGAATTAAAAAGAATTGTTCTCCTAAAATGGTTTCTCCACTTTTTTTAAATTTACCTGATGACAATAGACCTTATTTGAACATTAAAGTTTTTGAGGATTCTTTTCCTGCATTGTTGGACACAGGTTCTAACATTAATGTTATAGGTTCAAAGGGTAATTTCATTATTGAAAAATATAGATTGTCAATAATTAAGGATAACAATGTCACTGTTGTAACCACCGCTGATGGTTTACATCAACCTGTCTTGGGAATAATTAACGTTCCTATTTCGTTTAATAATATTCAGACTTCTGTTAAATTTAACGTAATTCCTTCTATACAACAAGCAGTAATATTGGGTATAGAATTTTGCAAATATCACAATATTAAGGTCGACTTTGGTAATTCTATCTGGAACATCGAACCTACAGTTAAGTCAAATAATGTTACTGCTATTCATAGCTATGATTCCTTAAATACGTTACAAAAAACAGATCTTCAATCAAAAATTGAACTTTTTGAACAACTTTCCTTGTCGGAAATAGGACGTACCTCTTTAATAGAACATACAATTACCGTTTCGGAGACAGTACCTTTTAGAAAACGACAATACCCCTTTTCTCCTGCTTTACAAAACCATTTAAATTCAGAAATTGATGAGATGTTAAGGCTTGGTGTAATCCAACCTTCTTCTTCACCTTATCGGAGCCCAATGCTTTTAGTAAAGAAGAAAGATAACTCTTATAGAGCTTGCTTGGACAGTAGACACTTAAACAAGTTAACCACAAGGGATGCTTACCCTTTACCCTTAATAGATACAATTTTGAGCAAATTGCAAGGCGCTAACTATCTTACAACTTTAGATTTAAAGAAAGCTTTTTGGAACATTCCTTTAGAGGAAAATTCACGTAAATACACTGCTTTCGGTATTCCAGGCAAAGGCCTTTATGAATTTTGCGTAATGCCGTTTGGTTTAACTAATGCTCCGGCAACAATGCAACGCCTTATGGATTTTTTGATCGACGAAAGTATTAGTCATTTAGTTTTTCCTTATTTAGATGATATAATCATCGCTACAAATACTTTCGAAGAACATATTCAAGTGTTACATAAGGTATATGAAAAGATCAAATTGGCTAACCTTGCGGTTAATGCTGAAAAATGTAATTTTTGCAGACCGTCTCTCAAATTTTTGGGTTTTATAGTAGATAGGGAGGGATTGCGCCCTAGTGGTGAGCTTGTTGAAGCCGTTACTCTTCTTTCTTCACCAAAAACATCCACTCAAGTTCGAAGGCTGTTGGGATTAATTTCATTTTACCGAAGATTTATCAAAGATTGTTCTACTCTAACAGCTCCTATTACTGAACTTATTAAAAGTAAGAAAAAGCACCAACCGATTACTTGGACTCCTGAAGCTGAGTCTTCTTTTCAAGAGCTGAAGCGACGCCTAACGTCGGCTCCAGTTCTCAGAAGTCCAGATTTTTCTAAATCTTTTTCTATACAAAGCGACGCTAGCGACGTCGGTTTAGGTTGTGTACTTTTTCAAGAACATAATGGTTTACAACATCCAGTAGCCTATGCTAGTCGAACTTTAAGTAAAGCAGAGAGAAAATATACAGTTTCCGAAAGAGAGTTATTAGCCGTTCTGTTTGCATTGTCTAAATTTCGTTGTTTTATAGAGGGTACAAGGGTTGTTTGTTACACTGATCACGCCAGTTTAGTTTGGTTACATAATTTGAAAGATCCGATTGGTCGTTTAGGTAGATGGGCTTTAAAATTGTCTCAATTTGATTTAGATATACGCCATAGGCCAGGATCACAAATGATTGTGCCAGATTATTTGTGTAGGGACGTACCTAATATTAATGTAATCAGTGATCAAGAACTTATTCCGGACAAATGGTACACAGATATGTTAAATAAAGTACCCATTAATCCCGATCAGTACCCGGATTTTAAAGTAGTTGGTAACGGGTTATATAAACACGTCAAACTTCCTACGTGTGTATCTTCTAATTTAACTGAATGGAAATTGGTAGTTCCAACGGCAAACAGACTTAAAATTTTTGAACAGTTTCATTGTGTTCCTACAGCCGCCCATTTTGGGATCTCGAAAACTATGTATAGGATATGTGAACAGTATTATTGGCCTCGAATGAGACAGGATATAATTCGATATGTAAAGAATTGTAAAATTTGCGCTGCTCACAAGAGTCCCAATGTACAGAGACACGGCTTAATGGGGCAAATGAAAAATATAGACTTTCCCATGCAATTATTGAGTATAGATTATCTAGGCCCTTTACCTCGTTCTAAACGTGGTAATCAATATATTTTGGTTGCGGTAGATTGGTTCACTAAATATGTGTTTATCTATCCTTGTGCAAAAGCCACTTCGGCTTCGGCTATTAAATTTTTGGAAAATCAAGTCTTCCTTACTTTTGGGGTATGCCAGATTTTATTATCGGATAATGCAAGCCAATTTACATCCAGGCAATTTTTAAAATTCCTTGCTGACTACAAAGTTAAACATTGGCTGAATGCCCGTTATCATCCACAAGTTAATAATAGCGAAAGAGTTAATAGAGTTTTAATTACCGCTATTTCTTCGTTTATACACGATAATCATAGGGATTGGGATGCAAACATTTCTCAATTAACGCAAGCGTTACGCTTAACAAAGCATGATTCTACAGGGTTCAGCCCTGCATTTTTAATGTTTGCACGTCAAATTCCTATTTCTGGAGATTTTTACGGCAAAGTTGGAGGTAAAGACATCCTTAATGTTTCTAACAAAATTCATAGACAATCAGATATTGAGTCATTACCGTATGTCTTCAATGAGGTAAGACAAAACATTGTGGCGGCATATAAGGGATACAAAAAGCATTATAATTTGAGAAAACGCCCAGTAGCTTTCAAGGTGGGTGATAAAGTTTGGAAAAGAAATTTTGTTCAGTCCAACGCGGCAAATTTCTTTTCAGCCAAACTGGCTCCTAAGTATATACCATGTGTCGTAACCAAAATAATTTCTAATCTAGTATATGAGTTACAGAATGAAGACAAACAGAATTTGGGAAACTGGCATGTTAAGGATATAAAAGAAGATCTGTGCAATGACGATTCTGAACAGGAGGATGAGAGTTCCAGTGATGAGAGATAGGGTTCCTAGCAGGTTGCTAATTCTGCGGTGGATTTTAAGGTTCGCATCTATGACTGTCAGTTTTGTGGAGTCGAGACCCTTAATTGCCACAGTAGATGAATACTGTTACGGAAGCTGCAAATTATTGGTGATCTGCGGGGGTTCCCTGTTGCTCCGATCTGCTTCGCTCTTTCTTCTGCACGGATGACGCTAAGTATCATTGTTTTACTTTGATTGCCAGATTTCTGAATTTTGTTCTCTTTATTTTAGTATAGTCCAATTTATTTTCATTAGTTACCTTAACTTTATCGGATACATTATTTTTTTTATAGTTGTTATAGTGAAACCACCATTTTTAGGACTTGATCACCCTGGAAAGTGGGTGGATTTGGAAGTTTGAGACTTCCACATTACGAGTTTGTTTTCAATAATTGCATATGTTAATTTGGGATCCGCTGGTCCATGCTATGTCATGTTTGAAAATTAACTCTAGTATCTTCTTTTAGAGTCTGTTCTCTTAGTGTTTTCAACACGTAAGATTGGACTAATTTAGAGTGAGTTATTGTCTGGAAAACGTATAATTTCAGGAATAAGCTCTTATGTATCCGTGAGTTATTGTCTGGAAAACGTATAATTTCAGAAATAAGCTCTTAAGTATCTATAGTTTATTTTTTAAGGTAACTTAAACTTGAGGGAGTCTTTTGACTCAAAGATTGGACTTATTTAGATTAAATTCAGTATTGTTTTTGAGAATTGGAATTTTATTCTTATTCATAGAGTTGCGTTATAGTAATTTATTAATTCGACATTATTGGTTAGTCTCTCATTACCATTTCATTTTTTGATATACAAGTAAAATTGTATTGATTGTTAATCAATTCGGTCCGGAGTGTAGGGGACTTTAAATTGGACCTACACTTATGCTTGGGATAACTTTGTGAAAACATCTAGTCACTAGCGTGAACCTAGTTCACTAACATGCAGCTACTAATTTTTTTTCCTCTCCTCCTATCAATTATAAATATATTAACTAGTGTGCTACGTAGTTCACACGAAATTCTTCTCTCACGCCACTATGACGTTTTACCGGTCTCTAAATACTTTAGGGATAATAGGGAGATTTTTTTTTTTCCTCCTTTATACATTCAATCAAGTAATTATCGAAATTTCCGATTATTCAGAAATCTCATAATTTAAAATAAAAATGAAAACAAAGACATTCAATTGTATGTTATTTTGAAACTTCTTCTCATAATAACGGAAGCCACTAAGACATGCCGGTAACAGTTAAATTCTCTGTTATATCAGTATATTATATTTAAAATACAACTGTAAATAATATAACAACGTTTCCAGTCCCTATGTTTAGGGCGATGCATTTCATAATAAAGAAGGTCTCTAGTTTCTAGTCTGCTTCGAAAGAAGAATAAACAAGAAAGAACTTATAAAACTTTCCTGTTTTTATACCACTTAACCATTGATGCTTATGCTTTCTTTAAAAACTAATAATACTATTATATCATATGTCGCTGGGGAATGGATACTGTTATGTTATTCCATGGTTATATTGTTCCTTTATGAAGAAATTTCGTTTGGTTAATCTATTAACATGCGATTTTCAAATTATTTTCACATTTTAGATTGAACAAGTTATAAATTATAGTTGATAGTGGCTGCTAATATAACTAAATAGAAGATTTAGTTGTTGTAATTGAAATGGTAATGCTTTTTGTATCTCTGAGGCGTAGGAAACTACGGTGAAACTGTTTGTCTGTAAAATTTTCGTATAGGCACAGATAGAATTACCAGTTATGTCGAGTAACCTTATATAATAAGGGATTAATGTACGTAGGTACATAATTTTGTTGTTGTGTAGTATATTTTTTTATACGGACATTCACAATTACCCGCTTAGGGTTAGATTGGAAGAAATCAGGTTACATAGTGTTTTTTTTGATATTGAGAGGACGTTGTGTGAACCAGAGGGGGTGCTGGAGCGGGAGAACCATGCGACGACGCAGTCGGGTGGCATCCGGTAGTTTTGGGGAGAATGGGCCCCCTTAGAAAGGCCTTGGGAGCGGGGTTTCGTCTTGGTGGCCGAACCTTCTGAGCCGGCTATTATTATTTTTTGTTTATTTTTACTCCTACTCTTCTTTCCTTTAGGCATTCTAGACCGTGGGACCCAATCCCATTTCTTTCTCTTCTTCATTCTGAAAACTATTTCTTTTTATTGCTTGGTTGCCGATGGCTCTTAAGGAAGGGGATTCTGTAGTGGACTTAGTCCAGCTGGGGCGTTACTAGTAACTAAGGGTAAGGTTCCTACCGGGGACTTCTGGGTTCCGCATGGGGTCGTTCGCTGAGCACACTTTCTGCGACTCCACAGCTATCCTGTAGTTTTTTTAGTTTATGTATTCCTGTGATCTTCCAATTGAACAATTGTGTATGTTACATTATTATAAAATGTGTAGGACATTTTAATTTTCATTCAAAATTTTTTAGAACTCCTTTTGAGTATCGTAATATTGGAACTGGTCAACCAATATTTATGTGAAGACCACAAAACTCATTTTGAGTATCGTAATATTGGAACTGGTCAACCAATATTTATGTGAAGACCACAAAACTCCTTTTGAGTATCGTAATATTGGAACTGGTCAACCAATATTTATGTGAAGACCACAAAACTCCTTTTGAGTATCGTAATATTGGAACTGGTCAACCAATATTTATGTGAAGACCACAAAACTCCTTTTGAGTATCGTAATATTGGAACTGGTCAACCAATATTTATGTGAAGACCACAAAACTCCTGTTGAGTATCGTGATTCTGGAGTTGGTCAACCAGTCTCTACGTCAAGACCGATTCTTTAGTATTCTCTTAAAAATTTTTGAAGCTTCACTTCAAAATTTTTCTCGTGGTAGAGGGGGAATGTAACGTGCCGCGTTACGTGATTATATAGAACTATTTAATAAACGGATTAGATTTCTTTTCGTTAGTAATCATGCAACTGATTAATTAAAGACATCTGCTAGTCAATGTTATCGATTTCTGAAACTACCGCTCATGTCATGAGATGTCACTAAATATCGCGAGTGGGGAGATACCTCGGCGGAAATCGAAAAGACGGCATTGTGATTTGTGCTTTGATCCCGGTAAGTCGAGAACATTTGTTTCATTAAACTTTATATATCTTTTCTTAATTTTTCTTCCGAACTATTATCCACAACAGGCTATTTAATTTGATTTAGATTTGTAATTAGCGTCTGGATGTTTTGAGCCTGATTGTGATAATAGTTCAGTAGATTTATCTCGACTTGCTTGGGTGCGTGCAAATCCAATCCTTTGCGGATAGCATATTTTAGAATATCTTTTCCATCGTAACATCGATTGTTGTTATCTCTCGTGGTAGGATAATCTAACGTAACGTATGCAGGTTCCTTGATAATATTTCTGAACTCCTTGTAAATTTAATTCCGTATTGACACATGCTAATTTTTTTGGGACTCGTCCGAGTCACCATTTTGTAACTCTGATACGTAGTATTCAGAGTCGTCTTCGACTGCATCGTGCTATAATTAGATTTGGAATTTTTACAAGGTATTATTCAATTCTTGCTTATTGAATTAAAATTATCAGGATTGCTACGTTAGCGTGATAGCGAAATAGAGTGAAACATCAATCTGTTGCCAAATTAATTCAAGTTCTACTTATGTGCTAACCGGCAAATTCAAGTTATTATTTACTTCCTTTCATTCACAATTTGATTAAATTACGTTATATTTTCTTTGTAGCATTCATTCAATTACCTATTATTTATTGCTTAATTTTAAGTAATTATTGTAACCTTCCTTCAGAAATTATTGTATTCAAAATAAATTGATATCTCTTCAAGATATCTATTTGTAATAGTGTTTTACATTTTTGGGAAGATAACCTTATCGGAGGTGGAATCATTTGGTTGTTCCGGCCGATGGTGTTACCTGCCCTTGTTCTCAAGTCAGGTACTGTTCGTTTTTTTTTGACATTACAGGGAATTGAACGCTTGAGGGTCCTCACCCATTCACTCCTAGACGGTTTAGTGACTTTCCTGACAGGACCAGCTTCCAGTTCCTACGAGATCCAAGGAGGGTAACATTTTTTAGTCGATAGACCATTATTTCATGATCTGATTTTGTTGTTTACCAATATTGTATTCACTAATTTCACTGAGCCATTCGTGGACTCCTTATTACTTTCATATTCATTCTATCAAGTAATACATGTTATGAACTGTAAATTCATTTTCTGGTTAAATACCAAATTGTAATTCTTTACTTCGAATTTCACCTTTATTTATAAATTTATACCTTGTATAAACTGTAAATTCATTTTCTGGTTAAATACCAAATTGTAATTCTTTACTTCGAATTTCACCTTTATTTATAAATTTATACTTTATATAAACTGTAAACTTGTTTCCTGGTTAATACCAAATTCTAACAGGAATAAATCAATTTGTTAAGTTGAATTTATATTGTTTTTCTAATTTCCATCAACTAATAAACCATCTCGTGGTGCTTGCATTCTAAGCTGTGAATTCATTTATTGTTATAGTTGTTCAGTAAGCAAGTGGCGCTCAAACAATTCACCAGTCTAGAATTACAAGGCACGTTTCACTACGAGCCCTGAGATTAACTATTTTAAATTGAGCTAGTGGGGTCAATTTAAACCGCCCTAAGCGGGTCCGTTTCACATGAAAACTTGGAAACCCTCAGGAACCCAACCAAGACCGAACCCTCCAAGGCCGAGTATAAGGCCACACTTACGCAGTATAACAAAGAGATCAGAAAAGTAGAAAAGCAATCGTAGAAGAAGTTCTCTGAAGAGGTAGTAGATACCCCTTAATGTTGTACAACTCACAACGGAAAGAGGAAAGCGTATCATTAATCATTGAAAAACATTTTCCGGTCGCAACAATTCTAAATGACCCAGTAGCGGCGAACAACCTAGGCCAGTAGCGGCGAACAATCCGCAAAGTACGCTAAATGGCCGAGTGCCTCGGACTGGAGGCTAGCTACAGAGAAAACAAGGCCAAATAGAATCAGGTGGGCTAAACTCAACTATTTAAATCTACCGGAGAGTAAAATGTAATCCAAACTACTCCAAAAGGGTCAGAAGATACTAATTTCATATCGATGTAGAATATTTGAGGCTTGCATAGCTATGTGATACATATCTACTGAGTGTGAAAAGCGTAGGGTCATTCATATATCCAAGGAGGGGAAACTAAATGACATAAAGCCTAAATCTTAGAGCTCTATTAATCTGGTGTTCTTCCTGCTTAAAACACTGGAAAGGCAAATACGTTGGGGATGAGATTTTATCAACAACCCCCTCAACGAACGCCAATACACGTATCAGTCAGTAAAGTACAGACTTGACACTGATTAACTTTAACAGACTACTAACAGAATTCCTTGAGGCTACAGAGACATTCGTGGCGACATTTGTCAATATTGAGAATGCTTTCGCTGATGTATTAACAAAGTCAGTTATCAAAGCAAAAAGGTGTCCCATCCCTGCTGTGTCAATGGATGAACGCCAGTCTGAAGAGGAAGATAATGGTATCATCCACAGTTACAGCTAGAGCTGATAGGGGATGCCTGCAATGAGGTGTGTTATGACCTCTTCTGTGAGCTATCTTAGTGGACGTGCTATTGAAAAAGTCAA
This sequence comes from Endomychus coccineus, assembly GCA_958510875.1. Taxonomy (NCBI): domain Eukaryota; kingdom Metazoa; phylum Arthropoda; class Insecta; order Coleoptera; family Endomychidae; genus Endomychus; species Endomychus coccineus. Next base: position 141,611,700 of record OY294069.1, on the reverse strand, counting down.
CATCCAAGGGTAATTATTGCCTAGGGTATGCCGATGATCTTGCGATTGGGCAAATTTGCAGAAACAATATCGAGCTTACCTAGACTGCTCTAAACATAGTAAACAAGTGGTGAGAAGAGGAGGAACTTCATGTAAGGCCCCTTAAAATCATAGACGGCTGAAGAACCAAAGAAGGTGCAGAAGCAGCAAGCTACAAACAAGATTCTCACTGTTAGATAAGCAAGTAACGATATTCTAGGTGGAAGTTGCAGCAATACATCACTGTGTTGAGGAGCTTATAACGCGAGGGCTTAATAAATAGACCATCGCCATAGCCAAGCGGCTATAAAAACAATCAGCTCCAAGCAAATCAACTCCAACCTTATCTGGAACTGCTTATAAACCCTACAAGAGTTGGGCAGATCTTTAGCCTAGGTGTCAGATGACAATTATTATAAGGGCAATGGAGAGAGCATGGAGTTTCAATAGGTTGCCTACCCCTTGTCTAGACCGTTAACTCTAGCATAACACATAACATGAGGATACACACAATGGATCTACAAAGTTCGAAGTGGAGAAGTCACATGCCTCACACAAATATATTATATCTATTCTACCCTTTTATCAAAAATAAGGCAAAAAATACTCTCATAGTCGGAAATTTTCAGTTCAATATTCTCACCTAGTTAACTTCAAGAGTAAATTTTTCATGCAAATTTAGGCATTTTACCAAATAACTGTATATCACAACTTGAAAAATGTTTGCTTTTGTATCAACAATACAATCGCTGATGGTTAAAATGTAACTGAAATGTAAAATGGAGATTTAGTTTGAAATAAGCGACACACCATAAAAGGCAACGTTAGACTATTCTCAATATCCTCGGTTAACAAAATTATCCTATCTGGAATTTTATTGTCTCTAACAAGATCATATTTTTTTTCATGTTCATTTAATATGAAAATATGCTGTAATATGCTCCAACACATGCAAATATATACTTATACATAGAAATATACATCATATGCATTTTTCATATAATCCAGTCTCACCTCATATGATAGAACACTATTGTGAATATAGTTTCGACAACGATACGGAAAGTATGAATAAAATAAGCATAGGGATCTTAGGTAATATAATATAGTCAAAATAAGATAAAACTAACAAGATTAAATACTTGGAACTGATAACAAGAGAGATGACAATGCGATGTTATGCCAAATTGGTCCAGGTAAGCGAATCCCCTACCTGCGCCAATTTGTCATATCCCTGCATTATAATTTCCCCAATTACCAATTTCAAGTATCTTGTTCCATTCTTGTATTCCCTCATATTCTAACTGTATCCCCATCTGCTTAATTTACTCCATTTTGACTATACAGGATCTTACAAATTCGATGCATATGCAAAGTTAATTTAAAATTAATTATATACCTTAGTTTTCGGAGGTCAAAAATTGAATAAAAAATCTAGGTCTATATTTAAAAAAATAAGGTTTGGTGTGGGCATCTAAAAATCGAAACGTCCCATCTGGAAAATGAAATAATCTTCTTGGATGGCATAAAAAACAAATTTGAAGGAAAGCTCTTTTTTTATCTATACAAAACAATCAGTATTAAAGCAGTGAAAATAGAAACACAAATTATTTTTTCTTGGTTTTTCGGATATCTTCGGAAGTAATCTGAATTTTTCAATTTCTTCACCTTCTTTTAGCCATTCAGTCTCTATCTGTATGTCAATATCTTCAATGTTTATTCATACTTTATGTATCATTCTGCAGCTGTTATAACCTATAACATTCGTTAGTTTACATTGCTTACTCAGATTATCTTTTTAGAGTGAATATCAGTTTCAATACTTTCAATGTATTGTCGTGTATTAGAACGGATTACACTTTTAACGGACGTGCAGCAGAAATTGTGTTAGGTTCCCTGTGAATGAAGGAATCAGACAGCAACGGCATTCGGATACATAAGAATAGAAAGGGCAGGCCTGCAACTTGACAAAAATAACGTGATTCAAACACGATAGGACGTGGATGTTTTGTCTCTTTCTAGATCATTACGATGCCATTGACGTATGTGATTTTCTTAGAAATTATACGTTACAATGTTTCTTTATCTGAATCATGAGTATTAGAAGAAGATAGACAATTTATAATGTGCCGATATTATTTCATACATGTGCCAAGTTATTGGACGAGAACTATAGATTCATTGTTGTTAATGATGTTATCCATGTAATAAGAGTATCGTACAGGTTGTTCCAAATATTAAAAAAAAAAACAAAATCATATTTAGAAAATTAAAGTTTCAGTAAAATTAAAATATCTCAAAGCAAAGTAACAAGAACCCAATGCGGTTGCCACATGTTTCCTGTTTCTCACCAACAACATATTTTATTGTTGGAAATATTGAATGAATTACTTAAATAAACACAATTAGTTTCAAACTAGCTTCATCGTGGATGCTGTTACCATAGCTGGTGAGGTCAAGGGGGGTCTTGAAGAAATTCACGGAAGTTTATTTGTAAAGGCAGTCATAAACCTGTCAACATTGAGAACTGATATAGGACGAGAAACTAATGGTTTGCTACATAATACATCTTTTGTGACCCATTTGGAGATCATTGTAATTGTACTTAAATATATAGTCTTGACTATAGTTGAAATAATATGTATATCCAAATTTACTAGCAATATTTAGAATTGACAGATAACTTTAGAAATCCCTACCATAGAAATATTCTTAGTGAGAGATCTTAAGAAAGAGGAAATAAATTATAAGTTATCTTGCTGCTTATTGGCTTAACCATTCTTCCACATTTACTAGCAATATTATTGGTACAAAAGTAAAATCAGGATCACTATAAGTAAAATCAATGGTTGAACAATTCGGGGATCCTTCCCTTATTGCAGAAAAGGGACGCATTTCGAATATCAACAAAATGCGGACAAACCGTCAGTTATATTTTCTAACTTGAATTAGACTTTTGAGATATCACGTGGCACTTTGTCATTTTCAATTGAATTAATTGTAATAGATTATTCAGAGTGTTTTTTTGGTGAGAGGGTATTTTCGCTTAAAAATCAGAGTTCAGTTTTATTCAAGTTCGAGTTGATAATATATTTTAATCAGTTCGTAGCTTTTGAATTCCCTAACTTCATCCTGGTTGGGAAATCATTTTTAATAATTTTAGTTTCATTTTTCTTCAGTTTAGTAGATTTAGATTATCTAGGTGATTTTATTCAACTTTAGGTTCATTATTAGATTATTTTTATTAGTAATTTTATAATATTAACAATAAAGTTAATTATAGTATTCTTTTTATTATCTTCAATTATCATTTATATTCTTTCTTTATTATTGACATTATCTTTTAATTGTTGTTTATTAAATAGTTTACTGTTGTTGAGTTCGAGTTTCTCTGATTAAAACTAGCGTTTATCCCTTCACATACCTTCCAGTGTTTTAATTCATAAGTGTCTAGTGAAATTAAAGGGTAAGTGTCAATGATATTTTTCACGTTTGTTCTGGCTAATTGATGATTGAATAAAACTCCAACGTGTCATGGTTCACTAAATTAAATGGCCACACTGCAGATGGATAAATAAATGTTGATGAATAGGAATAATGCAAATTCCTTAAATAAAGTTTTATAGAGATTAATCAATAGAGTACTATGTTACATCTATCATAAAATTTATCAAAGTTAAAGTTAGGAATGAAGATAATCAGAATTAATAAATATTATCGTTGGTTGTTAATTATGTTATTCATCATGAAAAGTATCAAAGTTGGAATTATGAATGTGTGCAAGTATTAAGACCTAAAATCAATCGAAATTAATATTATCATTTGTTGTGAATACTTCACCAACCGAGTAAGGTTCGACTTCAATAGAATTCAATTAAGTTTTTCAACTCGTTTGAGAAGTACGTTAGACTTTTCAGCCCAGTTGATAAATTGTAAAAAAAATAATACAAATACAAATTCCTTTTCGAAGAATTTTCACGAACAGGATACGAATAAAGGTTGTGTCTAATTAAATATTGTGTGTCATTACATGAGATTGGAACACAAGGGGATTTTTCATCAAGAATCTAATATTCGTATATTAAAATAGCAGGTGCAGTTAATAAATTCCTTTGCTCGAAAACTACTGTACATGACTCTCTGAATTTTAAATTAATTATGATCCTGACTGCTTTTATCTGCAGTTCAAATATTGAGATAACTTCAGTAAGGAATAAACGTTCGCATAGTAGACTGTTTTTATGATATTATAATCAATATTTATCTTCAATCAAATCTTTTTTCGAATCATAAATAACTGCCCATTCTACTCCCGACTTACGTAATTCTCAAATTTTGGAATAAAGCTCCCGGTGATTTCATCAAACTTTGCTGTCTTATCAATGTTTCGGTTCTGCTTAATACAGGATCAGCAGGTAGGTACTAATCTTCACAAATTGGGAAACAAATCCTTATGGACAGTAATGTAAGTGGAGCATGTCTTTCAATCCAAATCATAAACATGTGGACAAGATGTGTATTTTTATTCTGGCTACGGCAACCATCCGAGAATACTATTAGTTCTTTCATATGGTCCGGGAATTTCATTTTTGAGAGGAAATCGTAAATTGCAGAACCTACTTCGACGGATGGCAGAATGAATATAAAGAGACTTGTTGTGCATGAAAACCAAGAAGACAGATTGTCTACTGATTCTTCTTTCATCATTTTGTAAAATTTCTTGCTCCTTCATTTATGCACTCTCAAATTCGTCATTATCTTACTTTTTTCTTGTGGCTCTTGCCACAAGTTGAGTGTCCTTTGATGACGTACGCAAAAGTTACAAAGATCGGAGGCAAATCCGGTGTTGAAGTGACCATTGAACTATTATATGCTCTCCTGAGATTAGTAATAGTATACTCAGAAGGCAAGTAAATTTTTCGGGATTTAGCTCATCTATACTGACTTTCTGTGAATTTTAGATAAATTACATGACTTTCAATTTTTTCGAAGTACTTATATGTGAGCGTTGGTTTTCCAATATGCAATAACCAGTTTCTTGAAAATATTCTCTCCAGAAGTACTACATATTTTCTGCTCAGCGCTCATGATGTTATGCTAAGCTTTCTGTACTTTCTTGCTCCTATTTCTTTTGAATACATATAATGGGATATTTTAGTGTCTTGTTCCACTTTATCAGTTTGTTTGTAGAATATCGCTCGACGATCGCGCAATCCTTTTGGCTACATGTTATCGCAGGATTCATGATGCCAGGGGTAGTTGGAGATATTCATGTTAGAATCGCTATCAGAATACCTGAAAAAATGAGAAAGTTCGAGACATAACCTCAAAATAGTTAAAAATTTATTTCATTTGCTTTTTCTGATGTTTTTTATCACATTCCTCCTTCTTTTGTGACTTTCTAGATCACTGACACCTAATGCATGTTCACATTTCATTTCTCAGATCATCAAAGACAATAATAGCAAAAATAGTGGTGGAACATCTGCCAAAGTCTATGTGTGTGGACAAAATGCACTTCGAATGTCCAAATATATATTTCAGTCGCGCTTCCACATGAGACTAAATTTTTAGAATGTCGAAGGTACTGTTAAAAGATGCGCCCTAGGTGAGAGAACTGAACGCCATCTTCAGCTCAAAAGTTGAAGTTTTGCTTGGAACGCATTCCGGTTGTCTACTCGTAACATATTCAAATAATAATTTTGAAAAACACGAAAACAGATGTATTGACCTATAGTTGTTTCAGATAGTCGGGTCTACTGTCTTGGAAGACTTTACGATACCTGGTCTTGAAATGCTTAGGAATACTCCACTTTCGAAAAACTGATTCAAAATATGATATATAGGATGTACAATATAATTTATGCATTGTTTGATTACGTATCTCGGTATTCCTCCGAAACTAGAATTTTTTACGTATTTGAATTTTTTTAGGAGGAGTATCAGTTAGTTCAGACCAACTGGTTCTGTAAGGAGAGAATTTATTTGAGTTCCCGCTGAAGGCACGCCAAAGATGAGTATGAAAGATCATGCATGGTGAAGGAATTTCAAATCCAACCTGTGTCTTCCTGAATGAAAACAAGTCAGAGAAAAGCTGAACGGTAAATCAGTTTCATCCGAGTCATGTCCTAGAAGGAAGCAACAAGTAAAATTTGACCGAAAAGTAATTAGAGATACTAGATGAAATTTTAAAGCATATAACATTGTATTTGCTCATGATTGATACCGCGTAATATCAAGTAATAATATGTAATATTTGAGATTGTGCACAGTAAGTTTATCCTGTAATTATTCTCTAAGCGTACCGATAGGAAGAGATTCCTATATCGTCTCATGAACTTGAAGTGAAATGGACATATTTACATATAGTCGAGGAAATAAAGCATTGAACCTGGGAAAGTTGGCGCAGTTGGATGGATTGAGATGCGGTTTTCTGCATTCGATTCAGAAAGTGATTTAGAAACTTTGTCCGATATTTTTGTTTTGCGGAAAAAATTTGTTGCATTTCTACAGCCAAAACTGCATTTTTCAAAGATGCACTTTTTGGGGTGAATAAAAAAATGGGCTCGAATTGGTTTCTTGGGAGTTTTTGGGGTCGCTGAACACGAATATGATATTTAAAACATTCCCTGAGGTCCCCTTGGACCTCCCCGGGGGTATACTAGCGTGCTGACGTCCTGGATATCGACGAAATTAATGAAAAAATTATTTTTAATGTTTGTCAACCTTTTCGAAAGGTGATATGAATGTTGCTAGTGATGATAATGACATGAAAAAACTCTTCTGCAATACCTAGAGTACCCTGCGTCCGGGTAACGACGTCATCTTCTAGGAATTTGCTAATTTTTCTTCATAAAGGGTAACAAATTCTAGCTCTCGGGGGTTTTCAAAGTCGCTGATCACGACTGTGACACTCACAATGTTCTGCAAATTACCTGGGGGTATTTCCGGGACACTCGAGCCCTGTGTATCCACGCCATCTTCAAGGAATTTCTTGTTAAAATATTAATTCGCCATAAAAGGAACAAGAAACGTCACAATATTTTCAATTATTTGCTCATCAGAATCAAGCGTGGCGAGGCCATAAAATCTTTTTGATCCAAGCCTTTGTTTGGAAATAATTATTTCTTCATGCAAAACCATCCAGTCACCATATATGCAGAAAATAAAATTACTATATAATGGAACAATCAATCATGAGATGAGGATAATTGCTATTTGGTACAATGTATTGTTTCATTGTATGGATATTTATGATACAGTTATGACATAATAAAACCTATAAAGATAGCAATTTGAAAACGGAAGCAGTTTGGCATCAAATATTTCACGATATCATTTAATATAACAACCATTTATGTGTGAATATAAAACGTGAAACGCCTTTTTGTGAATCTGATCGGAAAGCGTTTCCAAACAAAAGTAGATTACAAGGGTGAATGATTTCGTATTTTGCTTTACAGCTACGAATGCATATGGATCAAACAAAGGAATCACGCGGAATTTTCATGCGAAGATGCACAAGCAATAAAATGATGAAGTTAACGATCTTTCCATATTTTGTCTATCTTGTATGTTGAATCAAACATGCGCTAATTAGTAGGGTTGGATTTCTTGATAAATACCCGCATCCCTGAAAGCCTATGTAAATATGTTCTTCTAGAGATCGTTTCTATCCAGGGACTCAGAATCAGTTCTCATTGCGTCAAGATGCCTCTTTGAGAGTTCACTTGAGCCTATATATAGGACCGTCAAGATAGACTTAAGCTCTAAGAGAATCTATGGGTACGTCCATCATTCATCTCGCACAATACTTTTAGCCCCTATAATATCCAAGTTTCCACCATAATTATTCTATTGGTCATCCATAATAGCTCACAATGGTTTCATAGAAGAGAGAATAATAGCTGGAAGTTCGATTATGAAAATTAAGACATAAATGCTTCTTCAAATATATCGTCAACCCTCAACGAAGAACGTTTTTGGCTACCTCTTTTATGTTTAAAACTTTTTCATTCAAGAGGTGACTTGAATTCCGTAGCCTAATAGTGAAGCATCACTACCTAGTTCTATATTTTCATAGTTCTACTAAGGTTGATCCATAGAGTTCACTATTGCACGCAAAATTGTTAGTACAGTAATTTGAAGATTTTATTTCGGAATATCTTTGTACAGTTGATCTTTGTCTGAAACTTGTTGCAAAATGTTTTTGATCTCATAAGAATCATTGGTCACCCAGGCTCACAATGGAGAATTGGCACGACAATTGTTTTATCAACAAATTGACCGTTTATTAAACTATTTGAATTAACAAATTTTGCAGATCCCAAAAAAAATTGTTATTTTAAGACAGAAATACCCACTCGGGGATTTTTGGGGTCTCTAATTACGATTCCGAAGTCAAAAATAACAGAATTATTCATCATCATCACCTGGAAATTGGTTAATTGGCACCGGAAGTTGATAATATTTAACATAATGTATACCTTTTTCTTGCAAAAAATGGACTCAATTGATTTTTTTGAGCAAGAAAAAGGTATACATTATATTGAATATCATCAACTTCCGGTGCCAATTAGTCAATTTCCAGGTGATGATGATGACTCATTCTGTCATTTTTGACTTCGGAATCGTAATTAGAGACCCCAAAGACCATCGAGTGGGTATTTCTGTCCTAAAATAACAATTTTTTTGGGATCTGCAAAATTTGTTTATTTAAATTGTTTATAAACGGTCAATTTGTTGATGAAACAATTGTTGTGCCAATTTTCCATGGTGAGCTTGAGTGACCAATGATTCTTATGACATCAAAAACATTTTGCAACAAGTTCAAGTCTTGGAGCTATATATATATATATTCTTATTGAACCCAGAATGATTACCTTCTGTATCCGGTCTATCAAGATCTGCGCCAAGTCCTTATGAGCCGGAATGATTTTCAAGTTCGAACGCAAAAAAGACCGAATGCCGCCCAAACACCGCCGATCAGAACCCCACTAATATGACCTTGTGGCCTAGGTAGAGCGTGCGAAGCTCGAACAGGTGATCTTGATCCATTTTTTCTCCTCTTTCAATACTAAGTTCTTCTCTGCCGGAGCAGAGAATTCGATGACATACATAGTTTTGATCTGTTTATCGAAGAGGACAACATCAGGCTTATTTCCTTGTATGGAGCTGATGGTCGGAAACGGGTAATTCCAGTAGATCTGGCATTTTTCGTTCCCTACAAAGAACTCAATATCTTCTGACATGTGAGGCACCACCGGCTCTTGTTTTATGCTGCAGCTCATCGGAGCTTCGTTTTTATGGGTACAGGTCAATTGCGCCCCTCAAAGGTACCTGATAGTTTTGTGGTAGCAATGTGCCCGATTAAGCAATAGGTCGATTGGGCCCCGAATACAGTTTAGGTACCTGCTTAGGAATTCTCAACACCCACCCCTGTTTTGCCACCCTTTCATGATATTCAATAATTATTCATTTGTCGGCTGTTTGTGCTTACGAACGTTTTAAATTTATAGTTCTACTTACATTAAAATGGAGTCAATAATCAGTGGACGTGGAGAAAAATTACTTATCGTATACTTTTCAAAAAAATAAGGGAACGGCGTTAGGAGGAGTTACCTATAGGTGTACGAAAAACGGCTGTCCGTCTTCGATTTCTGTCGATAAGACAGAAAAAGTGCTTTTAAAGAGAAACGAGGAACATAATCATCCCATCAATGAGAATTAGAAGTAAAGGTGAATCAAGTTTTTTAATACATCTAGCTCTCTGAAAAACATCGATATCGATTTGTGGGCTCGCGCTGATAGAGATTTCTTTTGGGTTTGCAGAAGCTTCAAAACTTACTCAAAAGAAAGGCAGTCGAAGATATTTTTCAGCGCCCCTCAAAAATTATCAATAGTGGTATACGGTGTGCAGGAGATATAAATGTGACGGTGGCTGATATAAGCAATGTACGTAAAAGTATATACAGATCAAGAAGAAACATTTTGCCTTGTCTGCCTCGATCTGTAGAAGATGTTCACACCTCACTTATATCATACAACTGTAAAACCAACAAAGGCGAGAACTTCTTACTGGTAAATTCTCTTAGCCAAAATATTATTATATTTTCTTGTGTATCAAACTTAAGTTACTTATACTCGAGGCCGAAATTCTTTGTAGATGGGACGTTCGAGTATTGTCCAAAGTTTTTTAAGCAATTGTTCACCATTCATACAATAGAAAATGGACACTACATACCACTAGTATTAATTTTACTTCTTAATAAACATACGGAAACTTATAATAAAGCTTTTCATTTATTAATTAATTATTCAAAATCTGTAAATTTAGAGTTGAATCCCAAAAAAATAGTGTGCGATTTTGAAGAAGCGATACACAGTAGTATCAGGCAAAATTGGCCTAATGTTACCATCATAGGCTGTAGGTTCCACTTAACCCAATCCTGGTTTAGGAAGATACAAAATCTAGGACTAGTTTCCGAATATCGGAGTTCAGAATCGCCAATAGGTAAATGGTTACGATGGACATTTAGGCAATTGTTTTTGGACCCCGCCGATGTAGGGAACGTGTTTGCCGAAGATTTGTATTCTATTATCCCTGAAAATGCCCGAGTTATCGAATATGCCGATTATCTTGTTGATAACTATATATCCGATGATTGTTCTTTCCAACCAGATATATGGGCATCTTGTGATAACTCCACTGAACGAACCACTAACGCTTGTGAGTCTTTTCATAGTCACTTAAATTCGAGCTTTTATTTTTCACATCCCGACATATTTAGGTTCATAGCTGTTTCATCCGATATTCAGTTAAACTCCTATATCAAAATAAATAGCGTACATTTACCAGCGCCTTCTGGAAACAGTAAATATGAGAAGCGACAAGAATATGCTACTAATTTAATTAGTTTATATAAAAATAATGAGCTAACTCCATTTGAGTTTGTAAAAAGTATTTCATACAAATTTGTAAAATAGTAGTTAGGTACCTATAAGTAAAAATAACCTATTTTAGCTTAAGTTCGTTTTAGTAATTTGATAAATATTTTGTTGAACACGGTTTTAAATTTTTTACTAATTTAATAAATATATGTATAACATTTATCATTATGTTTCATTCCCAATTTTAAGCAAGATTTTCAAGTTATACTATTTTAATGAAGTGCCGTAAAACAGGTGGTTGGGGCTCAATCTCGAGACCTGTAGAACATTTTTCTCCATACTAGACTCCATTTATTATCGAATGGTGGAACTTTTTGCTTAGTGAGCTCTTCCAACGCTGGCTCACATGATGCTCTATGAACATAGGTTTTCATTTCGTTGATTTCCGTCTTAGAAGCGTATACAAAGTTCACATAGAGAACTTGATGAAGATGAAGGATGGAATATGTCAACACCTCTGAAAGAATATATATATATATATATATATATATATATATATATATATATATATATATATATATATATATATATATATATATATATATGAATATATATCGAGAATGATAATGGAACTGCCCACCTGGAATCTTCCGTGGTATAACAGATGGGATTTCTAAGTTACAAACATGGAAATATATCTATATGGAAGGAAATTCATTCCTGAAATATATTCATGTATCAGAATAGAATATTCAATCGATTTGGGTAATTGCTTCAGAGCTGATGAAGGAATTGACGTATATTAAACCTATAAGCTCATGTATTATAATCAATCAATTTTCATGATCTGAATATGCTCTTATAATATTTTTGATCATCATGAACATTTTTGAAACTCCTCTATTGCGCTGGAACAATTTATTTCACGCTGCACTTCAATAAAAATTTCATTATGCTGGTATTAATCCTTGGCGGAATTCAAGAGAATGAGGCGATGGTTTATTTAATTCGAAATGATATATTTCGGAATCAGGAATAACAATTATTGTTAACATTTCCCTCTAAAATGAAATTAAAAGAGGAGGATTCTCGGAATGATTTGAATTTGTAACAATTCTACTCATGTAGGGGAGTCCGGGAGTTGCGATTTAATTAATCGTTCTGAAATGTTTGAGCTTATTCGTGAAAAAATGGATAAAGCGATATTCCGATTATACCAAGTGGAAGTTCCAGTTTGAATTAGAGAAATGCAAAAAACAGAAAATTTATAGAATAAACGTTTGGATTGAAACTTGGAGCAAATCCATCTCTATCGATTGTTCATGCTGGATTTTTATCCACATGGTATTTAATCTACATATAGACAAACTGGAAACTAGAAATTATATCATTTCAGTAATCACAAACCTTTGTTGAGCATAACGTCAAAATAGGATATTGAATGTATTATATAATTATATTAATTAGACATTATTCTATGTTAACCTCGACCAAAAGTCGGGGTTAAATCGGCACGGTAATCTCACTCAATACCGATGCCGTTCCGATGTTGGGCAGACAACCCGACACCTTCTGTTCCTGGCAACAAAAGATTGGCCTCCCACATCAGATCCTCGTCACATGAGGAGCAGCACAGGTGAGTGGGGCCCAACAGAATGGTCTCTACGATACAACAGCGACGTACGTTGACGCACTGAGTGGTCGAATGAATTTTGGGATGATATACTGGACTGCTTCGTACGCAGCGAGCTGGCTCGTCTAGGGTACATGGTGCGGCTGCATGCACTTTGGTGCATCATGCATACAGAATGCGGTGGTTTGTCCGCACAAACCTTGCGAAATCAAGTATTCTACCTGCGGAAGGAAGACTATATAGAAACGGGCAATGGACGATTGAGCCCCGCGGTCAGAAAAAATTGTGCATGTAATATGGGACAATTGCGCCCCAGGTCCTTCCTACAATAAATGACGATTGAGCCCCAACCACCTGTTTTACGGCACTTCATTAAAATAGTATAACTTGAAAATCTTGCTTAAAATTGGGAATGAAACATAATGATAAATGTTATACATATATTTATTAAATTAGTAAAAAATTTAAAACCGTGTTCAACAAAATATTTATCAAATTACTAAAACGAACTTAAGCTAAAATAGGTTGTTTTTACTTATAGGTACCTAACTACTATTTTACAAATTTGTATGAAATACTTTTTACAAACTCAAATGGAGTTAGCTCATTATTTTTATATAAACTAATTAAATTAGTAACATATTCTTGTCGCTTCTCATATTTACTGTTTCCAGAAGGCGCTGGTAAATGTACGCTATTTATTTTGATATAGGAGTTTAACTGAATATCGGATAAAACAGCTATGAACCTAAATATGTCGGGATGTGAAAAATAAGAGCTCGAATTTAAGTGACTATGAAAAGACTCACAAGCGTTAGTGGTTCGTTCAGTGGAGTTATCACAAGATCCCCATATATCTGGTTGGAAAGAACAATCATCGGATATATAGTTATCAACAAGATAATCGGCATATTCGATAACTCGGGCATTTTTAGGGATAATAGAATACACATCTTCGGCAAACACGTTCCCCACATCGGCGGGGACCAAAAACAATTGCCTAAATGTCCATCGTAACCATTTACTTATTGGCGATTCTGAACTCCGATATTCGGAAACTAGTCCTAGATTTTGTATCTTCCTAAACCAGGATTGGGTTAAGTGGAACCTACAGCCTATGATGGTAACATTAGGCCAATTTTGCCTCATACTACTGTGTATCGCTTCTTCAAAATCGCACACTATTTTTTTGGGATTCAACTCTAAATTTACAGATTTTGAATAATTAATTAATAAATGAAAAGCTTTATTATAAGTTTCCGTATGTTTATTAAGAAGTAAAATTAATACTAGTGGTATGTAGTGTCCATTTTCTATTGTATGAATGGTGAACAATTGCTTAAAAACTTTGGACAATACTCGAACGTCCCATCTACAAAGAATTTCGGCCTCAAGCATAAGTAACTTAAGTTTGATACACAATAAAATATAATAATATTTTGGCTAAGAGAATTTACCAGTAAGAAGTTCTCACCTTTGTTGGTTCTACAGTCGTATGATATAAGTGAGGTGTGAACATCTTCTACAGATCGAGGCAGACAAGGCAAAATGTTTCTTCTTGATCTGTATATACTTTTACGTACATTGCTTATATCAGCCACCGTCACATTTATATCTCCTGCACACCGTATACCACTATTGATAATTTTTGAGGGGCGCTGAGAAATATCTTCGACTGCCTTTCTTTTGAGTAAGTTTTGAAGCTTCTGCAAACCCAAAAGAAATCTCTATCAGCGCGAACCCACAAATCGATATCGATGTTTTCCAGAGAGCTAGATGTATTAAAAAACTTGATTCACCTTTACTTCTAATTTTTCATTGATGGGATGATTATGTTCCTCGTTTCTCTTTAAAAGCACTTCTTCTGTCTTATCGACAGAAATCGAAGACGGACAGCCGTTTTTCGTACACCTATAGGTAACTCCTAACGCCGTTCCCTTATTTTTTCGAAAAGTATACGACAAGTAATTTTTCTCCACGTCCACTGATTATTGACTCCATTTTAATGTAAGTAGAACTATAAATTTAAAACGTTCGTAACCACAAACAGCCGACAAATGAATAATTATTGAATATCATGAAAGGGTGGCAAAACAGGGGTGGGTGTTGGAAATTCCTAAGCAGGTACCTAAACTGTATTCGGGGCCCAATCGACCTATTGCTTAATCGGGCACATTGCTACCATAAAACTATCAGGTACCTTTGAGGGGTGCAATTGACCTGTACCCATAAAAACGAAGCTCCGATGAGCTGCAGCATAAAACAAGAGCCGGTGGTGCCTCACATGTCAGAAGATATTGAGTTCTTTGTAGGGAACGAAAAATGCCAGATCTACTGGAATTACCCGTTTCCGACCATCAGCTCCATACAAGGAAATAGGCCTGACGTTGTCCTCTTCGATAAACAGATCAAAACTATGTATGTCATCGAATTCTCTGCTCCGGCAGAGAAGAACTTAGTATTGAAAGAGGAGAAAAAATGGATCAAGATCACCTGTTCGAGCTTCGCACGCTCTACCTAGGCCACAAGGTCATATTAGTGGGGTTCTGATCGGCGGTGTTTGGGCGGCATTCGGTCTTTTTTGCGTTCGAACTTGAGAATCATTCCGGCCTATAAGGACTTGGCGCAGATCTTGATAGACCGGATACAGAAGGTTATCATTCTGGGTTCAATAAGACTACTCAGGGCAAAAGATCTGGGGAACTTGAAGCTACTTATCAACCGGTTGGGAGGCGTAGCTCCAGTGAACTGATTAGGTTATTCTAGCACAAGTGTGTTGCGATGTCGTCAGAGCGCGTAGCAGCTCCGACCAGGTATTAATGTGAAAAAAAAGTTTAAGTTTATTTGCCTAATTGGCCACATTTCCGTGTAGGTACATTAAGAGATATAGAATTAAATTTTCTGAATTATGAAGATAACTTAGATAATTTAACATAGGATTATAAAGATGAATAAACGTAAAACATTGAACCATAGGCGGGATTCGAACCCACATCACTGGATGTCTAGTCCAGGGTGTTTACCAATTACAACACTTCGGTCCCGTCAGATTTTTATATTTTAGTAAATATAAATCTCTGAAAGGATAGTAGATCATTGATGAACACAATGCGATTCGATGCCTCACCACAGATCAAAACTGTTCACGTACATTAATCTGAAGTTCAGTCGTTTTGAAGTAAGGTTTGTAGGTTAGAGTATTACTATGGTTCGTAATTACTCGACATTACTCATTCAATGACAGCATTCCAGTTCTTATATATTTCAATAGAACTGACTGAAAAATGTTCTGGTTTAAGTATAAATGAGTTTGAAGTTTCTTTGCCTAATTGGGAATAATTTCGTGTAGGTACATTAAGAGATATAGAATTAAATTTTCTAAATTATGAAGATAACTCAGATAATTCAACACAGGATTATAAATATATAGATAGAATTTCAGACCGAATTGAACATATTTCTTCAAATAATCAACCATTCAGTTTGCTTAATCATGGAAAAAAGTTTGTTAGGTTGGATCTTGTTCAGAACGAATTACAGAGAGTCATTTTGAATCGAGGTCAGCCTGGTTGACAAGCCGAGTTACCAAAGTAATTTGATGATTTAATGTGGTAGACTCAAATATACTTACTCACAAAGAAATGTCCAATATATTGTACAAAAATTTTTTATAAAATGCCTGAGAATCTACGCTAATTAAATTCCTGAACTCCTAAAATGAACTACTTTCTCATCAACAGAGCATAATATGCTCTAGATTACATGGATATTTTGAAAATGTACAAATGCATTCGTTGAAGCTGTGATAAAGTTTTAAAACTGTCATTATATTTTTATAATGTTATGTCTTATTAGTAAAGTAATATGTGTATTTTGATATAATTATATGCTTGTTTAGCTGCTATACTATCTCACCATGTTGATGTCCATATAATTGACGAATGCTACACCTGTATAGGTACCGTATTGCACAAAGGACGAATGAACAAATATATCTGTCTAATTATTTCAGAGAGTGTAGAACAACGATGTACATAAATATGATTATTCAGATTGGAAGTGCAAATATGATTAAAAATTCCTTAACAAACGTGATATAATGGCAAACGTCATTCATCCATCCAGCACTTCTCAGTTGAATAATCCATATTCACGTTTGCCAACCTGTTAGTTTTCTTTTTTTGCTCCCACAGTGTTGTGTCGCCAGCCAAAATAAACTTCATTAAACTAAACAATTCAATTTCAATTTCAAATATTACACATCTATTCAGGCAAGCTCAAATTGAAAACCAAATCGGATTGTAGCAGAATAAAAGCTCGTGTATTTCAGCCACAAGTGCTGACCTCTTTCGCATATGAAATGCTCGTAGTCGATAAACGTAAATTGGACAAGAAAGGATGATTTCAAGACATCAAACTGCTTCTATAACGAGCTCGAGAAGTCTGCTAATATTTTACTTCTTCCGGTATTCATACAAGTTTCGTGAAACGTAATAGTGTTCTACAATTCACTGTCGTTGACGCAAACAAGTATTCACAACATAAGGGATTTCGGACCCTTTGATAAAAACAGAAGCCCTTAGTAGGTATTTTCTTCGTAGCTAATAATTATCTATTAGCAGAATTTATGAAAGTGGGAATAAAATATATAAAAGTTCACACTGTGAATAAACTACAATACTATACATAAGAAATGAAGAAAACTTAGGTGTTGCGACAAATGTATTCTGATAGTTTTGTCTATTCATTGAAAGGTATCTACAAAATGAAACCATTGTCAAATACTTTGACAGAAAACTTTGAACGTATGTACAACTGAAATAGAAACGTGAGTATTGATGAGAGTATGATTGGATTCAAAAGTAGGAGCTCTCTGAAGCAATATAACCCACAGAAAGCTGTTGAAGGTGTATGCAAGCTTTGGTATATCACTAACCAGAATGGGTTTATTCCTTTCTTTGTAGTATACCAAGGAAAAAACGAAAAATTACGAAAGGAATTTGAAAATTTTGGACTCGGTGAACGAGTAGGTTTTTTCCACCTTCTCTTGGTATGTCCGGCAAAGGCTGCCTCGGCGTACACATATCGCCATAATGCGGCTACACGGTTGCTGTATCACCATCTGAGGCACTCGTACAGCATAGACCAAGAGCCAATGCTACCTTACATGCCAGGATATATTGAGTCCGTTTTCGTAAGCGAAAAATGCCAGATCTACTGGAATTACCCATTTCCGACCTTCAGGTCCGTACCAACAAATAGGCCTGACGTTGTCCTCTTCGATGAACAAACAAAGACTATGTTTGTCATCGAATTCTCTGCTCCGGCAGAGAAGGACACATTCTTGAAAGAGGAGCAAAACTGGACAAAGTATCAAGATCTCTTGTTCGAGCTCCGCACGCTATACCCAGTCCACAGTCAGGCCTATGAGAACTTGGCGCAGATCTTGATAGACCCAATGCTAAGGCAGTCATTCTGGGTTCATAAGGCTACTCAGGGTACACGATTTAACAACCTGAATCTATTTATTGACCGTGGGGGAGGAATAGCTCAGGTGAACCGACTCGGTTTTATGTGGCACTATTGCTGCGATGTCGTCGGAGAGCGGAGGTATAAATGTAAAAAAAAGTATATACGATATACGTATATTCTTTGAAATACTCCCTTTTGTCATTGTCTGTACATCATGTAATGAGTGAATTCAATACCAAAACGTAATTTTTTTCATTGATGTGATGCAAGCACAAACATTGAGTAGGTATTTTTCCTCTCTATATCAGATAATTACATGCAGTTACTTGTTTGATAAACACTAGCACAGTTCATCAATAACATTGAAAATCAACAAAATCTGTGTTATTCGATTAATACCTGATAAAGAACTTTCAATGCAGTTTGTAACACAGATTTTTGAATAAAATGATTAGTTGTATTGAAAGATATTGAAAAACTGGTCAACCTGCCTTCACTGTGTACCCTACAGCTATGGAGTCATTTCTTCAATTCTTTGACGAATACTTCCGGAAACATAACCAATATTTCATTTGTTAAGTTATATACAACAACTTATACCGTTATCTAGTCTCATTAATGAGATGACATGGAAGAGGAGGTCAAGAAAAAGTCACCCTTAGGCATTAATGTCTCCTGCAATCTGTTTTTCATGTTATACCTTATACGTTTTGCTTTTCTCTCAAAGATTATTCCCAATGAATCTTTGGTGACGGATAAAAACATTCCATATCATCTATTTATTGACATACATCCACTAGTATTCTGATTATGATTTTCCGTTGATGGATCTTAGGAATTATAAATGAAGGGAAGATTCATATATTACAGGCTAGAAACGTAATATATAATTTCGAATAGTTTCAAGTTCATCACAAGAACTCTTGAGATTGAAGAGCTCAGTCTGAACATAGTCAGTAAGAGAGTGGTCCCAAGTGATTAAAAGCTTGTAGAATCTGCAGGTGATGCTCACTATATTGGAGCTTTGTTTGGTCAGTAGAGCTTTACGTTAAGCTTGTTCTCAGCAGGAGACACCAACAGCCATTACTGCAGGATTGACAACGGAAATGTATACTGTTATCTCGGTAAATGGAAGAGAATACTCAGTCTCGAATATAGTCCGATAAAATAGAAGTGAACACAATAATATGAAATTCCAAATGTGTTAAAATAGATTTCCTTCTTTTTCCTGCTTTCACAAAGAACTTTTTATGTAAAACCGTTATCGCAAGTGGCAATTTGTGATTTGGTTTCAATTTAAAATCAATTTGAAGATTTCCTTGAAATTCATTATCTACGTGATATGAGGAAAGTATTGTAATCGGTCTAAACAATTTTTAGCGGAAATGTCTATTTGAAGTCTTTCTGAATGATCTATCTTCTTGAGATGATGACTCTGTGTGCGTATGTAGATTCTGTGGAGACAATTATGCCATTCCTACAGGTCGTACGGATTTGAAATTTTCCAAATAACTTTGAAATGGGGAACTTAGGAACATTAATGTTTTGAGGAGCCTCATTGCAAGTGATACTTTTGACATTCATCTTCAGTTTTACAAATGGAACTAACCGATATATCCGTGAATTAGTGGTTTAATTCCCATGACTTTATAAGTTAAAAATGAATTTACACAAATACCCATTCTCAATGCCGAAACTATTTAATATGTAATGATAAGTATAATTTGACGTATTTGTACATGATTATCTGTTTCTATACCTTTGCCATATAGTTTGGGTCCTACTGATTTGGAAACTTAGTGATCCATGGATCGCAGTTTATGTAGGAATATGATTGAATACATATAAGGTTTATTTTGATATGTTAGATAAATTAACCTGCTATTTTCAATTTCGAATTTTTGGAGTAGTTTGACGTATTATCAAGAGTTTAAATAGAATATCGGAATATGAAGAAGAGCGAAGAAATAATTACGCTGCATAATTCGAGGATCCTTTTACATATGGCTACTCGATTCAACTGTCAGAAAAGGCTCAATGTGATTTGGGTAAGCTGCAAAATAATTGAAACTACATGAAACAGAGACGTGCTGATTTTAATGTAATTATATTAGATGAGACATATTGGAATGTTTCTCGCGCGAGATATATTTGAACTTGGAGGAGGAGATATAAGGAAGACAAGGGTATTCAAGTCATTTTCTGAAATTCACATTTCTTTGTAGCAACCCTGACGATAGCACTGATATGAAGATAAGAATGGATATGAATAACACGAAAATAACAAATCAAATTTTTCAGCTTCGTGCAGTGAATAATATATGAGAATATCCAAAAAATAAGAGCTCCTTGCAAATGGTAGAAAAAAACTACATAATAGTGTATTTCAGTTGTGTTTTGTCTACTCCCCCAGATTTCAGAATATAATCGCTATGATCTTTACGGCTTTTCTGTGTTTCCCACAATTCTCTCGTTCAGATGAGAGATCATAGATTCTATTCATAGTTTTATCTCCAATGAAAGTAGCCCATGGAACTCCGTTCGGGTTAAAGGCTTTGGAAATTACCATCTGGACTTCACCAAGTCTAATTTCCAGTCAATAGAGGTAAGTAATAAATAAATAATACTCATTTGTCTACACCCTTCCACACACGCAAAGCTGGTACCCTCTCTAATGCAATCTCATCCCTATCAAAATCTTTCAGAAATAAATTCACGAGCGACATAGTTCCGGTGGTCCGACTGCGCCAATTGTTACATGGCTCTCTCTTTATGAAACTCTATAAAACTTTACCTTAGGAATGTATATTATTACTAGTCCTCACTCTATTCATTTACTGACAGTGTGGTCATTTGATTTAGAGAACCATGCCATGTTGGAGTTTGATCCCAATCATTGACAAGTCAGAACAAACGTGAAATAGGTCATTGACACTTACTCTTTTACTTCACAAGACACAAAAGATTTTAACACACTGGAAGGTAAGTGGAAAGTTGGCGCTAATATTAATCAGATAAACTTGTACTCAACAAAAACAGTAAAATTTAATAATAAAAATAACTATTAGATGTCAATGATAATAATAAAAGAATGGCTACGAGAATTAAAGCTAATAGGAAATAATATTACAACCAACCAGGAAGAACCTAGGAGATCGAAAACAGATGAACAGATTTGAATGTATTATTAAACTTGAACTTGAATAAAAAATTGAGAACAACAAACTTTGGCTGAAAATCCAACACTGATTTACCGAAATCCTTCCTGCTCACCAAAAACAAACTATTAAGTATCACGTGATTTCTCAAGAGAAGAATTGAAGTTGGAAAATAAATCTGAAGGTTTTTAGCATTTCGGTTGATATTTATAATGCGTCCTTTTCCTTAAAAACCAAACTAGAATAGAGGAAGGTTCCCCGAATCATTTGAGCAATCATTTTACTTATAGTGATCCTGCTTCCAATTTTGTACCAATGATATTACTAGTAAATTGGGAAGAATGGTTGGAATAATAAGCAGTAAGACAATTTATAATTCTTTTCCTCTTTTGAGGCCTCTCAGTCAGAATGTTTACGTTGGGGATTTGTAAGCTCATATGTCCTTTTCTAAATATTTCTAACTGATTCTCCCTTCTTTATTAATCATTTCGACTATAATTAAGACTATATTTAATTACAGTTTTATTATTAGATACTACTTTACGACCCATGTAATATATTTTGATTAATCATGTAACTTATGAAATAAAGATGTTTGAAACTTGAAACACAGAGAGTCTGGAAGAAAACCCCGCTACCTAAACATCTCCAGATGGTTAACATTAAAATTAATTATAGCATAGCATTTATTTTCCGTCGTATATTGGTTATTCATATTGACAGGTTTATTCCCTTTAGAACAAGAAGCTTTCGTGAAAATACTAAAACCGTCTTGACCGTGCCAGCTATGGTATCGTATCACCCTCCTTGATGCGGGTGTGAATTGTCTTATACGTATTTTAGAAATTGCTTTACTTTCTTCAACCTACATTTCTTATTGATACTGAACAAAAAATACCTGGCAACCCCTAAAGATTCTTGTTACTTTGCTTCTAGATATTTTAATTTTCCTTTTTTGAAAATGATTTGTTTTGAATATTAGAAATGACCTGTACTGAACCCTAATTACACTCTTCGTATACCATCGCAAAAAAATTATCCTGGAATGTTGTTCATACGATCCGTACAATTGAATATGAATACTTCAGTCATTCAAGCGATAGTTCATTCCTCTTCCGAGGGTATTTGATGGAATAAGTGATCGGTTATTCTTCATTTAATTTCTTGAGAAATTAGCTTCATCGGAAAATAGAATCAGCGACAGTAGTTGAGGGATTTGAACCATTGTGTGCAAAAACTATATACAAATTCAATTTCTGAAGGAAAGCGATAAGTTCACGTTGAGAAATACTGGAATCATCAAGGGAAGGAGCAATTAGAAAAGCCACCTCCAAAGAAACAGATAAACCTTGAAATGAAGGGAATAATCAATGAATGAATAATGAAGACTGGCTTACAGAATTGTGCAATTATCACCTGTTAACATCACAACAGATTTTGTCAACAATTTGAATAGGTATCAACAATAAATAAATAGATATTATTAGATCTTTTCTGTTGTAGGTATTATTTTCAGGATGAAGGAAGCATGAATAGTTTTGGCTTACTGGAAGAAATTCAGGATTCAACACAAACATCACAATAGAATCACTGAACAACCTACTGAAGATTACCTATCTGAAGAAGAATGAGAGAGTTACTGTTGAGAAACTACTGGAGACAATCGACGACCTAGTGGGCATAAATGTGAGATATGATTTAGGATATTGACGGCCAAATGCATACAACTGCTATGACCGAATTATATTGAAAGCTCACAAGAAGGCAGAAGCATTTGAGAACAATGTGAAGGTGGACGATGATTCTGAGGTATATGGTAAAATCATTCAGAGATTCTAACAAAACATGTACTGTTAAGCTAGTATTCAAGAACGAATGCAGAGTATGCAAAATTTGTTTTTCGCTACCAATGTGAGTGCCCTGAATATGCAGTGACGAATATGTTGTGTAGGCATGTCCACTCGGTCAGAATGTATGAAGAGCGAATGGGAACTAAATCTATCTTATATGAAGTTCAAAAGTGGAAAGACTTTACTTTTGAGCAATGTAATGTCGTTATCCAAGGAAATTTTCAGCTGTATGTCTAGTGAATTGTACAGAAGGTTGAGTCTTCGAAACTATGCCTATAATTTTCCAATGTCATGAAATTAAAAAGATAAACGTATTGTAGAATGTAGTTATTCATTTGTACATACATATCACAATAAGAACTTGATAAATTAACCAGAATAAATTTTCAACAAAATTTTTGTATTATTCTTTCAACTAATAAACCTAATAAATATATTTTCTCTACGGATGCTATACAATGTGCGACTTCTCTCATCGCTTTCATACGTTCAAAACGAAAGATTTCTCACGCAGTGAGAAATATTCGCCAATACAGTGAGATATAATTTCTCACTGTGAGATATAATTTCTCACTGTGAGAAATAATTTCTCACTGTTATCACGATAACCCAAGTCCGTCATGAATTGTTACATGTCAGATTGATATGACACGTTCTCCACGTTGACAACGCTACGCCGACGATTCGCGTGCAATATCCAAGTAGCCCATTGTTGGCGTTTCTATAACAACAAAACCGAAGCACTGCATAATTATTGCGGTCAACTTACCCAACGAAAATAGTTTTATTGTTATTTGTTATAATATAAACAGTTCAGATTCATTAAATATTGAATATAATGGAATACGAAGATTTAGAGTCGGAAAATACACCTCCAGAAATTATTCAGAAAGCAATAGATGTTTGCAATAATTTGCTACCAAGCACATCAAGAGAAAAATATGAAATCGCTTACAGAAACTTTATGGACTGGAAAATGAAAGCCAAGATAAATTCTTGTTCCGAAAATACCTTGTTAGTTTATTTTGAAGAGTTGTCAAGAAGATTGAAATCATCAACATTATGGTCTCAGTACTCGATGCTAAGGAGTACCTTAATGATTGAAAACTGTGTTGATATATCAAAATACGTAAAACTACGTGCATTTTTAAAACGCAAATCTGAAAAATATGTTCCAAAACAGTCAAAAACATTAACTTCTGAAGAAATTCAACAATTTTTAAAAGATGCACCTGATGAAAAAAAGTATTTGCTGATAAAGGTATGAATTGAAAATTTTTAAATTGTTATCGGAAAATGAATGTTTGGTTTAGATTTCAGGCTGATTTAGCTATTGGCCTTACAGGGGCATGCCGTTGTGATGAACTTCGAAAATTAAAAATTGATGACATGGAAGATCTTAATTCGGCCCTTTTAATAATATTACCCGATACTAAAACCAAGGTTCCTAGAAATTTCACAGTCACAGGAGAATTCTACCAAATTTACAAAAAATATGTGAAGCTTCGACCATGCACAAAAGAAACACGTTTTTTTTTAAATTACAAAATAGCAAATGTACGAAACAGCCTGTGGGGATAAATAAATTTGGCACCATGGCGAAAGAAATAGCGAAATTTTTGCAATTACCGAACCCTGAATTATATACTGGCCACTGTTTTCGAAGGTCATCTGCGACTATTTTAGTTAATGCAGGGGCAGATCTTTTAACTTTAAAACGCCATGGGGGTTGGAAATCCAGCAATGTTGCTGAATCTTATATCGACAACTCCATAGCTAACAAAATGAAAATTTCAAAAAGTATAGTAGAATCCAGTGCCATTAGAACCTGAACACAACAATGCTGTGGAAGCTCAGTGCGTTTCCCCATCAACTTCAACTTCGACCGCAGCTAATATTTCAATTACCGAAAACATGTTGAAACAAAACAACCTATCAGGAATTACTTTACAAAATAGTTCAAATATAACTAATTAATTACTATTTTGAATAAAATATAAAAATGAGTTAATGACATATAAGTATTATTGTATATGTATTTTAATTTACAATACTTGAAAACAACGCATCCGTAAAAAAAGTACAATGTACAATTCGTGAGAAAACGACATATTTCTCACTTGTTGTACAATATACTATTATTTCTGACCGAGATATTATAAGCTTATATCGTCATAGTTACGCTATCAATAAAGCGGGTCATAACTCCCTTGGGACATTATAGATTCTATAATTCCGTCTACCTGTCACAAGTAAAAAAAAAATAAGAAATGCTAATATATATATATATATATATATATATATATATATATATATATATATATATATATATATATATATATATATATATATATGTTTCTTCTTAGGTTCTCGCGGACGTAATGTGTAGAACTGGATTCTCGGGTATTGATCCGCGTTGTGTGGTTTCGGTCCTCAAAAGGACCAATTTCACGACGTTTCGGCAAAGTCGCATTTGCCATCTTCAGGTGATTCGACCGTAGAGTCTGGAAAATCTAGTTCGCCTATATATATATATATATATATATATATATATATATATATATATATGTGTGTATAGATTTATGAAATGAAAACTGAACCATATTTTATTTATTCACGTCATTTCAAATAATAAATGTACAATCTTGAAATGTTCCCTGAAAATTACTTCGGCCAATGGAAACAATTTCTTCTTTTGTATGGCTGGAGCTTCTGTTCACTACAGTCGAGGTACCTGCCATACGTGCCGTTTTATTCCTTATTTCGATGCTATCCTCCAAATACCCCTCCGTCACCGTGGAACTTTTCCAACCTCCGTGTCTTTTCAAGTTAGTCATAGATGCCCCTGCATTGGCTAGAGCAGTAGCAGAAGTGCGACGAAGGCAATGTCCCGTGGATAGGAAGATGGGTTTGGCAATCCTAAATACATTGCGATTTTGCTGGGGATTTTCGCAAACACGTTTTTTCCAATTGGCTGAGATGTACATTTTTTTATCGGAAGCTCAAAAAAAATCAAAGACATATGAAGTCTTAATAAAGGCAAAGCGAAGAACTCTTTTTCATCCACAACTGTAAATTTCTTCGATACACCAGTTTTACTTTCCGGTACGTTCACTACCATAACGGAATCCCGGTCCTCTATATCCGATATCTTCATATTCAAAAGTTCCTGACTTCTGCATCTTCCAAAATAATCCATAATCAAAACAACCTATATCAAAAAAAGCAAATATATACACACAAAACGGAAAATGAAAAAAAATTACCTTATGCAATAAATGAATTTCATTAGGAGCCGTCTTTAAAAATCTGATGACATCTTTAGGAGATAAGACAGCGGGCTTTTTTGGCTTATAACTATTACTCTTCCGTTTCAAAAAAGCTTCTAGTTCATTGAACTTGGTGATATCTCGTTTCTCATGTATAGTCACCATCGATTTTAGCATTGACCATTTAGTCCATAAGGAATTTGGACTATACGTTTCTGACTGCAACGAATAAACACAATTACTACCAAATCTACCGAAAAACATAGAAAATTCCTTACCAGTTCTTGAAAATATGCCAGAAATACAGTTTCAGTGGCATCTTTTGGCATAACATTTTTCCGTGTCAGCCACTCCAGATATATTTTATATTCTTTTTTGTATACGGCTTCACTTTTCGATGGAAATAATGATTCTCTTGCTTTTTCAGCATTTTCCAAAATATCCTCCATTATATTTGGGGTAGACAACACGTTTTTAACGCAAACACAGCTTGATAATAAAGCTTTGTTTGAAAACAAGTAACATATCAACAACCTAGCAACAACAAAACTCTTATAATCAACGGTACCTGATTCAAATATAACAGGAAGGTAATGAATTGGTGCATTTGTTCCGTTTTGAAAATGAACAAAATTTTATTGAAATCGGTCAGAAAGAAAATTATCTATGTACCACGGGAATTAATGAGCCTTCATAACCTCAGGCAATTAACGCCCTTATAATTCCCTTGATACATAAATAACTATTTCATGCACCGAGAAATAAAACATATCACAGTGTTTTATTACTTTTCATCTACATCACATTTCAACTCTGGTATGTGATTTGGGTATCTTTTCCGATATATCATTACCATCTATTTTGAATTCCACTTATAACTTTGAAGTTATTCCAAAATTAAGAAATAATAAATTCAAATATTTGACCTTTTTGATTTAGACACATCAGATATTCATACATCAACTATATAATTGTAATTAACATATTGAATGGAATCGGCCACAATTGTAATCTTCACAAAGATGTATCAATAAAACTCTATTGAGGAAGGAACATTGTGTAGAAACAATTAAGGTGGATTCGATATATTGTAGTAATCAATATATTTTAGTGAAGATTAACCATTTTGTTTAATTTTGTTCAATGATATCTTCAATACTAATTCTGAAAATGTCGTGCAAGATTGCGAAATTTGTGAATTTTCACTGTTTAATTTATTTATAAAGCTATTAATAATGTTTGTACCACCAACACTATCATTACAATATTGAGCTCTCAACTAAATTACATTTATAGATGTGATATATGTCTGTCAATTACACCTGCTATGTTATATTGCTTGCAAAATATTTGAATAGAAAATATGCGATGCTTAAATTATTATTAGATCCTTCTTTAACTCAAAATGTTTTGGATGGATTTTCTTAATAAACTCTAGTCAGTGAACATGGCATTTTTTCGCTCTCTACGTAACGTAATGCTTATTTATTGTATTTCTCTTGCGTGTTTCTGCGTATATATTTCACCGTTGAAAGAAAACGTAGAATTCCAATATAGCTAGTCATTTATTCGCTATTAACTGAGAGAAGGGTCACCGCATCTAGTTCAGCAACGCTAGCGGGTATAAGGACAATATGTCCTGGAATGGCGTTAACTCTAATCGCGTTTCACTGTTATGCCCCAGGAAGACCCATTTTGGCTTTGTATATAATCCTTGGAAAAATAATCACTAGACTACTGTCTCCGTTTTCCGAACGTGATTTCATCTGACATCTGTTTTCGACTGCTTCAGTTTCGGTCGGAAACATAACATTTGATTTTTTTGTAAATTTCTGTTATTGCATATACCGTATCGTCTCTGGATATTCAAGATCTTATGATTTCAGCATTGTTATAATTACTTACTGGAACTACATGTAACTACTGTACAAGTAAGTTCACAAACGCTGGCTTCTATATACAGCGTGTCCAAGATGAGAATGTCTATCTCGGGGAAATCAAAGACAGATGAAGATGGAGTTTCAGTGGCATGAAGAAAAAATTGCGTAACCAGAAAGTCATTCATATGGTGGTATACATTGTCTGATATCTTTTGATTTTCAGTGATTCAATAATTCTTGATTTCCTATTTTTTTTTCAGTGTTACCTTCAGGGATGGAGCAAAATTGAGAACTATTTCCAAGGCTTCCTTGTGACAATATCAGTCCTTTTATCCGACGATGATGATAAATATTTTTATTGAGTACGATGTTTCTTTCATAAAAATTTTTTGAGTGTTTTTCAACCCAAACTTATTGATCTATCACAAGCGAATACGTTTCAGATCAGTTCCAGCACTCATCAAGATTTTTTGACGAACCTGCATCAGATATGAATTGGTGAAATTGGGCATCCTAATTATCAAGGAGAATCGAATGTTCAAGTTGGTATTTTTTCAACAGTTGAAACACAAACACAAAAATCTTCAGATTATAGTGAATAGTGAACTTTCGCGGATAGCTTAATAATTTGATTCTTCTGGTTCCTGTAGAGGCATTCATTGTGCGAACTTTTCACGTCACTGAGTTCACTGCCTTGTGTCGGTGGCTGCTATTCTGGTACCTGGCCTCGGCCGTTGTGTGATCGTGTGGCGTGTGGAATTTTCAAGGACGGGTTTTCAGATGTTTTTTTGCTCTGAAGGCTGGTTCTTTACTTCAGATTTAATAATCTTCGAAGTTATGGCAAAGGGATTGCCATATAATATCGCGTGATTACCAGGTGTCAGGTTCTATCCATTTATGTAAATTGGCTTCTGGATAAATAAAATATTCTATTCTATTCTATTCTATTCTATAGAGGTTTTGATTGCTGGTGTGGTAAGATGCAAATTATATCATCGTAGGGCTTATCAGTTTATTGGAATAACACTTACATATGTAACAACGGTTACATAACATACAACTAATTCAGAACTGATTAATCTTAACTTCTCTGATCATTAATTATAATTCCAAAATTCTAATTGCTTATAACCACTATCCTACTCTATAAATACATCTCCTTCCTTATACATTGATGTTGATACTTTATTGCATAACATTCATTTATATCGATGTTGACATGGGTGATATCAACAATAAGGTTACCTTGCTGATGGTGCATTATTACACATATGATCCACTTAGTATGTTATATCAACCTCATTACATAACTTGTTGATATAACATGTGAATAGTTAAACAAATAGAGTAGAGTTCGAAATCTACCTAATTTAAGACTTATTGAAGATATACCCTTATTAACTATCCATTACAATCCACTCTATGACTCTAGTAGCCTGAACTGGTCTGCATAGGTTCTTCACCGGTTGGCTGTTGTATTCTCAGTATTTGGCTGTTCCAGTTCGTCTGTCGCATTGTCTGAAGGAAAGGTGGGCTAAACAGTATAGTGATTGGCCCTCTAAGAATCCTAGGTTCGAATTATTTTTTAACCTTAAATCCTTATTAATACTTACCAACCAAAAATATTTTTTTGATACGTGTGTAGAGTGTTTAATGCATGTATAATTCATTTTTGTTCAATACACACTGAAAAAGGAAAAAAGTATGAATAAATCAAACTATACAAAATTTATAGTGATTGACCATGGTCAGCCAGTAAACAATCCTGTTGAATATAATGATTAGCCCCCATGAAAAAAAAATTGATTTATTCTCTATTCCACGTATACTTCAGTAAAAATGCACGAAAACAAAACTGAAAATGCATCAGGTGCCCATAAATTCATAGAAGTGAATGTCTCAACTTCTTTCAATTTTTCTTACACATGAAGGACTGCTGAATATTGAAGCATTAGACTTGTGTAAGTCATGCTTCTCTATTCATCTCAGATGGAAGATAATACATTTTACACATTTTAGATCAACATTCTGTTTAGAAATGAGTAGCAAAGTTAGTTATGATATGTTGTGTTAAAAGCAACTGATACTCCAATTTCGACTATGATGTGATCGTGTTCATTGTTAGTGTTTTCAATGTGTCACCTTTATTTTTTATATTTGTTGAACTCATTTCTGACAGTATCACAAATTTTTTATCAGATTTTTGTCTTTCATCAACATCCCTGGTTCCTCCACATTATCTTTTCCTCTTTTCTATATTTAATTGTTCTCAAATATTAGACTTTGTTTGGTTGAGTTATACGTATTTATTGTGTTTGGCTTTACAATTTGGTTCTTTTGTGATTTTTTTTGTGATTCTCGAATTGCTGAGTTCTTTGGTTCAACATTTCTCCGTCGATTCCCTCAAAGAGCTTTATTTTCTAATCTTACTCTCTATATCCTCTTCCTTCGTCCTTTTTTGTTCTTCCTGTTCCGATTATATTTTTTCCCAATGAGTTGATGTGGTCACATAAGGCATTTTTTGCTTCATATTTTTGATACCTTTTGTTTCAAGCGTTACTGGCCAAGTTGGCATATTTTCAAGACTATGGTCACCTTCTACTTAGGAGCAACCATCTTATCCGCCTGTTCCTATTACAATTGTAGTTTTTTTTGCAAATACAGTGCCGATGCAGTGTTATCATTTTCCACAATAGGTTTTAAATCTGCACATTCATTGTCAACGTTAATTTTGGTGGCACTTGCAAAAATTGTTTCCATTTCAATGTCATTATTAATATCACTATTTTAGAATTCTCCTTTATCGTAGAAACTTGAATGTAATCAAAAAAACTTTCAATATAAAAATAACAGTAAAGGCGACATGTTACGCCACGCAGTGGCTTCTTCAGCTGACCAATGGTATTTTGGCATTTTTCCACTGTATACTTTTCAGTGTAATGTTCATTTGTAATATTATTTGGTTGTGTTCTGTCGAAGAGCTTATTTCTCCACTGTATTCCCATGCCATATCACTTCCGATTTCAAGAGTGCCTTTGATGACGCTTGGCTGTCTGTGCTTATTCTAATCCATGCGTTACGCAGCTCCTCCATATTGTTTCCTGTTACGCATTGCAAGATTGCATTTCTTCCCTGTTCTTGGATCGTTCAAGATACCATAAACTAATTAATCCTATGTAATACTATTATAATGTAACTCAGATCCATGACCTTATTGATTTTAAGATTATCCCTAAGGCAAGCAACACAAAAATTTGTAGTCCCTATTTCGATGATACAATTTTTTTAATTCCAAAATATTACACGAATATTTTCGTGAAAGAGCGATTACAATATTTCCCTCCAAACTTTCATGAATGAACTGAATGTATATCTGGAGATTCTTGATTGCATTAACAATAAAATCATAACAATATGGGAGAGTGATGTGATTTTACAATTAATATCAGTTACTTCCGAAAGTATAGAGGTATATTTTCAACCAGTGTACGCTTCGAATCAACATTACGGATTGGTGGACTTTTGGAATAGCTTATAACAAGATTTCTTTGTCGAGATGCTTCTTAAATTAATTACAAAGTTGCATTACTTAGTGTAATGGCTCCTGAGTTTAATGTTGGTACGTAAGATAGCCGACTATAGCAGTTACTTTTAATCCCCAAAGCTGAACCTTGTAGAAATGGTGGCTTAGTAGCTCGTAGCTGGGTTTCTTCTCAAGCTAGTTTATACGTTACGGAACATTCAAATTGTAATAAACTCATCAACAAGATAAATTTTGCTATATCAATAGACAGTTGTGGGATTATAAACATATAAGTTCAGAATCAAAATTGAAGAATGCTTACAATGTATTAATTCAAATCAGTGTTTTATATATTATTTTGAATCGAAATTTACTGGTTCACGTTACTTGACTGTCTTTATTTTCATTCCTGCACTGTATGTTTTGGAAATATATTCTAGCAAAATAAATGGACATGGAAAACTATTCTACTGTTTTGTCTGCATTATTCCAGCGTACATTTTCCTGGAATGGGCGCATCAATTTTCAGAGCCACATAAGGTGCCGTTCGTTCTCAGACAACGAGTTTGACTTCGATGATAGAATTTTTTTTTCAAATCGGTTTTCAGTTCAATGCATAATAACTTTTTTTGAAGTAGAAGAATTAGAAATAATTCTGGTATATTCTACTTCACGTCTTGATCAATAAAAAAGTTGTATTAACAAAGAACAAATACTTTTACAAAAATGTGTATGCTAATTCCTGATTCCTCGAGCTAGCGCCACAATGACAAAGTGAAAACAATAGATTGAATATAATTTTTCAATGTGAACTTGATCCATTAGTCGCGGCATATCACCGTAATGTGTTCCAGGTACAAGAATTACAAGCAATTGTGACATTAGTAGGCACATTTATTAGAATAGATGTAGGCGCCATTTGTATCGGTTCCGCCCCATTGGTGCTGGCTTTCTGTCAATTCTGACAAGTCAACAATGTCAAGCTTGGCGTTGCGCTCGTATAGCTTAAATAAATTGTAGAGACTGTTTTTGTAATTGTTTCAAGACTTTCACAATTCTAACACGTCTTCGTAATAATAATGTAGTAAATTACATTTTCAGATTTCTCTTTGAAATTGATAATGGTCATTTTACACTATATTAAATCAAAGGACCCCGCAAATTCCTTACGGGAATTGGGTCTTGATGGATATTTCTGAATTTTCGATATGATGTAGTCCATGTAATTCTGAACCAATTTTAACTTTGCGCCAACCCCCAAAAATGAACAGATTCTCTGCTAGGAGGGGTTATATTTACATTTTACACATAATAGACTATTTATTTCTGAAGACAGGAACAATATTTCCTCATGCTTCATCCTAGTTTATGTTGCATAATATGGTTCTTCTCCTATGAAAAAATTTTGAAGCCCTCCTATCCCTCAAACCCCCCTTAAATAAAAAGATATACCTTTTTCTGGATCACTTCAAAAATCATTGGAAAATGTTTTAATAAGCTGAAATACGGAATTCGCACTTGTATTTCAAAAATCAACTCCACCCCCTCGAAATGGTGGAAGAAAAATTTCAGGGGATTTTTCTGAAATTTTGATATGATGTAGTCCATGTAATTTTGAACACGTTTTATCCATGCGCCAACACCGAGAAATGAGCAGTTTTTCCGCTAGGGGGGCTATAGTTACATTTTACTCAAAACGGACTTATTCATTTCTGGAGGCAAGTACAATATCCTCACATGCTCTACTCCAGTTTATGTTGCATAATATTGATCTTCTTCCATTCATAAATAAAATATACTAATTCCTGGGTCACTTCGAAAACCATTGGAAAATGTTTAAATAAGCTCAGATTCGGAAACGGCACTTCTGTATCATAATTGAGTCTGCTATCCCCATTTCGCCAAATAACTATTAATATAGCTATTTGACTTTCATTTGCATTTTTGTGAGGCGGGAAGATGGTTTCAAATGATCTTGATTGAAATGGACGCATACGGCTATGAGCAATCTTTTATCTTGCCCTAAGAACTGTCAAAACTCATGCACTTCGTTTTGCTATCTTGTTTATTAGTAGTTATTATTAGTGTGCTTTTCTGCATTATTGTAGTTTTATCCACTGGTTGTGGTTACCAAAATTAATGGTGTACCTAAATCGTGAGGATTGTTAGGTATGCGAAAGATCTTTTCGCCCAGCGCAACTATCAACAATTGACGGAGTAGTAAATGCAAATAAACGTGAAATAGCAGTTATTCGGCGAAATGTGGCAGACAGACCTCCTCTCGGATAACAGACGCAAATGTTACAGAAGTGCGGTTTTCATATCTGAGCTTATTTAAACATTCTCCAATGGTTTTTGAACTGACCCAAGAATTAGTATTTTTTATTTTCGAATGAGTGGTTGGGGAGATAGTGAGGGGCTCCAACATCCTTTCATGAAAGAAGAACAATATTATGCAACATAAGCTGGAGTAAAGCATGTGTGGATATTGTACTCGCCTTCAGAAATTAATAAGTCTGTTATGAGTAAAATGTAAATATAACCCCTCCTAGCAGAGAATCTCTTCATTTTTGGGAGATGGCGTATAATAAACTTTGTTCAGAATCACATGGACTACATCATATCAAAAATTCAGAAATATCCAACAAAACCTAATTCCCGTAAGGAATTAGCGAGGTCCTTTGCCTAGACAAAGTTAAAGACTTTTTAATGAACAGTATCGCCTGGAAATTTTTTGCTGATTTTCGAAATCTAGTTTGATGATTAATGACAATTTTTAAGATATAGAAAACTAGATCTAATAAATGCACTACTCAAAATTATGAAAATTCGGAAAAATGTTCACGTAGATGGTTTCATTTCGTTGGTAATTATATACGGAACACAAAGTATGCAGAGAATTTTCTATGGACTAGTATTCCAGCAAAATACGAAAGGAATTGTTCTTTCATTTAATCGATGATAAATCACCATAGAGTATAACGGCTTTTCCAGTTTAACGATTAAAAGTTCAATTTTCACTGGCTTAATAAGTAAATGTGACTATAGTTCCGCTAACACCGTAGCTATTCGAACAAATATTACAAAGTACTAATTTACCACAAAAGTGCCAGCCTAATTTGCAAAGGAATATGCTTAGATTCAACGATTTCTGGAGTGTATCATAACTTTAATGAATTTTAAATCAAGCCGTGATATCCGAATATTCCCGAGTCCGACATAGATGGAGACACTAAAACTAACGGCGACGAAGATCAGAACCTCTCGATAAGGCCAGAACGCAGAAATTCGTCATCCAGTAAGCTATAAAATCACATACTTAAAATAAAAAATTTCAAGTCTGTAGGTCATTTAGTTCCGAAGTTAAGCGAAAGCAAAGTTTCGCATTTATGACACTCACTCACTCATGATCATCAGAATAGAACTAGTACTTCCCATAAACTCAGAGAGCTGAAATTCGGTACAGAGTTAGGGTTTAATGGCCACATAAAGGGAAAACTATAAAAACTGGGATAATCGGAAATCTGGAGTACCTGGTGACCCTTATTTGAAAACACAAGAGCCCATTTGTGTCCTTAATAATATCTATGATATGAAATGGTCTGCCACGGACATTATATGTGACCACGGTCGTATATGTGTCTATCAATGTATCAGCTGTCTGTCATATAAACATAAACGTTACGTGTTTGATTTCGCAAGATAATATCGTAAAAAATGTCGATAATATTAAAAGACGACGATTTACTTAGTGGCTACCAAGTAGTTGGTATGCCCAAAGACGGGTCTTGTCTCTTCCATTCAATATATTTCTTGGTGTATGGTAGAACTGACTCAACTTGCAGTATCAGATCTGCTATAGTTGCATACGTTGCTGAACATATGATGAAACTCACTACTTACGGCTCAATGAAATAAATCAATATGCCCACGTTTCTACAAAAAGAAGTGAAATCCCACCAAAAACATTCTATGAAAAACTAGCCAAGTCTCGATGGAGCTGCTTGTTTATCTCTAAAAAGTAATGAAATCTAGACAAAGTCGGGCCAAGTCTAAGGTTCCTTACTGCGATTTCTCTATTATTGTAGTTAATGTTGTGTGACTTGGCCGTTGAAGGGTACACAAGGGTACAAAACCAGGTGCTTCATGACACCATTGCACCAATCTGTCGCCAGAACCGCTACCCATTGACGATGGAAAATTGCTACTTGAAAAACGTTAATTCAATAACCAGTAAATTGTAGGCTTAATAAAGCTGCGTATTTCAATAATACTTATGTGTAGGCGAGCATGAAACAAACAGTATAAAAAATTATTTCCAGTACAGACGGACTTCTAATCATTGATAGAAGTCTGTCTGTACGTCTATTTTATGTTAGATGGGGAGTCGATTTGACGCTCCAAAAAGAAGAGAGCAGAAATCAGCATTGTCAATGCTGAATGCATGTGTTGCACAATCAACAACAGCCTAAAATGAGCCACTAGCGTCCAATTACCAATACCAGTTTGAGCTATTATCTCGCTTAACAAACAAAGGTAGTCACAACTGATAACATTACGTGTAAACAAAATTGACTTGTACCCACTAACGTATAAAGAATGTTTAACGGCCAAGTCACACAACATTAACTATAATAATAAAGAAATCGCAGTAAGGAACCTTAGACTTTGCACGACTTTGTCTAGATCTATTTGAAATTCATCTGAATGTAAACTCAGGATGGCGCCAATCTTGTGATTACATTTTTTTTTTCTGAAGCCGCCTGATATTATTGAGAGTTATTTTTGTGCAGTATTAACTGAATTGAATAGAAATTGTATTATTGACGAATTTAAAACTGCTGCTGCTGACTCTGTAGTTGTTTCCATCAAAATCTGAATCCCTTGTGGAGTTTTATGTAAATTGTTTTCGGAGAGTTTATCGGTAGGTGTAATCAATCATAGCATGGTTCATAGGAAGGAAAATCCATGGGAAAATATCAAAACATTGGTTATTTGATTCATATCAGATGTGTGGATTCCCGCAGGTGTAACCATTTCGGTAGGCATAATTTAACATAATATATTTTTTAATTCACTTATGATATTCCAGGACTTCCTCATAACATTTATTTGCAGTACTTCTTCTTCCATTATGGTTCAATTTTGTTTGTTATTTCAGACTTATACATGCTTTCCAGTTTTTTGTACCTTGTTTTAAAAAGTTGATTATTACTGGACTCGAAGAGCTTAGCTAATTCGCAAAGTAATAAGTGTAAACGTTTTATGTGATTAGGCTATATAAAAATTACACGAAAATGAGTTATAGAATGCATCAAAACTATCATTTGGGCTACCAGAATTGTACATAATATCTTGCCAAGGAGTATTCTTCACAAAAATAGAATTGTAGGTGCCTCTCGAGTTTTAGGATTCTCATGTAGTCCAGAACTCCAGTTATCAACCTGCTACATATTCAACAAAAGAGTATGGCATTTTTGAACGATCAAATAGATATGTCTAATCCATCCAATTATCAATATATATGTCAATACATTTTCTGAACACTTCGCCATGCAGTTTGCACCACTTATTACGAACCTTTGTCAATCACAGCTCTCAAATACACCTCAGCTGTATGGAAAGTCAGACCAGCGACTAACGCTGTAGTTTCAGGATGAACTCATATAAGAAATTCACTCCAATTAATGTGTGTAAGCACAGAGGGAATTACCTGAGATTCATAGATGACTTGATTACTATCTTCTCTCTTCTCACTTCATATTATATCACCGACTCAGAGGTTGAAGTGAATATAACAATTTTTCTAATATCACAATTTCCTCTCGAATCCCTTATAGAATTAATCAAACTGACACTACATAATTTGAAAAGACTTAATATCTCCTGTCGCATGAGTACTATGTTTAATATTGTATCTCAACTGGATCCTATAAGCCAATTCAATGCTTCGGACTACCCCTAAGCAAGCTACCTGCAGCTCCTGGTTTCTTCCTTTGACAATACCACAAGGAAAATTTAACGTTGGTAGCGCTATTTGGGAGTCAATTGAATTTGAAGGATTTCTTCGTTGACTTATATGATTACAAATTAGATGGACAGAATTTGGTGAATTATTTCGAAAAAATATGAATTTAGGAACAAAAATTAACCTGCATGGAAAAGAATTTCAAAATATTTTAATCAATTGAGTGCGGAATCTAGGTAAAACATATACGACTTCAATTAATGCAAATAATGGATCATTCCTCAGGTAGTGAAAACAGGCTGGACAAGAAGATTAGCTTGCCGAACCAGTCCGAGGTGAAGAACTCTCCTTTTTTTCAAATTTAATTAGTTTTTATGAAACAGTTGAAGCAGGGACGACCCCACGCTCAAAGCTCAGGAAGTATGTCTAATTCAAAACACCGGGGACAGACCTCACCCATACATTATTGGAGCGATCTATAGGAATAAGATAAGGTGCAATAACGGTTAGTGAAGGCTCTTCTCAAGTCCACATGGTTGTCTGCCTATTCAGGGTGAAAGTTTCACTGAATAACTCAGCTAAGCACACTTCCTTGCTGGCCGAAAAGTAGATGCCCCGGATAAGATACATCGGGATACTTTGTAACTACTGATAGGACTTCCACGCACAATGGGCATTGTTGACGACTCAGCTTCTAGTAGATGTGAAGAGGCTGATGGAACTGCCTCTCACATCCTAGCAGAATGTCCAACACTGGCTTCTCTTAGGCTACAACACCTTGGTAGCACACATATGCCGCTTGAAGCCATAAGATATATCTGTTCATGCAAAATCTTAGCCTTCAGCACTGCCTTAGGCATGCTGGACGGATTCTTGTATCAAGTGACGCACAATGGACCCAATCAAGTGGTTCAAGTGCTCTGGACTTGTCCTCTCCCGTTCTGACTGATTGATCAATTGACAGCTCGTATGTTCTATCAAGATATAATCGTTTATGAAACTTCATTCCGAATTAACTTGAAGTATTTCAAAGGACCCAAAAGTAATAATTTCTCGGACTATTACACCGGTTCTTGTCCGGCCTACAGAATCAAATAATATTTCTGCCCCCACAGTATATCATATGTGTACTACGTTCGTAGAGAGATCCAACGACGATAGCCGCCTCTTGGGCAGGGTCCCGCAAGTTTGAATCGAAGAAATAATGTTCCGTTGTATAACAGACCAGAATATTTCCAGAATTCTTGATTCTTGATCTATTGGTAAAGTTCAACAATTCATGAATATTTGCCCGTGCCTCGATACGGTAGTGTAGATTCTTCAAAATTTCATCTAGGCAGTAACCCCCTCTTGATTTGGAGGACAAGTCTGCAAAATTTCATTAACACCGATACTTATCTCCTCGAAGGGATGAGAAAGAGGTCCATGTAGACTGTGACTTTCAAGTTTACTGAAGCTTATCAAAATCGGTACTTCATTGGAGAGGAAATAAGAATAAGGTACTTTATTTCGAAGTCTCATATAGAATGTGACTTTCTTATAGAATTGAAGACCAAGTGTGGGAGATTTCATTAAGATCGGAACTTGTTTGTCTCCAGGGGTTTGAAAGGGAGTTGGGCCTATTTTCTAGAGAAATAATGTATCAGGTATCTGTTCTCTCAATTTGGAAACCAAGTGTGCGAAATTTCATCAAGGCAGATATCATTCGCATTAAGCAGTGGGATCTCATGTAGAAAGTGAGTTTATTTTTGTTCTCAAGGACACGTTTATGTCTCTCTAAAAATGTTTTTGTAATTTGCCTCCATTTTGATTTTCTAATAGACCCATTAACGAACGCAACGTCATCACTTGCCGTGTCTTAATATCCAAAAAAAGCACGGAACTTTTTACATTTTTAGGATGGCGAGCTTGATGCGGAATTATCTTGTCATCATTATGTCAGTTTAAATGACAGTGTCGAGCATCAACAACTCAAGAAGAGAAAGTCATCGACGTGTCCAGTGGAAGAATTGATTTCAGCTAATACACAATATGGTTTAGATATTTGTACTAATAGTCGTTTTCTAGTGTTATTGCTCTTTCCAGTAGAGACGAAACTAAAATTACGGAAACAAAAGCGATCACAGAACCACTGAATCAAATTTTGACTTTCAAAATTAAGATGTTACCAACCACCATAAAAATCCCTAAATGGACTAAATTAAACATTTTTGTTTAAAAACGGCATAAAAAGGGCAAATTACAAAAAATAGTATAAACAACTCGTTTCCTAAGACCTTGAAGCACTCATTCTTTAAAAGAACTCGTGGCTTCGCCACTCGTTTTTTAAACTTGAATTCGTGCTTTAAGACGAGTCTTAGGAAACTCGTTCTTTAATATACTATATCGTGTGAAAATGGACATTTCAACCGACAAGGTGACACAACAAAAAGTCAATGACAAATGCCGAACTGTTGCAAATAAACTTCCTGAAAATTGAATCTGCAAGATACACCTGAAGTATGCATCAGTATTCGAATATTTCACAGCCTGAGGATGTAATAAGGAATATATTGTTGAAGTATGCTGCTTCTTATATTATCCTTGTTTATATATTTGCCTTCGTAGGCTGAATATAATATAAATTCCTTTTGAAGAAGGTTCAAGATTTACTTTGAACGCCAATGATAATTCGGTTCATCCGAAAGTAACTTTCGATTAGATATGAAATTTTTATAGCGTACTGGTATAGATGAACGCATTTTCGTTCTACGGGAAATCAAGTATCAAGCGCGAAATTGAAATCCTTCACTTGGATGTCGCTATATACTGTGTCTGATAGAAGGTTAATGAGACATATTATATAATACCATGTAATAGCCAATAATGTAGTTTTCCTTGCATCTAACGTAACAAGGGGAAGCTCACGATATTCATGTAATCATAAAATCCATAGGCTGGTAATTCCGTTACCTACATTATAACTTTCAAGAAAATTGAATTTTGCATATCCTTCCGAAATTCACTCTTCGGCTTCAAACTGTTATACATCATCATTGCGGGAACACAAAAGGGATTTTTACCAGTAATAAAAATTTTCTTCTTGTGTCAAAAGCGTCTTTTATAGAGTGAGTTACACGGTGTCAGCGGTGTATCTTATTATATGTTTCCGCGTATACTTTACGCTGGGAAGTAATATTTTACCGTCAAAACACTAATAAAATCTTCATTTCTTGCCGTCTTTCTATTGCCTCTCACTTTTTGTGGAATTTTATTAGTCGAACCAACCTAATACGCATTGTACTGATTCCAATAGCGTATTCCGTTTTCGATTGAAGTTTTTCCATTTATCTATTCGAACATCGTTACCATTTTATCTATTTGATATCAACCACATCTGACAATACAAGTTCTTTCCAGCCCCAGTTGACTTACCCGATGAGATTTCAGCTATTGGCGATGATGATCATTCAAACCAATAGAGGTTGCAACGAAGTTATAAAATCTTAGATAATTATTTAATGGGAAACACGTAGATTGGTCTCAAATTTTAGATTTCGTTTATATTAGTATTCAGAATTCATAATTCTGAATAATTATATTGTTGTATAGGAATATAGATAATACCGGGCATAGACATCCGTGTAGTTTGAGTATCAGATTGGCATACGTTTCCATTCATAAGCCGCGTATATTTTGATATCATTCAGAGCCGTGCATATTCCATGACAACATAAGATAACGAAATAGATGTAAGCATAAAAAACAAGGTGCTGGTCAACACCTCGATTGGTAAGAAAGCAAGCGTTGGATCATTAGGATCATAGTCAGTAAGCCAACTGAAGTGTGAGTGAACCATCCAGACCACCGGAATCAAAAAGTAAGTGTTTCACCAGTTACCATTGAAGTATTAGTGCATGAATAGCCGTTCTTAATAATACTCACATGACTATTTGTTTGCAAGGCTATAATAAGAAAATAGCCTGCTTGGACCATTGTTTCTGGACTTTCTTGTGTTTCCCTGGGGCGGGATAAATTATTATTATACAGACAGAGTTAAATATTTATCGATGTTCAAGCCATAAATAAACTTATTATTTGGAAGTTCCGTGTTTGTTTAAACTAACTTACTGCAACATTATTTGGATAGCCAAGAAGTAACCAAGTATTATTTGCAAATGAAGACTGCAATTCTAATACTATTCTGTCTGCCCTATTGACCCCTGGTTACTTACTTCACTGAGACTACCCTAAGACAAGGCTACCCATAGATAGCACAGTGATACGCTTTGTGGTGAGGGCCCTAGCAGAAGTCCTTCGAACGAGGAGTAAACCTTGACAAAAATCTGACACTCGAGGACCCAGCATAGAAATCAATCGGATTCAGATCTACTAGACTTGAAGGAATGTTGAACTCGTCGTAAGTAAAAATCGCCAAAAAGTAGCAAGGTACGTCGCAAGGTATAATCCATTTTTATTCTGAAAATAATTGTAGGAAATTAAACCAATTAGAACAAACGAAAATACGTTGTACCATTCTGTAAAATTAGAGATTTAACTTTGTTCTTAATAGTCGCTTCCTCAGGAGTGCAATTATCTCAAGTGTTTTAGAGATTTCACTTGAATTCTTCAACAGTACAGGCGGGATTGGTTGGCAACCACTGTTCCACCACATGTCACAAAGTTCCTATGAATGGAGGGTCCGGATTACTATAAATTCATTTTGGGAGCGTCTAGAAGCCATTTAATGTTTTTTGAAAGGTTAAATTAGTCCAAAATCCTGCTCCATCCAAAGTAGTTTAACAAAGACTCCTCTAGGATGTCTGGATATTCATCTGAGTTAACATTGCCATTGATGTGAACTCTAGTTTTGTATGACAATGTGTCCAATAATTCCATAGTTGTTCTATGAGGTAACTTAGGCTCGTTATTCTTCTCATGTCCCTTTTTGACGATATTCCTATGCTGTTTGATTGAGTACGATTTGTTGGAATTGAGTAGGTGAAAATCAGTTGAAACCACTTGATGCTTCTATTGGATGATGAAGTTATTGTTTTGAGTGGTATTTGGAAGATTTTTTGAATGATTGCCATTCCAAGTTCGAGACTTAAATGATGCATTCGAATGATATAACCTGAAATCACTCCAAATAGTTGTTTTCTAGCTAATACAATAGTAGATCGATCAATCAGTACAATTTCTACATATTCTCCGTTAATCCTCAACTCTCTGACAATGTATGATCTCAGTGCTCCACACTTTCATAGAATATAATTAATAGAATAGAACTTTATTTACAAACAACCAATGGAATTACAAAATTGTACATTGTATTTGGCAAATGTGTCACGATAGAATGGTAATTGAATTCAAAATTTAATTTACTATCACAAAAGGAATTCTTCAGCATGATAGGAGTTTTTGTGAAATGAATACATTTTCAAATGTTTTTCAAAGTGATAAAATTTCTTTAGCTCTGTTATATACTGCGGAATACTATTATTGTACAATGTATTTGGCTAATGTGTCACGATAGAATGAAAATGAAATAGAAAATTCAATTTACTATCACAAAAGGAATTCTTCAGCATAATAGGGAATTTTGTCCAATAAATATTTTTTCAGAAGTTGTTTGAATAGATGAAATTTCTTTAGCTCTGTTCTTTTGATATAAGCCAGTTGTATTCTGATTAGGAATGAAATTAGACTTATTGCTAGTATCACAACACAGTTCCTAGAAAATAATTTTTGATTGTTATGAATGAAACACAAAACATTATTCATATATGTAGGTGATAAAAAAAATTAATTGATATGTTAAATTTTTTGAAATAGGATCTACAGGATTCTTTGAGCTGAATACCATATAGAAACTTATCGCATAATTTTGGAGTATAAATACCCTATTAGACGAAGAACAGGAACCCCAATTTATAATATTGCATCTCATTACAGAATGAAACTTAGCATGATAGACGGTTAATAGAATGTTCTCACAGCAAGTACCGATCAAAGGTCTTAAAGAGTAACAGCATTTTCTTAGTATTTTACAAAGTGAATCAAGATGTTCATCGCATAGAAGGTGACTGTCCAACGTTACGCCCAACGCCTGTATAAAGTGTACAAGTGTATTGGTCGATATGTTCTATGTTTATATTTGATCTAACTGAATGAAAATATACTATTTTTGTCATATCTTTATTTAAATTCAATATATTTTTAGTTGACCATAATGAAATAGTATCTAGTGATATGCTAGCTTTATGTTTTGCATGTTCTCTATCTACAGATTTTTTCGCGAAGTTGCTGTCGTCAGCATAATTGGCAATTGTAATATCAATATCTATGAACTTAATGAAAAAGATCGTTTGAATAGATAATAAATAAAACTGGTCCTAATATTTAGTCTTGAAGTACTCTTTCATACAATTTTTGCCTTCCGCTGATGGCACCGTTGGGTAATTTAACGTATTGTGAATATCCACTCAGCTAAGATCATAAAAGATGGTTGGCTTTACCACGAAACCATATCTATACATTTTATAGAGAAGTATTCCATGGTCAACACAATCGGAAGCTTCACTAGAATCAACGAATATTTACGAAGAATTAAGCTTTTTATCAATAGAAACAGTTACATCCAATAGAAAATTACAGAGAGCTGTTCAACTGATTTGTTTTTTGTAAAAAATTTTATATTTAAATAAAAATGTATTTAATTGTCCACTGATAACATATTCGTGAATTTCAGAGAAGCTAAATGAAATGCTGATAGGACGATAATTGGATGCGTCTGTCGGGTCTGAGTGTGCAATTCACACGGAATATCAAACGCTTTGCTCGATAGTTTCTACAATTCTTCAGAATATTCGAAGGTACATTGTCAGTTCCACATGTGTCAGAAGATTTTGAGTTGTTGATAATATCAATTATGTCCAATTCAGAAATATTCGAGAAGAGGAAAAGGAATTTCTCATTGTAGGAACATTTTTTCCATGAAATTAAAGTCAATATCGGCTTTTGTTGTGTCGATATTTATGAAGTAAG
Source organism: Endomychus coccineus (assembly GCA_958510875.1). NCBI lineage: Eukaryota > Metazoa > Arthropoda > Insecta > Coleoptera > Endomychidae > Endomychus > Endomychus coccineus. The sequence goes on along the minus strand of OY294069.1, from coordinate 141,567,013 downwards.
TACTGAGAATATTGGTCTTAACGAACCTAATTGTTCCAATTAACTAACGATACATTAACTTGATGGCCATGGATTCATATTCCTCCAAAAAAACAGGTAAATATACTTATAGACTCAACATTTCATAGGAGTTTGGAATAGTGATCAAAGAATCATGCCAACAATAACAAACAATTCATGAAATAAAGAAGTGTGCCTTGCATCAGTGAGCTGAATGCCTTTATCAATTCTTAATGTCAAGCTTAAGATCCTATGCTTGTTCCCGTATGTTTGTGGGTTGATCTCGTATTAAATATTTCACTGGATGATGTTCTGTGTATCTAGGAATCCCTTTCGTAGATTCAAACTATTAGCCACAATTAACGATAGTTACGTGGAATTCATTACCACCATCGAAATGTGAATCAAAGTGATGCAAAGTCGGCAGACAATTCCTGGTTTCATATTGCCACAAACATGAAGTTACTACCTTAATGGAATCTTGTGGTTCTACGTTAGTAGATTCAGAAAACTCGCTTCGCGTATAGTATTGACTCATATGAAACAAGGACTTCATAGTGTAAGTTATTACAAAAGCTACTTTTCGGAGGGCTAATAATCTATGACAGTTCCTTAACAAGATAAGTTACATGAGATAAGTTTGCATGTTTGCTTAGGTATATAAGATAAACCTTGGAGAATCCAAAGGACGTATCTCACCCGTCTCTGTGTACCCCATACTGCTGCTTCTACAAGTAACTGCTTATATATTAACATAAATAACTTTCATGAATATCGTATCAAGTCTTAAGAAGTTACATCATAAAAATTTATGTGTTCCCCTTATTTCTGTGAGTTTCGTTTCTTCTCATTTCAATCCACCTGCTCTGATTAGAATGAGATGAGATTTTGATTTTCCATATTGTTAAATGAATCGAATGATACGTTGCGGTCTTCGAATTACATTTCATTATTAAGATTGATTGATCTCAGAATTGAATATCGCAATCTCGCTAGGTACCCTTAACGCCCTCTGGTGTTCTTTCCCAATCTTGTCTCAACTCTACTAGTAGCAATTCCCCATGTAGTTGAATGAGGCTGCCTGGCGCATCCACCATTTTTCATTAGTTATCGCAATATCGTTTTGGGCTTAAATGGAAACATAAGATCATCAAATCTAAGTAGAATTATATTGAAACTCCTACATAGGATGCCAGATTATATACTAGGTATCAATTTTCTACTCGATTTTACTTATTATTACTGTCTAGTAGGTGCAAATTAAATTCTGTTACTTTATAATTGATCCTTCTCGAGCTTGATATATTGTATGCGTTACTTTTGTTAGACAATATAGTAATTAACTCTATTTGAGCATCTGAGAAACGAAATTATGAAACAAAATTTCATGGAAACGTTTTGAAAGATTCAGTGAGTAAGGGCAACACGGATATCCGGAAGTAATTTGAATATATATTGTTAAGAAAAACTCTTTTGAGTTTATTGCCCAACGTTGTGGTCCATTGTTAACTTAATTCTTATGAGTTTTCTTTTGCCCCCACGTTGTGGTGACAATTGTTAAGAAAACTCTAATGAGTTTTATTGATTATTATGTTTGAATTTTTAATTTTACTTTCATTTTATTCCGGCTAGCTTTCTTTATTTATTTTTGTTTTGATTTGATTTTAATTTGGTTTGAATTGAAAATGTTCTTTTTATATATTCTATGGAATTAAACACAATATTTTTGTTGGAATGTTAAAAGTTCTATATTTAAAATTAATGATTCTATGTTATATCTTACGATTTGTTTTATGTTCTACAATTCTATGCTTAACCTCCAAAACTGGGTAATATTACTTATTATTTATGAACAACAATCTTACTTTCAGATATACAAATGATGATACAATGATGATATTATAAACAAACTTACTTTTAAGTTATATCCAATTATATGATGGAAAATGTAGGCAATGTTCAGTTGATTTTATCTTCTTGATGATTAGATTTAATTATTCACTTCAAAACACAATCACTCTGCTTTGTAACATTCACAAACCCAAGTAAACTACGTTGTTATTTCTTTTGTAATTCAGGAACTGTTGATGATAAATTGTTAACTTGTTTTATTCTTTTTAAAGTATAAAACATATGAAACTTCTCCAATTATATTCTGGAACTTTATCGAAGACTGGATACTATACGATGCTATTTATTAGCTGTGGTTATTATAACCTTACTTTGTTATGAAGATTCAAGAACACTATTTGATTCGTAGAAATATTTTACTAGCTTCGGTTACTTTAACTTATCGAAGCTACTGAGACTACTTGAATTCTCCGATGTTATTCAAAAACTAAGGTTATGGAAATATGCTTGAGCTGCAGAAGATGCTTGGATCTTAGATGTTATCGCAAGACTGAACTAGCTTCCTTCCTGTTTCCTTTTATAGGGCTTACAAAAGGACGCAAGTTGATGTCATAATTGACCAATGAAATGTTTTCTTTGCTTATCAAGGATGCTTTGGTGATTGTTGAAACTGACATAACTTCTAATTGTTGACCTATTTGACGTTGCTGAAATGTCTCGACCAATCAGAATAGAGTATTCTATTAATTTTGAATTATTGAAGATTTTCAAATTATGTAAGGTGATTATGTTTTCTGTTATTTGAATTAATATTGCCTGCATTTTTCCACATATTTTGGTATAAGATAACCTATGATTAGGTTAATATTAACTTGATTATTCCAATATTTATATCAAATTTGACATTTGTCATTTCTTAAATCTAATACATAGTATAAATTATCAATAACATTTCTATAACATTATAGAACTCAAATTTCCTAATTCTATCTTGAATCTATAAAATATTTTAATAGTTTGTGCTATCTTATGATAGTCTGGGAATCATTTCAATTATGATTTCTTCTTTCTTATCACTGTACGTTTATCCACTTCCACTGTTTTCTTGTTTACACTTCTTATTCTATTTACAATATGGTTTATTTTGCTCTACATTGTTTAATACCTTATACTATCTACAATTTAGCTTTCAATAATGTTTTTAATTCCATATTTTATATATTTCATTATTCTTTTCTGATTTTTAATGTTCGGTAAGTTCAATTTTTATTATTTTATGTTGTTCAGGAAATGAAATCATAACAATATGTAAAGATACCATTCGCTATTTCCTATAAAGAAGTTTCAGATGAAGATATGGGGAATTAATGACAATGATAATGATAATGATAATAATGAATTTATTGCATATATTACATAAGAGCAATGTAACAGCCTGTCGACAAAGAATTGTTGTTAAATTTGAATAAAAAAACATGTTTATTTCAAGTTATTCAATTGAGATATTCCTTCAAAGTATATGGTTCCTAGTCAATCAGTAACATGGATGAAGGGTTCTTTCACTGCTTGAAAATTTCGTTTTGATTTGATGTCCGAAATTAATTTTGTGCAAGCCTTATTTACCGACGAACTTCGGAAAATATTTTGTACGTGTAACGTTTTGTAAAATAATAATCAATGTCATTTATCGTTCCGGGTACTATTTTGTGATATTCAGTCGCAGGCAGTGACATCATGCGATCTCTGTGGTTTCGTAGCGCAGTCTAGGTATGTCAATGTGGTAGTGTGGTGATAGGTCATCGGAGAAACCGTAGATTGACCACAGAGCGGACAAAGGTTATGTGTAACTGTGGATAATGTAAGATCGATAAGAATCAATTTGTTGTTTCATAATGATTTTCTAACTTGAAAGTTTAGATAGTTGTGTATAGATATTATTTTGATATCTTGATTTTCCTAATTACATATTATCAATGTGATATTCCCTAATTAAACTTTAGAATTTTCGTTTATCGAGCTAATCTTTGTCGCACGACAAGATTTTTTCTTGTATTCGGTTGCATGTAAGTAGATGCAAAATTATAATTCCTTTCATCGTCACTAAATAGAGTCATAAATTTGTCAAGGTAATGATCGGAATGGCTCATATCGTTTCATTACGGCTTGTTTAACCTAGCAAATGAACCACGTGGTTTTGTATTAATCCGTAGCACCTTGAAATGACATTCTTCTTGATACAGTAGCGGCACTTTATGTATCTGGGTGAACATTTATAAAACCAAATTTCTCAGTTCTCAGTTAAGACTTTATGTGAGTGTATTTTCTGGTATTGCTTAGACAGGTTATATTCAATTAGAAACGGCGATCACTATCCCGAGTTTTATAACTCTTATCCCAGCATAACTATTGTAAGCAAATATCTAATCACTCTCTTTCAGATTTCAATATTATAATGTAATAAATTATTATTCTCTGCTTAACAAATTTCATGTAATTAATTCATTCTCATCAAGACTTCAATTCCTTTTTATAATTCTGAATATACGTTTTGGATGGGTAACATAATCAGTTGTTGAATTATTTTGATTGTTCCTGCTGATTTAGTTATTTCTCCCTCGAACTTGAGGGCAAGATTGTTTCTGTTTCAAGGACGGTAACAAGTTTTCAATTGGAATAACGAAATTTTCATAATCAGCTGTTTATGATCTTTTTCCAAAATTATTGTATCAACTCAAATTAACTTCCTCAACTTGAACTTTTGATTTAAAATTTATTTTTGTTCCCCAAAAAATCATTGGAAATCTAATTTTTCCCACTATTCATTTTTTTTCTAAGCATTATCCTTTGTTGATATTAAATTGATTTTCTGTGTATATCAAAATGTTTTTGTTCTTTATTATAATAGCCCAGAGGAATAAAATCAAATTGTTAAGTTGAAACTTGTCCTCATTTCCTCTAATATAATCTTTAACATTTATACACCTCGAAATGCTGGAAATGTTTGATTGAGAACACTTTCATATCTTGTCGTGAAGCAGTTGGCGCTCAAAAAAGGCAGCATCATTCAATCAAGAATAGGAGAATACCTGAGTTTAATGATCACCTTGGGGTAATTGGGGTCATTAGAGACACAAAAGGTTTCTTCAAAATTTCACATGCGTTTGGTTCTGTTTGGAGGAACGTTAAGACTAGCGCATTTGCTGTAGCGTTTTCTGCACGTCGCTTCATTCGCAGTGTTTTGTTGCTACTGAATACGCATCTCAAGACCTCTGTAAGATCTAGAAATACCACTTGGTCATGTTTTTGACTACCTCTTATGAAGCATCATATTCTAGTTCGAAATCGGAATTGATTGGAAGAAATAATGTCGTTGTTATTTCAAAAAGTAGCTTATCGTTTCTTTATAGATTCCTCAAATAGTTTTGATAAGTCACTTCATAAACTTATGAGTCTAAAGTTATTGATATCTGAATTAGTTCCGTATTTGTAATAGTATATCTAAAGACTAGTTTCATTACGCATGATTTTAGCACACGAGTTCGCTATAATGACCAATGGAACAAATGCTGTATACCATTCTTATTATTTCGCCTTTTCAAATTGCAATTTCAATGAATTTCAAAATTAACTTAGTGAATCTTCAGTTTGTGATTTTTTCTTCTATTGAAACAAATACATTACATCTGAAACTTTTATTAATTTGACGGGCGTCAAATTTTGTTGCGCTTCTTTTGATGTTATTTTAATTTTGATCACATTTTTGAATAGATCAACTAAAGATGTTTCGATGCGTACTGCCAAATTAAGGAAAATTTTAATCTTCTGTCAAAAACTTGTAACAAAATTCCGTACCCCTTATTTATATTAATTTGCATAAGGTTATGATGACACTAATGAATGTTTGTTGATTCCAACTACTAAAAACAAAAAATGTACTAGAATTCGCGTATCATTATATACTTCATAACCGTCGCGGAATAGAAAATAGGTTTTATTATACTTTGAAATGATCTAGTACAATACCTGTTGAATATTGCCACATGCCAGTTTTTTGATAGAGGTGGATGTTTTTGAGTGAATATTGGTTTGTGGGCGAGAGACAGCGTATCTCTGAGGATTTTTGTTTGAGATAAGTTAAGTGTAATTTGAAAGGAACAACATTGGTGAAACTAACTTGATAAAATGTATTAAAACAAATTAACAAATAAAATAAAATATGACGTCTTTCGGATAAAAGGGAAATTAGTTTTGAAATCAGTTCAATCAATTCATTAATTCTTCATTACATGTGAATGAAAATACATTGCTTACATTTATTCAAATCGATGTGTAAACATGCGAGAAGGAAGTTCGTTTCCTCTGTCGGTGGCTTTATATCAACTTTGTTGATGAAATTCAGCAGTTGAGGATTCACACGGTAAATAAACTTGTCTGGCAGAATAATGAATCCTAATGCTGACATCACAGTTTCACTCATTATTTGCAAATAAAAGTATCTGAGAATGAAATTAACACCGACTTACATTGAATGATTTAAAGTAAGTTTTGTAATCAGATAATACATTGAAATAAAATATCTGGAAGATTATGATAAGAATAAAAATGATTTACAATATTGAAGAAAAATATGGATTGGTTATAACTAAATTTGTAAAAAACGGAAACGTGACAATATATTAGATGTATACTATGATAAATGGCTTCTAGGATGTATTCATGAATATGCTCAATGATTACGATAGTATCAAAAGGGAAACTCATTTATCAGAATTACTCTTGAAGCAATCATTGCTCAATGATTCTATCAAAATATATATCCAGTTCAAAAGAGAAAAGGTCTATGAGTGAACGATAATAATAAGCACGACAAAGTAGGAATGGAAGAATAATATTTGTGCGTAGCTTGCACTTCCATGCGTAACCTTCTAACGATTACGAATGGTGATTCAGAAACAGGCTCTCCAGCTTCTCGAAACGCGAAGCTTGAAGTCAAACGCCACATTTTCGCTGTTAAAGCAAATCTGTGGGGAGTTATACAATTTCTCATCACGAATATATTGTCATTTCCCTAGCGTCAATTCTCCAATATCACTGCTGTATGAATGATTACATTTAGAACAGTCTATTTTCTATTTAACTTCATTATATAAATTATACATGCAACTCATCTACGATTAACGTTATTTATGATTTCTGCTACAATAACTGTGGAAACCGTATATTGCAAGTAGTTCTGATAGTAGAACTCCCGATTAGTACAGTCGCTAGAGGAACGAAATCCAGCGCATATCGCTTGAAAAATGGAGGTGTAAATTTGGTATGTTTTTATTCTTACAAGTTAGCTTCAAAAGTTACGGCCATTTTTTGGCGCGAAAAAATACGATTTTCATATTTTCTGCGTTTAAAAAGAAAACGGTAACCCAAATGGAAAAACATGTCGACAGACAAATTGTACAAAAAGTGATCGTTTGAGCAGAAATTTTTGTTTTCAATATTAGTACATGTTTTATGGTTGGGTCTATATACAATTGTATTATTCTCATTATTGAGACAGCAGTTGTCAATTCTAGCTAAATTAAAAACTTTTTTTCTCAATCGGTACCTACGTCAATTGTTAATTCATCTAGAACCATCATACGCTCACATTCTGTATTGAACATTGACTATGGAGCCATTAGCTAATACCACGGTCGTACATACAGGTCTGGAAACTCTATGGTTGACATGAGTCTCTTACGCGCCGCCAAACTCGTAGTCCCTCGCTCAGCCACTAACTAGCGATTGGATCACGAAGTGGTACAATTATTTCTTCCCGGAATCTTAAGCAGTGTTGCTAAGTATTCTGATTTGAGAGAGGAATAAAACTGTTACTCTTGTCAAAATGTATTACTCACCTTAAAAATAACTTCCCATTTTTCGCACACATAAAAGACCTCGTTAAAACACATTCTTTCCGGAGTATGTACTTATTATCTAAGGCTTTTTTTGGTAGTAATTTAAAAAGGAAATGTATGAAAATAATCGATCGCTTATAAACATTTTTTAAGCTATTGCATAGCTTTTATCGCGGGCTTTGAGCGCGGCGACCGAATCAAGAAATTCCGTAACGAAGATAAAACCTAACACCCCCACTCCGCCTACCATGTAGCTCGGCCGAGCGTTCGCTTAACGTGTATGTATATGGTACGACTGTACGAAGCTCGCACTGATCGAGACGAGCTGCTCCGAAATCGGACGAATACGTAAGCAGCTGTTTGTGAGAAAGTATATAGGTGTGTAGGTATCTACCATATCTTTATAATGCCAGACTCATCGCATGTGCGCCCCCTAAGTATACATGTAGGTATATATACTGTTGTAGATACGGTTCCAAAAGGTGGGGTAGCTATTTACCAAAATAATGATAATGTTACTAATATTATGACTCCGAATATTGAAATAAATATTGCACACGTTAGCGATGTTAATGTTAGGCGCTCATTTGTTGGAGATATTTGTGCGTAATCATGCAAACTTAGAAATGGCCTACACATAGTCATGGTAGCAATTTACGTTTCTCCGAATCCAAAATTGGACGAGGTAGAGCATTCTATTCATCGCACTTTACTGGAGTACACTGAAGAAAGGTCGAAAATACTTGGTACAAATGGTGATTAATTTCCACATATCTTGGCTGGCGATTTCAACATCAACTTCACTGATAAAAATCAGAGCGGTTGACAACTTTTCTTTCGGAAAAATTGAATTTGAAAATGAATAATGATCCACAAGAATCCACAACAAAATATGGGACCACCATTGACGTGGTATTTTCCAGATATTCAGAGGATATCAAGTCTCAAACTTATGTTTCTTATTTCAGTTACCATAAACCTATAGATTCAATGATAAAAATTCCTGAATAACCTACATGTATTGTAAGATAATGAACATATTTTAAACGATATTAACTTCTCATTTATTCAATAAAAGAAAAAAAATTGTTTTCTTATCGGTCACCACGCTCAAAAAGTGTAACTTGAATTAATATCAAAGAAAAAATTCGAATTAATATCAAAGAAAAAAAAATACTGCATAAATAAAAAAAAAAAAATTATTATAATTGCATAAGTTAATAAAAAATGCTATGCAATAGCTTTTCCGTGGCAGTCCCCGAGTGCCACACGTATTTTTTAATTAAATAAGGATTACAAACAAAATACATGTATACTAGTTTAGTAAGTATGTTGTCTTTCATTATGTTTACAATATATACATTATACACTAAAACCTCCGGTACTGTACACTCGACGGGCCCAGAAACCTCGGCTATGTTGACACTGCCAATTTTTCTCGTAACGCAATATTTACTATTCTGATTTGAGAGAGGAATATAACTGTTACTCTTGTCAAACTCACCTTATCAACTTCATAAAAGACCTCGTTGAAACGATTCCTATCCGGAATCGCAAGCATCCACTTTTTTCGCATTTCCGCATCTTGCGGCACATTAAAAACAGAAGTTTCTTGCTTTACACTCTTGTACCCCGTTTTGCATTTTGACACGATGCACAATTTCGTAATTTGTTTCTAAAAACGCAGGTATTCCTTGTGTTGACAAGTCAACTGACAGTTGTCAGAGAATACTCTTACGTGGCGTCTTTTGGTACTACGCGAAAGTTGACGCTTAGCGGTCTCACTTCTCACATAGGAATCAACCTCGAGTTTCCAGACCTGTATGTACGACCGTGGCTAATACCAATAGAGATTTCTGACGTTATCGGTTCAATAATTGTTTAGTGGACCAGATAGCAAGTTGGTATGTTGGCAGTACATGATAGTATGATAGAAAATAAAGGTGATTAAGTTTATTGCTTAAAACATGGCTTTCTCAGATTCAAATTTGATTCTTCCAATTTAGTACACTTTAGACTATATTTATCGGTATGCCATTCGACATTTTGTCTTAATATATCTCAATCCACAGATTGAAATATTGATTAAATGCACGGAAATATATGTTTCCATCTTACACTGTTATTGAATGATTGTAGTTTTCACTGCAATCAATATGTCTCCTTCATATCCATCTTACGTTACTATATAACAATATAAAAATATAATAACATACCTATGAAAATCAAATAAAGTTATTCCATAAACACATTCTCCTTCCACGCCCCACCGTACATCGACATTCGCAAACTCTGTACCAAAAACTTGTATACCTATCATTGGAAGCTTGTTCAGAAAATAGGTATAATCGTTGAGCACAATGCAAGTTTGTGTGACCAAAATAGCCATTTCGCTGTAAGCTGTAGGTATGGCAATAGTTTTCGGAGACATATTATTCGAAACCATATTTTCAATCAGATGGTATCCTGACTAAAATCGTACCAGAAAGTATAGTTTGCGACCAAATGGGAAATCCCTTTTTCATTGAAAATCCCAGGATGACACTTCCATTTCTGCCTTATCATCATGAATCGAAAATACCAAATGTAGATTTATTTTTCTACAGATCATGTAACACAGCTTGCCATCAGAAACAAAGTTCAATGTTTCATTTCCAATGCCATCCACCTGCTAACCTAATAATAAAAGGAGTATCGAGTCCTCCCCAAAACAACATTCCGCGCTGTCAAACTGCCAATCAAGAGTTCGTATGTAATCGTAATTGTCATCAAAGGACTTGTGTTAAATTCATTATTATATTATTTATCTGAATGGTACATACTTCCTTTCCATTGACTTATTGACAAAAGACAGAATCACTCAATCTCCAATAAACCTTCACCCAGTTCAATTGTCATGTAGAATTCATAAGTAAACACACAGATTTGGGAAACATTTGGATTTAACGTTCAAGAGTCGTTTTAAGCTTGTATCTTTGTACATCACAATTTCGCAATGTAAGTCTTTATTATTTAATGGTCGTTGTCAATATTATTCTGAAATAATCGGTGATGGTCATTAATTATGATATTTCACTCATATATAGTGCTATTCAGATTCAGAACGTTTCAAAATGTCCCTCACAATTATCAAGGGATCCGAATATCAATGCAGTACTCATCTACAATCTACGAATAATTCACTGAGCTAAGTATTATCATTCCGAAAATCCTTAGAGGAAATTATTGCATCATGTTGTATCAGAATAATCCAGATTATTTAACCTAGATTATCACAAATTCAAATTTAGCTGAAACACTTAGAATTAAATATTCACGCATACGTATTCCGTATAGAGAACAAAGTCACAAGAAAAAATCTACCACTATTCCCGGCCTACTGAACAAATGTTGCCAGTGAATTCTGGGATAACATAGTGCTGGAAAGTTCACGTTTTTGAAATTGTAAACTTCCAGACCATACTTTGTGTTAGTGTAGGGAGTTTAATTTCAATAACGTTCGCCTTAATCTATTTTTCGATAAAATATTCCTGCAAAATTACATTTTATTGATTTTTAAAAAGGGTTTCTCAAAAGCGCTGTACTCGATATTATAATTTACATGTAATCCGAGCTTATAGAACTTATGAACGTATTAGTTATAAAGTAGACGACAAACATGTGATGGAATTTCAAATGAGCTGCACATCCCAATGGTTTTATTTTGTAGTCATTATAAAATAATTTTCATCGATTTTCCTTCTTGTGTGAATGTCGCAACGGTATCTAGAACATACAAATCCAATAATGATTTCCATAATGCTTCGATGCTGTGTGTAGTATCAATTCTTATTTTGCTATTTCGTACGTATAAATGTGGGGCGCGCGAATGGCAAATTTTATGTTTTTCGAATAATAAATTCTCGACGCAGTTCGTTAAGTCTCTGATTCATACAGATTTATTCCGAGTTCGCTTATATAGGTTCTGTTTATGACATAAATTCTATACACTCGATATTGACTATTAGGTATGAAAAAGATATCAATAACCTTTGATATTGTCGTATTTGAGAGCGAATAGTAATAATAAAGCTATACTCATGCTTTATGAATGTTATTATATTATTGTGCATTCTGAAACCGAAGATAATTTCGAAGAGATATATGACGTCGAGTGTGTATAGATACCATAAGACTGTGATTCATATTCCTTCCAAATATCAGAAATAGGCGCATGTTTAATTCTGACTTAGTATTAAGCTTCAATAAAAAATTATTGATTCGTAGAAAGACGCACATAAAATAACCATCAAAATTTTGATTTTTAGCTTGTTAAATGTAACAATACTTTCTTTTTCACGTAGATTTATTTGTAATATCTGTTTAAATAAACTGATGTGTTAACGAAACTAGTTACATTATTTAATTATTTTGAGTTTATATTGAATTTTCATCTGATTCCATTCCATTCAGATTCGTGGATATTTTTTTCAAGATCAAGCGTTCTATTCCTTGCGAGAAAACATTGATTTTTCATTCCAATCAAACTCTGTATTGTTTATCCATTTCATTTATATGTGTGTACTAATTAGGAAGTCAGTCCAGTACGATGCGCATATGACCAAAGAGTTAAGACGGAGTAGGTTAGGTTGGGTTAGGTTAGTGTGAGTCGAAATCAAACTCTTATATTTATTTCATATGTTTATTTTACAGATCGTTGCTATCACTCCGTCTTCCGCGTGAGCAAGTCTTAATCAAATTGGTGAAAATCAAACTATCATTTTATATTGTTCATTTTACTGTTCGGTATGCTCTCTCCGTCTCAACTCGAACTCTAATAAACTCATCTGTTCTTATGATTGTATATTCTGTGTAATTTCAAACTATTGAAGCATATAAAATATAGATTAGCCGAATTAACCTAGATCAGGTATACGAACTCGCGATTATCAGGATTGAAAGTAGTCTGTGTATTATCGCTTGCCCTTTGTCGGGTGCCACCGACGGAATGCGCTAAATCTTCATCGGGTGCAGTACCAGCAGATGCGACCTACAGCGAAGTGTGTTGTTTCATCACTATCTAAAATCGGTCAGATAATTAGCGCACCGAACGACGCGTGAAACAGAGCCAATAGCGTCGAATATTTCGACGGACCGCTCTGCTCAATAACTTGAAAATCGGCTTAAGATACGATCTAAATGCCCCATACTAGAAATGAGGTAAGATAGCATGATTCCAGCTATACGTCTCCCTTCTCTCAAAATCCTCATCTCTGATAGAGAAGATGAGAGCAACGAAACTCTCACCCTACTGCCACCAGGTGGGCTCGTATGATTCACAGACGGATCGAAGGTAGGTCAGTCTTTTGGACCGAGAGACAGTAGCGGATCCAGGGGGGAGGGAGGGTCACGGGGGTCATGACCCCCCCCCCACCAATGATGAACAAAAAAAAAATTTTAGGAGAATAAACTGATATGGTAAACGACAAAAAATTGTGAAGTCAGGACTACATCTGTAAATACATATGTGAGCCAATTTATTCTGATTATAACAAGGATTTTAATTTAAACAATATCGTATGTGATTAAGACAAGCTTTTGTCAATTTTAATGTATGCATGTCTGAGAGTGACCCCCCCCCCAAACAAAAGTCTAGATCCGCGCCTGCCGAGAGTGTACCTAAAAAAGCCAATAGTCACTATCTCAGTGAACCTGCACGAGCCTGCAGGCGGCGATCCACGCAATATTGACTTGCGCCATGAAGTAACCTGCGAAGAAACTATGGAAATAGGCGCATATATACATCTGCACAGACAGACGGTCTGGCCCTTGGCAGCTCTCAAGTCGGCTAGCATCACGTCAAGGCTTATCAAAGAATGCAAAGATACACCGGCTGAACTAGCAAAGAGAAATACAGTTCAACTCATCTGGGTCCCTGGAGACAGTGAAGTTGAAGGAAATTAAATGGCCGACTCCGTGGCCCGGCGGGGGTCGTCTGGCGGCCCTGTCGGACCGGAACCAATGGTCGTTTCTTCAAATTGCGTAGAGGATTCCGGCCTCCTAAGCCAACTGAACAAAGAGTGGTCCGAAATGTAGCGACAATCACCACGTATGAGGCAGGCCAAGGTCTTCATCAAAACGCCTGTGTTTAGGCTCTCAAATAAACTCCTTTATCGGAACAGAATACACATCAGAGAGATGAATGGAATCCTAACGGGTCACTGTCGTCTTAACAAACACCTTCATACCATGAACATCGCAGATGATCCTATATGTAGGAAATGGTGGAAGAAACTGCGTCTCACATCCTGTTGGAATGCCCTGCTTTGACATCCCTCAGGCACCGTTATTCCGGCGAAACAAAATTGCTCCCAGAAAAACTCATGGAAGCCAGCATTAGAAATATTCTGGGCTTTTGGCATGTCACAAACCTGCTAGAATAGAATCAGCTTCTGTCTGACCACGAAGTGCAAAATGGGCCCAACAAAGTAGCTTAGGTGTATCTGAGGGCTGAGCCTCCTCCTCTTATTCCATGATGATGATGATGATGAGCAATCAAGCATTTGTTACTAGCAACCATTCAAATTTCGTCATTTTGTGTCATATGAAACAATTTCACCCTATCATGTCAACATTACACTGATAACTGCACTCAGTGTAGTTATCAATCACTATGACACGATTGAGTTCGACAACTTCATTCCGAATAAATTTCCAAATTTCACGTTTTGGCAATGCGAATGTTCAGAGTATAAATGCGCTAATCAAAGAAAAAATTCCCAGAAATACAACCTACAGTGACAAATATATTTGGGGAATATTTATGGAATTTTGCTGCGAACGAGAATATTAATTAATGAACATAGAAGCTTAGAAGAATTGGCGATGATACTAAAAGAGAGAATATGAGAAAGAAAAACGGGACCGAATTTAAAGAAGCAACGGTGAAGACAATGTGGAACGTTTCGTGCAAACTTTTGCAAGAAAAGTTCTATATTGACTATAATATTATAATTGACCCGTTTAACAGTATAGTATTCAAACCAGCCTGAGACGCCCGCGATGCAATCAGGAAGAAACTACAAGCAGATCCATATGAACGTAAGTCCAGTTCTGTTTCATTAAATTTGACTGAAGTTAACAAGATAATATTGCTATGGGATGAAAATACTCCTGAAGGTCTTATGCGTAAATCTTACCATATTGCTGCTGTAGAATTAGCATGGCGAGGAGGAGAGGCAGTTGCTTGTCTGGTTAATTTTTTTTCAAATCGAGAAAAATAACGATGACTCCCCAACAAATCGCATTGAATATAATCCGGTGTTCAATAAAACGTGCCAAGGTGGTTCTAAAAGCTGTACAAGTAGTGAATGGTTGGTTTGCAATAGTGAAAGACAAAGCTGTCCTGAACGTCTTTCTCATAAACTGACATCAAAACGAGGCGACAATATTACCTCACCACGACTGTTCTTAAAACCAAATCGTCACTGAAAAAATGAAACTGACAAATGGTACGATAATGTAAAAGTTGGAAGAAATACAATAAATGGATGGACTGAATATGCTGCTGAGGCAATTGGCTTGAATGTAAAGGACAAAAAAATTATAAAAATCAATCGATAGATCAACTGCTGTTAGCGAATTGGCAAAAAGTGGTGTAGAAGAACAACAATTGCTGAAAATTACTGCTCATAGCAATCAAAATTCTGTAAATAAAACCATACTTAAATCTCGATCAAGAACACCACAACAAGATATTATGCGTGGTAATAAATATTCTATAGTAGAGAACAGCAACGAATCTAATGCTAAGTTAAATTTTAATGATTGTACTTTCACTAACTGTACTTTTAATAAATAAATAAATGTTTCGTTGTGGTTGAGTTATACATTTTTTTGTAGAAAAATTTTCGCCGAATATCCCTCGGACATTGACAAAAGCCTCATAATTTTATGACAAATTTCTCAAGCTCGTTGCTTGGTAACAGCCCTAAGCTGAAAGCCTTCGGCTTAGAGCTGTTACCAAGGAACGAGCTTTCGATTGTCATAAAATTATCTCGTCTATTATCAATGTCCTAGAGATATAACTACTGAAAATTGTACGGAAACAAAATAAATGAAATGTTGACCGTGTTTCCGAAAATTACAGCATACAAGACTTCATTATACAAGCAATTCAAGCAAACAGAAGATAAAATTTCCAATATTTTACAGATGAATATATTACGCATGTACAAAATCGCAATTACTATGTTTATACCGGGATATCAAAAATTATCTTGGTCAAGGGTGGTTGTGGAATCTAAAACGTGTGTCTTACTTTACGTTTGAAATAATTATGTCATAATTAATTTGAAGTTTCTAAAAGTGCGAAATTTCGCAATTTTATACCAATATTGTAACACTTAGAAGTCTTTAGCGCTTTGGACTCTGGGATTTTCACGTGGCCTATCGAAATAAGGAGGTTCGAATTATCTAAAAACGTAATTGCATGAACGCCAGACGTCCTATGTAATTAGCTACGAACGGAATCATTTTGACATATGCCTCGAGGAGCTCGCTGCGCGTAAGTTAGAGTTAATACATTTTACCTCGGTCTTTTTCATTTGGGGCCGTTTCTTGCCCCGTGCGACCGGCGCCAGTTGTAATGAAGTGTTTTTGGCTATGGGTCGCTAGCTTTTACCCACTTCGTGTATATTTTAGTCGCGAGAAAATTCCCTTTGGTACGTCGCACGTTAGACGCGCGTAGCTGAGATCTGAGAATAGCTCAAACTGTTTTAATTGAATTTTCCTATCTACTGGACATTTATCGAAAACAGAAGGGCCGTCGGGCACGGTCCGATACTAAATCTAACTACATGGAGCAAAAACGGCACGCGAAAATTCCTCGTAAAGCCGTATTAGGTACAACCAGTTTGCACTTTTCTAACTCGCATGCTATGAGCTTCTCAAGTGAATGTCATTCGATTTACGGAAAATTAACTATTTCAAAACAGTTTTTGACCCGGATTGTGGCTATGACAACCTCTGAAAAGGTTCAAAGTTCACATAATTATTTCATAATTTGTAGTTCATTATTGTTTTACAACTGAAATAAATAGGTATGAAATTTGTAGGTTATTGATGATGTCAGTGTGACAGTGACATAATTATTTCAAACGTAAAGTGAGACACACGTTTTAGATTCCACAACCACCCTTGACCAAGATAATTTTTGATATCCCGGTATCACCAATTCTGAAGTATTTGAACAGAATATACTTTTAGTTATTCACTTCTTATGAAATGTTGCACTTCCCTGAAATGCAAACTCCAGAACTTTGAAACTATGTACATCAACATTCGTTTCTTGCCATATTGAATTAGATTCAGACATTATTGGCATGGCCGCCATTGCAGAGGAATTGGCTTTACGTTGCCTTAGGCTATGGCCTATCCAGAAAATTTTGAAGATTTCACGCTAGATGATTCACTGCATTAGTTCTGGTGGTTACTGCTCTGATACTTCACCCCGTCGTTGTACGAAATGGAATTTTCAGGCATGGGTGCCAATTGTTGGAATGGAAATATCCTAAGTAATCTAAGCAGTGACACAGGATATTACCCACTCAACATTTGGAAACTCATTCCTGAAAATTCCATTTTTCTAATGCCGGCCCGTTCTTGAATCATTTTTCAAAAATTCTTGATGAGTGCTGAAACCGTTCTGAATCGTTATCGAATCACCACCATATTGAAAGAATATTACCCCATAGTTTTGCATTAAAAAAAGAGACCCTCATTCTTAGAAAAGGTTGATAATGGTTGATCGAAAATAAAAAGTCAGACATTGAAACTGCCATTAACACACGAATATTTATAGAAGAATAAATTAGAAAATCTAAAAATTCGGTTTTCAAATAACTTGAAAATAAAAAATGATATTGAAAAATCCATTCATACTCCCATGTAAATGAACCTCCAGTTAGGCAACTTTTCCTTGGTCTACCAAAACTGTATCTATCACCGTTCACTACACTCCCATAATAGACATCATCTAGGATACACTGTATACATCGCTAAAATAGAAGTGTAAGATATTTTCCAATAAAATTGTATTTTCATCTCGTTTCTTATTTTGTATTGTTGTAGTGAAAAATATTATACATTGTTCATGATAATCATCATGCTAATAATACATTTTAACAAAAACTATCAGCATCATGAGCAAGCAGGTATATGCAGTTACGAATGGAGAAAATGGAATACTCCAGTTCTTTTCTGTGTCCAACACTCTACAATTGAGGTATGTATATAATGTGAGGGGGTTGAGTTTCGCTACAGTTCATCTATACAAGACAGAACTAAAATAATGCACACACTGTATCACTGAGTATGAAGCGTGACCTACAATTTCCATAGGTGCCTTGTTCGCCAAATCAATGATATGACGTCATACTTGGGTATAGGTACAACCAATTTACTCCAACAACTTCGTTAAATGACTGCCGCGCTATCTTCGTCAAACCAGGTATATTCCATCTTAACATCACATAGTTGCCAATATTAACTGTTGATTTATCTGAATTTTGAAAGACTCAAACTTTGAGTGCGGAAATTGCTTTTCTCAGGACTTTAATTATACCTATATTTACGTCACATGCGCTGTGAAAAGTTGGAAAATGACACAGTCACTGTCATCCAGTTCAACAAATGGTGTTCAGCAACAAAAACGTAAAAATGGGAGATCATATGTTCCTATCACTACCATCAGAGATTCTTCAGCATTACAATTGAGTATGTCAACAGTCAATAAAATCGCACTCAAATGGAGCAGAGGTGAAGCAATTGCAAGCCTAAGAAGAACACGGCCACATGTTTGAATGGTTGTCAATGTAAATGATTCAGACCATAGTGCAATTCGGAATGATATTTATGATATGTACAGAAACAAGTAACATATAACTTTGAACACACTAATAGAAAAACTTTTCGAACGTGAAATATTTGGGGGTGGTTAAACATCACTTTGGGCAGTTTTGAAAAACATTGGTTTCAAATACAGTAAGCATGATCAACTTCGTGAACTAATGAAGTTACCTGTCATCGTAATAAAACGTGAACATGCTTTAGATCAATATATTGAACTTTAAAATGAAGGTGTACGTCGAAAACGAAAACGAAACATGGATCTTCAACGCTAGCACCCACTGTAAGTCGTACCTGGCAAGATAGCATCTAAGAGTGTGAAAACTTTGAAGTTGATGGCGCAAGGTATAATGTACTACATGCTGAAACTACAGCAGGTTTTATTACTTTAAAATGAAGGTGTACGTCGCAAACGAAAACGAAACATGGATCTTCAACGCTAGCACCCACTGTAAGTCGTACCTGGCAAGATAGCATCTGAGAGTGTGAAAACTTTGAAGTTGATGGCGCAAGGTATAATGTACTGCATGCTGAAACTACAGCAGGTTTTATTCCTGAACAAAGAATGTCAATTATCATGGTGAAATGAATTAAAATAACTGCGAACCTGCGTTCATTGGAATTTCATATGATATACAAGAATGGTTAAGTAGGAATAATATACCTACGTTATGACGACCCCTTGAAGCTATTGTTGTTGATCTTGGTAAACATGAATTAGTCGCAACCAGTATATCTATGTAGGTGGAAAGATTTGGCTTGTATGAAATAGAAACAACTTTGACCGACTTCCAAAGTCTTGGTACAAAGCGAGAGGCTATGCAAAAACGCACGATTCTGAGCACCGGAATGGTGATAAGTTCCAATCTAAGCTCTCGTGAAAGATAGCTGAGAAGATTCCATCCTTACCAGGTGATTTGTAAGGCACAAATCTGAAGATAGCACAGCGCACTCTCCCATAGCTGATCACTTTTCAGAACACCCTGCAATCAAGTGTTCTCGCAGTGACACGTAAGTCCTCGGGAAATGCACCGACCATAGATATCGCAGCGTCTCATCAGGCGTAGACGTATAATCCTCATTCGGAAGGATCACTGACCCTGTGCCAATTGAGGCCTAGCCTTGCCATGCCGTGGACGGCATCTTATTGATGCCCTCACAGTAGGTACGCCATGAGTCTTTCTTGGAACTCCTTGCAGGTTCCTCGTAATCCTTTTGGGCAACCTTGAAGGTCCGAACTACGCGAGGTTCTCTTAGGTTTGTTGAAGAGTTTACTCACCAGTTTCCGATGTTCTTCCGCTTGGGAAGGTCACCAAGGGGTGTTTTTGCCATGTTTCTGTAACTTAAAAGACAGCTTGCTTCATAGGCAAAAATCAAGGTCGTGCGAGGACCACAAATAGCAACATCAGCCTTTTCTCGACCTCGTTGGAATGAAGAAAGATAGTAGAGTCCAAAAAGTTCTCCTGAATTGCTTTAAATGCTGCGCTTTCGTAATCGGACAATATACGTCATGGATTGAGACCAAGTTGTGTACTTTGTTAAAGCTCTATTTATGTAATTTTCGTGTTTCTTGGCCTATTTGGTCACAGGGCATATACTCCAGATATAACTTGCCCAAATACTTCGTCCAATTTCACATAAATGTTCACTAATAACTCTGACGCAGGATTAAATGTACCGTCAACGTACCAGGTGTGTGACTGCTCTTCAGGCCCACTATCTCCATGTAGAAGGCGTTAATTCTCGTCGACATTACTGGGAAAGATTCTGTACCTTTCGGGTATTTCCCTTTCCATTGGCAATGGCGTAGCTTGAATTTCATTTCTCTTCCTTCTTATCATTTTTCTCAGCGCGCAGTGATTGTGTATAGAACCTTGGGCAGCCTGAGAAACTGAACAATCGATTGACTCATTTATGATTTGTGCTGTAGATTCCATGGTTTTTGCTGCTTTTCATTCCATGTTACTTCGAATCCCTTGTACTTCTGTCTTCGTAGGTGTTGGATCATGACTATACTCTGTGACCATTTTTTGCAAATTCATTATTTCTAACATGAATGTGTCGTATGCATCTTCTTCTCTGTTCGCATTTCTAAAATTGCTTTATATTTTCTACACTAACTTGTCATAAGTATAAATATATCCGTGATGCGAAAACTTCTCTTTCCTTCTGTTTAAAAAAATGTTGTTCGACGCCATCTCTACGTATATTAAAATGTATATTCAAAGTCTATGAATGTACGAAAACGAATTTTCAGAAAGATCCTATTTATAGTCTGGAGGTACCTTGGGTTGCAGAAAAATGCTGTTCAAAACATAACGCCTTGACACTATGGGCAAGAAAAGGATTAATTCGATAACGAAGATCAATGTATTACCTGGTGTCTTACATTGTACCATATTCATATTTTCATACATCTGTATCGTTTGAAGATGACACGCTAGGGTTGAAACTATAGTCACAAAATTCTATTCAAAACATAACAATAACAGTAATTTCAGTCCCGGCGGCGCATTTTAAAATGTACCGGCGACGGAATGTACCGGCGAAAATGGCCGTTACGAAATGGCTCTGGCGACAAAACGGCTGCCACGAAACGGCAGCGACGAAACGACAGCGACGAAACGGCAGCGACGAAATGTCCTAGACCCAACGTCTACATGACTAGTTCGATGATGTCCGCGGAAACAAATTATCCAACGGTAACATTTCATCACACTGAAAGAGCTGAATACGTGAAGACGTCAAACTATACTCTATATCAGGAGTCGACAACCTACCGCACGCGTGCCAAGTGTGGCACGTACAACAAATTTCAATGGCACGTAGGAACGATTCAAAAATGTCCAAAAAAAATAGAGCTGAACACAAAACTATGCACAATTCGACCACAGATTGAAGATCTCTTCAATCTGTGGTTCGGTTCAAATGCGAAGAGAGATCTCTGTCTGAATTCGTCTTGACTTTGACCATCATTACTTACAGTCGGGGTATAAACTTTGACTGTTCAATCTTATGCTAAGATTTCCTACAGTTACAAATCATCGACATTAAGCAGAACAATCTTCAGTTCCTTGTATTTCCTGTGTTCGTCTTCGTCGTAATTCACCACCATTTTCAGGAGTGAATTTTCGTGGTTTTCAGCGTTTTCAAAAACTGTCGCTCCTTCTTTGATGTATGATGTGTTGTTGTCCTTGTGAATTTCGTTGCGGACAATCCAGAAGGACTTCATTCTAGATAACTTGTAGCTTAGCTCTGACACCTATGGAAATGTTTGGAAGTCAAAATAGCTAACCCATTGCCGCTTTGTCCTTTTTTTGGGCATTCTCGACATGACGCCAGTTAACCTTGTGTCCAGTTCGATTCTCCTTTTGGCGTACCATTCTTCTAATTCCTCAATGGGGGTCTGGTGTTTCCGTATGCCCAGCCATGGCCGAATAGATCTGCCAGGACGCACTACACCGTCGGGGTATTGTCCTAGTTCCGTATCTGAAGTCTTCGGAACCTTGTGAGTGAAGATCGTGAAAAGGAGTGGTGAGCACAGGAATCCTTGTAGGACACCATCGTCCATTTTTCCCTCTCAATCTTCATCTTGAACTTCCTTCGTTTCAAGAAGGAAGAATAAGTCGGCATATGGTTTACGGAATTACTGCTTCAAGCATCTTAGCCCATTTAATGGATTCGTAAAATCACACTTAGTGCACTGTACTTTACCCATATAGTCATTCCGTGATTTCATGCTGGCACGAAGAATGATCCTGCATCATAGTTGATGCACGTCATTTGTATAACGTTGCTGACCTCTGGTCTATATCATGAAATTTTTATTCGAATTAACATGATTCAGTCCCCCCCATACCGATTCACCTGTCTCTCCCACAAACGTGTCTTTCTCTGATATCCAGTCAGTCTGGTTCTCGCAAATTACATTATGGTCTCAATTGTATTCCAATCATTGAACCAATGACGTTAGAATGTCTGAGGCAATCTCCAGTCCGGATTATCATGATGAAGATAACTGAAGCTTATGAACCAAGGTTTCAGTAATAGTGTTATATACCTTATCAATAACGGAGAATGGAGAAACGGAAACTTATTTGAATCATGAGGTTAAACGATATAGAACATTCGCTTTCATATGAAGATTCCAAATGATTCAATATTAAGTGACATTTTGATGGAACTAACACATTGTTGCAATTGTCTCCCATCCCAGATCCCATATCCTCTTCAACCAATAGGCATAGCTATAGACAAGCGCTAAAGGTATAGTAGAAATCTAACTCATAGCTAATCAGAAAATGGATAAATCGATGTTGAGAATAAACACATTATATACTTCGACCATTCTTATTAGTTAGATATGTGCAATATTTTCATCATGATTGCAATCGTATCCGCTATTCTCAACTAAATATTGCACAGTGTGCCCAGTTAGTTATCTCTGGTTTGATTAAGCAGGAACTTCGAGCTTCCAAGAGTTTGAAAACCTCCATTCTATCAAATGATTTATAGTTAGACGAGATGGTCCTACGGAAGTTACTTGAGAAATAGACAACGGTTGAATAAGATGAAGAAACTCAGCTTACCTTAATTTCATTCATAAATAGAAATAATCTTCTGCTTACGTTTTCATACCTTCGAGCATGCTGTGGTAGGAAATTACTCCGGATTCAAAAATGTCCAAAAAAAATAGAGCTGAACACAAAACTATGCACAATTCGACCACAGATTGAAGATCTCTTCAATCTGTGGTTCGGTTCAAATGCGAAGAGAGATCTCTGTCTGAATTCGTCTTGACTTTGACCATCATTACTTACAGTCGGGGTATAAACTTTGACTGTTCAATCTTATGCTAAGATTTCCTACAGTTACAAATCATCGACATTAAGCAGAACAATCTTCAGTTCCTTGTATTTCCTGTGTTCGTCTTCGTCGTAATTCACCACCATTTTCAGGAGTGAATTTTCGTGGTTTTCAGCGTTTTCAAAAACTGTCGCTCCTTCTTTGATGTATGATGTGTTGTTGTCCTTGTGAATTTCGTTGCGGACAATCCAGAAGGACTTCATTCTAGATAACTTGTAGCTTAGCTCTGACACCTATGGAAATGTTTGGAAGTCAAAATAGCTAACCCATTGCCGCTTTGTCCTTTTTTTGGGCATTCTCGACATGACGCCAGTTAACCTTGTGTCCAGTTCGATTCTCCTTTTGGCGTACCATTCTTCTAATTCCTCAATGGGGGTCTGGTGTTTCCGTATGCCCAGCCATGGCCGAATAGATCTGCCAGGACGCACTACACCGTCGGGGTATTGTCCTAGTTCCGTATCTGAAGTCTTCGGAACCTTGTGAGTGAAGATCGTGAAAAGGAGTGGTGAGCACAGGAATCCTTGTAGGACACCATCGTCCATTTTTCCCTCTCAATCTTCATCTTGAACTTCCTTCGTTTCAAGAAGGAAGAATAAGTCGGCATATGGTTTACGGAATTACTGCTTCAAGCATCTTAGCCCATTTAATGGATTCGTAAAATCACACTTAGTGCACTGTACATTACCCATATAGTCATTCCGTGATTTCATGCTGGCACGAAGAATGATCCTGCATCATAGTTGATGCACGTCATTTGTATAACGTTGCTGACCTCTGGTCTATATCATGAAATTTTTATTCGAATTAACATGATTCAGTCCCCCCCATACCGATTCACCTGTCTCTCCCACAAACGTGTCTTTCTCTGATATCCAGTCAGTCTGGTTCTCGCAAATTACATTATGGTCTCAATTGTATTCCAATCATTGAACCAATGACGTTAGAATGTCTGAGGCAATCTCCAGTCCGGATTATCATGATGAAGATAACTGAAGCTTATGAACCAAGGTTTCAGTAATAGTGTTATATACCTTATCAATAACGGAGAATGGAGAAACGGAAACTTATTTGAATCATGAGGTTAAACGATATAGAACATTCGCTTTCATATGAAGATTCCAAATGATTCAATATTAAGTGACATTTTGATGGAACTAACACATTGTTGCAATTGTCTCCCATCCCAGATCCCATATCCTCTTCAACCAATAGGCATAGCTATAGACAAGCGCTAAAGGTATAGTAGAAATCTAACTCATAGCTAATCAGAAAATGGATAAATCGATGTTGAGAATAAACACATTATATACTTCGACCATTCTTATTAGTTAGATATGTGCAATATTTTCATCATGATTGCAATCGTATCCGCTATTCTCAACTAAATATTGCACAGTGTGCCCAGTTAGTTATCTCTGGTTTGATTAAGCAGGGACTTCGAGCTTCCAAGAGTTTGAAAACCTCCATTCTATCAAATGATTTATAGTTAGACGAGATGGTCCTACGGAAGTTACTTGAGAAATAGACAACGGTTGAATAAGATGAGGAAACTCAGCTTACCTTAATTTCATTCATAAATAGAAATAATCTTCTGCTTACGTTTTCATACCTTCGAGCATGCTGTGGTAGGAAATTACTCCGGAGCGTCATCTGGGATGGAATTATAAATTACTTAATCAGAGAGTAGTTTAGTGGGGTTTAAGAACTCGCAATACGTAATAAATGAGGGATAGATTGTTCAATCTGTTTCACTCAAGGAACAAAGAACAGGAACGCTCTTAAAATAATGACAGAGATTCCGTGTTATTTGATTCGTGTTGTTTCTCAAATGAAACTAATTGGATAATCTATTCCTCAATTATTAACTACTACTGTCACAACCGTATGATTTGAGTTTTATTCGGATCATTCTAACTCATTTTTCATTAGCAGCAAATCGGATGTTGTAAGGTTCCCGGTTAAAAAAGACATTAAATAGTCAGTTTTAACCTTTTAATTGCACAACTAGCTCATTATGGAAATATCTCAGGGTCTATCGTAATGAAACGTACCCTCCAATTCGTTATTGACAGTTGTACCCAAAGCGCCAACAGCTTTACGTATAAGACAAGAAAAATAATCTCAATCAAGAATCTCCGAGATTACGATGGGGTTAGATGGGTGTTGTTAAATAGAGAAAATAAAAGAAATAGTTCAACTTGACAAAAAATGGATAATTAATAACAAAATTAAATAAAATTTAAGGTTCAGATGAAGAATGAATAATGACAAAGGTGAAATTTGACTCGTGAATAAATGGAATTCAGTTGAATTGATAATTGAAATACAAAAATCTGGGGAAAAAATTTTACCCTCCTTTGTATTTGTTGTAGCTTGTGAATTGCATACTACAAAGCTCGGCCAGGTAATTCTGTAACAAATACGGGAAAAAGGGAAGGAACGTCTCAGCCGTTTAACCCTGAAAATAATACAATACGAAACATAAATGACTCAAATGCAAAGTGAGGGAAACACACACAGCAAAACCTTCAACAAATTCTATGAGAAAAAATCAACCATAACGAATGACAAGAAGTTACTAATTCTAATCAAAAACATCTGGAAGTAGAATTCGAGATGAACAATCGAATTCCGCCTCGCTGTGAAAAATAATACATCAATTCGTTAAGGTTGAAATAGGTCAGATAATCAAAGAATTGAATAGATAAATTAAATTTAGATAAAAATATTGACAATTACGAAATATATAATTCAAATTCAGATAATAGTATTTTACAATTACGGAATAGATAATTCGAAATTTAGATAACAGATTCATGAATTAATTACGATAATAGATAATATAACAGAATGTAATTTTAAAAACAGTTGAACAACTAAATCGATTCATTGAGGATCAAGGTAACATTATAATCAAATATCAATTGAACAGATTAATAAAGGATCAAGACAACATTAATAAACAGATACACTTGTGTTGCTCAACTTGGAAATACTAATCCAAGATCAGATAATAATAGGTATTAGTTAATTGAAAATCAGATATTATTAAATATTACAAGTTATGATTCAAATATTTCAAAGGAGTTATATGGGACAAATGAAATTCGATAAAGAAAGGTAAGTGAATGTTAAGATAAATTACTCGTTTAATCAAGAATCAAAACCACAATCCTATAAACTGTAAAAAGGATTTGAACAAATTTACAATTCCAACCTAATAATAAAATTATACTTATTCTGTAACTCGACAATTAATCGGGAGCGAAGTCAAGATTTACCAGTACACCTTAAACAACTCACTTCCTCAACCGGCATCTCTGGATACAAAGAATAGCCTTTCTCGTCCAAGAAGAGCATACATTCCAGGTTGGAAAATATATTACAAGATAACGAAACTGGTTCGATATCTGATCAAAATTTAACTAAATCGAAGATAATGGAACTAAAATATGAATTTAAATTAGAGGCATGATGATGATGCAAATGGAATGAATGATTGTGGTGGGACTATCGGCAGGTATGTCGTCCATTAAAATAACTTCCAAAAATATCTAGTCAATCGACAACTGTACATCAAACGGAACGTAATTATAATTATATTCAAAAGAGTATAAAGTTGTCGTTGACTAGATTTTAGGGCGACAAAGAAAAATGCACAAAATGACAGAAAATTAATAACTACGATACACCGGCTTCAACGTTCCCACAAACAATGACAAATCGATCTTCCTGCCTAAAAATAATCAATCCCGACAGAATGACACCTACCGTGAATTCATCTGGAATGATGACCTACCGCGATGACTGTACAGTTGCCGCTATCATATCATAGATGCCAGGGTCTGACTCATCCGGACTTATTTATTCATATTATTACGAATTCAAAGAATACTGAAATTAAACACTGTAATGGGGTTCACACCGTTACAATGTAAGATGTTATCTCTATAGAGATTATGTATATTTAGACATCGGTTCTCGTCTGCTTTGAGGGGGTGAGAAAGAGCGTTTTGGTAGTTTTATCGAAATCACATGTAAACTGTGAGTTTCCTCTCATTTCGAAGGTTAAGTATGCAGAATTTCGGCCGCGGAAACAGTTGGTATCCGTAGGAACAGAAAATATATCACAAATAATTCATAAAGAGCTGAATACGAGAAGATGTCAAACTATACTCTATGTCATCAAATGTTCATTCGAATTGACAACACGTGTTCTACAACTCCATGTTTCACAACTCTATGTTTACACTATATTTTCGGATCATCAAGGTCAATGTTTCCGAGTGAGTCTAGATATGACGATGAGACCCGGTTAAATCAGTATGACCAATAAGAAGGGCACAATCGTTTCCATAGTAGTTTACATATGCACATCCACACGCACACACTCTTCAAAAATAGGTCTAGATATGTTGAGAAAGACTCAGATTGAATATTTCTGCGATAATCAGGAAATACAATGTAAACAGATTACAATACTCCCCTTAGAACTACTTATGTGAAGGGTCGGAAAGAAAAATCTGTTTTTCCTATATGTATTACTTCACAACTTTGGAGACTGTGCTTTTAAAGATTCGGCCTAAATATGTAGTCTACCTCGGCTCATTACCTATATTTAATAATAATAATAATAATTCATGGATATATTAGTTTTGGATGAGTTCGAAACATTTCGGGACATTTACTACGTATAAATTCATTATTCACTAATTCAATTTATGAATCCACGAAGTATAAACTATGTTTTATAAGCCGAACTAGTGAATATTTTGACTTTAATTGCGGGAAACTTCTCAGGTTTGACTGCCGGGCGATACTGTGGTATCCAATTCTTCAATATCTATCCTGTTAACGTCATTCCTGTCAATTATATCAAGTCAACAGTGTGTTTTGCGTCTCGCTGTCGTACAGTGAATATTAAACAATATTTTTGTGAAAAATCATGGCTTCCGGATGGATTCCGCATCACAATAGCACGACTTGATGGCGTCGTTTCGCCAATCATTACAGTTGGCACCTTCAGTGCAGGTTTGAGCCTTGAACTGAAACATTTTGACGCGGAATCCATCCGAAAGCCGAGATTTTCAAGATTAGCTATCCGCGGAAATGTACTATTCAAAATATTTTTGTGATTGTCTCAAATATTTGACACTTCTATCTTATGTCTTCATGAATGGTGCGTAGTTATTGCAGTCGGCAAGGTGTTGATAAAAAGAAATCCACTGGAATTACATTCCATAGGTGAGTGTAAATATATATAACAGGATCGGATTACATTATTTTGGAATACTATTTGCAATTTGGATGTTAGTAATAGATATTCATCTTTCTGAAGTTTAATATTCATACGTCATAAGGTAATACGTATTTCCAAATTTTGTACCATAGTC
This sequence comes from Endomychus coccineus, assembly GCA_958510875.1. Lineage (NCBI taxonomy): Eukaryota > Metazoa > Arthropoda > Insecta > Coleoptera > Endomychidae > Endomychus > Endomychus coccineus. The sequence goes on along the minus strand of OY294069.1, from coordinate 141,538,122 downwards.
ATAAATATGTTTTTGAATATGCATAATATATAAAATTCTTGGGCAATAGGTCACATTACACTCTGTTTTAAAATGTTTGTCTTTACGTACGTTTCGGTCTCACGACCATCATCAGAAGACTTATTATGTCAAAAAGAGTTTATTAAAACTAATTATAGCAGAAGCGTCCATATCGCACAATTTTCAATCAAAAGCCCACGCCGTCGAAACTAACAAAATCACGAATAATCGAAATTGTATCGTCAATATTAAAGTACACATTTTTTGTAACAAGAATTCACTGTTCAGTAATATTCTCATAATATACAAGCGCATGTTTCTATAGTCTAATAACAACTGACGTTCGAAGTTATTTGTTGGTATCTACTCGAACCAGATGTAAGATTTATGAGGTACTTGGAAAAGGTTTTAGACCTGTATTGGAATTTGCTTTTACGCATTCTTCCTAAATATACTTTTATAAAGACGCATGTAGGAATTTGCAAGAGTTTTAAAAATCTGACTTAATCCCTGAATATCATTCCTATGATTTACAGAATTGGAGTCACGTTTTATGTGAATCATCTCCAGGATAGATCTTTTATAATAATTGGTTTCCTTAGTTAAAATATTAACATTTGTGTAATCAAATTGATGGTTATAATCGAAGCAGTGCTTAGCAAGGGCGGTGGAATTTTCTAAGTTATTATTTCTTGTGCTATACTTATGGCCATACATTCTTCTTCGTAAATATTGTTTAGAGATTCCAGTGTAAGTTCAATCACAATCTAAACAATTCAATTTATATACTGTGTGGGTTTGTTTATCTTTAGGTATTACAGGTTTTAGATTTGAGAAATATTTCCCAACACAGTTAGTAGGTTTATGCGCAACATTTATATTGTACTGTTTCAAACATTTCTTAATTTTTTCTGAGGTCTCTGGAATGTATGGTAAAGTTATATAGTTGTCTGTATTACCTTTTATGTTATGTTTGTATGAAGAACCATTATAGATTTTGTTTATTCTCTCTTTAATGATACGACTGAAAAAAGTTTTTGGGTAGCCATTCATTTCCAGTGTATTACGAACAATTTTTAAATTTTTGGGACGGTCCTCTGCGTGGGACAATTTTACCGCGCGGTCTGTAAGGCTGTTTATGACACTTTTTTTATAACAAGCTGGTGCAACGGAATTGAAGTGAAGATAACGTTGAGACCAAACTTCTTTAGTAAACCAAGAAGTTTCTATTTTTCCATCTGTATCATGCCTAATGTTCATATCTAGGAAATTTATGTTTTTGTTTACTTCTATTTCACAAGTGAATTGAAGTTTACAGTGGAAATGGTTAAATTTCTTAATCACATATTGAATTTTATCGTTGGGAACACACATAAGGCAATCATCTACATACCGTTTGAAGAATACGGGCTGAAAATCTAATGAACTTATGACAGATTCCTCTAGACGAGGTCCGCAATGGTAGCTGGAATAAGAGACCCCATTGCCGTGCCGAAAATTTGTCCAAAATATTGCTCACCGTACTGAAAATAAGTGCATTCTAAACAAAACTTTACAGCATTCATAAATTCCGATTGATCAAAAGGTGTGTGGTTTTTAATCTCTGCCCAACGTTTTTTGATGCAATTCAATGCCAAAACGACAGGTATATTTGTAAATAAAGAAACAACGTCCAAGGAAATTAGTTGATGGTTTACGGGTTCGGATTGATTTTTTATGAATTCATTAAAATGCCATGAGTCTTTCACATAAAATTCATTTTTTCCTATTATATTATTGATAGATTTTGATAGAAATTTTGATAAATTGTAAGTAGGCGCTCCAATATTACTTACAATGGGTCTTAGGGGTATATCATTTTCATGTAGTTTCGGAAGTCCATAGATATAAGGTGCTAGCCCATTGTGGCAAATTAATTTATTTTTTTATTCAATAGGGATTATCTTATTTTTGTGCCATTTATTTATCAATTTATTCATGTTATTTTGTACTGATAAAGTAGGGTCAGATTTTAATTTTTTATAAGTTGTTTCATCATTTAAAAGGTTTCCTATTTTGTTTTCATAGTCATTTCTATGCATTATGACGATTTTATTACATTTATCCGCGTTCAAAACTAATATTTGAGGGTATATGCATAAATATATTTTTTCATCCATATCAATTCAGGTATCTATACCAAAATAACATTTGCTCTCTAATAAATATTGCAGGAAGTTGCATTCGACAGCCAGTGACGTCACCAGAAAACAGTTTGCTAGTGCTGAAAGGTTAAAGATATAAATATTACAGGTAGTGTCGCTTGAAGCATGTGTATAATTCTGGAATGCGCCAGTGGAATCAAACAACACACTACCCACTTGTAGTAGACTTTTGTTCAAGTCAGATGCATCTTATGCTGTGATAATTAAAATAGCATTGCATATAAGAGTAACCGCGAAATGTATAGTTATTGCAAACCCCCTTAATTGCGAAGAAAGCGTGATGATGCAAGAACAGACAACATTGCTTGAACTAACAAGGAATGTCGCCTGCAGGTCCAAGGACAATGGAGTTTGTGCCAAGTGGTCGTAGTTTCAGCCGACGATAGTATTAATATGCCGCAAATGTTGATGTCTGCTTCCGAATCTGCTAATTCAGCATATAACAATACGTAATCTTAATAAGGGCTCGTCTTCCGCCACCAATGTAATTTGCCTGTTTACACGTTGTTAAAGCTCTACGTTATAATTAATTCAATTATAATGCATCGGTTTCACACTACATGTCTCATATTATTTACAGCTTGTTGAACTTGAGTGTTCACATAATTTTAACCATCATTTCCCAGAATAATCCATTAGTTTTATCCACAATTTCAGCAGTACGGAATAGCCTCTTACACAGGAACTAGATGCCAACACTATGCGGTGCAAAAGATTAAAATCAGATGAAAGCTGTGATCAATTGATCACGTGACTTCCCTTGCCCGTGAATAATAGTTTCGGAATCTGTCGATAGCTTCAGAAAAATAGTTCAGATGTGTTGCAAGGCACTGTTGTTGGACCACGTTACATCAAGTTCATTCAGGAGCTCTTTAGATTCATGGAATGTAACCTTGGTCTTGCTGTCAACAAGACAACTTCTGTTGAAGCGAAAACTAAACTAAAATATAAAAGGTTTCAGATTTGAAAAATATTTACCAACACAGTTAGTAGGTTTATACGCAACTTTTGTATTACCTATACTTTTTTAAACATTTCTCAATTTTCTCTGAGTTCTCCGGAATGGTAATGTTATCAAATTATCTGTATTACCGTTCATGTTATTTATGTATGACGTTACATTAGAGATTTTGTTTATTCCTGTTTAATGATTGGGTTGAAAAATGTCTAGAGTAGCCATTAATTTCTAGTGTATTACGAACAATTTTAACATTTTTGGGACAGTCCTCTGGGTGGGGAAATTCAACAGTGCTATTTGTAAGGCTGTTTATAACACTTTCATTCCACTACCCTTGCTGAACATTGTTATCAAATTTTGATTATAACCATCAATTTGATTACAAAAAAATTAATATTTCAACTGAAGAAACCAATTATCATAAAAGATCTATTCTGGAAATGATTTTCATGAAACGTAGCCCCAAGTCTCTCAATTCAAACATTCAATCATTAAGTCAAATTTATACTAATTTAATTAATTAAAACCCTTGCAAATTCCTACATGCGTCTTTATGATGTTGAAAATATATTTTCGGTAGAATGCTCAAATAGTAATATTTCTAATAAGGTCTGACAATCTTTTTCCATTACTTCATAATTTTTCAACATCTGGTTCGAAAATGGATGTTGAGCGTGATATTTTTTTGTTTCCGTCTTACTCAAACAGTGCTTGAAATTTTATATGAAAATTGCTTAACAATAGATTCTTGATCCATATTCTTGAAACATCAATGTGTTACAATTTCGATTACTCGTGTTTCTATTTGTTTCGGCGACATGGGCGTTTTCAATTCAAATTTGTGCGATAAGGACGCGTTGTGATGATACAATTAATCTTAAGGAATCCCGTTTCAGACATTGACGATGGTCGTGAGACCGAAACGTACGTAAGGACGAAAATAATGAGCATATGTGTTAATGTGACCTATTTCCATAGAATTTAAATTAGAGAAAATTCCAATTGTTCAATGCATTCAAAGTCTAAGACACTTTATGGTATCATTAATTATGTTATTCATGTCATATTTGATACAGGTTTACTTACTATTTTCTTTATCATTAGACATCGAGCCATGTTTGTACTCGGTAGACAAACATTTCGTCTGTCCTAATAGGTGATAATAAGGTATGCTGTTTCTGGTCACTGAGGTCGCTGAGGATGGAGTACAATCAATGCCCTCTAGATACACAAGGCCTGAGTGCTCGATCGTGACGCCACAAGTCAGAGGGTATAATGCAGTCGGTCATCCGAGTGTTACGGCACAATGTTGCAAAACCGATAGTAATGGAAAAGTTTTATTTACTTTTTAGGACATATATAAGGACTTCCTATTTGAACGGGTTTGCCAGACGTGAACTGAGTCCTTAGTTGCACCCTGTTTACTTTTTTTAATGAAAAAACCTCGATTCCCACGGATTTTCGAAAAAACAAGAAATTTAAATTGAGATCATTGGAACAATATGAAAGTATTTTTTAAATTCCGAGAGCTGTATGTGATCATGCTGTATGTGTCGATGTTGTTAATTTATTCAAAGCCGAACTATCTAACCAATCTGATACTGTTCTTAAAAACTTGATTTTCGAATCACCTTTGTCGATAGTTTCCTCGAATATGTCCCTTAATCGTTACCTTTGGAGGGGGATTTTCACATTCATTATTTTCTACCAACTTAATATAGTGTTTTTAAGCTGGGCTGTGGATTTGGAAGTTCTATATTCAAACCAAATTGAAGTAGAGCCTGTATAACATATTCCCTAAATATCTTGAGGGCTACTTTAACATTTTGACATTCCAAATTTGTAGGATAGAGGGCTCTGAAATTTAAAGAATATCCTAGTTCTGAGAATTTATCTTGTTCTAGTTCATGAATATCTTCAAAGCACGTTCTCTTCTCCCGAGTCAAAGTTTGGGTTTTGGATCTAGCCAATTATTCCTTACACAGTACTTGGAATTATGTGATTTGATAACACAATCTGAGTACCTATGTCAATGCGGTGACAGATCATGGAAGAATCAAAATATTGACCTTAGAGTTCACTAGTTTCGCCACAAAGGTTGAATCATAGAGATCTTAGAATAGAGGTATTGAGCTCCATAAGGCCAATGTATTTTGTATGCAACCGTTTAAGAAAAATCTCGGGATAAATAATCATAATAATCAACTCCCTTTTTCTTGGACGTTCCGACCACTCTATAGACTGCGCCAAGTCCTGTTTATAATTGTTACATCCTCAAGTTTAGGATTTCTCCTACACTTAATACAAGAGGTCACCAAATTAATGTTATATAATTTGATTCGATTCAAGACATGAATACAAAAACACAGTAATAATTAGGTTAAGTGATGTACTCTTATGATCGTTTAATAAATAAACATAGAAATCTCCATATGTATAAATAAATAAATACTGAGCATCGCGCTTCGAGTGGGTGGAGCGTAGTCCCAAGTTTTTTTCTTAAACCGTTGCAAGAAAGAGGCCACTCAATACGTCTATGCTAAGATCTCTATGGGTTGGATGCGGATATGAAAGTCTCCATCTTGTGTGTAACTATGGACAAGATAAGATCGATAGAAATCAATCTTGTTATTTCATAATAATTGAACTTGAACGTTTATATAGTTAATAGTATTATCATGATATCCTGATTGTTCTAATTACATATTTTCAATGTGATATTCACTAACTTAACTTTCAAATTTTCGTTTATCGAACTTAGCCTTGTCACACACCAAGATCATTTTTTCTTGTATTCGGTTGCATGTAAGCTAATGCAAAATTATAATTCTTTTTATCGTCATCAAATAGAGTAATGAATTTGTCAAGTTAATTATCAGAATTGTTCATATCGTTTCATTTTGGCTTGTTTAACCTAGCAAATGAACCACGTGGTTTCGAATTATTCCATAACATCTTGAATTGACATTCTTCTTGATACAGTAGCGGCACTTCATGCTGAAATATTGGTGACATAACGGAATAATCAATTGATCTGGGTGAACATATATGAAGCCAAATTTCTCAGTTACTGGTCTATGGGAGCGAACTTTCTGGTATTATTTGGACAATTAGAAACGACGAGTCTTATAGTTCTTATTCCAGCATAATTATTATGAACTAATATCTTATCATTCTCTTTCAAATTTCAATTTCAACATTATAATTTAATAAATTGTCATTCTCTACTTAACAGAGTTCATGTAATTAATTTATTCTCTTCAAGATCAATTTCTTATTGTAATTTTGAATATACATTGTAGGTAAATAACGTAATCAGTTGTGGGATTATTTTAATTGTACCTGCTGATTTAGTTCATTGTCACTCGAACTGGAGGCCAAGATTTCGCTCGCATTGTCTTCTTTTGAGGGTTGTAGAAGGATTCCTGGTGGAGCACTTACACCACGCCCATCCAAGTATCAAGGACGGTAACAATTTTTTAGTTGGAATAACCAAATTTTCATAATCAACTGTTAATGATCTCTCTCAAAAGTTATTTTAATCGAATCAAATTAACTTCCTTATCTCGAACTTTTGATTCAAAATTTATTTTTGTTTCATAAAATTAAACCTGTAATCTCGATTTAATCCAATCAAATTGTTGGAAGTCTAATTTTCTCACTATTCACTTTTTTCTAAGTATTATTCTTTGTTAATATTGAATTAATTCCCTTGAGGGATAAAACAAAATTGTTAAGTTGAAACTTGTCTTTGTTTCCTCTAATATAGTCATTAACATTTATCCACTTCGTAACGCTAGAAATTCTTGATTGAGGACTCTTGGTATCTTATCATAAAGCACTTGGCGCTCAAAAAAGGCAGTCCTATCTAATCAAGAATCGAAGGGTACGTTTCATTACGGGCCCTCAGGTTAACTATTACCCTCAGCTAGTTGGGACCATTAGAGACACAAAAGGTTTCTTCAAAACCTTACAATAGATAAAATAATGGTCTGTGAATATCAACTTCATGAGGATACACGATACTCACCTTGTCATGTTTAGAAAAATTGATCATGCCTTTGCTGTTGAGTACATTACACGGTCGTACATACAGGTCTGGGAAATCTATGTTTGACGTGAGTCTCTTACATGTCGCCAAACTCGTAGTCCCTCGTTCATTCACCAGCTAGCGCTTGGATCGGAGTATAACAACAATCACATTATTAAGTGAAATAATTTTTCTCGTAGCGCAATATTTACTATTCTGATTTGAGAGAGGAATACAACTGTTACTCTTGTCAAAATGTATTACTTACCTCAAAAGTATCTTCCCCTTTTTCGTTATACATGCTCGCACACATAAAAAACCTCGTTGAAACGATTTCTATCCGAAATCGCAAGCATCCACTTTTTTCGCATTTCCGCATCTTTCGGCACTTTAAAAACAGGAGTTTTTTGCTTTACACTTTTGTACCCCGTTTTTTTATTTCGGCACGATGCACGGTTTCGTAATTTTTTTTGAAAACGACGGTATTCCTTGTGTTTACAAGTCAACAATGACATTTGCCAGAGAACAGGGTCGTATACGTGCCAGAGATCATTCCTCGACTCATGCGCCACCCTTTTGGTACTACGCGACAGTTGACGCTTAGCGGACTCACTTCTCACATAGGACTCACTTCTCACAACAGCCTCGAGTTCCCAGACCTGTATATACGACCGTAGTATATTATTGTCAATTATAATTGCCAAAACGTCGTGCTATTGTGACATGGAATCCATCCGGTAGCTAAGAATTTTCATCTATAAACTGACTGCATTTCAAATTTAGAGAAGAATTTATGGAATTTATTATTTACTGAAGGATGATTCGAGGTAGTGCCTCTAATTGGAACGCAATAATGTGTTGATACAAACTGAATCATTGAGAGAAAAAATTGGGAATTATTCCCGTGTATAGGTACTAGATTTTTAGAAGCTATACTTGTTTGAATGGTTGTAAAAACGGAAACATCAGAATGTAGGAATGTTACACCAAAGTCAATGTTGTTGCTCAAATAAAAGAAGCTAGAAACTGGTCTTGAGGAACCACTTTTAACACACAGTATGAACAAATAGGTGAGTGATTTAGAAGGGATGGAATTGTATGAGCGAAAGAACAATTTATTAAATTCAGATTTATCTCCAGCTGAGGGAATCCCCTTGTTTGCAACATTGTTCTCATTTTCTCCAATTGATTTATTTATAATCAAATTGCTCAAGAATAAGGGATATTGTTCCCTTATTCTTGAGCAACTTGATTATAAATAAATCATCTTCAACCGAATTAATACGGAAGTATGAGTAAGGTACAAAGTTCTAGTAAAATATCGAAAGATAACTTCCACGTAAGGCCTAAGTAGTGAACTGTAAGGAGTATCCTGCTTATTAAGAGAATCAAGAGCGTAATATTGTACTGTTAAGAGCTTCTACAAAATATGAGGCAGCTTTCTTAAATATTCTGTCAACGAATTTTAATAATGTTCCTTCAAATTGCGTGTAAAAATAAACAAGTCCTTTGAAGGATATAAAACAAACACAGTAGAAATGGAGCGGACTCAAAATTAAAATTCAAGACATATCTTGCTGTAGGGAGATATTTAACTAGATTGGTTTGAGACACTTCGTCGGGGACAACTTAAGTTGGTCTATACGCTTGTACAAACATACTGTTTTATTATTTCGAATTCCCTGAACTGTGAGACTGCGAATCCGGTATCTGGCTTCATCGAACTGTACATTGTTTTTATGCATCGCTAAATCCATATTTATCGCACTTCACGAAATCCAGAAAAGTATCCATAACTTCTATTTCATGGAATTTAATTAAAAATCCACTTTAGACGTTGCGGGCTTAAAGTTACGATTAGGAATTATGATTGTTCACACTCTGAGAAATTAAGATAAGTCGTTCATTAGATTATATTTCTGTACCAGTGGTGTAGATCAATGAAAATGTCGTATTGTGATCTCCTTCCATTGTTTAGAATCATATGAATTTCGCTGGATACTGCAACAGAGATGTTTTGGTGTGAACGACCAATTCAATTCCAAAGATCACTATAGAAGATTATACGTTGAGATATCCCTGTTCCATGAATCATTCAAGGCCTGCAATTCTGATATTGTAAAGTTGAACCGGCTGGATGAATTATACAAGAAAAAATTGAATATACTTAATTTCTCAAGAATTTAGTGACACATTGTAACGAAGCTCAAAATTTCAAATAATTATTCAGTTCTGGTCAGGTAAAAAACGCAAATATTCAACAAATTTTATATGAATAACTTATTCTATTAAATTGTAATCGCGTATAATGAATTAAAACTAAGCAATTCCAGATAAGGGTTCAAGAGGGATAATTTCAGAAACGCGCATGAAATTAAAGTAGCTTCATAATTTCGGATAATTATAATTATTTCAATAAATGAAAACTGTATGGTACAGGGAGATAGGCATCCGTTTTATAAACTTTGTCATAAAAACGAATATCGTTCGAAGCTAACATTTCAAACTTTTAGCAACCTTATGTGTAAAAAATGCATACAAGTAGACTATCGCTGATAACAGTATCTGCATCGACAGAAGGAATTATCATAGGAACAATAGCGCGATTTATTGATGGAAAATGTAGCGTCATTGAAAACTATTTACCAGGCTACAAGAAAAAAACACAACAAATGGAATTGGTGAAGTGACGAGTCCACCGGCAGGAAAGAAATAAAAAAAAATACGTGTGGCACTCGGGCACTGCCGCGGTAAAGCTATTGCATAGCATTTTTTCTCAACTTATGCAATTATAATTAGTTATATTTTTTAATTTATGCTGTTTTTTTTTTCTTTGATATTTTAATTCAAGTTTTTTCTTTGATATTAATTCAAGTTACACTTTTTGAGCGTGGTGACCGATAAGAAAACAATTTTTTTTCTTTTATTGAATAAATGAGAAGTTAATATCGTTTAAAATATTTTTATTATCTTACAATACATGTAGGTTATTCAGGAATTTGTTATCATTGAAACTATAGGCTCATGGTAACTGAATAACTGAAATAAGAGATATAAGTTTGAGACTTGATATCCTCTGAATATCTGGAAAATACCGCGTCAATGATGGTCCCATATTTTGTTGTGGCTTCTTGTGGATCATTATTCATTTTCAAATTCAATTTTTCCGAAAGAAAAGTTGTCAACCGCTCTGATTTTTCATCAGCGAAGTTGGTGTTGAAATCGCCAGCCAAGATGAGTGGAATTTTATTACCATTTGTACCAAGTATTTTCGACCCTTCTTCAGTGTACTCCAGTAAAGTGCGATGAATAAAATGCTCTACCTCGTCCAATTTTGGATTCGGAGAAACGTAAATTGCTACCATGACTATGTGTAGGTCATTTCTAAGTTTGCATGAGCACGCACAAATATCTCCAACAAATGAGCGCCTAACATTAACATCGCTAACGTGTGCAATATTTATTTCAATATTCGGAGTCACATTATTAGTTACATTATTATTATTTTGGTAAATTGCTACCACACCTTCTGGAACAGTATCTCGTTTGAATTGAACAATACAATTGAAATTAGGTATTTCAATCGGATTATCATGCGCCATGCAAGTTTCGGTAAGAAGTAACACATTTGTTTGTCTCGTAACTGAATCTTGTAAATCGTATTTGTAACTATTTAGACTTTGGCAATTGAAAGTCATTATTGAAATGCCATTTCTATTACTAATGAAATCTAAGACACTTTGAACTGTCGTCTGAACACTATTTAAAGGCAGTCTTTTGAATTCTTGCAACAAAGATGCAGTCGATGCAGCTTGCCTTCGATTATTATAAAACTTGAATGTAGAATTATCGTTTTTTGTCGTGATATACAATTTTTCAATATTAGTCACCCGAGAGAGCGCAACATAAACGAGTTCCTGTTATTTTTCGTTACGGAATTTCTTGATTCGGTCGCCGCGCTCAAAGCCCGCGATAAAGCTATATGCAATATATGCAATAGCTTAATAGAAACAGGTATTCTCAGGTCTCTGCTACGCGCGTTCAACGTATAAACTCTAACTGACGCGTAGCAAGCTCCTCGAGGCATATGTCAAAATGATTTCGGTCGTAGCTAATTACATAAGACGTCTGGAGTTCAGGCAATTATGTTTTTAGATAATTCGAACCTTCTAATTTCGATAGGCCACGTGAAAATCCCGGGGTCTAAAGCGCTAGAGTGTTATAACATTCGTATAAAATAGCGAAATTTCTCACTTTTAGAAACTTCAAATTAATTAATTAATTTGACACATGGTAGGTGCTTAGGTCTTACATTATTTTCCGTTACGGAATTTCTTGATTCGGTCGCCGCGCTCAAAGCCCGCGATAAAAGCTATATGCAATAGCTTAAAAAGGAACATCGTCTAACCCACGAGCTCTCTCATCTTGATTATCTTAATTTGGTGTGGATTCGATCTGTTAGTGAAGTGAATATGTTCGAAAGTGAATCCGAACCGTTTCAAGAATATCGAACACCAAAGTAGCTGAGAATTATCAGTACATCTTTTGTATTAATTGCTTAGCGTGAGTCAGTTCTGTTTGGGTTGTTTGTGCATGCATCGAGGTGTAATTAGAGGTCAGTAATTGAATTGTCCTGTATTGTAAAGTACATATTTTCTAACACTGTCTATTCCGTAAAGTGAAACTAGTTATCCGAATTTAATTGTAAATAATTGAATGGTGTCAGGTACTAATGGATTGTGAAATTCTGTATCGTAGTCTCCATCTGCACACTGTGATATTACCGGGAAGTAGGTGGGGATTGTAGATAAATCACTGATAGTGTGTGCACACTATGCTATTACCCGGAAGTAGGCATTTGAAGTGGAAGTGTAAAAGGAAGTTTAAAAGGGATCGGAATGCTTCTGCACACTCTGCTGTTACCCCGGTAAATAAGTGGGAGTATTTTTGAAAATTTAGCCTTCATTTCTGCACACTGTGCTGTTACCCGGGAATAGGAACTGGGGCTGGATGAAGTATAAGGAACCGCGTATTATTCTAGACAGTGTAGGACAAATCAAATTGTATGTTATACCGGTAAATAATAATAAGCCCAGGAAAAGACCATAATAAAAAAAAAAAATATGGTAAACTAGAATTTCAAAATTTTTTTCCATTTTGTTCCTAATACCTCATAGATCATTCATGACTATCAAGACCGCGGGTGTCGACTTTCCTACCCCCTCAAAACGGGGTTTCAACCCATCAGAGGAGCATTCTTATAAAAACAGTCCAAAATTGATGAATTAAGAGCCGAAAATGACATCTAGTATGTTTTTTGGGTCGCTGATCACGATTCCGCAGTATATTTTTTCGGAAAACTCCCTCCAGATGTATATAATATATGACTTATAATTTTGTTGCAAAAATGACCTCTAGTAGATTTTTTGGGTCACTGATCACGATTCCGCTATAATTTTTCGCAAGAAAGTCTCTCCAGATGGAAAATTCAGGAAATTTGAGATTTTCCTGAGACGTTTGTGAATAATAAAGTATAATTTTGTTGCAAAAATTACCTCCAGTAGATTTTTTGGGTCACTGATCACGATTTCGCTATAATTTTTTGCAAAAAATGTCTCTCCAGATGGAAAATTCAGGAAATTTGAGATTTTCCTGAGACATTTGTGAATAATAAAGTATAATTTTGTTGCAATAATGACCTCTAGTAGATTTTTTGGGTCGCTGATCACGATTCCACTGTAATTTTTCCCAAAAAAGTCTCTCCAGATGGAAAATTCGGGAAATTTGAGATTTTCCTGGGACGTTTGTGAATAATAAAGTATAATTTTGTTGCAAAAATGACCTCTAGTAGGTTTTTTGGGTCGCTGATCACGATTCCGCTGTAATTTTTCCCAAAAAAGTCTCTCCAGATGAAAAATTCGGGAAATTTGAGATTTTCCTGAGACGGCTATGAATAATAAAGTATAATTTTGTTGCAAAAATGACCCCTTTTCATGACCTCCAGTCATTTTTGCAACAAAATTATACTTTATTATTCACAAACGTCTCAGGAAAATCTCAAATATCCCGAATTTTCCATCTGGAGGTTTTTTTTGGAAAAATAACAGCGGAATCGTGTTCAGCAATTCAAAAAACCTACTAGAGGTCATTTTTGCAACAAAATATTACTTTATTATTCACAAACGTCTCAGGAAATTCTCAAATTTCCCGAATTTTCCATCTAGAGAGACTGTTTTGGAAAAAATTACAGCGGAATCGTGATCAGCGACCCTAAAAACCTACTAGAGGTAATTTTTGCAACAAAATTATACTTTATTATTCACAAACGTCTCAGGAAAATCTCAAATTTCCCAAATTTTCCATATGGAGAGAGTTTTTTGGGAAAAATAACAGCGGAATCGTGATCAGCGACCCAAAAAACTTACTATACGTCATTTTTGCAACAAAATTATAAATTATGTATTATATAAGTTTTCCAATTTCCCATCTGGAGGGAGTTTTCCGAAAAAACATACTGCGGAATCGTGATCAGCGACCCAAAAAACATACTAGATGTCATTTTCGACTCTTAATTCATTGATTTTGGACTGTTTTTATAAGAATGCTCCTCTGAGGGGTTTAAACCCCTTTTTGAGGGGGTAGAAAGGTCGACCCCCGCGGTCTTGATAGTCATAAATGATCTATGGGGTATTAGGAACAAAATGCAAAAAAAAATTGAAATTCTAGCTAACCATATTGTTTTTTTCTGGTTCGTTGCCTGGGCTAATAGTTCGTAGGCCGTCAACCGCTCGTTACCGAATGATTCCGTTGCGTTCTATAATAGATTCACAAGATGCACCATTTCATGAAATTCAGCTTATGGTAACTTTCCACTAGAGCTCACCTACGTCCCTTCCGGTTATCTCCCCTTCTGTAAATATTTTGAATAACGTGATAATTTGAAAACATGCAATTTTTATATTAGTTATTCTGCCCGCTCGGGCCCTGGTCATACTTCACTGTAGCTACCCTAGGAGCAAGACACTCCATAGATAGCACTGTGATCCGCCTTGTGGTGAGGACCCTACCAGAAGTCCTCGAAGAGGAATAAACCTAATCAAAAATCTGGAGAACGTGAAACAAAAGTTTATCCGTAGTAAGTATTTAGCGAAGAGTGACAAGGCATGTCATAACATACCTATTCTCCCGAAGACTTAGCAAGAAAAAGTATTATATTGTATAGCATGTTTTCCATTAAGCTATCAATGCACCAACGAAGGAATGGGTAAGCACTGATTTCTCAACTGACAACCGCTTTTTCGTATTTCGTGTGAACCTGAAAATTCATCCAAACGTTATGTGGTGATGTTTGATAATTATATATCATTATTAGATTAAGCAATTACAGTCGCTTGTATTGTCACGCCTATTTAGAGCTGGTTTAGATATAAGGGATCTCTAAGTACCAGTTTTCATGTCTAGAAAACATTTCAACTGTGGACAATAGAGTGTTCGTAATTAATAAATGAGTTTCATTAACAACCTTCCCAGGAACAGAATAAAGCACATCAAATTGTATGTTCAAAATGACCAGCACAATCAATTACTACACTAGTGGCAGAGTGTAAAAATAGTTTATCTTGGTAATTAGCATACGAACAATTATGCAATATTATGACAACTCAATTATAGGTCATTAGGAACCAAAACGATACCAAAACTTATGGTCTGAATTACAATGACCTGAAGTTATCACATAAATTAGAATCGTGAGAAGAAATTCAAAAAGATTAATACGATTTTATTTCGAAATGATACTTCAAATTTTATGGTGAATGTTTGATTATTTTTCCAATTTTACCATTTTTTGTAATTGTTATTGTGTCAGAACATATGTTTACCAAAGTATAGTAGACTTTTGTACAAAATAAAATTGTATTTAAGATCAAAAATAGTAGAATGGGAAAATTACATCATAATCAGCACGAGTCATACCTCACCACTAGTTTTTTGATGAAAACTCGTCACCTGTATTAGTCTACACAGGTTCTTCACTGGCCATATGTTGTACTCTTCCGGGGACAACCTAGGCTCGTATATTGCTTGTGCATTGTGATCTAATGCTTCGCCTTCTGACAGTAGTTATGTGCATGGCTGTTTCAGTCCTCATGCAGCAGTGAGATAACCTATTATTGTTCGGACCTGATTTCTAATCATGTTGAGTAGTTCTTCAGTTCTGTTTTTCGATTTCCTCATAAATGTATTCGCTTGGTATATACGAGGGGGTACATTCCAGCGCTCTCTTCGCTATTGTTGGACCTAGTTCCATGTGCATCCTTGGACAATGATTTTTGTCTCCACAGGAGCAAGTTCTGGGCCAATACATGAGACTGATCAGCCCAATCTGGCTAGTTGATCTGCTTCTTTGTTGCTCTCGATGTCACAGTGTCCTGAGACTCATATCTATCAGAGTAAATTTGCGTTCTGTCAGAGTTCTTCACGGCATTTCATCGATGTCTCATTTCGGTTTAAAAAAGTTTCTATAGTGAGGCTTTGCTGTCTGTGCATATTCTCATTTATGCATAACGCACATCCCTCATGTAGTTTCTTGTTGCACATTGCATGATTGGGTACAGATCCGGTTGAGATACGTAGGTGTGTATTCCTAGTGAGATAACAGGTTGAGAGTTCCTTCCCTCACTGTATATTCCAACATCAGTTCCTTCCCTGGTTTTGGATTTGTCTGTGTCATGAATGTTATTTACTGTTAGAAATTCAACAAAAAATCCAGATTTGACCATTATATTGTAGTATGTTCACTCCCTCCATCCTTGGATCACTACCTCGAAGTAATTGTTGAAAGTCCGGAGTATGTGGTCCGTTATTTTGATTTCAGGAATGCCACTTCTAAGAATTTTCTTGATTCTATTATCGCTCGATCTTCTACTCGTGTTCAATAATCTTAGAAGTCCCATTCTTGCCTCCACTATGATCGTTATGTCAGTTGCGGCAGGTCCAAAAGTATGGTTGACTGCTGTTGTTGTAGTTTTCATAGATCCCTATGACGTAAGCTAGTGTTTGTACTCTTTGTTATATTTGTTCACCATATTTGAGATGCATAAGTATACATAGGTTCCACCACAATGTCGTATTGAAACAATTTGTTCCAGTGATTGCATCAATCATCATATTCTTGAATATTTGCAGTTACTTATTTTTCAAACATCCCAACCTAGACAATTTATTCTATATTTTGACCACACGAGAGGAAAACCTATAGTGCTGAAGAGCATCAAGGAAACACATCAAGTTTGAAAGGGTTAACAACCTGCAGTAAGCTGGGTTAATTTTCGATGACGAAAGACATTTTCATACATATGGCTTTCGATGGCAGCAATATAAGGAAGGTCCTTGGCTTGTGGAACCAAAGTTGAATTTACTGCAAAGTTCCCATCAAAAAGGTTGGTGTGGTAGCCAGTGTGCCATCATCTTTGGTTATGTGAAGAATGAACTGGGAGTACAACCCTAGGTGGGCGTAAGAATTAGGTAGAATACATTTTACTGCAGGTACTGCATGTTCAGAAAAAATGATCCAAATCTATCTACATTACATTTTCTTTCAATAATAGCTCATTCCATATAATAACTGGTATCAAATATTTGTTACCTTTGTTTTCATTATTGAATACTATATAGAAACATATTGTTATTCCTTAAGAATTTTAAATTTAATTGTTACGATTTTACCTATTTTTGGTAATCTCACTGATAAGAATTTCATAGCTTGTTTGAATTGTTCAAATTTTTCTCCATTTCTTTGGCAATTTAATTTAAATTCATTTTCACTATTTATTATTATTATGTTATTTGTACCCAGAAAAACACTGTTGTCATTGGGGTTCGATAAAATACCATAATTCCATTTTGAAAACTGAAGGTGGATATCAGAAATACCACTTGAAACGGGGCTATCTTGCTCAAAAACAAAACAGTGCAAAATTTCAAATCCATACGACTAAGAGTAACGGCGCAATTGTCTTCACAATGTGTTACGCTTGCACACACACACACAGAGACATCATGTCAAAGATAGTCTAGATCGATTCACAAATGCTCAAGACGGATGTATTCGCGAAAATCCAAATCAGATATTTATGTCATATTTAGAAAATGGCAGCTAATATGCAGAATTGAATGAGATGATCAGAAATGTAATGGCTTGCAATTTTGCAATGGAGTGAGATGAGAATAAATCGTGATAATTCTTTTTTCTTTTTTTTCAAATATAAACATTTTCTAAATTCTGAATAGTGCATTGCATTGGTCCCACTGCATTCCCCATTCGACTTTCCGTCGAACTTCACTACTTTCCGATATATCCATGCTGAACATCGAAAAAATTCATCCTGTATATGTTAATCTAGGAGAAGCATTCTCTCACGAAAGTTAAGTTTTCGTTTTCATTCACCTCATTTCATGCAGTTTTAAGTAGCTGAAAGACGGGTATCGATCTCAGAGTAGATTATCCTTTTCAGATAATAAAAGTCAACATCATTAAAATATATTGGATAATGAATCCGGTTCATTACTAAAAGGGTTATCAAGCACGTCTAATCCTTTTCCCCTCATATCATTTGTTACAATGGCTTGGAACTCTTGAAACATTGTGCAATATTCAGTTATTACTTTTGGAAACGTGACTTGGTTATTTCCGAGATTCTCCCAGTTACAATACTGTTCGACTAGTTATATGGATTGTATCATTGTGCAGAAGTTTTAACTTCACGTTGTGCTGATGTAACCTGAATTCAAACAACGTCATACGCGTGTGATTCAAACCAAGGAATAAAATCTATTGCCTGGTTCCAATAAAGATGCTGGAAACAAAGAAAACTCAATGTTTTAGAGAAAAATTATTGGTCTCCTACTCCAGCAGTAGCAAGAATAGAAATAACTCATAAGTTATACATGATAAACACATTAAAATTACACCAAAGTACACCTATATCTTCTCAATAATAATAGCGAGTAATAAAATTAACATTTCTCGAAGAAATAAAGACTGACTAATTTTACGATAAAACTACCTGATATGTCTTTATGCTATTTACAATCATTCAGTCCGGCCCTCTCAACTAATATTAGCATTAACTAGGATATTTATGGCCGTTAGTTTGATGCAATCATTGAGTCCAACCAATTTTCGTGAAAGGAATTTCACCATGAAATGAACAAAATTGAGAACCAGTACATGACAAGGTTTTAATAATTTAATGAAACTTCAACATTTTCATCATTAACTTTAACTTTAATTAT